>OX401876.1:6106463-6828963 GCA_947859175.1 Gandaritis pyraliata | reverse complement strand
CAACGTGTGAAATTTTTCCAATTTTTAAACGGACCCGCGCGCGCGCTCAGCGCGCACACGCGAGAACCGCCAGCAGCGCGACGCGTTTGCACAGCGTACACGCAATGTGGTTTTGTTTTTATGCAGCCGGCCCTCAGACAGGAGTGGTCCTGGATGTGTATCCACGGACCGCAATGTGCGTTCGAAATGTCGATGTTCAAATGTGTCCTGCAGTTCACACTATGACGCGCAGTTAACTGCGTTCTTCATCGACCCGCGAGCCAAGTGATCCACCGTCCAGGGTAATAGTTTTTGAGGTACAGGTTTGATATAAAAATATTAATATTCTTAGAACGGAAGATACACACGAGGGGAAGGGATCGCGCATCAAAGCGCTCCCCCGACCGCAGGCACTCTCTCTTCCACTCTAAACCGCGCTTCAGTTTTGTTTAGTTCACGAGCACGTCCGGCGCGCGCAGACTCGGGGTGTGGATTTTTCACCCGTCAAAATCTAGCGCGCGCGGCACTCAGACGTGACGAAGCTCTTCTTTCGAAGCAGCCTGATATATATATGACACATTTCACTTTGTATGGAAGACACACCACACACGAACAATCCAGTTTTATGAACTGTCGCGCTAGCGCGTTTCACAACAACGTTAATGATCCTTCCGCAGGTTCCCCTACGGAAACCTTGTTACGACTTTTACTTCCTCTAAATGATCAAGTTTGGTCAACTTCCCAACGACGCCAACGGCCGTGAAGCCACCGCGTGTCGGTCCGAAGACCTCACTAAATCATTCAATCGGTAGTAGCGACGGGCGGTGTGTACAAAGGGCAGGGACGTAATCAACGCGAGCTTATGACTCGCGCTTACTAGGAATTCCTCGTTTATGGGGGATAATTGCAAACCCCAATCCCCAGCACGAAGGAGTTTCAACGGGTTGCCCGGGCCTTTAGGCCAGGGAGAACATGTTGATTCCTTCAGTGTAGCGCGCGTGCGGCCCAGGACATCTAAGGGCATCACAGACCTGTTATTGCTCAATCTCGTGCGGCTCGAAACCGCCGGTCCCTCTAAGAAGAATTTTAATACGTCGCCAGTGAGTTGCGTGACCGAAGCCATGCACACCGAAATGACGACGCCTATTTAGCAGGCTAGAGTCTCGTTCGTTACCGGAATTAACCAGACAAATCGCTCCACCAACTAAGAACGGCCATGCACCACCACCCACCGAATCAAGAAAGAGCTGTTAATCTGTCAATCCTTCCGGTGTCCGGGCCTGGTGAGATTTCCCGTGTTGAGTCAAATTAAGCCGCAGGCTCCACTCCTGGTGGTGCCCTTCCGTCAATTCCTTTAAGTTTCAGCTTTGCAACCATACTCCCCCCGGAGTCCAAAATCTTTGGTTTCCCGGAAGCTGCCCGCCGAGCCATTGTAGTAACGTCGGCGGATCGCTAGATGACATATTTACGGTTAGAACTAGGGCGGTATCTAATCGCCTTCGAACCTCTAACTTTCGTTCTTGATTGATGAAAACACCTTTGGCAAATGCTTTCGCTGATGTTCGTCTTGCGACGATCCAAGAATTTCACCTCTAACGTCGCAATACGAATGCCCCCAGTTATCCCTATTAATCATTACCTCGGAGTTCTGAAAACCAACAAAATAGAACCGAGATCATATTCTATTATTCCATGCACGAAATATTCAAGCAGCATTTTGAGCCCGCTTTGAGCACTCTAATTTGTTCAAAGTAAAATTGTCGGCCCACCTCGACACTCAATAAAGAGCACCGCGATAGGATTTTTGATATTGAACCGGCGTGTTACCGCCGGCTCACCGACGATATGCTCCGCAAACGTGCCAGTATCACCGCGGATGCGGTGCACCAACAGCGCGGCGCACAAATGCAACTACGAGCTTTTTAACCGCAACAATTTTAGTATACGCTATTGGAGCTGGAATTACCGCGGCTGCTGGCACCAGACTTGCCCTCCAATTGTTCCTCGTTAAAATATTTAAAGTGTACTCATTCCGATTACGAGGCCTCGTAAGAGTCCCGTATCGTTATTTTTCGTCACTACCTCCCCGTGCCGGGAGTGGGTAATTTGCGCGCCTGCTGCCTTCCTTGGATGTGGTAGCCGTTTCTCAGGCTCCCTCTCCGGAATCGAACCCTGATTCCCCGTTACCCGTGACAACCATGGTAGTCGCAGAAACTACCATCGAAAGTTGATAAGGCAGACATTTGAAAGATGCGTCGCCGGTACTGGACCGTGCGATCGGCAAAAGTTATCCAGATTCATCAAAATTAACGACTTTGGACGCGAGGCCCTCCGTCGATTGGTTTTGATCTAATAAAAGCACTCATCCCATCACTGGTCAGAGTTCTGATTGCATGTATTAGCTCTAGAATTACCACAGTTATCCAAGTAACTGAGTAAGATCTAAGGAACCAAAACTGATATATTGAGCCATTCGCGGTATCGCCTTAATACGGCTTGCACTGAGACATGCATGGCTTAATCTTTGAGACAAGCATATAACTACTGGCAGGATCAACCAGGGAGCTAAACTCGAGCGTCACAGTCGACGAGCTCTCCCCCCGTACGCCGTTCGACGGTATCGAGGGGATGTCTTCTACCGAGAGCAAGAGTTTTAGTCTTGATTTTGTTCATTCACTCTCTAAGCGAGAGAGATTAAAGGCTCTATTATATAATTGGGGCCTTTCGTTCGAATTTTCCTCGATTCGATTAATACCACAATAATTGCTTCTAGCAATGTAACATCATTCCGAATGCGATCGCGGATCCGCGGATCACGATCACGCCCGGAGCGTGCTGAGGCCGCGGCTCTGTGCTGCGCCCGGATGCGTTTGCGGCGTTCCCACAGCTAAACTTCAAACTACCGACGACTTGCGCGGTTCAAAACACCCTCCCACCACATACACACGGACACAAGAGAGACGGACGTTTTATATCAGTGCGCGCACACGCAAGTGATAATAAAACTTGTGCAGTACGCACATTAACCAGAGCTCTGTTTTGCGTCGCATGTCGTAGTGTTACGGTTGTTGGAAACAACGAAGCAAAACTCGTAAAATCACTATTTTCCAAAATGGAAACTTTTATTAAGATATCCAAACGCGTCGAGGTAGCGAGGCAACCGACCGGCGGCACAGCGAATCGTAACGAGACGAGACGATGCGATACGAGACCGCAAACATTTCTTTCCTCGATACATACGATTCTCTTTGTGTGCCGTTTGGTCGGCCTTGAGAGCCCCACGCCGCACGTTATGGATTTTTCACGTAAAACACAGCACTGTAAACACGGTTCGCACATACAAGACGCGCAAACCGCATTACATTAAATAATGTATATGTATAATATTATACATTTTTTTTTTTTTTGTTTTGTTTCGGTCTAACAAAAACAAAAATCACCCAACTCATAAAAACATAAAAAGTTTTTATTTCCCTCCTTCTATCTATCATCCTTCTCTTTCTCGCACACAGTCTCAGCAGAGCGCGCTCTGCGCGCGCTTACAAGCACGCGGTGCGCTCTTAGCACGCGGTGCGCGCTTCTCTGGCATTAAACAGAACGCGTACCGTGTGCAGAGGCGCGTGGTTCGGCCGGAGGCCGGAGAGCGATGCAGCAATGATCGCACGGTAGCATTTTTTTTTTTCATAAAAAATAATAAAAATTAAACAAAAAATAAAACAAACAAAAAACTGGATTTTTTGAAAAATCAACTTACCACCTATGTGCCTGCGACCGCAGCGGCCGGCATTGGGATTATAATGAAAAATAAAAAACCTAACCTAACCTAGTTTTTTTTTTTATGTATAGTCCTTCAAAAACTCGGCACCTTACAATTTTGGCGAAAACCAAACCTAACCTAACCTAACCTAGTTTTTGGAATAACCTAACCTCTAGTTGGAGCGTTACCCGTTCCTTCCTTGTTTTTTTTTTTTCATTTAACGTTTCCCATGTTGTTTGGCACCAGAAGTGGTATTATTTGCTTTATTATAAGAGGACACCAAACCTAACCTAGTTTTTTTATTTTTTTGAGTCCTTATGCAGTTCAATTGTTTGTTTTGTCCAAAATTCGGCAATAAAACAAACGCTAACTTTAAACGCGGCAACTTACAATTTTGGCGAAAACTAAACCAAACCTAACCTCTAGTTGGAGCGTTACCCGTTCCTTCCTTGTTTTTTTTTTTTTTTTCATTTAACGTTTCCCATGTCGTTTGGCACCAGAAGTGGTATTATTTGCTTTATTATAAGAGGACACCAAACCTAACCTAGTTTTTTTTTTTTGTTTAGTCCTGCAAAAATTCGGCAATAAAACAAACCTAACCTAACCTAGTTTTTTTATTTTTTCGAGTCCTTATGCAGTTCAATTGTTTGTTTTGTCCAAAATTCGGCAATAAAACAAACGCTAACTTTAAACGCGGCAACTTACAATTTTGGCGAAAACTAAACCAAACCTAACCTCTAGTTGGAGCGTTACCCGTTCCTTCCTTGTTTTTTTTTTTTTCATTTAACGTTTCCCATGTCGTTTGGCACCAGAAGTGGTATTATTTGCTTTATTATAAGAGGACACCAAACCTAACCTAGTTTTTTTTTTTGTTTAGTCCTGCAAAAATTCGGCAATAAAACAAACCTAACCTAACCTAGTTTTTTTATTTTTTCGAGTCCTTATGCAGTTCAATTGTTTGTTTTGTCCAAAATTCGGCAATAAAACAAACGCTAACTTTAAACGCGGCAACTTACAATTTTGGCGAAAACTAAACCAAACCTAACCTCTAGTTGGAGCGTTACCCGTTCCTTCCTTGTTTTTTTTTTTTTCATTTAACGTTTCCCATGTCGTTTGGCACCAGAAGTGGTATTATTTGCTTTATTATAAGAGGACACCAAACCTAACCTAGTTTTTTTTTTTTGTTTAGTCCTGCAAAAATTCGGCAATAAAACAAACCTAACCTAACCTAGTTTTTTATTTTTTCGAGTCCTTATGCAGTTCAATTGTTTGTTTTGTCCAAAATTCGGCAATAAAACAAACGCTAACTTTAAACGCGGCAACTTACAATTTTGGCGAAAACTAAACCAAACCTAACCTAACCTCTAGTTGGAGCGTTACCCGTTCCTTCCTTGTTTTATTTTTTTCATTTAACGTTTCCCATGTCGTTTGGCACCAGAAGTGGTATTATTTGCTTTATTATAAGAGGACACCAAATCTAATCTAGTTTTTTTTTTTTTTTTTTTGTCCTGCAAAAATTCGGCAATAAAACAAACGCTAACTTTAAACGCGGCAACTTACAATTTTGGCGAAAACTAAACCAAACCTAACCTCTAGTTGGAGCGTTACCCGTTCCTTCCTTGTTTTTTTTTTTTTTTTTCATTTAACGTTTCCCATGTCGTTTGGCACCAGAAGTGGTATTATTTGCTTTATTATAAGAGGACACCAAATCTAACCTAGTTTTTTTTTTTTTGTTTTGTCCTGCAAAAATTCGGCAATAAAACAAACCTAACCTAACCTAACCTAACCTTGTTTTTTATTTTTTCGAGTCCTTATGCAGAGTTCAATTGTTTGTTTTGTCCAAAATTCGGCAATAAAACAAACGCTAACTTTAAACGCGGCAACTTACAATTTTGGCGAAAACTAAACCAAACCTAACCTCTAGTTGGAGCGTTACCCGTTCCTTCCTTGTTTTTTTTTTTTTCATTTAACGTTTCCCATGTCGTTTGGCACCAGAAGTGGTATTATTTGCTTTATTATAAGAGGACACCAAATCTAACCTAGTTTTTTTTTTTTTTTTGTTTTGTCCTGCAAAAATTCGGCAATAAAACAAACCTAACCTAACCTAACCTAACCTTGTTTTTTATTTTTTCGAGTCCTTATGCAGAGTTCAATTGTTTGTTTTGTCCAAAATTCGGCAATAAAACAAACGCTAACTTTAAACGCGGCAACTTACAATTTTGGCGAAAAATAAAGCCAACCTAACCTCTAGTTGAAGCGTTACCCGTTCCTTCCCTGTTTTTTTTTTTTTTTTCATATATTTTCTGTCTTCATCATTAGTTTCATTACTTTGGTAGTACGTTTCGTAAGTCGTCTGGCACCAGGAGTGGTATTTGACCTAAAGTAAAAAGACAACTATTTTATTTTGTATAAAAAAAAGTGAAAGTAAAAAAAACCTTGAAACGCGGCGAGTAAAAATTTTGTCGAAAAAAAAAAAAATTACCTAACCTGTTTAAAGCGTTACCCGTTCCTTCCTAGTTTATTTTTTTAAAAAAATCTAATGAAACAAACAAACGGCAATGTAACAAAGTGCGCCAACTGATGAACTGTGATGATAGCGAGCGACAAAAAAAAAAAAAAAAGAATTTATTCAACTTTTCAATGACAAGGGCGGCAGCGCAACATGATTTTACGCGTTCCTTCCATCATCGGGTGGGAACGCGTAAAATCGATTGCTTTTTATGCGAGGTAGGAACGCGTAAAATCGGTTGCTTTTTACGCGTTCCTTCCCGATATCGTGGTTAAAAAAATTTATCACATCGTCCTCGGACGAATCACCTGGCGTAGGGCCGAGTCTCAACAGATCGCAGCACGACGCTGCTCTACCGAGCACAACACCCCGCCAGGAACGTAAGTCGTCTACAGACTATTCCGAGCCCCGACATCGAACTGAGTTAAATCCGGACCTTCGGAGCCGTGGTGCACGTGTTCGCACCGTACGCACCGATCTCCGCGGTCCAAATGGGCTTCGACGTCGCACCTCGCGTAGCGAAGCGCGACTAGTAAAGTCACATTGTTTAGAGCCTCCCGACTCTCGGGGCTCCACAGTGAGCATATCCTTGCCGGATTCGGCTAGGCTGGCTTCGGCCTTAGAGGCGTTCAGGCATAATCCCGCGGATGGTAGCTTCGCACCACCGGCCGCTCGGCCGAGTGCATGAACCAAATGTCCGAAACTGCGGTTCCTCTCGTACTGAGCAGTATTACTATCGCAACGACAAGCCATCAGTAGGGTAAAACTAACCTGTCTCACGACGGTCTAAACCCAGCTCACGTTCCCTTTTGATGGGTGAACAATCCAACGCTTGGCGAATTTTGCTTCGCAATGATAGGAAGAGCCGACATCGAAGGATCAAAAAGCAACGTCGCTATGAACGCTTGGCTGCCACAAGCCAGTTATCCCTGTGGTAACTTTTCTGGCACCTCTTGCTAAAAACTCTTTAGTACTAAAGGATCGATAGGCCGTGCTTTCGCAGTCCCTATGCGTACTGAACATCTGGATCAAGCCAGCTTTTGCCCTTTTGCTCCACGCGAGGTTTCCGTCCTCGCTGAGCTGGCCTTAGGACACCTGCGTTATTCTTTGACAGATGTACCGCCCCAGTCAAACTCCCCGCCTGGCAGTGTCCTCGAACCGGATCACGCGGGAGTTGTACGGCGACGAGCGTTGCCGCCACGTCGCCACTCTGCACGCTTGGAACGAAACACCGTGCGCCCGCCGATAAAATCGACCGCGCACCGCTTCCGCCCAACCGAGTAAGTAATGAAACAATGAAAGTAGTGGTTTTTCAGCGACGACCGCGAACGATCTCCCACTTATGCTACACCTCTCATGTCTCCTTACAATGCCAGACTAGAGTCAAGCTCAACAGGGTCTTCTTTCCCCGCTGATTCTCCCAAGCCCGTTCCCTTGGCTGTGGTTTCGCTAGATAGTAGATAGGGACAACCCTCCAACCAACCCATGGTCCTACCAACCTTACGGTTATACGGACCGAAACAGTGAACTATGCGCCGCGCTGAAAAGTGCGTTACATAGCTCTACATATTTTTCCTAAGCACATGTCCCGTCACTCTCCCCCTTCTGGGGCATGACATTACAAAACGGTCTTCATCGCCAGGCACTCCCGACTCCGAACCGTTCCGTGTCCCACCCGTCCCTTTTCGACTGGATAAACATATACATATACAGTACATATTAATATACGTAAACATACTTTCTACTACTGGTTATACATAAACTACTCATCACATACATATATTATAAGCCTATTTCCTCCAGCCGCCTCTTGTGGTGCCAACCTCGGGCGAACTGACGCAGTCGCCCGAAGTTGTCCGCGCTACCCACCAAATCCGCGTGAAAAATCGGACCCTCTTCCGCGCCCGGGCGCGTTAATCCTCTCAACATTGCAACCCTCAAATCCGCGTACAATGGGCACTCCCACAAAACGTGGTCCCGCGTTTCCTCCGGCTCCCCGCATCCGCACGCACTCGATTCCGCAAGCCCTAAAGATTTTAACCTACTCCTAAAGCACCCGTGTCCTGTTAAGATCTGCGACGTAAAGTGATCCGGCTCGACCCAGCGCGCCTCCATGCGTATTCCTACCTCTGGGAAAAAAGAAAACAGTTCGCGCCCCTTATCTTCGCCTAACCACCTCTCCTGCCAGGTCCGCATGATTTCCGCGTCCACCGCAACTCGCGCCCGATGGTGCACCTCCCTCGGCTGTCCCTCAACTGCCTCGAGTCTTTTGCCTGCCCGGGCCAGCGACAAGTCCGCCGGCAGGACCCCTGCCAGTACAGCCAAAGCAGCAGTGCTGGTTGATCGGTAGGCCTTGGTCAATAAGATCAGCGACGGCCTCTGAGTGCGCAGGAGGACGCTTCTGACTACGTGCACCGCCGCGCGATGGTGCCAAATTTTTGCAGCGTACGTTAAGGTGGGCGTGTACGTGCCCTCGTAGAGCACCCGCAGAGCACGGTACCGAACCCCCCACGTGTTGGCCGATACTCGGGCCATCTTGCCGAAACAGTTAGATGCTCGTTCACCAATCGATGCCGCGTGAGGAGCAAATGAGCGGACACCGTCTATTATCACACCTAATATTTTCACCTCGCTCACGCAGCGGATCGACGTCTGCGACGAGTTGATCTTCAGCAGGGGTGGCCTTTGTAATTTGCCCTTTAGGGTCATGGTCAGGGACTTGGTGGGAGCGAAGTTTAGCCTATTTCGGGCCCCCCACTCTTCCACCAGTCGCAAGACAGCCGCTCCTTTCTCCTCTATCTCTCTCCGAGCATCCCCCGCTATCAACACCGTCACGTCGTCCGCGTATGCTAAAAACTCAACTCCACTCGGCACCGGCAGGCAGAGCAGGTCGTCTAAAAGGACGTTCCAAAGTGTTGGGCCCAAGACCGAGCCCTGCGGGCACCCCATCGTTGAATAGATAGTAGATAGATAGGGACAGTGGGAATCTCGTTAATCCATTCATGCGCGTCACTAATTAGATGACGAGGCATTTGGCTACCTTAAGAGAGTCATAGTTACTCCCGCCGTTTACCCGCGCTTGCTTGAATTTCTTCACGTTGACATTCAGAGCACTGGGCAGAAATCACATTGCGTCAACACCCGCGAGGGCCATCGCAATGCTTTGTTTTAATTAGACAGTCGGATTCCCCTTGTCCGTGCCAGTTCTGAGTTGACCGTTGAACGGCGGTCGTAAAGGCGCGCGCCGACCGAAGCCGACGCGGCCCCATGGCTAGGGAGATCCGCGGAAGGCCGGTACGCGAGTCCGGATTCAGCCCCTCCCGAAGGGGAGGCATCGACCAGGCCCGGCACAGGCCGCATCCGCTTCCCTCCCAAACCCGACACACCCCGGTCCTCAGAGCCAATCCTTATTCCGAAGTTACGGATCCAATTTGCCGACTTCCCTTACCTACATTATTCTATCGACTAGAGGCTCTTCACCTTGGAGACCTGCTGCGGATATGGGTACGAACCGGCGCGACATCTCCACGTACATCCCTCACCTGAATTTTCAAGGTCCGCAGAGAGTATCCGGACACCGCCGCAAATGCGGTGCTCTTCGCGTTCCGAACCATATCTCCCTTCTATAGGATTCCATGGAACTCGAACGCTCAGGCAGAAAAGAAAACTCTTCCCGAACCTCTCGGCGGCGTCTTCAGGCCACTTTGGGTTACCCCGTCGAACTCTCGCGTTGAAACGAGTGAACGATTATTGAAACGGTTCCGCTGCCGGGTTCCGGAATAGGAACCGGATTCCCTTTCGCTCAAAGGGCGTTATTTATCATAACAATAAAAACACGCCGCATCGACATAAGATTTCTCCTTGAGCTTAGGATCGACTGACTCGCGAGCAACTACTGTTCACGCGAAACCCTTCTCCACGTCAGTCCTCCAGGGCCTCGCTGGAGTATTTGCTACTACCACCAAGATCTGCACCGACGGCGGCTCCAGGCGGGCTCACGCCCAGACCCTTCTGCGCGCACCGCCGCGCACGTCCTACTCGTTACGGCTTAATGTTACGTGAGCGTAACGCACATGCCGGTAACGGTAGTGTATAGGCAAAACGCTTCAGCGCCATCCATTTTCAGGGCTGGTTGCTTCGGCAGGTGAGTCGTTGCACACTCCTTAGCGGATTCCGACTTCCATGGCCACCGTCCTGCTGTCATGAGCGACCAACGCCTTTCATGGTGTCCCATGAGCGTTTTTTGGGCGCCTTAACACTACGTTTGGTTCATCCCACAGCGCCAGTTCTGCTTACCAAAATTGGCCCACTTGGCACCGTCATCAGATCTCCGGCTTCATCGTTCGAGTAAGCCGGAGTTCTCACCCATTTAAAGTTTGAGAATAGGTTGAAGTCGTTTCGACCCCAATGCCTCTAATCATTCGCTTTACCGGATGAGACTGTTCGAATCGACGCCAGCTATCCTGAGGGAAACTTCGGACGGAACCAGCTACTAGATGGTTCGATTAGTCTTTCGCCCCTATACCCAGTTCCGACGATCGATTTGCACGTCAGAATCGCTACGGTCCTCCATCAGGGTTTCCCCTGACTTCGACCTGACCAGGCATAGTTCACCATCTTTCGGGTCCCAGCATCTGTGCTCAGAGCGCGCCTGCAATCTCTGATTGGAAACGAGACGCCTCGGGAGTGCGGGCGGCCGATCGAGATCGGCGCGCCATCCTCCCTGAGCGGACGGCGAGCGTCCACCTTCACTTTCGTTAAGCCTTTCAGTTTAGACATTTTACTCAATGACTCGCACACATGCTAGACTCCTTGGTCCGTGTTTCAAGACGGGTCCTGCGAGTGCCCGAAACTGAATCATCGCAGACACGGGACGCGCACAGTCCGAGACAGCACGGCTGCGACGACAGGCGCGCCGCACCCCCGCCCGCGCTCTGGCAGGACGGGAATGGACGACGCACGCCTTGCGTCGGGCCGGACGCGCGTTAACGCGTACGCGATCCGTCAAAATACCGTCCGACAGCCGGTCGGCGACCGTCACGGTCGACGCCGCGCCCCGAGAGGTGCGACATCGACTCCCGAACGGCGCTTAGACCGACATCGAACGGGTCGCGATGTATTACTAAGGGAGAAGTGCACGCCGTCGGCGAACGTCGAACGACGCGCCCCGTACCGCGCGACCGAAGCCGCGCGGCATCGAGAGCGCGACCGCCACGCCGCCGAATAGCGATGAATCTCCCCGTTCGTTCATTCGAGTTTCGCAGGTTTACCCCTGAGCGGTTTCACGTACTGTTGAACTCTCTCTTCAAAGTTCTTTTCAACTTTCCCTCACGGTACTTGTTCGCTATCGGTCTCGCGGTAATATTTAGCCTTAGATGGAGTTTACCACCCACTTAGGGCTGCACTCTCAAGCAACCCGACTCTGAGGAGAGTTCCTCTCGCCGCCGTCCTCCGTCGCTACGGGCCTGGCACCCTCTGTGGGAAATGGGCCCCGTTCAAGACGAACTTGGACAGGAGTGGACGACGACAAGAAAGCGGAACCTCCCGAACACCACATCTCCCGCCGCCGTTACAACGGCGGGATTCAGTGCTGGGCTAATTCCTGTTCGCTCGCCGCTACTAAGGAAATCCTAGTTAGTTTCTTTTCCTCCGCTTACTAATATGCTTAAATTCGGCGGGTAATCCTCCCTGATCTGAGGCCAACGTATAAAATGGGAGGCGGACACGATATCCGTCACGACGCGCCGCCGTCGAGACGACGCGCCCTTCGGACGTCGAGTCCGCCTACTCGACTCGATGCACAACACACACAGAGAGCCTCTCTCAAATAAAGCCAGCTCCGGCCAAACAACGCAACACGCACATTCATAGAGCACATCGTGTGTTGGCACAAAACTAGCGATCAGAGATCGCCCCTCTTGTTTCGTGTGAGCGCAACGTGTGAAATTTTTCCAATTTTTAAACGGACCCGCGCGCGCGCTCAAGCGCGCACACGCGAGAACCGCCAGCAGCGCGACGCGTTTGCACAGCGTACACGCAATGTGGTTTTGTTTTTATGCAGCCGGCCCTCAGACAGGAGTGGTCCTGGATGTGTATCCACGGACCGCAATGTGCGTTCGAAATGTCGATGTTCAAATGTGTCCTGCAGTTCACACTATGACGCGCAGTTAACTGCGTTCTTCATCGACCCGCGAGCCAAGTGATCCACCGTCCAGGGTAATAGTTTTTGAGGTACAGGAATCGAGTTCGACAAAAAAATTAAATAAATCAAGGAACATGTGTGCCGATTTTCGTCGAAATCGGTTGATAAATGCGACCTGTAGGCGATTACTGACAGACAGACAGCCGGACAAAAGCATTTTTGGCCAATCTCGAAACTGAGACGCTTCGCTCGCTCGGTCAATAATTTTGCAAACCTTACCTACTTTTGAATAAGTGTCACTGGTGGTCGCAGACTTTTAAGGCAAGATAATTAGGAAACAGTGATATTATATCTGTAAAAAAAAGCATAGTCCTGATTAACCTAACCTAATTATCAATATTTACTAACCTAATCATCAATATATACTAACCTAATCATCAATATTTACTAACCTAACCTTATTGCTTACTTAATCTGTACGTATGCTATTATATCGGTGTTCGCTAAAGGGGTTCGAACATTTTTGAATGGAAGCTGACATTTTGAAGTTTTGCTATTTTGAAATTTTTTTCAAAGTTTCCGCGCACGATGAGAGTAGTATAAGTATATGGGTAGAAGACACAAACAATGTTCTATATTATCCTACACGTGTCGCGAAGTTTAAAATTGGTAATGAAATTGGTAAACAGTTAAATTTGTTTTCCTGTACTTTTAGCATAAACCAAAAGTTTAGAAGATTCTATGTCGCGAGAGAGATATGATATATCACAAACATTCTTTAATTATTTAGTCAATAATTAATTTTGCTAGCTAACCTACTTTTGAATAAGTGTATCACGGTCACTGGAGGTCGCAGACTTATAATCCGAGATTACTCGAGGACAGTTGCCCCATTTCTGTTTCGTTCACAATAAATAAATAAAATGCTCTTCTTATTTGCTTAGAATCCTCGGCTACGCGTCAATATTTCTGACGAATGTGTCCTAAGTATTTACGTAGGTAGGTAGGTAAAGGAAAGTCAATAATTAGATTAGAGCGCGTCGCCGCCGACGCGGCCAGCATGTGGCGCCGCGGGCCGCGTCGGCGACGCGCGCCCCTTTATAGTTCCGCCGCTTGTCTCGCGCGACTCAACCTGTACTTACAACGATTACATACAATTTATACACCTACCCGCACCCTTCCTCTACTACGAAAAACTATGAGCAAAGATTAGCTAGATACAGCACACTGGACTGACATTTAGAGTTAGACACAGCAGTTCCGCGGCTGGCGATCAGATCGAGTACATGTGCTGCGTCACCGCACAGTGAAGCGGCACGACGAACCTTCGTCCATCGTTTTGCTTAGTAGATACGTTCACACAACGATTCAGTAAAATACAACTTTATTTAATCTTATTCTAATGTAAAGGAACCGCGGAACCCGGGACCGAGTGCGGAATGTCTGCATTATTCGGAATAGAAAACTAATTAGTATTAAAAGATATACAGGTGAGTATCAAAAAATAGTAATGCATTCGGTCCCGAATTCGCGCGCAGCTACGATTGAAGCACAGCGCAGGATTGAATGTACAACTTTGTTAAAATAAACAGGCTCGCTTTGCGGCCGCACTTCGGAAGCTGTCCTCGAGGCCGCTCGCCTTCAGAATACAGAATATAATAGTAACTAGGTACATCAAATCACACATAATACAATTAGAGATTCATTAGTGAGTATTGTATTGTAAATGAGCGGTTTAGGTGATTTGGCAGAGCGCGCCGACGGCCTTCTACTCAATACTAACCTAGGTATTCAATTTATTAAACAACACATTATGGATCTCTTTAAACATCTGAGAAACAATTGAAAAAAAATGCAAGATTTTGTTTCAAATTCAAAATTATTAAATTTTGAAGAATATTCTTCAACATAATAATTTATAAGTTAAAAACTGGAAAACCGACTTCAATTCGACTACCAGCTTCCTCATCAGATGATGATGATGATGATGATGACAGTTCATTGGGAATGTTCTAGTCACTATAAACACCACATAAAAGTCACAGGAAAGCAAAATACGCAATTTGGTGCACGTGGTTGGTGTTGATTCTTTAGAGGAACAACTGGTGGGTTTTTGCTTTTCTCCAATTAAATGCGGTTTGTATGTACAAACTGGGTTTATTGACAAATTTAGAAAAATGTAAAAATTTAGGTGTGCACCACAAAGGGTCCATCGTTGCTAGCAGTAAAATGGTAGGCGCTACGCCGCAACTTGGCATATTGCATCGTTGCTAGCAGTAAAATAGTAGGCGCTACGCCGCGCCGGGCATATTTTTTTCAGTTATTTCTATTTATAACCCAAACTACTCAACCGATTTTGATGAAAATAAAATGGGACCAATCTGGAAGTATATCCTTTCAGATGAAAAAAGAATTTTTGAAATCGGTTCATAAATGACGGAGTTCTGAGGTAACAAACATTTAAAAAAAAAATAAAAAAAAAAAAAAACATACAACCGAATTGAGAACCTCCTCCTTTTTTGAAGTCGGTTAAAAATTCATCTTATATTTACACAGTATATACTGTGTAAATATAAGATGAATTTTGTTCAATGAATTAGATCGAAGTGACATTAGTAGAGTAGAGTAGACTAGTGTAGTTGTAGTTGTGGGCGTGGCGTGTCTGACGGAGACGGCCGCGGTCCTCTCGCTCTGCTACCTACATTATTGCCTACGAGTTATAAAGTGCTACAAAACAAGTAAAAGGAGATTCAAAAAAAGAGAGCATCGTTAGCCGCGAGCACGCGAGTGCGAGGGAGACCTCATGTGCGAGGGAGACCTCATGTAGCGTCGCGTCGAATACACTTTGCGCTATTTTGTACTTTATATACAAATAGATTTAACTATAATTATACATCTATTCGAGAGTTTTGTAAAATAATCATGATTTTTATCCTATTCATTTAATGTGGGTATTGTAGTTGACTCGTCGCGTTAACATGTCAGCGGCCGGTGTACACTCGGCTCGTCGGAGACCCCCCGGGGGTCATGCGCCTTGCACACTGTGGGGCCGCGCGCCCCTTGCACAGTGTGGGGCCGCGCGCCCCTTGCAATAAGGACGGGAGAGGACGACCACTCGTCCGGTAATCACACTCGACTCGACGCGACGGTTCACCGTTTACAAAAATAGTCCAATAAAATCATATAAAGTAGGTAAAAAAGTAACGGCACGTCAATTCGATCTAGAGAAGGGATCCCGCCGCAGGCTAGGTCCGGGCGGCAGGCCCCGGCGCCGGCGGGCCCCACATGGATCCCGCCGCAGGCTAGGTCCGGGGGGCGGGCCCCACATGGATCCCGCCGCAGGCTAGGTCCGGGCGGCGGGCCGGGGCGCCGGCGGGCCGCACTTGGTGCGGTTGTCGAGCAGCTTGCGCCAGAAGTCGAACTGCTCGTGCCAGCGCACCATGTGCACGGCCACGCCGCGCTGCAAGGCGCACGGATGTCCCGCCACCTTGCGGTTGTAGAACTCGGGCGCGTGCTGGCGCGCGATGCCGAGCTGCGCCGCCAGCACGCCCGTCACGAACACGTCCTCCAGCCGCAAGTAGCGCGCGCGCGGCGCCGCCGCCAGCAGCGGGCCCACGCAGTCCGCCGTCAGCAGGTACGCGGGGCCCGTCGCGAAGTCGGGGAACACGCGCCCCGGGAACTGCTCCGGCGGCACGAAGTACTTGGACTTGGTGGTGCGCTTCGGCAGCGACTTGCGCACCACGCGGCCCCAGATGGTGCGGTGCGCGTCGCGCCGCCCCGGCGCCTCCGCGAACCGCAGCAGCCGCGGCACGTTCACGAACATGTCGTCGTCGGTCTTCAGCAGGCGCGGCGCGCGCGGGCAGAACGTGTGCGCCCACTCCAGCATCGAGACCGTCTTCAGCGTGAGGTTCGAGTACGAGTCCACGAACCGGCCCACGATCAGGTCTCCGTAGAGCGCGTCCTCCGCGGCCAGCGCCGGCTCCAGCGCGGCGGGCGGCGCGCCCAGCACGAACCCCAGCGCCACGTCGGAGCGCGCCGCGTAGTGTCCCCACGTGAGGCGCACCGCATCGCGCGCCGCCGCGTGCGCCGGCGCCGACGTCACCAGGATCAGCAGCCGCAGCCGCGCGCCCAGCGACGGACACAGCGCCGCGTGCGGGGACCGGTACCCAGCCACGTACAGCTCGCCGAGCAGCACGGGGCGCGGGCCCGCGGCGGCGGCGGGGGCGGGGGCGGCGGGGGACGCGGTGCCGTTGTCGCGGGGCGCTGGCGGCGCGGTGGAGGGCGCGGCTGGTGTAGGCGCTGGGCGCGGGCGCGGGCGCGGCGGGTGCGGCGCGGGGGGCGGCAGGCGCGCCAGCAGCAGCAGCACGAGCGCCGCGAGCGCGAGCAGCGCGGCGGCGTGCCCGCGCCGCACCGCGCCCATGCCGCGCTCACCCACCGCGGCCACACCGCACGCACCCACGCGACCTCATCTGCAACACAACCCCGCATCCAACGTTATAACGCTTGCCAGACGATCACCGACGAGTTTTGCTGCAGAGGTGACCTCTGCATACAATGCCCATCCGCGTTCTAGCTACACGGTTCGCGACACGCTTCAAAGTCAAAATCAAAATTTCTTTATTCAATAAAATCACAAGGATCATTTAGATTCCTACTTCAGTATGACTTTAAGCGATTAAAACGATTAACGACTTTAAACGGCACACATCTGTTCAGATATTCCGAATCAATACAGGAAGTGTTGATTGAGATTCCTCAATAAAAAGAAAGAGCGTGTTCAATCAATTGAAGAGGCTGCACGCGCGCAGGGGGGGGGGGGGGGGGGGGGTCGGGGGGCGCGGGGGGACCTTTGTAACCGGAATAGTGTTACGTGCGTGACCCCCTCGAAAGGTCTCTAATGTAATCAAAGTATGCGTGACCATTTAATCATCAGCGTTGGTAGATATACCTACATTTTATATCGAAATCAAATGTTGGGATGAGATGAGATGAGATGAGACCGCTAGAACAACACAAACGTGGAGCGAGCCAGTTCAATAACGTCACGCTTTGTAAATTGAAGTGCAATACACTATAAGTACCTAATATTGATCAGCAAGCGCTGAGTGTGCTGTGCAACCACTCAGTTAATAAGCAGAACGTCCTTACATTAGGTAAACCTACCTAAGCTTTATTTAATAAATTAGAATGAAAATTCCATCCATGTCACGATTGGAACCCGCACGTACGTACGTGTCGTACAACCTCGCTGTTTACCAGATCATTATAATATTGTGTATGAGTGATTAGGTGTCGGCTCTATTCATAACAAGTAATGAGCGTGTTCGATGCTATCAATCTAATCGAACAGTCGCAACGCAAGTGGTGCGTAGCGTACGTAGCCTGCATACACATACACCTACACCTACACTACACCGGTTCACCAGTTCACGCGGTTATTGGGGCCAACGCAAACCGAAAACTAAACCTCTAGTCGACCAGTTAGTGATGTGAAACTTCATCATTTTTTGACAAACCCCCTGTCATTAGAACTTTTTTTGTCATAATATGGTTCTTCTTATTCGCTGTTTTCGTTACAACGACCCTAAGAGAAAAAATGCTCAACTTTTGTTTAGCGGTGGCTAGCTAGGGCGTTCAATTCATTTTATATGTACATTATTCTTCTCAAAAGAAGCTCGTAAATGATAAAACGTTGCGCACAGTTCAGGTTTCGGCGACACTTAACTACTTACATAGGTATACTTAACTAAATAAGTAAGTACTTCACCTACCGACTATACTATACTAGGGTCATGGCATGGATGGAAGAAATAAGCAAGGGCATGCAAACCGAAAGCCAGTGAAGTGAAGTATCCGATTGGATTCCAGATCCATAATGATGGCAGCACTGACTGGCCAATGGACTATCGGCAACTCAAACTCCATTCACGAATCTCTCAATTCAGACTCTCAAGTGTTGACATTAGTTAGTTAGTCCATTCCGGAGTACAATTACTAAAATACAGCGTCTAGTGCAATGCAAGTCCTGCTCAGTGTTCGGACTGTATCGCCTAGCGCCTCCTAGCGTCTCCTAGCGCGCTGTGTCATGTGAGAGGTGCGCGTGCGCGGGGTCCTTGACCGCAAGGCAATGCTTGCGACTTCGACAACACACGGTCGCGTCGCGCGCCGGCGGCACTAGGCAGGCACTAGGCAGGCACACTCGCTTAGTATCTAGGCACACCAAAGAAGGATAACCAAGTTTACATTTTGAGAGTAAATCGTTACATCGATCGTCCTTGAAGTGAACCTCTACATTGAATGCTTGTAATTGCAGCTTATTTCAGAGATTTGATTCTTCTGATTGACTTGGTTGGATTGGATGGAACTAAGATAATTCAGGGTGTTGTTTTTTTCACATTACGTGTTAGATTTCCGGTTGAGGCAACGTACTTATATACTTACATTTTTGTAAGTCAATAAACCTTAAGTATAATAATTGAACTTACTCAAAAAACCAGAATGATACATTTACTTACATAAGATTGGATGACTCACACACTGACACGCCACACACACAGCTACGGAAAGTACCTGCGTTACATACACTGTAATATTCCACTTTTTTGACAGCAAGTGTATTAAATGTTTTGGTCGGTAAGTGGTAGGTAACTAAAAAGGGTGGTAATTCTGTCTGACAGCAGAAGCGCCCTGCAACATGTGGCTCGATGCACCTCTGGTTATAGAGGAGCATCGATTGCTTACACCATAATTAGAAAAGTTTCAGTGCTGGTATCAGGGGGAGCTTCTCTGATAATCCAATGGATTCCTTCTCATGTAGGCATACATGGCAATGAGGAGGCAGATAAGCTGGCCCGAGAGGCAATATCAAAGGGAACTGAAGTATACCTTAAGTCAGAGTTCTCTGAAATTTTGTTCAAATACAGAAGATGGTTAAAAAAGAAATGGAAGGAATACTTTGATATTGCGTCTCGGGAGAAAGGAATCTGGTACAGAACGCTACAGAGTGAGCCACCTCATGTGCCATGGTTTGCCAATACCAATTTACCTAGAAAGATTGTTGTAATAGCGCATAGAATAAGATCAGGACATATGCCTTTAAATAGTTTTAAATTTTTGATGAAGAAAGTTGATAGCCCAAATTGTGAATGTTGTGGAGTAAAGGAGGACACCTATCACTTTCTGAGGGAGTGTGCTCGGAGCAAGTGTATTAGGGATATTCTGACTGAGAGATATAACATTAACTGGCTAGACGTGGGTCTGTATCAGAGTTTGCTGGCTGATCAGACATCTGAGGTAGCTATTATGCTGTACCGGTCCACGTACGGGCTGGTTAATGTGTAGCTAAATAGGTAGAGGTCAATATGGGACCGACATAGTCGTAAGACGACTCAATGTCTCTAATTCAATAAAGAAAAAAAAAAAAAAAAAAAAAAAAAAGTGGTAGGTACCTAACTGGTGGTGATGGCGGCCTCGGACGGAGGGAGCGTCATTGTGCGGATCATCGTCCTTGAGTCGAGTCGAGGACGGGTTCGGCACTCGGCATCATGCCATGCATGAGTCAGCCTCTATCGCCGAGCGCGGCGCACTAACTCGCACACATGTCATGCTGCCTGCGTGTGACTGACTGCAGTGCATTCACCACCACACCACACCACCGACCTATAACTACACAGTGGACTCCCGCTGCGTATGTCTGTCTGTCTGGGGATGGACTTGTCTCGTAAACTGTACTTTAGAGCTAGCTAAGATACTAGGTATGAATAACTGAGCTGTGTTTGTGAACGGTATAGATAGATAGGTTGGCTACTGTAGGCAAGAAGGTTTGATTGACTATTGAGTCGGCGCTGGCGTCTTCTGTGCCATTCCGAGAAAAGCACGTTTATTGCAATTTTTCTCTTTCTGTCAATTTAAACTAGGAAAATCAACGATACCTAAGTATATTAATTATTATTGAGGGAAATAATTTAACATAAGTAGTTACAATACCTAGTACTTAAATAAGAAATAAGAACAGTATCTAGCCTACCTATCCCGGCCATGGTCATTTATGTATGACTAACAGATGTGCCTAACTTTGTATACAAATTACAATACAATGCAAAACAACTTATTGAAAATGTGATGTGAACGTGACGTTAATCACCTTGTGTGAAGGTGACGCTCTTAGCATAGCAGGTGAGAGTGGAGTGGCGGCCGAGAGCTTGCGTTGCGTTGCATCATGCGTGCGACCTCCACTCCAGCAGCCACTGAGCACGCCACGCCACGCCGCCGCCGCCGCCGCGCCACGCCGACAATCATCGCGAGGGCTGATTAAACTCATCCAAGTGATTTTGCTACATAAAATACCTACGGAGGTACTGAAAGACCTTAGCAGTGGCGTTCTATGACACATTGCCTACATACCTACTCGTAGCGACGTAGCTCAACGTGAGATAGAATAGCACCAACTATTCATTTGCTGTCCAAGTTTGCCAGCAGATATGTGTCAGGCAGGCAGTATGTTATCTGTGAGTGGATAAGTAATGATGATGATGAGTTTACGTAAAATTGGAAGCACAGTTAGGTTGTCATCGCGCGGAGCGAGCTTCATACTTCATGGAATGGAACTGCCAATAGTTATCTGAACACGTAATGCGACGCGTACCAGTGCCGTTAGCAACTGCTCGAATTCAATGAAAGGATGGATCTTATAATCGCGAATTTACTACAACGACCAACTTATGCTAAAATAAATTAGGCATGCCGTTGTCGGAATGTTTAAAACGTCATCAAAGAGTAAACAAATGAATACATTGTAACACGAGCACAGGCTGAGCATCATCATCGTGCGGTCGGCTGTTCCCCGGAGCACGGCACTCGGCACTCGTCCTGCACTGTAGGTACATTTGAATGCGCAATTATGCATCAATTAGTGCGGTGCGGTCGGCTGTTCCCCGGAGCACGGCACTCGGCACTCGTCCTGCACTGTAGGTACATTTGAATGCGCAATTATGCATCAATTAGTGCGGTGCGGTCGGCTGTTCCCCGGAGCACGGCACTCGGCACTCGTCCTGCACT
The DNA here is from genome assembly GCA_947859175.1 of Gandaritis pyraliata. NCBI lineage: Eukaryota > Metazoa > Arthropoda > Insecta > Lepidoptera > Geometridae > Gandaritis > Gandaritis pyraliata. The sequence continues at coordinate 6,807,519 of OX401876.1, read as the reverse complement.
GTAGGTACATTTGAATGCGCAATTATGCATCAATTAGTGCGGTGCGGTCGGCTGTTCCCCGGAGCACGGCACTCGGCACTCGTCCTGCACTGTAGGTACATTTGAATGCGCAATTATGCATCAATTAGTGCGGTGCGGTCGGCTGTTCCCCGGAGCACGGCACTCGGCACTCGTCCTGCACTGTAGGTACATTTGAATGCGCAATTATGCATCAATTAGTGCGGTGCGGTCGGCTGTTCCCCGGAGCACGGCACTCGGCACTCGTCCTGCACTGTAGGTACATTTGAATGCGCAATTATGCATCAATTAGTGCGGTGCGGTCGGTTGTTCCCCGGAGCACGGCACTCGGCACTCGTCCTGCACTGTAGGTACATTTGAATGCGCAATTATGCATCAATTAGTGCGGTGCGGTCGGCTGTTCCCCGGAGCACGGCACTCGGCACTCGTCCTGCACTGTAGGTACATTTGAATGCGCAATTATGCATCAATTAGTGCGGTGCGGTCGGTTGTTCCCCGGAGCACGGCACTCGGCACTCGTCCTGCACTGTAGGTACATTTGAATGCGCAATTATGCATCAATTAGTGCGGTGCGGTCGGCTGTTTCCCGGAGCACGGCACTCGGCACTCGTCCTGCACTGTAGGTACATTTGAATGCGCAATTATGCATCAATTAGTGCGGTGCGGTCGGTTGTTCCCCGGAGCACGGCACTCGGCACTCGTCCTGCACTGTAGGTACATTTGAATGCGCAATTATGCATCAATTAGTGCGGTGCGGTCGGCTGTTCCCCGGAGCACGGCACTCGGCACTCGTCCTGCACTGTAGGTACATTTGAATGCGCAATTATGCATCAATTAGTGCGGTGCGGTCGGTTGTTCCCCGGAGCACGGCACTCGGCACTCGTCCTGCACTGTAGGTACATTTGAATGCGCAATTATGCATCAATTAGTGCGGTGCGGTCGGCTGTTCCCCGGAGCACGGCACTCGGCACTCGTCCTGCACTGTAGGTACATTTGAATGCGCAATTATGCATCAATTAGTGCGGTGCGGTCGGCTGTTCCCCGGAGCACGGCACTCGGCACTCGTCCTGCACTGTAGGTACATTTGAATGCGCAATTATGCATCAATTAGTGCGGTGCGGTCGGCTGTTTCCCGGAGCACGGCACTCGGCACTCGTCCTGCACTGTAGGTACATTTGAATGCGCAATTATGCATCAATTAGTGCGGTGCGGTCGGCTGTTTCCCGGAGCACGGCACACGGCACTCGTCCTGCACTGTAGGTACATTTGAATGCGCAATTATGCATCAATTAGTGCGGTGCGGTCGGCTGTTTCCCGGAGCACGGCACTCGGCACTCGTCCTGCACTGTAGGTACATTTGAATGCGCAATTATGCATCAATTAGTGCGGTGCGGTCGGCTGTTCCCCGGAGCACGGCACTCGGCACTCGTCCTGCACTGTAGGTACATTTGAATGCGCAATTATGCATCAATTAGTGCGGTGCGGTCGGCTGTTTCCCGGAGCACGGCACTCGGCACTCGTCCTGCACTGTAGGTACATTTGAATGCGCAATTATGCATCAATTAGTGCGGTGCGGTCGGCTGTTCCCCGGAGCACGGCACTCGGCACTCGTCCTGCACTGTAGGTACATTTGAATGCGCAATTATGCATCAATTAGTGCGGTGCGGTCGGCTGTTTCCCGGAGCACGGCACTCGGCACTCGTCCTGCACTGTAGGTACATTTGAATGCGCAATTATGCATCAATTAGTGCGGTGCGGTCGGCTGTTTCTCGGAGCGCCGCCCTAATGAACGTATAATGCACGACGCAAATGGGAACCTGAGCCAGGCGGATTAACGTCTCTAATTAGTGTTGAATTGCATTGAAGGTTTGGCAGATAGATATGCGTCTGCTGCATATCTATCGCTGCGCTGCGCTGGCTCTGCACTGCACGCAACAGGTAAGGAGCAGGCCGATTAACAGCTCTGCAACGCGCGGGACTTTCTGATGATGCCCTGGATATCCATCAGAATAGCATCTTGGATGTTCCCCTAAACAGCACCTTGGATGTCCATCAGAACAGCACCTATCAGAATAGTGCCTTAAACTGTCCGATAGATAATATGCATGTAATTGAGGCCGACTGTACCGTTAGACCCCTACAACAACAAAATACCACCCGGGCACATGACCTCAAAACTATTGAACGAAATGACACTAAACAGCCACCTAAGTCCTTCCCAATGGGATGCCACACAGGATTTGAGAATTACAGGCCAATAATCTCACGAACATACTATAAAACAAAACAGCATCAAAATGAACCAATTATAGGCAACGGGCAACCAAACCAACTGCAGACTGTAGAACGAGCCAGAAAAATTCATGCTTGCTTTTTTGCACCAGGGACTTCCATTGGCTGTATCAAGGAACACCTGATAGAAATTATTGGAAGTGACATAAACATAGTGATTTTAAAATTGAATTTAAAACATGAGTATTATGCTTCATTTATATTAACAGTTCCCAATAGCGTATTTGAAATTCTAATGAAACCTGAGTCCTGGCCGTCAGGTACAGCGCTGCGGGAGTGGTTTCGAAAAGATGCTGGACGCGCGCCAGAACATAGTCGACCCCGCGCTTCCAGCCGAAACCCAAACAAGGGCGACGAATGGCATTCGTCAAGCCAGCACCAATAAGTTTCAACTTCACGCAGTTTACCAAAATGTTAATGGATTAAAAACCAAACTCATATATTTTAAGCAAAATTTAATATTAGTACAAGCAGACATTATTGCCGTAACGGAAACCAACCTCGACTCCTCAGTAACAGATGCAGAAATAATCCCCGATGGATGGACATTACTGAGACGAGACCGTATCACCAGAGGAGGTGGGGTGCTCCTAGCTACGAGACAAGGACTTGACATTCAACGACACCCGGAATTGGAGACTGTCCATGGGGAAGACCTCTGGGCCTCTATAACATATAACAACCGAGTTTTCTATGTGTGCGTCATATATATTAAGCCAAGTGCGACTGATGAAGAATATATGACTTGGTTTACCAAAGTTGAAAACAATATAGATAGTGTACTAATTAAAGCAAATGTAATTGTAATGGGGGACCTGAATTTGAATAGTGCTAGTGTAAGTGTCAGGAATTACATGTCATTCTTCCTAAATTTCTGTAACCTTCATGAGGAAAACGATATTATAAATGAGCGGGGTAGCAAACTTGATGTAGTTCTCTCTAGTGAACAAGTTCAAGCAGTAGATGTTACAGTAGCAGATGAAGGCCTAGTAAAAAAAGCAGATACATATCATCCGCCTCTTGATGTAACATTCAGTATGGACAAGGCAGGCAGAGACGCTATGTTAGAAGCCAGTAATATTAGTGACAAAACCGACTATAATTTTGGCAAGGCTGATTTTACATTATTATACAATCTTATAAAAGGAGTTAGTTGGGACAAAGTCACGGAGCAATCAAATGTAGACATGGCTGCCGAGAACTTCTATGGAATACTGTATAAATGCCTTGATCAATGTGTCCCAAAAAAAAGACGATGTGCTAAGGTAAAAAGACGATATCCTACTTGGTTTACACCCGACATAATAGCCGACCTAAAGCTGAAGGGATCCCTGCATAAAGTCTGGAAATCCAGCAAAGACAGGTATGTTTACAGTTTCTTCTCTGCTATCAGAGCTGATGTCAAGTATCGTGTATCACAGGCCTACAATCACTATATCATTCAGATTCAAGAAAATCTATCCCAAAACCCAAAAGAGTTTTGGAAACATGTCAAAAGCTTGCAAACTAAGGGTGGTTTTGACCCATGCATTACCTACAAAGAACGTAAGCACTGCGGGAAAGCTGCTGCCAGCGCTTTTGCTGACTACTTCAGTAGCGTATTTATACCTCAAGTGCCGGCTCTTGAGGCGAGCGCTGTAAATGAATGTATGGGAAATAACTGCTTAGTTAACATATCAAACATTTCTTACAAAGATATTGACTATCACATACTTAAACTTAAACCCAAAAGTTCAGCTGGGCCAGACAGTATTCCGCCATATGTAGTTAAAGCTCTAAAATACCAATTTACAGAACCCCTATCGCATATCTTTAATCTTGCAATTAATAAAAGTAGATATCCTAAAATTTGGAAGCAATCTAGAGTAGTACCCATTTTAAAATCTGGTGACAAGACTAAGGTAGAAAATTATAGACCAATAGCTATACTATCATGTTTTGCTAAACTGTTTGAAAGTATACTGCATACTAAGATCTATGAGCAGGTAGAACCATACCTTACTAACGCACAACATGCCTTTCGTCAGAAACGTTCCGTAAACACAAATTTGCTCTCTCTCGCTGACGATGTGTCTCAAAGGATGGACGAAAATATCCAGGTAGATGTTGTGTATCTCGACTTTAGAAAGGCGTTTGACCATGTAAATAATGATGTTCTTCTTGAGAAACTCAGCGCTATGGGACTTGTACCGAAGCTCATTGAATTCTTTGCTGACTACCTCAGAGACCGCAACCAATTTGTTCGCCTAGGTTGCTATGACTCACTACCCTACCACACGCGCTCAGGTGTCAGCCAGGGTTCATCTTTGGGACCACTTCTGTTCTCTATCATGGTTAATGATGTCCCAGATTGCTTACAGTTTAGCAAGTGCCTGCTGTACGCAGATGATTTGAAGGTTTACAAAAGTATACAATCATTGTTAGATTGTGCAGAGCTTCAACAAGATTTAGATGCCATTCAGCGCTGGAGTGAACGAAACCAACTTTACTTAAATATTCAAAAGTGTCAGGTGATGAGCTTCACGCGTTCAATGAATGGTATCATCACGCAATATACAATTAACTGCCAGAATATCACCAGATGCCTGATAGTAAAGGATCTAGGCATTCTGTTCGACCCGGCACTACAGTTTCATGACCATATGAAAAAATTAACAGCAGAATGCTTCAAGCGTCTGGGGTTTGTCACTAGGAACTGTCGAGAGTTTACAAACCTAAAGGCCATTCAACTTCTTTATGCATCTCTAATCAGATCTAAAATTGAGAACTGCTCCAGCGTATGGAATCCTCATGAGACAACGTATACCCTCATGCTGGAGAAAGTGCAAAAGCGATTTTTAAGGTTTCTATACAAAAAAAAGCTAGGGTACTACCCTTATATGTTTCCTACTAAATATCTGTTAGGTGCTCTCGGTTACAATTCCCTTGAAACGCGTAGGCTGTGCGAGCAATTAATGTGTGTGTGCCGTATCCTGCATGGGGTGCTAGACTGCCCAGAATTAGTTCTGGAAGCAAGTAGGCTCAGCGTACCCGAGCAGCGTGCCAAATTCCGTCCCGGACGTGTCCATCTGTTCGCGCCAAGCCCTGCGCGCACTACTGCACGCCAGCAATCACCGCTATACAGAGCGCAGTTTCATCTCAATGCTATTCTCAAGCTTAATCCTGAGACAGACGTGTTTGACGACCGTATAAAGAAAATTTTTAAAACCGTTTTGAAGTATTGTGAAGGTGACATTAAAGCCCATTTATAATGTCGTTTTTCCCATCACGTTTGGTGTATTTACCTAAGTTGATGTTTTTCGATCTATTTAGTTGTATTGTCAAATATATAGTAGGTAGGTATAATACCGATGTACAGTTTTCTAGATTTAAATATGTAATAGCGTTATCGCCTTGGATCTCTGTAATGGTAATGTCTATGTTAAATAAACAATTTGAATTTGAATTTGAATTTGAATTTGAATTTGATGCACAGCGCGCCAGCAGCCAGGGGTATTGGTACTGAGACAACACAACGAGACCACGCGGCCGCACGACTAGGTACATATAGACTAGACTAGACTAGACTAGATCATTGGTGACTGAAGCACACTCCAGCAAACAACATTGCAATTAAATCCTGGTTTTTTAGTTATTATTTTTTGTACATTATAGAGAAATGTTTGACCGCAATCTCACCTGATGGTAAGTGACGATGCAGCACGTTTGCCTACAAGAAACCTATTCACTCTCCTCTTGAAAACATTCAAATTGTAAGTGTTCGGAAACACAGACGGGGGCAAAGAGTTCCACTCTTCACTGGTCTGGGTCTGGTGGTCTGATGAGGGAACTAACTCATACAGTAATCAAACTAATCATTTTTTAATTGAACTTGTGTTTATTTAGGAGTTTCAACGCTGGACTTGGAACAAAAGGGGATTTGCGCTCTACAAATATGATGTTTCAAATAATTTATAAGTTAAAAAACTGGAAAAACCGACTTCAATTCGACTACCAGCTTCATCATCAGATGATGATGATGATGACAGTTCATTGGGATTGTTCTAGTCACTATAAACACCACATAAAAGTCACAGGAAAGCAAAATACGCAATTTCGTGCACGTGGTTGGTGTTGATACTTTAGAGGAACTATTGGTGGGTTTTTGCTTTTCTCCAATTAAATGCGATTTGAATGTACAAACTGCGTTTATTGACAAATTTAGAAAAATTTAAAAATTTAGGTGTGCACTGTGCACCACACCACAATCGTTGCTAGCAGTAAAATGGTAGGCGCTACGCCACAACTTGGCATATTGCATCGTTGCTAGCAGTAAAATGGTAGGCGCTGCGCCGCAACAGTAGGCATATTTTCAGTTATTTCTATTTATAATCCAAACTACTGAACCGATTTTGATGAAAATAAAATGGGACCAATCTGGAAGTATATCCTTTCAGATATAAAAAGAATTTTTGAAATCAGTTCATAAATAACGGAGTTCTGAGGTAACAAACATTAAAAAAAAAAAAAAAAAAAAAAAAAAAAAAAAAAAAAACATACAACCGAATTGAGAACCTCCTCCTTTTTTGAAGTCGGTTAAAAACAGACTTGTTTTTCAAACAGTCGTAGGTACCTAATTTATAAAGACCACCCTGTTTTATAGCATTTTGGTAAACTAATTCCCCCAAGCTGGTAAACAAGATGAAGTACACCTAAGTGTAGATAGGTAAAGTACCATGCATCACACCTTCACGTGAATATGAATACTGCTAAAGTAGGTACACGCGGGGCGAGGGCGGGGGCGCGGCGGGGGCGGGGCGGGGGCGCGGCGGGCTCATCGGTGACCCGCGCGACCGATAAAGTGTAGTTGGGTTATAATATAGTACCTACTCTGCAGTATCGATCCATTCAATTAAAAACAATTGCATTTTTAGTGTCGTAATTTCATGAATATTATTTAGCATTTATCTACAGAGGGGTACAGAGTCTCAATTGTACTAATTTACAACAGTTGTTGTTCTATTCAGATCCAACTATGGTAGAGTCTGTGCAAGAAGAGAATCATCGCGTCGCGGCGTTATGCTGAACTAACATTAAGGGCGGCAAGCACCAGAATCGCTAAACGCATTTAACTATTAAATAGTATTTAGCGAGTGGTCAAGTCATATAAATACGTCAGATTTAAATCTATTTAGCTGTTAAACACGCTTAGCGATTCTGGTGCAAGCCGCCCTAAGATTTAAGATATAAGCCCAATCCAGCTGTCATCGCAACTGTCAAGTGTCAACTTCAACTCAATAAAATATTGTTTTTGTGATAAAAAAAATTGCAGAGCAGTGTCAATGCAAATAAAGTAGTAAATTGGCACAAGCGCGCCGCCTGCCTTCCCACGACAGTAGCACAGACTCTACGCTCCATCTTCAGCTTATGTAGCTGCAACGTCACAGTGCAGCTACGGATCCAAATACATACTTTAAAATAAATATATAAAAAAGTTAATGGTTCAGCTGCATTTCAGCTGACAAGTTTGTTAGTGGAATTGGCCCCAGATGTCATTGTGCTAACATTACATTAGGTAGGTAGGTAGGTTAGGTACCTACATTATTTTACAGACATTTTATAGTTGTCTCACAGCTGTGTTAACATTTACAGTCGAATGTCAAACCATATTATCCTTTGCAAATTGATGTTTTGGCATATTGTTCTAGTCTAGCTAGGCAACTGATTAGCTAGCTTTAGGTATGTAAAACATGTTTTAGCTAACAACTAAATGGTTTCTTTATCTACTTACATAATAATTAATGACTATGTATGAAATCAAATAGCTACTAGACAAGGGAAGGGAATCTATCCATACTACGTGATGTGACGTGACCCTTTGTTTATAGGCACTAGGCATGTACAGGAATTAAACATAGAAATTAGTAAAAGAATCGGTTCAATGATACAGCAAGTATTATCGTTGAGTCCAGACAAGTTTTTACATAATATTTGGTCTACCTACAAAAGAAAGCTATTGGTTCACTCAGAATGAGGAGTTGCCAAGTTTCTCTTCATGTGCTGTTCAGAATGTGTCAGTATTCTTTCATGTTTGGATGTGCCTCTCATACCTGCTTGGTTAGTACCAGCAAAGAGATTTGAGACGATGTCTACCTACTGAACCCCGGGAGTACCACCCATTCCAAGGGTACTTCCTTACGTTTGCATGTTGTAAACCTCTCTACAAAGGTATTGGTTCAGTCATTATCGTGAGCTTTTATGCTACACTTAGCATTACAGCTAGTTTTTTTTTTCAACTGTTATGCTTAACTCTACCACAATATGATTCATATAATTTGACAGAGCCTACAGATACATGATTTTCTATTTACGTAAAGTTCCAGATGGCCGGGCCTGGCTTGACATGGCACATGTGCTGATAATGCCAGGATCATTCCCCGTACCGTATTGTGTTACTCATCCGAGGTTTTTGAAACAGTAGTTAGGTAAGTACCTGTTTATATGTACCTCTGTATTGTGTAGATCCCATGTCAATCATGATAAAGGTCAGTGCAAGTGAAGTTCATGTCGCACAAGGAGTTGTGTACTTGGGTAAATTCACGATTACAACAGGCCACTGTGGCTGAACTAAAATAGGTAAGAGTATTGAACTCACCATAGTCAGCGCGAGCGAAGGCAAATCGTCAGCGTCCCGAGCCGAGCCGAGAGCTTTGAGCGCGGCGCTTCACTCGTGAACACACAACTTGCGGTCCGAACAGAATGTTGCTGGCTGTCGCGCCACCCGCCTCCGATCACCCGCTAGAAGCGTCACACATTAGGCCTCATCGATCTCACTGAGCCAGTTGGTTTCGTTCGACGACTCCGCTCCGGATTTATAAGTAAACATGTAGGTATCAAAACATCCGACACACTACACGCAACTCTGTCTGCCTGCCTGAATGAAACTGAAAGAAAATTGATTTGAATCGAACGAATGAAAATGAAATTTGCGCTACGTGAAGTGGTGTACGGTGCGGGAGTTGCGGGACGTGAGAGGAGAGGGGGTTTTTTGACATGAGAGCTGATTTGACATTGACGCTCTGATCCACATTGACGTGCACGACATCATCCACGTTATCATACAGTCCTACATTCGGTAAATCCACTCAGATAAAATTTTGTGAGTCAGTGAGTAATTTTTTTTTATACATTATTTATGTTATTGTACTTAACTATATGTAATGTACATTACATAGGTAGATACTACATAAAAATGCATTACTTATAGGAATTTTACTATCGGTAAAAAATAGAATATAGTCTCCGAGTGTGCGTGCTGTGCTGGCTGGCTAATCGCCCTTATTCAGTGTTTCCACCGAATTTGTATAGACTACCTATTTAATTAGAATAATATGCAGGAAGGAAGGAACGACCCCGGCCGACCATGTCTAAAGTAGGTAATTTCATCACCGCATTTGATTATTAATAGGTGTCTGTAATAAGAATACCTAATCAGAATGAACTGAGGTTTGCGTAGTCTCATGCTATAGGTAGGCGCAAATATTGCGGGAAATAAATTAAAAATTAATTTCCCCTCTTTTCCCCCTTCTAATCCCCCTTATGGAAATATTTTTACACCATCTTGTGTAGAATAAAGTCTTTAGCGTAGGTACTTCTCAAATTTGATTGAAATCCGTCGATAAATAACGCTACAGCAAACTTTCTTCCTTTCTAGGTACCTACTAATAAAAATCGCGGTCGACTAAAAAATTTTAATAAATCAACGAACTTGTGTGCCGATTTTCTTCCAAATTGGTTGATAAATTAGACGAGAACTGACAGACAGACAAAAGCATTTTTGGCCAATCTAGAAACTGCTTCGCTCGCTCTACGTACGTCGTACGTACGCTCTACGTATTCGAACCCACGAACATAGGATCCGCATGGCCGGCCGCTAGACCACAAAACGCTCTTATTAAAGATCCTGGGTTTAAGGCCACCTATCTACCTAAGTTCTAATAAAGTTTTTACCTATTTTTCACTTGCATGGAGTAGGTCTATTATCTACATAGGTCAATTTTTAATAGCCTACTTACATATAGGTTTATACATTATACCAACTGAACAAACTAAAAGTAGACCAGGTACCTAAATATTAAATAAAGGACGTGCCCCATCTGTATCCAATAAAACTGACGAAGCAGAAAATTGCACAAGGGTGCGAGCACACGCGCCACCGCTCGCTGATTGAAAGTGTATTGGATCCGTTATCAGTGCGCGACACTCCAGATGTGACCCGAGCCGAGCCGTGAGCCGTCCTGCATGCCATTCAGCCAATACCTGTCGAGGAGGAAACACGATCACAACATGCAGGAGCAGGAGTCGCAAAGTTGGCTCATCGCGTTTGCCCTGGTTTATCTTACATTTTTCTTGGATAACGTTCTACTAACCGTTCTTGGTGAGTGAATACCGGTTAGGTGGTGGAACTATTCTCATAATGTTTACAAACCATAATCTATGTTTAGTGCCAATAATCCCGGACTGGGTGCGGGGGTCGTCGCTGCCGGAGTGGGGAGCGCACGGAGCGCCGCTGGCTCGCGTGCTCAACGCTACCGTTCATCAAAGTGAAACAGGTAATACCTACGTGCGTGAACGATCTACCGACCGACATCCATGCTTGAATGAGCTACGATGCCCTTCTGCTCTAAACTAATGTTCAAAAAAGAAGTGGTGTGCAGGTGTGGGAGGGTCGCAGGCACTGGTGGGGCTGGTGCTGAGTGCGAAGGCGGCGGCGCAGCTGGCGGCGGCGGGGCCGGCCGCTGCCGCCGTGTGCCGCCGCGGGCCTGCAGCGCCGCTGCGCCTCGGGACCGCGCTGCTGCTGCTCGCGGCACTCGGTACGTCATCAGTCTATCCCTCGAACCTTGCCACTCAACAGAGACTGCCTTGCTCAAGTTTTATCAGTTGCCCACATTCACTTCTGAAATCCTAGACATTCCTAGTTTACTTTTCCAAGCTTGCAAAATCACAGAAATCTGTGCTTCTGGGAGGAGTAGGTACATACAAATCCAACTAAATCGCTCCTGCCTGATGCACGATGGAGCACCTTAGAATGTGAAGGGAGGGAATAGAAAGAGACAGGAGTAAATATAGTATTGTCAGTGTTCGCGTGGTGCAGCGTGGCCGAGAGCGGACGGCTGGCATGCGTGGCGGCGGGCGTGGGGCGCGCGGCGCAAGGCGCGGGCGCGGCGCTGTGCGGCGTGGCGGGGCTGGCGCTGGCCGCGCGCGCCGCGCCGCCCAGCAGCCGCGCGCGCGCACTCGGCGCACTGCTCGGGGCGGTCGCGCTTGGTAAGTGGAACTTATACTTCTATTTTTTTATTCACCTTGAGTTGATACAGTCACGAAGAGTTAGGAGTGCTATTTTATCCACTAAAGCAGGTTACTATGTCCAAGGTACCTAAATAGGTACTTACCTAATTACTTAATTAGGTGTGTTTTGTTTTCAGGAGTTTTGGTAGGGTACCCGTTCGGCGGAGCAACCTACGCTTTCTGGAGTCCAGAGGTGCCGTTTCTAATTATCGCAGCAACGATCTTAGCCACGTTAAGTAGGTACCACCCATAGAAAAAAGAAAACCTATAATCTGTGGTACCACCTATGCCTATGACTTTGCTTAGGTATTTTATTAAATCAGGAAAGTGTTTGAGTCTAATAAAACTATTGCTTTCATTTAGTTTTGCAATACCAGTTTCTATGGAAGGAGGAGTTTAATCAAGTAAGTTGCTGAAATCAGTCTTGCAGAACTTTCTACTTAAAGTTAAGTGAAGTAAAGAGGTCTTGTTGACTTTGTCAGCCGTCCCCATGGACCGGCAGCGCGTCCCCGCTGAGCGCCCTGGCGGCCGGGAGCACGGCCCCCTGTGGCGCGTGTGCGGGCGCCGTGCTGCTGACCACCAGCGTCATGGCGGCCTTGGAGCCCTGCCTGCCGCTCTGGATCATGCAGCGCTTCCACCCCCAGGTATAGCCCCAGCGTGACGTGGCTGCCCCCTTAGGTACCTCCATTACGCGTCTTCAGATGATGAGAGTTGATGAGCACTAGGTACTGCAGTAAGTTGTTATCAGACATGTACGTAACTCCTCTCGCTCGCTACTGTGACTGGAGGGTTGAACAGGATGATGGTGACAATGTGTTACAGAAGTGGGTGGGCGGCATGGTGTTCGTGCCGGACAGCGCGGCGTACGCTCTGTCGGCGAGCACCCTGCACGGCGTGGCGCAAGCCGTCGGCGCGGAGCCCCTCGCACTCGCCGGCCAGCTCGCCGTCGCTAGCGCCGCGCTCCTGCTGCCGTATGCCACTTCGGTCAGTTAGTACCTACAGAGCTCGCATGTGCCAGCAGTGGCCATCGACAGTTACATTAGTGTGTGTAATGCAGGTGAGTGGTCTGACCGGGCCGCACGTGGTGCTGGGCGCGGGGCTGGGCGCGGTGGACGCGGCGCTGGTGCCTGCGCTGCTGGCGCGCGCGCGCCTGGCGCCGCACCGCGCCGCGCTGGTGCAGGCCGCCGCTAGCGGGGCCTATGCACTCGGTCAGCAACCTTCTTTTTCAACATACCTACTGTAATGTCCCCTTTGAGCTTATATTGACAAAAAGAAATTCATTTTCATAGCAAACAATGTGCATTTTGTTGCGGAATGATATTTATGTCGAGGTTATGGGACTAATTTCAAAAAACCTACAAAACAGTAAAGTTGAGAGGTTTAAATAATTAAGTTTAAAAAACTAGAAAAACCGACTTCAATTCTACTACCGGCTTCATCATCATATGATGATGATGATGGCAGTTCATTGGGAATGTTCTAGTGACCATAAACACCACTTAAAAGTCACAGGAAAACAAAATTCGCAATTTCGTGCACGTGGATGCCATATTTTTTTCCAGTTATTTATATTTATAAGCCAAACTATTGAACCGATTTTGATGAAAAACAAGTAGGTACCTAATAAAATTTAAAAAACCCCCGAATCTTGGTTTCATCAAACATAACTAAGAACACTCCCAACACCCCGTCGGGGGTTAAAAATTAAATAGGACCAAACTGGAAGTGTACACCCTTTCAGATAAAAAAAGAATTTTTTAAATCGGTTTATAAATGACAGACTTCAGAGGTAGGTATCAGGTAAGGTAACTCACATAAAAAAAAATACCGAATTTAAAACCTCCTTTTTTGAAGTCAGTTAAAAAAAATGAAACACAGAAACCGTTTGAAATGTTCTGAAACCGTGCTCGTTGTGTGTTAGGTCCGATTCTCGGCGGACTGGTGTCGTGGAGGTTCGGCTTCGAGAGTACAATGCGGGCACTGGGCGTGCTCAACTTTCTCTATGCAGCGTTTCTGTACCGCGCGCTCAGAGCCAACCCGCTCTCCAAACAGGTAACGTAAAACGCCATTCATTATCAGATTGGACAGAAATAAAGTAAAACTTCCATTAGGTTGCAGGCAAGCGGTGGCGCAATCACCAGCAGTGGCCTTCTTCAGGTCTCTAACTATCTATCTAATAATGATGATTTTCAATGGTGGCGCAACGCCCGTGCCCGGCGCGCGGCGCGCGGCGCCCGTGACGGTTTTTTTTTATTCATTATAAGACAAGCGTTGTTGCGGTTGGCTCCTTCCTATAACAAGTTTTCCCTAATTTATGGGAAAAGTTTTATCAGTGCAACGCCGCGAAACGTGCCTCCCTACCTTCTCCTTACCCTACGTAGCATGTTCACGTGATGGGAGCCAGCGCAAACAGCGGAAACTTTTTCGATCCAATTTTCATTATGATTTTTAGGAGAAGGAATGTATTGTTTTTGTTTCAGTGGGGAGCGACCTCTGACGCCGACGAGCAGGAAGAGTCCGGCGAAGCGGGGGAACTAGCGCCGCTCAACCAGCACAATAATAACGCCATCATGACCAAATCATAAATTCACCGTCCATAAGTGTTTTTATTTTTGTGATAATTTATTAATCTATCCTATCCCTACCCTAGCAAGAAGGAGGCGCTGCTGTAGCTACCTCTTTCAACTTCAACTTCTTTGTACCCCTAGGTTGTGGGTTGAAAGTTGGTAAATGTCAAATCCTAGGTAGGTAGGATTTGACATTTACCAACTTTCCTTTGTTTGTAAACTCGAGTCGTGGCCGAGACGTTACGTCATGTCAAAATTATAGTTATTTTTATTTATTTCTAAATTATAGTCTTTTTTTCATAAAATTTCAGTGTTTTTAGTATAAAAATCATCGTATTTATTCACAACTCACAATGTCGAAGAAACCGTTAGGTAAGTTATTCAAATGCTACTTGTAGGTATCTACCTAGTGCTTACCCAAGCCTATACCTGTAGGTATCTACCTAGTGCCTACCCAAGCCTATACCTGTAGGTATCTACCTAGTGCCTACCCAAGCCTATACCTGTAGGTATCTACCTAGTGCCTACCCAAGCCTATACCTGTAGGTATCTACCTAGTGCCTACCCAAGCCTATACCTGTAGGTATCTACCTAGTGCCTACCCAAGCCTATACCTGTAGGTATCTACCTAGTGCCTACCCAAGCCTATACCTGTAGGTATCTACCTAGTGCCTACCCAAGCCTATACCTGTAGGTATCTACCTAGTGCCTACCCAAGCCTATACCTGTAGGTATCTACCTAGTGCCTACCCAAGCCTATACCTGTAGGTATCTACCTAGTGCCTACCCAAGCCTATACCTGTAGGTATCTACCTAGTGCCTACCCAAGCCTATACCTGTAGGTATCTACCTAGTGCCTACCCAAGCCTATACCTGTAGGTATCTACCTAGTGCCTACCCAAGCCTATACCTGTAGGTATCTACCTAGTGCCTACCCAAGCCTATACCTGTAGGTATCTACCTAGTGCCTACCCAAGCCTATACCTGTAGGTATCTACCTAGTGCCTACCCAAGCCTATACCTGTAGGTATCTACCTAGTGCCTACCCAAGCCTATACCTGTAGGTATCTACCTAGTGCCTACCCAAGCCTATACCTGTAGGTATCTACCTAGTGCCTACCCAAGCCTATACCTGTAGGTATCTACCTAGTGCCTACCCAAGCCTATACCTGTAGGTATCTACCTAGTGCCTACCCAAGCCTATACCTGTAGGTATCTACCTAGTGCCTACCCAAGCCTATACGTACCATACCTACCGCTCTCCGCCGAGGCACCGTTACTATCATGAGAACCCGTGGATTAGGTACGAGTATCTCCTTCCTTCTACAGCTTCATTTTAGTAGCTATACCTACCTACGACAGTTTGATCATGGTAGATAAGTACCGGTGGGGTTCCTAGCTCAGGCGTTTTGGGAGAGAGCTATTTTCAGGGAACCGATTAGACTGACGATGTAGGTATGGACGCTGCTCTAGATTACGGCAGAATGTGATGACGGCCCACTTGGTGCCTAGAACTATTGCATTTTTTCACAAAACATGACATGTGCAGTTGGGGTGAGCCGTGCGTCCTCACTTCACTCATTGCATTCTGAGACTTAAGATCTCGTAAGTATGCCTAAATGCTCCGCCACCCCCTTCTAACCTGAACACAGCAATGCGAGCATCATAATAGGTACCTGGCGCTGGTAGTAGGTACTTCTCCGGATACACTCTTTCCCCAAGAGCCGTATTACGTAGGAGCCTTGTCCGGCAGCACCCTGAGTTGGTATCGGTTACAGGTCCGGGGCCTGGCGCCTACCAGCTGCCGACAACAGTAGGGTTCCCTTCACACGACCCGTCCCGACATCGCAACCCGATGTATTCGTTCGGCACCAACGCCGGGGCCCGCATCAAGGGCATCGGCCCGGGCCCGGCGTACCGAATCGATCGGGTCACGCGAGATGGGAATGTCACATCACCGGCTTGGAGCTTCGGAGCCACGTAACTACCATTCGATAACTACCTACGCATTTTGTGGACTCCGCAAGACTCTCTTGCGGTGACCAATGCGAGTCTGCCAATTTTTTTTCCACTATTTACAAAAGTTTCCATTGATCAAAGAGTGAACGAGGTACTTTTACCCTCTATTTTGTAACCAGTGTAGTTAGTGAAGCTTTAGGTTAACCGGATTGACTTCCGACGAACGAGAATTAGGAACTGTAGCACAGCATCGTCAGCAGGCAAGTGTGTCTGTGGAACACGCCCGAGCAGCTCACTGCTAGGAGGTTTAAGTGATCCTCCGCAGGCTCCGAGTCTACTCAAGGGTGGACCATAGGATTTGTCAAGGGAAACCCTTCCAACCGAGGCATGATCACTCCCGAATCGAAATCCGGGGTTAAGCCTCTCCCAAACCGAAATTTTGGATCTGGCACGGAGCTGTCCATGTGCTGTGCACAAGAGCACAATTTATTTAGTTGCACACTAGCTTCCGCCCGCGACTTCGTGCGCGTCCTGTTAGATCCTTTTGATTTTCCGGGATCAACAGTAGCCTATGTGTTAATCCAGGCTACGAACTATATGTATTCCAAGTTTCATCCAAATCGGACCAGTAGAGTTATTGCGTGAAAGAGCAACACACATCCATAGAAACATTCGCGTTCAGTAGGATTGAGTTGTTGTAGTTGAATACTCGTAAGGTGAGGTAAGGTATAAGGAGTGGAGTGATGTTTGTTCAGGTTCCCGCAGCGCGCGACGCAGCGCACGCCGGGGCCGGGCGCGCACGCGCCGGAGCGCTGTCCGCCGATGCGCGAGCCGCGCGCTCCCATCTACTCGATGGGCGCGAGACTCGGCTTCGCCTTGAAACGACCCGGACCAGCCGCTAACGCATACGCTATCCGTGAGTACCTATACTCTACCTTGCCTACTCTCCTCTCCTCTCCTCTCACCGCACCGCCGCGCCAGAGCCTACTTCCATCTCTGCCATGTTTATTGATCGGTGATGGGCGCTCAGTGTACAAATACAAATAAATAATAGTAATTTAATTATACACACAAGTAGGTACCTATTATATATTTAACAATCAACTCCAACATTACACAAACGTGATGAGAAAAACGACATTGCTATCGATTCTGTTGTCGCATTTTTCTAAACTAACCTAATTTGACAGCACTAAAAATGTTGCCGTCCCTTTCTCATAAACTGAAACGACAAAGACGGCTATAATTTTAGCGCTGTCAAATTAGGTTAGTTTACAAAAATGCAACAACAGAATCGATAGCATTATGTCTCCCTCACTATATTTCAAACCGGTTTTTAAAAATGTTCTTTCTACGGTCGTCAAGCACGTCAGTCTCAGGATTGAGCTTGAGAATAGCGTTGAGATGGAACTGCGCTCTGTAGAGCGGTGATTGTTGGCGTGCAGTGAGTGCAGTAGTGCGAGCAGGGCTTGGCTTGGCGCGAACAGATGGAGACGTCCGGGACGGAATGTAGCACGCTGCGCTGCTCGGGTACCTATGCCGAGCCTACTTGCTTCCAGAACCAATTCTGGGCAGTCTAGCACCCCATCCAGGATACGGCACGCACACATTATTTGCTCGCACAGCGCACGCGTTTCAAGCGAATTGTAACCGAGAGCACCTAACAGATATTTAGTGGGAAACAAAAGGGTAGTTAGTACCTACCCTAAGTTAGTGTAGGCTCGCTGGCGCTGTGCACAAGCTCTGGCAAGAGCTGCTCGAAACCCACAGCAGCGGAAGAAACTGAACGAAGCGTGTACGAGTCAAAACGACATCGTGTTCAAAACTAAAACATCTGAGACTAACATTATAACAGATATGCAAACAAGTTGGGCGAAAGTATAGAGGCCGCAGTGCAGGCTGCAGGAGCCAGCCGATTGGCGATGACAATGCGGGTGGTGAACGGTGTGATGTTGTTTGTTCAGGGTTCGGTCCGGGCTCGCCGGCGTACACCATGGGCGCGCGCGTCGGCTTCAACCTGAAGGGCAAGTCTCCCGGACCCGCCGTCTACTTCCAACGGGATACTAACGTCTACAAGTGCAAGTCAGTACCTACACTACACTACACTACACTGCACCACTACCCCGGCGATTGTCAGTTGTGCGACCATTTTAGCAAATGAACTTACTAGCTCTGACGGCTTGTCGGTGCTCTTCATTTGATACTAGCTAGGCTCTGTCTGTCTTACACTGTCTGAACAGACAATTATCATTGATTTTATGTTAGGTACATAAACTTTCTGTGCGTAGTAGATTCCATTTAGTGTGGCAATGGTACGTATTGTGTGCTTGTATTGTAACAGACAGCCGGTGTACTCTCTGGGCGCGCGGCTGGAGGGCGCGGGGAAGGCGACCAAGACGCCCGGCCCCGCGAACTACCCGCCCAATCTATACAACGTCAAGAAGGTATACCTTAATATACTACCTACTCCACTCTTTACTAGCTAGTACCTACAGCTAGTCACAGGGCACGTCCTCACTACAGCTAGTCACAGGGCACGTCCTCACTACAGCTAGTCACAGGGCACGTCCTCACTACAGCTAGTCACAGGGCACGTCCTCACTACAGCTAGTCACAGGGCACGTCCTCACTACAGCTAGTCACAGGGCACGTCCTCACTACAGCTAGTCACAGGGCACGTCCTCACTACAGCTAGTCACAGGGCACGTCCTCACTACAGCTAGTCACAGGGCACGTCCTCACTACAGCTAGTCACAGGGCACGTCCTCACTACAGCTAGTCACAGGGCACGTCCTCACTACAGCTAGTCACAGGGCACGTCCTCACTACAGCTAGTCACAGGGCACGTCCTCACTACAGCTAGTCACAGGGCACGTCCTCACTACAGCTAGTCACAGGGCACGTCCTCACTACAGCTAGTCACAGGGCACGTCCTCACTACAGCTAGTCACAGGGCACGTCCTCACTACAGCTAGTCACAGGGCACGTCCTCACTACAGCTAGTCACAGGGCACGTCCTCACTACAGCTAGTCACAGGGCACGTCCTCACTTCACGTGCTCGGTGAGGTTGCCTTGTTGTAGGCAGAAGTAACCACTTCAAATCCGGTGGGCCACCTGCTGGTTCCGCCATTTATTTTCATAAAAAAAATGACATGTCTTACGATTCAATGCAATACCACGCAGGGCACTACCTCTATTTTGGTGCTCTCATGAGGTAGCGGTCCGTCTTCAGTGCGATGCGCTATGTTTTGATTAGAGCGGTGGCGCGCACTGCGGCTAAACCCTCCTCGGTCAATTGATACTACTGATTACTCGCCAAGAGGTACAATACCCTTTGAGGTTGTCTAAAAGTATCCCTCCATCCTGTACTATATATATGTTGCAGAATCCATATTCGTACTCGTTCGGAACACACCACGGCCTGTACGCGCCGCCCATGATCATCAAGGAGGACACCATGGACTGCCTGTAGGTGCCGCGCCGCACCGCACCGCACCGCACCGCACCGCACCGCGCCGTACCGCACCGCATCGCATTCTAATGATGCCTTGCCTCACACCAAACATGACAGTTTATGTGGAAACGCAAAAAGATTGTAAGAATGAAGCCGAGTACCTACGAGTAAATAAAATGTTTTGACATTCTCTCAAAGTGTCGCGTTTGCTTTTAAACCGAAGTTGTGTTTTGGAGAGTTGTTTCAACTAATGTGAACTGGATAGTGTTGTTTTGTCGAGAAATTGTAACCTTTTGATCATGTTTTGAGACTTTTTAACATTTTTGATGGAATAAAAATGTTGAACTTATAAAACTGTATTTATATTATTCTACTGTTAACATTTATTGTTATAAAAATTATTCTACAGCCAGATGAGGCCCCGGCTAGATACCATTTGACAACTGCAACATGCACTTGATCCAATCCATATCCCATAAAAATGGCAGCATTTACTTAATTAATAAGTGCCCTATTTAGATGCCCTTTGGCTGTACTCATAGTGCGGGCACATGCATAAATCTACAAGTGCATTTTCCCTCAGATATTTTTAATGGCGCAATCGGACTTTAGCTCCTGATATTCATTTGCAGTTGGTCATCACTCACTCTATTCATAGCACTATCCCGCACAGCACAGTACAGCACTGCACAGCACAGTACAGCACAGTACAGCACAGCACAGCACAGCCCTAGAACCGCCTCATGGACTTGAGCTTGTTGTTCCGCCTCATGGCAGCCGTGCGCACTCGGAGCCAGTACTGCTTAGTGTCGGGGTCCAGCTCCTCCAGCGTCGGGGCTCCGCCGAGGCGCAGCTCCCACAGCCACGGGGGGTACTCGCTGGCGGGCTTCAGCTGGAACCAGAGAGAAGATATCCCTTACACCTACACCTTATTACACCTTATTACGGAAGGACACCAATCATAGTTATTGTATATTGTTGTGCTGTTGTGTGTGTGTTTCAGAATAAATGCTTTTTCTTTCTTTCTTTCAATCAATTGTTTTGACGCTGACACTGATGGTTCTATAACAAAAGATATTGATATTGATATAATATATATGAAATATACATACAAACGTAATACCAAGAACGTATAGAGTAACATGGAGAAACAAGGAGTGGGTTCAGAGCAGAGTGTACACAGAGTCTATGTACGGTACACTCAGCTCATTAAATATGGATTACGTCATTTCATCATTGACACATGTTCATCCCATGCTAGGAAGGGTCTCCACATGGTTTCCTTTTCCAAAGCATCATGTTATTAACAACATCAAAATACCACTTGGAACAACACAACCACACAACCACAACACAACCCACCTGTACATCTTCTCCGGTAACATATATATTGGAGCCGCAGACTCGCTCTACCAGCTTCTGAGGGTCAGTCTCCACCGGCATTTCCTTCTTCTCAACGGTGCCGAGCTTGCCACTCTTCTTTTTACCCTTGCCGAGGCCCATTACACCTGGAAACATGGCACAGGATGCTTGTTCAGCTAGGGCCCGCCTGCGGCCTAGTCGCGGAAACCAGTCCGCCCTACAAGTACAAGCTGGTTCAGCTTGTTCTAAATCATCCCACAAGCTTTTAGGACTGATAACGGAAGCTTCCAATGGAGATTTCAAATTCCCTAAAATTTGAAATCTCTTCAAAGTATATAATATAGATCTGCAAATGAGTGACAAAAGATAATATTGTGGTGGTATCAGCTTTCAAGTACCTACCTACCTAGATACTTTGTGAATCAACAAATAGGTCTAAATCCATGGACAAGACATGAGCTATAAGATACCTGTAGAAAGAACGAAACATGCTCAGAATAACCGTGCCAACCGTGTCAACCGTGCCAGAGTCAGGACATCGACAGCCAGTGCAGGGCTAGGAAAAGCATTCGTTTTGAACAGAGAAAGTTGACTAAGCTGTTGTTGACTTATTCCCAGGCCACGTCTTAATCAAAGGTCAGAAAGAAGTGCGCAAAAACTTGGATAAGTATATAGTAGGTAGGTAAGGATACGTTCCATACCGCCCGCTGCAGAAGTTGTTTTCTTGGCTGCGAAGGAAACGGCACAGCCGTGCAGCCCGGCCCTCTGCGCTGTGAACGCGCGCTGTAGCTGCACCAAACTTCTACACAACGAGCCCGAGTACATTTTTATTCACAATATTTTCGTTTTGGGTTTACTTTGTTTTGTTTGTTGATTTAGAAAGAGAAAGAAATAAAATAATAAAATAACTACTATACGATCCAAAAAAAGCCAGGTTAGGAATTTGGGTTGCCAGCTATGCTGAATGAAGCTAGCTGAGCTCCCTTCCCTGGGGGGCGCGGGCGCTGGGGGGCTGAAATCAGCTGATCGTAGAATAACAGTAAAATATGAAAACACATTTTGGCACGAATACATAAATGTCAGTGTCATCTTAATGTAGTGATGAAACTGTTGATTACCTATTTATCGATAGACTCAAACTCAAATTGTTTTATAATTTAGCGAAATACTGGTTTTAAAAATTTATATTATTATGTTTTTATACGGATAGGCACGGCCATCAGCCATAATTAGCTTATCAGCATAATAAGTTTTTTTATTTAAAAAGGAGGATGGGCATTTTAGTATGGGCTCCGTCCCAAGTGATGTATTAGGTATCGACCATCAGAATCTAACAAATTGCAATCCAAATAATGCATTGCCTCACCGAGCATATTCGTTGAGGACGTGAGGCTTACCGAACCCAAAGACATTTCTCTCTTCAAAGCATTATTATTATTTTACATTAGTCTGCTGAATAATCTGCTGTATCAGTCGCTGTTATATTTTTTGGAGACAGTCACACGCATTTAATTATCGCGCATCGCATCGCATCGATACCGTCCGATAGTGAGTCGATGTCGACTATCATCGTGTCATCACATCACGTCACGCACGTCACTATTTTTATCATACAGCAAATAACAAAACAAAACAGTCGCCCGCCCTGTGATTTCAAGGTAGGTTGGGTAGGTGCATGTATACTATTGTTCTGTTTGAATTGAGTTTATAATGTAATAACTATTTATCGATCGTTCGCTACCGCTAGCCACGTTCATCTAGACATCTAGTCTTATCTAGAATCGTGGGCGGGAAGCGGACCGGTCATCCATCTCGTTTTCTCGTTGTAAACTTGTTTTAAAATCGCGAACACGGAAAACCCTGATTCTGCGATCCGTCAACATAACTGATGACTAATATTTGCCTCGCAGTCGCACAGAACAGAGTCAAGTCAAGTCAGAGCTCAGAGCCCCGCGCGCGCTCGCAGCTACTCGACGTGTTATTTGTTTGCGTTGCGTGTGCGTCAGATATCGTGTTCCAGTGTGTGCTAAGGATTAACTTGTTGCTATGATTTCAAGCTATTCCATCCACCTCGACGACGACTATTACAAGGTTGGTGATGGTTTAGTTTAGTTTAGTGCAAACATCATAATCTTCCTGCGATTGCATCTTCCTTTTATAAACTCAGCAAGCCAACCAGCTCAGCTGTAACGTTATACGGGGAATACCCATATAAATAAATAATACCAAACTCATTTGTTGCAACTTTCAGAGCATGTACTTGTTTACATTAGTAGGTTGAAAATTGCAAAAATGTTATAGGCAAGTAGATGGTGAATTATTAACCCCTAAATCCATTTTCCGGTTTATATTGGTTTATCAAAGTCAACGATAGACATGCGTTAAAAGTGAATGGTATTAATAGACTGACCTCTGATAATGTAGTGACCTTTCCCATTGGAGTTCTGAGTGAAATTCACCTCAGGATTGATGTCATAAGTTCACAACACAACTTCTAGTAAGTTCAGACCCGCTGGTCAATCATTTCCAAGTATATTCCTCACCTGCATCTCAACTCAAGGAGTTGGCTCATCCATGCTGTGGAATACCAGCTCACCAGCGCATGCACCACTCACTTGTATACTGCAGCTCACCAGGAGTGCATGCATCACTCACTGGTACTGCTGCTCTGGGTTGATTGCGGCAGCAATGCTGAAGCAAGCTCCACTTTCTTTTTTTTAATTATTTATATATTGGAATGGAACAAGCTCATGGCCCACCTGATGTTATGTGGTAACCAGTGTTGCATATAACGATGCATTGCCTCACAGCGCACATCTACTGAGTAAGTGCACTGTGATGCATTGTAAGTATGTGGTAAGTCTCATGTGCCTGTAATTGCACTGGCACCCACACCCTTTAAAGCGGAGTGCAGTGATGCTTACATCTGTTCTGGTTTGAAGTGTACGGGTGCCCATGCAATTACTTACTTTATTTTAAGAGTGATGGAGTGCATTGCCTCGCACCGCACTGCACCTCATCAATAGATTTTCTCTGTGAGGTAATGCTTTAAAAAAAATATAGTGTTGTGGATGTATGATATTATAACGAGTGAGGCTGATGGTAGTAAAGTACAGTTGTTGTGGCAGGCAGACTACGATTGGGATCCGGCGCCAACCATGGAGATTGTCATCACAATAGTGTGCGTGGTGGGCATCGCCATAGTCCTGGCCGCGTGCTGCAAGTGCTGCTGCAGCAACAAGTACAAGGGCCGCGTGCTGCAACGTGAGTCTAACAATAGTGTGCGTGGTGGGCATCGCCATAGTCCTGGCCGCGTGCTGCAAGTGCTGCTGCAGCAACAAGTACAAGGGCCGCGTGCTGCAACGTGAGTCTAACAATAGTGTGCGTGGTGGGCATCGCCATAGTCCTGGCCGCGTGCTGCAAGTGCTGCTGCAGCAACAAGTACAAGGGCCGCGTGCTGCAACGTGAGTCTAACAATAGTGTGCGTGGTGGGCATCGCCATAGTCCTGGCCGCGTGCTGCAAGTGCTGCTGCAGCAACAAGTACAAGGGCCGCGTGCTGCAACGTGAGTCTAACAATAGTGTGCGTGGTGGGCATCGCCATAGTCCTGGCCGCGTGCTGCAAGTGCTGCTGCAGCAACAAGTACAAGGGCCGCGTGCTGCAACGTGAGTCTAACAATAGTGTGCGTGGTGGGCGTCGCCATAGTCCTGGCCGCGTGCTGCAAGTGCTGCTGCAGCAACAAGTACAAGGGCCGCGTGCTGCAACGTGAGTCTAACAATAGTGTGCGTGGTGGGCATCGCCATAGTCCTGGCCGCGTGCTGCAAGTGCTGCTGCAGCAACAAGTACAAGGGCCGCGTGCTGCAACGTGAGTCTAACAATAGTGTGCGTGGTGGGCGTCGCCATAGTCCTGGCCGCGTGCTGCAAGTGCTGCTGCAGCAACAAGTACAAGGGCCGCGTGCTGCAACGTGAGTCTAACAATAGTGTGCGTGGTGGGCATCGCCATAGTCCTGGCCGCGTGCTGCAAGTGCTGCTGCAGCAACAAGTACAAGGGCCGCGTGCTGCAACGTGAGTCTAACAATAGTGTGCGTGGTGGGCGTCGCCATAGTCCTGGCCGCGTGCTGCAAGTGCTGCTGCAGCAACAAGTACAAGGGCCGCGTGCTGCAACGTGAGTCTAACAATAGTGTGCGTGGTGGGCATCGCCATAGTCCTGGCCGCGTGCTGCAAGTGCTGCTGCAGCAACAAGTACAAGGGCCGCGTGCTGCAACGTGAGTCTAACAATAGTGTGCGTGGTGGGCGTCGCCATAGTCCTGGCCGCGTGCTGCAAGTGCTGCTGCAGCAACAAGTACAAGTATTCTCGTTCTCCCTTTTGACCGTAGAACGCGCATGCAACGCGCGTCCAAACTACGTTTGTACAGCTCAGCTCTCAGTCCTCTCAGATTAGGTGATGGAGACATCACCTAATCATGGTGGTTGGGGGGCTGTGTGGTTGTGCTTCGAATCCCATTAGCTAGCTAGCTTGGACGAATACTTGTATATTCTTGTATATTAATACGTGTATTCGTCCAACCTAGCTAGTCACAGCCGACCTGTGTCCCTCTCATGTGTCTGCGCTGAACCCATTTTTGGGTGAAATTGGATGCACTTATGTGAATTTCTCCGCACAACAGAACACGCGCAAACGTTTGTTGCACCTCACTTTAGCTTTAGAGGGATAAAGATCTGTTGTTGTAGCTTCCTTTACTTTATTGAACATGACATTGTGTGTAATGCGGAGGGAATGGGGAGTGGGCAGGACAGTAGTAACGCGGTGTATGTGGTTGCAGCGCCCCCGACGCCGCCGGCGCCGGCGCCCTACCCTCAGCAGCAGTACAACACACTCACCAGTAACTATCGCATACATATTGTATTGTTGCTCAGCTGCAGTGCTCTAGCCTAGCATGCATTAGCACTAGCACTAGCTAGCTATCACACAATCTCTTGCTGTTAGAGTTTAGCATGCCTGTTACTCACTACATTCTCTATCAAATTTCTGGCTGCTAGAGTGTAGCATAATGCGCTGGTCTGTGGCTGCTAGACTAGACTAGAGTGTAGTGTAGTGTAGTGTAGTGTGCCTGCATCTCTCTCTACGTTTAGATGACGTGTACTTCTGTGGAGTCGCTGTCGCTATTTAGAGGCGACGCGACGTGACGTGTTGTTGTGTGAAACTAGTGCTGTTACTCCGAAACCGAAATGGCAATGGGCAGTAAAGCTTTGATAGACATTTATTTATTTACTTTTTCGTTATTGCAGCAAACGTTGGACATGCGCCTATATAGTAGTTGGTTGCAGGCGCGTGCATGGTGCGCAGTGCGCAGTGCGCAGCTCTCAAAAACACAAAACACATAGGTAAACCCAATAACCGTGCTTCCAGTACCCACGGCGGTAGTCCCCGCACACGTGAACGTCACCACGACCTATCCGACTGGCACCGCGGCCTACCCCCCCGCGCCCTACGCCCCCGCGGCCTACCCCGGCGCGGCGCCCTACCCCGGCGGGGCTCCGTACCCGGCCGTGGCGCCCTACCCGACCAGCTCGCCGTATCCACCTGCCGGCGCCGGCGCCGCCATGCCGCAGCCGGCGCCGGCGCAGCCGAGCGCTCCACACGAGCCAGGTCAGTGAATCCTCTAAACTTTACTCTTGTTTTCCTTTCAGTGATGAAGTTGGCGCGGCTGCATTCATACTATTTAGGGGTGTATGTATTTATGGATGTTTGTTACTCTTTCACGATAAAACTACTGGTCCGATTTAGATGAAACTTGGAATACATAGTCGTAGCCTGGATTAACATAGGCTACTTTTTGTCCCAGAAAATGAACAGGATAAAACGGGACGCGGACGAAGTCGCGGGCAGAAGCTAGTAATGTAGTAATAAATAATTGCAAATCATTTAGTTGTGAATATTGTACAGAAGCTAAGTTCTATGCAAATGACTCGTCGACGTCATCATCATCAGCACATGCAAACTAATTATGGAAATACGTCTAAACTAAACTATCTTGGGGAATTTTATGTTAGGTTATCTTTTTGTACAGTTTTCCTCAAGGAAATATCACAAAATACATTATTTAAATTTGTTAATTTATTTAATATCGCTCGGTGTTTTTTTGATGAGATCGGCTCAAGCGTCGTCGGCTTCAGCAAACGGACCGACCTGTCAGGGAATGCTAGATCCGCGGCTGACGTCACCACTTGTACAGTAGTACTTAGCAGTACCCACCCTGCCCTGTCCTGCCCTGTCCTGCCCTGCCCTGCCCTGTCCTGCCCTGTCCTGCCCTGCCCTGCCCTGTCCTGCCCTGCCCTGCCCTGTCCTGCCCTGTCCTGCCCTGCCCTGCCCTGCCCTGCCCTGTCCTGCCCTGTCCTGCCCTGCCCTGCCCTGTCCTGCCCTGTCCTGCCCTGCCCTGCCCTGTCCTGCCCTGCCCTGCCCTGTCCTGCCCTGTCCTGCCCTGTCCTGCCCTGCCCTGCCCTGCCTTCCTCAGCACAGGTGCATGGTGGGCCCAAACTATCCGCGCAATTACACTATTGTGAAACGGTCAAACAACACATCGTGCCATTACTCAGCTCAGCTCACGGTACTAAGTGCAAGTTGTTGATGTCACTGTCCACATCCGCACCTATTTATAACTAGCAGTTGCCCGCGACTTCGTACGCGTCTACAGTTTCTGTGTACATTATATTATCTGTGCGTGTACCGAGCGGATACTTCTTTGAGAAACTTGACATTACACCTCATTACACCGAACTCGTACCTACTGGAATGTCAAACGCTAGTTGTTAGACCAAAGAGGTAGTACTACGCCCTGTCAAACTGACGTGACATGACATGACATCATCCTCTTGCCAATAATTGGCGCTGCTAATCCCGTTTTTTTTTTCATTTTATCCTGTGTGACGTTATGGGTTTTAGAGAGAAACACTCATCAACACGATAAATAATTTTATTAATAAAAAAGAAATCTCAAGGTCGTGGATTCTATGGCCCGCCTAACTTTTGCTTGGGTAGAACGGCACTCCCCTTAATGCTAGCGTGACGTGAAGAGACGAAGGTCAGTCAGCGCAGGTAGGCAGAGGAGCTCGGCAGGTGTTCGGCCAGGTAAGCAGTAGGTACTTCCAAGATTGGCGGTTGGCGGCAACGGCGCAACAGGCGGGCTTCACCCAAAGCACTCCTTAGTAGTTGGAGTGGTGGCAGCGGCGAAGCCGTAGCGTGGACATAAAACCCTGGAATGAGGTCCAGATTAAAATCTGCCTTTCACCTTATGCATGACATGACCACCTCGGGAGAAGCTACTAGCTAGGAGGATGCCTAAGCTTATAGAGTGAGGTGGATGGATGAAAAGCAGAGCGAGTTTACATAATAGCAAGTGAAATAAAGAAAATATCACAAGTAGGTACACGTCTTTATGTATTAGATGAATACATGAGGCGTAGGTACCTAAGATCCCTGCAGTGGGAAGACTAAACGTAGCTTAAGGCTAGCTTTATTGAAATACATGACATTTATAATAAGTTAGTACCAAAAGTTGTTTGAGTGTAGACCGCCTCTTAATAAAAAATTTACAAGTTTATAAAAATTAGGAATTTAAAAACAAAGTAAAACATTAATATAGCAAAATAACAATTTAAATACGAATATTTAGATATTCGCAAGTAGATGCCTAGATGTGACACGTAGGGTAGGTAACAAAACTTGTGTAAGCCGACTCGCGGCGTTTGCGCTTGTAAAACAACAAGTAGGCATGAAAATACGAAGTACGATACAAGCCTGAGATGAACTAAAATTGTCTAGGTACTATGAGATGAATGCGCAAAGCTAGATGCATAAAAATTACTGCTCAACACTTACCCAAGATGGGGGTTACACTGAATTTAATACTTTTAAAAACACCAACTGAGTAGGTACGTTTGGTAAGTAGTATTCTTTGGATTTTAAAAATGTTCTAAGATGAGAACTAGGGCTTTTAGCGTCACTTAAAAAAACCTAGGTACTTTGACGTCCTTATTACGAGGAGGTACCGAGATATGTGAGTGGCGTTCGCCCGGCGCAATGATCTTCAGAATGACGTGAAGGTCATGATCACCGGTTAACGCCCCACCCAAAGAGCGAGAAAAAGCTATTCAAACGAGAGGGAAAGAAGACAGTGGAAAGTTTTTACATTTTGAATGAAATGCGACGGTTTAGTTCGGTAAAATAGGTCTACCTACGTATTTAAAAAAAACGTAAAGTAATATTACGTTACACCTGTAGATCCTGTTAATTATTCGGGATAAAAAGTAGCCTATATGTCAATCCAGATTACGTACTATATATATGCCAAGATTCATCCAAGTTGGTTCAGTAGTTTCGACGTGACTGAAACACAAACATCCAAACATCTAAACATCTAAACTTTCGCATTTACCTATAATATTAGTAGGATAATTAGTAGGATAGGATAGGTACAGATGATAATGTCAGTTGTCAGTTAAACTCTTTGATTTGATTTGATTTTGAGTTGTATGTCCTTACGGCAATGTCAGCTTTTCATTTTTCTGAACAAAATTTCACATGAAATGTTAAATTGCACGGTGTTTCTTTTATTAGTGACAGTATGTTAGTTACCAAAAAATGATCGTTATGATGAAGCCTGTCGGTCGGTATGATAAAGCAACAGGTGATTATTTTTCTCGTGTAACGGGTTCCATTTCCGGTTCAACCATGTAATTATTTAAATATATATGAATGCAGTTTAAATTGTTTTTTAAATTCAAATACTGTCTTCTTTCAGTAAAATGTTCCATGTATAATATTCAAGGTACTTTCCCTCCACGCAGGAGGCACACTCGCGGGTCGCGCTGTCTGTATGCTATGCCATGCTGAGGCTCGTATACTTAAAAAGAACACCTTTCTTTGCTTGTGTGTGTATAGACAACAAACAAGAACCCCGTTCTTTTCGTATCGCTGGCTCTATGTTACTAATTACCCAATGAGCGAAATAGAGAATCGCAATGCTTCTCGCTCGCTCTCCTAAAACTAAATGCACTATAGGTCCACAGTGACTTAATAGAATAGCTTTGTTTATTCACAAATACAATGACGACTAATACAGTACCTACCTACCTATTTACAATATTTATATTTACAAAATTCACATGAAACAATTTAGCTACCTATATCTAGAAACCGTTAGTAAATAGTACTCTCTCTCTCTCACTCGCACTACGTTATCAAACAGTATCAATAACCGTATTGTATAATTGCTATTAACACCTACCTACCTACGTTTATGTATATTATGTATAATATTACGTGGTTTGTGTGTGTGTTGTGTATGTGTGGTATTACTAACACGTTGAATTGCTTTCCTTGTGGATAGCTGACACAGGAGCTGCGCCGGCGCCGCCGGTCGGCTGGCACCCGCGAGGTGCGTACTGTGCGTAGCGCTGAGAGTTCCTATCCGCTTCATCGAGTTGTATGCATGGTCTGCTTAATACTTTACCTATATGCCTGACATTCCTCAAAATCCGTGGTCGGAGCTGATATCCTCATGACTGGGAACCGGCTGGACCGATTTTTGCCAAACATAGCTGAGGGCAATCCAACCCCAGGGCTATTAGCTTCAACAAACCGCATTCACATCGGGCCCTACTTTCTAAGCTCCGAGCGCACAGGCAAACACACAACGCCGTCAAACTTATAACACCCCTTCCTCTTTCGGCTGAGGGTTAAAAAGCAACACAGACAGACTACAAACACTGCAGAAACTGGGCCTGACAAGATCGTAAACGCAGTTAATACTTAATGATCATAATCAGCGTGCACAAGTGAATTGGTGACCGACATGCCCGCTCGGCTCATCGTCCCGCGCTTTGCCTTCCGGTTCGCGTCCCGAGGAAGGCAAAGGATACCTATTCTAACCAGCTATGTACGTAAATAGCAAGTGATCCTGCGAAGCGAAGGTTCGCATCACGAATGCAAACGAATGATAATTGAGTGAGGAGTACGAGGAGCAGTGCTTGCAGTTGATTTGTTATCGCCCCTGACCTGCTTCGCTTCTTACATGTTATTTCATTTGATTAGCTAATTAACCTCCTTGGTTGCTACTAACGGGGTTCATTACAAGTACTTGTGCGCTGTTTCTGAACAGATCTTTAACGAAACATTAATTTTTCTCGACAAAATTGGATGGCTTTATATTTTTGATACTCATAGATCTCTAGATGTTGAAATTCTGAAGTAGGTACTTATAAAAATAGGGGAAAAGCTCTTAAAACAGTTGGACAATTGCAAATTGTTGATAAAGTTATGTGGCTGAGTGCAGGGGTGGGGGGGGGGGGATGATGTTGCCGTTAATAATGATAATGTTTATTTATTTATTTATTTTTATTTTATTTAGAGTTGTTTTATGTTGTTGGTTTCCAGCGCTGCCGCCGACTTACGAGCAAGTGATGAGCTCCGAGGGAGCCAAGCATCCCTACAACCCTTACGCGCCGCACGCGCACTAAGCGCACTAAGCGCACTAAGCGCACTAAGCGCACTAAGCGCACTAAGCGCACTAAGCGCACTAAGCGCACTAAGCGCACTAAGCGCACTAAGCGCACTAAGCGCACTAAGCGCACTAAGCGCACTAAGCGCACTAAGCGCACTAGCGCGCAGTGCTCGCCTCACCCCGCGTCTGCCGACACCAAGACTACAAGGGAATATCATAATGACATGCCATGTGTAAGGTAAGGATACCTCTTGTGTAAGGATACCTTATGTAAGAAATTACCCTAGTGTAAAAGACACTTATATGTAAACACACCCAGTCTGTAAAGATAATTGTTGTGTGAGAATACTTGCTGTTTATTACACTTTTATATAAAACAGTCATTCTATAGATAGTCGTTCCCATCAGGAGAGCGCTGTCCTTGTGCGAGTGCGAGTGCGAGTGCGAGTACGAGTACGAGTGCGAGTGTAGGCACTCTACTGAGAGACACAAGAGGTATTCATATAACTGTCATTTATTTTGGCGCTGATATGTGCCATACTGTACTTACTACATAAATAGATAGTTAAAGTAAAGGAAAAAAAATGGTGAGGAAACCCGCGGCTTAGCCAGCCACGTTACTTATGTACCTGCACCTACCTGCCTGCCTGCCTGCTTGTCTACCTACATCGGCTAAAATTGACTGTCACCTACCTTGTAAGCAGAGCCGCGCGCGGGCGCACTGCAACACGTGCGGGTGAAAGGTCCCGATTCAAGTTCATGTTAAATATTATATTTTTTTAGATAAAGTTATAATGAGTTGTTGTGGTGGGGACTAATTCCCGGTTTGCACAAGATATTATCTACGCACATCCGTTCATAAAAAGGAGATAAAAACACAATAGTTAGTCGCTCTTGTAGTTATTGCTAAAGTGTACCTATGCCTATGCCTATGCTTATACGTAGGTAGGTATAGCTAGTCTGGTCTCAGGCCTCAGGGCTCGCCACTCATTTATTACAGACTAGGTTCCGGCCGCGACTTTGTCCGCGTCTCGTTTGATCCTGTTCATTTTCCGGAATAAAAAGTAGGTGAGGTGTGTGTTAATGCAGGTTTGGAAGTATTGGCGCCGCGCGATCACAATGCCTTTGTACTTTTCAATTCTTTGCAAAACTTTTGAATCTATATAAATGTAGGTACTCATGGTGAGCAGGTGATGCGGACCATACGGAGCGCAGCGCTGCGACACACTACAGTTTGGCCATTCATAATCTTTATTCACAAAAATCATGAATAAATAAGATGCTCCACACACACACACACACACACACACACACACAACAGGCAGGACATAAAATGTACATAATTTAGCGAGTGATTAGTGGTGTGAGCGCGCGCGGCTGCGCCGGCGCACTCTATCTAATGTATGTGACATGTTGTGTTGTGATATCCGTCCGGCACACACAGCACAGATTACAGAATACCTACTTGTATAGTGCAACACCTCTTCTATTGTTGTTTGTTAGATAATATAATGCAGGTGCAGGGTGCAGGTGCAGCGGGTGTTCTTATGCATTTCCTTATGTTCCGCGTAACGCTCGGTTTTTACCTAATTTTAAGATTATATGAATTTATAAATAAATATAATTAGTATTGTGTAGAGACAACAACTCTCAAACAGACGTTTCTCTTTGTTGTATTTGAAAAGCGAGACCAAATAAACATTTGTAGAAAATTGTATATTTTGTAAGTTACCTATCGGTGAGGAAAGGAAAGGACGTAACATTATGTTACATTAGGTATGTATGTATCTACTCTCATAGGTTTTTTAAAATTTTGTATTTCAGTATTTGTTGTTATTAGTGGTATTGGCTCAATCACTAGTTATCCTGACTTCTGGAGGAAATGTAAAGTTCTCTAAATATTGGAGTCCATAGGCGGAATGTTGTTGGTTTGCGATTAATTATGTTTCGCATTGTATCTAGAAACAGTTTCGTTTCGTCCATACAATAATTGAGACTGAGTTTTCGCAAATCAATTAAAAAAACAATTTGGATAAAAATTAGTTTAGATTATACTTATTTAGTTTTGCTGTTAAATGTAAATTATACATAATTACACGGTGGCGGTACACCTCACGTATGTGATTAACAAACATGGTCACAGATAACATCATAATGTCTACCTGTACCCATACTATACTATACCTATACCATAATGTACTATACTATACTATACCAGTCAGTGGCTTGTTGTTGCAAATGCTCATTTTTGAATAGGGATCCCTGCGCCCTCCCTGTCCCGGACTCAACATTTACAAAACTTATAAATATGAAAGTGTTCTTCCTTCGTATAAAATGAATATGCGATGTTAGTGATAGAATAAGGATCTGTACAGATCCAACTTATTATTGAATGGTATAGAAAGGTTATTAAATTATACAGGATGGTTCATCGATTAGTCTTTCGGAATCATAAAATCATCCCCATGTATTTGTGGAATTTCCGCGACTTTTTGTGAAGCACTCTGTATAAGTTCCTTGTTAGTAAATGATGGGTTATATATATTAAACGAAGTATATCGTATTGCTACAATTTATTGTAATTCCATGTACCTATTATAAATAATGGCTATATTGAGTTAGTTCGAGGAGACGGTGCAACGTGCGAGTACCTTTATATGTGATACATTATAATTATTAAGTAGTTCGTCAAAAACAACTAGTTTTACTAAAATTGTAATTAAGATTACTGAAATTATAATAGGCTAATAATGGTGCATTATAATATAATGATAATGGAGGAAATATTAATTTTCAACCAATGTTATTACAATAATAAACAAATACAAATTAAGCCAAGTTTATTTATTGAGTGTCGTAGCATATCGCTACAAGTAGCTGCTACGGCGTAGCGGCGCTACCTATACTTACGTACGACGAACTTTTTACTTTGCTACGCCGTAGCAAGTCGTAGCACAGACTGCAGTAGTGTCATGTCATTATGGAACTCAACAGTCTACTACGTTATATGTAATGAGTTAGGATAATAGTAGCGTGTGCACGCATTACATAGGATAATAGTAGCGTGTGCACGCATTACATAGGATAATAGTAGCGTGTGCACGCATTACATAGGATAATAGTAGCGTGTGCACGCATTACATAGGATAATAGTAGCGTGTGCACGCATTACATAGGATAATAGTAGCGTGTGCACGCATTACATAGATTAATCTATCCATGACAGCCTAACCGTGCGCACCTTTACTTGCTCAGTTTTACACTAAAAACAAACACCTGTGCAAATTTAAATCTTCCCCTACTTAGGGGTTATTTTTTTACAAAAGTAATATTGCAGTGCAAATACTAAATAGTGGCGCCACCTTTCTTTAGATCGTTTACGAAGGTTCTATGTTTAGAAAGTGAGTGATGCGAGAGTGGTGTGCTGTGAGGCTGTGAGGCTGCGAGGTTGGGGTCAACGACTGATCGTGAGGGCGCGCCGGTGTCGCGGTCTGTGTGCGCATGCGCGGCATCTCCTCCGGCGCCGCTCCGGCGCGACATCCTTGTTCCAGGGCTGCCATCTGCACCCATCACAAACTAAATAAACACCTGCCAATATGTAGGCAATACTCGTAGGTGTGCCGTCTGTCTGTCTGTCTACTATTATTATGTCATGTTAAATGTATGCTCGTGTCGATAAGATTGTCAGCACAGCACAACACAGCACAGCACAGCACAGTACAGCACAGTACAGCACAGTACAGCACAGCACCAAACACAAGCAAACCACCCTGTATTGTAGTGATCTCACCTGCCGGAGCCTGAGCCAAGTGTAAGCAGAGTACGTAGTACGCAGTAGTAGCGAGGGCTCCTTGTAATAGAGTTTGTCCGGGGAAGTACCGACTACCACCCTACTCACCTACCTGTTTCTGACGCTAAATAAATTTAGCACCAGCACTTTGCGATATGGGTGCCCGTGCTATTATAGGCACCTTTATGTCCCACCCGTAGTTATGGACGCAGAGCATTGCTTCATAGGGCACGTCCTCAGTGGCCTTGCTACGTGAAATAATATATTTATTCTCATAAAAAAGGCAAGAAGGTCCCACCACCCCTAGCCGAGTGGTTGTGGCGCCGGACTGGCGGCGCACTTGTTGCCTCCTCCGTCAGGAGTCGCTCTCGTCAGTCCAGTCAGTTCAGTGTGCTCCAACACTCACTAACTCTCGCACCGAAGTGCACTAACTTTGAGAAAATCATACATTTCCCGGTGGTTGGGGTGAGCTGCAGGGGCGCACTGAGGACGCCTAGAGGAGCAAACCATTTTCATTTGCGCGCTGTGCTAGTACCTCACCGACCTGTGGTTTTAGTTTGGTTCCAATCGTTAGTAAAAATATAGAATAGTAACGACGGCTCAGTCGGAGCAATCACATATCTACCGGGTTGGGTACTAGGTAGTAATCATTCTTATTTTAAAAGTTCCTTGTGATTCGCGGGGGCAAGCTTGTTGACTGGCTTTCCGCGTCGGTAGATGATTGTTCAGTTTATTGCGGAGACGAGACACAATGCCGCTGAGTCAGCAGCCAGCGATCACAGCGTGATCATGTCTCGCCATCAATGTGCCTCCTGTGTCGCCTATTAAAAGATATTTCAATGTTATTTACTTTTAAACTAAAAGTGATCATACCTATTGCCGAAGTATTTGTCAATCAAGAACCAACCTATTTGGTACCTAAGTACTTTATCCTTAATTATGATGGTGTCTTTATTACGCACATAATCCTACTGGAAGAATCAATATCTGGCCAAGTGAGTAAATACCAACAAGATATTTTGCTAACGTTTTATTATATTTTAAAAGTGTGTGTTTGTCAAAATATTGTGAGTGGATGTGCCTTGGCGATATGAAAAGGTCGAAATGGAGTAGTAGGTAGGTAGGAGGAGTGATAGAGAGTGCACCGCGTGCTTGCAGGATGGGAGCGAGTCGAGTGGTGCCGAGCGAGCGCTCCAAGAGCCACGTGTCGTACTACGTGGCGATGGCGGTGATCGTGGCGCTGCTCGTGCTGCTGTGCTGCTACGCATGCTGCTTCTTCATCAACAAAGTCAGAGGTAAGGAAGTTCTCTCGGTTATATAAGTCCCCGCTAGTAGGTAACAATCTATTGATGTTCATGATTCAACTTAAGTTATGGGTAGGGAGGAGTTCTAGTAGCAGATACTCTTACTAAAAAATATTTGTCGTACGTCATACCGTTTCGTGTTTACAATGTGATTGTCCATTAGCAAACATATCTTTCTTTTCAGAGCTATCGACCGACGACTCACCATCGCCGATACCGTCCACTTCCTGCCCCAGCAAAGAACCTGTCTCCTATCCAGTACAACCAGGTGCGTGCATCATCTGCTTTATCGTCTTCAATTATGACTTCCTATGAACTGCTTTATTTATTGTTATGAGCTGGTGACCGCTGAGTGACCTTCACTGCCAGAACTTCAGGCGCTCTGAAAGCATTCCCCGAACTTTACGAAACATTAAATCTCTGAGAGTTAAGCAATATAATGCATGCTGTGGCATCCTCTAATTGAAGGAACACAATAGTTTTAACCAGATATTCGATCCAGAATAGCAATAGCAAAACAGGCATTTAATAACAAAAGACATATTTTCACTTCAAAAATTTCAAAAACAATTAAGAAAAAATTTATTAAAACATACGTTTGGAGCATAGCCCTGTATGGGTGTGAGACATGGACAATGACACAAAAAGATAGAGAGTATTTAGAAGCATTTGAGATGTGGTGTTGGAGGAGAATGGAAAGGATTAGCTGGACAGAAAAAGTAACTAACATAGAAGTATTAGGTAGAGTAGGCGAGGAGAGAGCCCTTATAAAAGTTGTTGAGAACAGGAGAGGAAAGATGATTGGACACCTTATACGACATGACAGCTTAATCGGAAATATCATTGAAGGGAAGGTAGAAGGAAAGAGAGTAAGAGGAAGACCGCGTATTAGCTACATGAGCCAAGTGAAGGCGAAGATAGATGTCATGTCGTATAAGGACGTCAAGGAAGCTGCCCTGAAAAGAAGAACATGGCGGGAAATGCATACATTACGCCGACAAGAGCACAGCTCTTAAGTTAGAAGAAGAAGAAGAATAGTTTTAAGCCCATTGCCCTGACATTTCTGTTGTAAACGTGTCACCTTCATTGGATGTACTATGAATAAAAAAAAATAATAGTGCCACACTGCACTGCCTAAGTGAGCTAACAGTCGCGTGTATTTATTTTATTCATAAGATATCCAACAAAAGTAGCACATGATAACAACCGACACGTCACGGCAATGGACTTAAAACTATTGTGTACCTTTCAATATGTCCAGTGGTACGCGACAGTGCTACGGCGATGGCTGCTCTATGCCGGCAGCTGCCCGCCGGCTACACGCTGCAAGGCGACCAGGTGTTCCCCGCGGGGCGCTCCCCCGACCCCCGCCCCGCAGACACCGGCCCCCCCGCGGCCCCCCCGGCCCCCCTGGCCCCTCACACCGACCCGGCGCCGGAGAAGGTGCCTGCTCCCGCAGCGGTGGTGCCTTGCATTACTTTAGAAGCTGCGGAGTAGCTTAGTGCTTCAGGGAAGTTCCTCGATCAGTGACAACAGCACAGCGCTGGTGACGAAGTCTGCTTCTTCTGTAGACCTCCATCGTCTCTTTTGTATATTTACTTTTCATTGTGTGCGCTAAACGGTTCAAAGTTCCTGTTCACTTGGAAAACAACTTCGAGATGGCGGTTTTGTTTGAGTAGCACCTGTGGACGTGTGTGTAGTGCTCAGTGCTCGTTGTAAGGTATAGCTTGATGATGATGTACTGCCTCAGGATTGTGAATGTTCTCTGTAAGACATGTCGCCATCCAGCGCAGCGCAGGTATCGCAGCTGTGCATACGACTGCATACCTACCACTTCTGTTTATTATACTTAGATTAAGCTATATCGTTGTGGAAATGTATGGACCTACTAGGATAAGTTTTGTATTGAAAAATGTAATTAGGTAAGCTTTATTATAAAGTGCGTACCTATTGTTCAATCTAGCCATGATATATTATACCTAACGCTTTCAGTATATAGCTGCGATATTGAGAAAGATGTAATCGCTTATTGGCTTTACAATTTTGAGAGTTTTTAAATAGACTGGGGCCTGTTTCACAACCCCTGCCCTCGAGTAACGCTATCCGTCGGAAACAAATATACACTTGTTTTTGGTGTTTGACTGTCTCGAGTAGAGACTGTGATCTCTATATGTATATATGTATGTGGCGGACAGCGTACCTAGTCAGGAGACAGTAGCCACTTACCGAGGGAAATGTTTAATAAAAAATCATATTCTGTTTTTGATAAAACTTCTTTTATTTGTGAAATAAAACGCCGCGCTTTAGAACATTAATTTATTAAATTTAACTTGAAATACATTTTGTAAAGAAAACCACCTCAGCTCCGCAGGTAGGTACTTGCAGGTACTTGCAGGTACTCGCAGGTACCACATTGCTTGGCAACAATAGAATCTTCGTAGCTACAGAATTCTGTTAAACTTAAACCTAGATTTGGAGTCAAACTTTTATTAATATCTCTAAAATCTTAATTGACCTTATCTAATTACTTTTATAACAAATAATGTATAACTATCTACAATCGGAGTAAAATGTGAAATAGGATGGCAGGTTACATTACAGGAACTTCATCATCATACATTGTGCTTCGCTTATTGCTGAAATGAAACTAGTGGGGACCCGATCTCTGAAGTAAACAACCCCAATCGCACCATTTACCAAAATGAATATAACCTCTTGCGTTAAACAATATGCCACGCCACGCTCTGACGGTCATACAAAAACAAAAACGGTTTGAACATGATACGCAAAGCGTTTAAATAGCCGTCTCCTTCCGGTTTGCGGAGGCGTAGTGCTTCAGCTCCTCGTAAGGTGGCGGTCGCTCCTCCGAGCCGTCCACCTCCACCTCCAGGTCCAGCTCCAGGTCCAAGTCACTCTCTGGAACAGGTTCACTGTTTTACATCTAAACTACATTGCGTTTTAGCCAGGTGTTCGATCAGTTCAGGTCGTCAAGTCGTGTTTACAATCAGTTCATAGAAGGGATTATGTAACATGTCTTTAGTAAGATTCCAGAAGAAATGGATGATCATTACTGAAAATATGACGGTTTTAAAAACAGCTGGCGGCCTGACTTATATCGCACATAAAACAGAAGTAGAACAAGAAGGCTCTGAAAACATAACCACGAGTTAAAATTCAGAGTTATTAGCTATAGGCTGCGTTACACCTGCGTTACCTTCACAAGTGGACACACTCTCACCCGAAAAAGCCCCTGACTCAGGTCTGAGCGGGGGCGCCAAGATGTCTCCGTCGCTGGCGTGTCGCGCCCGCATCCCGGCTGCACCCGCAGCCGCAGCAGGCACGCGCGCGCGGCCCGCGCCTGCTGCCTCCGACAAGCGCCACTCGTAGCCGGCCGGCTCTGTCACACATGCCACCACACAACATGCAAAAGCTCATGATGCAGACAAGAAAACAAAGCAGCCACGGAATCGTCCGCATATTAAAGGAGGTCACAACAACTATTTGATATTATCATGAGTCCACCTTGACCGCATTCAAGACAAGACTGGTTGCATCGCAAGAGCATGCAATATTATGGCATATCCATAGCTTAGGAGTTCAATCAGTTGGAATATATACCTACTGCTATAAATGCATGTTGTAGTAAGTAGGTAGGTACAATAATTAAAGTGAAGCCACTGACCGACAGACGGCGGAGGGAACACTGGCTTGGAGAGACTAATCCTTGACTCGATGGAGTGGTGTATCGCCCCCGAGCGGTCCAGCGACTCGAGCTGGTCGATGACGTCATCCAAACTGAAGCCGAACATCCGTGGCTGATGCTCCACCAGTGGCAGCAGCGTCTGCCGCGGCCGCTCCTTGCACCGGATCGACTCGTTGAAGCACTGCTTAGCTTCCTTCGCTTTATAGATGGACTTGGTTAGCAGATCATCTCTCTTGGGCGAGTTGTTCGCGCTGGCGTCGTTATCGCCGATAAAGAAGGTGGATGTTTCGGTGGCATCGCAGTCCTTGTCCTCCTCGATCTGCTTTTCCTTTCTACCCTTCGACGACTTTATGTTGGTGTAGTGCTTCTTGCACGTTCTGCCGACGATTTGTTCATCGGTTTTATGTTGATCGCTGGAGGAGGAGTCGGGCTCGGCGTGCGGCGCTCGCTCTGCACTGTCGCTGGAGATGGAGTGGGAGTCGAGGGTTTCAGGCTTGAGCGGGATGTACAGCTCCCTGGTGGATCGATCCCAGTCCCTCCGGTGGATGACTTCGTCGATGACGCTGGGGGCGGAGTGGTAGCGGGTCGACTCTTCTGTACTGAGCTCGTGATGGGACTTCCGGCGGCCGATCTCTTCGTGGCTTCGGTGGGCTGATAACGGTTCTTTATTGCGACCTGAAAACAGACAGCAAAAGTTATAGGTACCAGTAGGTAGGTACTTACAATAATGATTGTCACTTGTTTTCGTAGGAGCCCCTCTATTATTAGATTCTGCATTTTATGGCGTTAGTTCCTTTGGCACGTTTCCAAAAGCATGTTGATACGTCGTGTAGGTCAAGGTGTAGGTAGATAATACTTACTACTTTTTGTCCGCAAGCTTCCTCGGCCTGATGATGGAACATTTATAACAAAAATAGAAAATAACTAATTGTACTCAACAGTCACAAAGGTATTTATTAATGTGACCCACAGTCATCGTTTTGACATTGAAGGGGTTACTTTGAATCCGCGCGTCAAAGGATGTTAGAAGGAGGAGGTACCCGAGGTGGTCGGCAGATGGAGCGAGGCGGCGCTGCTGGCGGCGCGGTGCCCGAACAAATGGCTCGAACGACGCGAGCCTGACTCTGAAACATTAAACAGTTGTTTTTATTTAATACTTACTTGCACAAAATTTACATAAATTCTACAACCCACGCATGGTGGTATGAAAAGGAGGTTGGCGTGCGACATTACAAAAGAAAACTAATAAAAAACTCAAAATTTTAGAGTGAAAATTTAAAATATAACTTAATATTTCTTCTTCGTGAAGCTTTTTGATTTTGCCAACAATACATAACTATTCGCTCTACTATTCATATAAATAAACCATTAGCAGTAACCTACTGACCGTGTCTTATAGTTGATCGCCGACTCTGATGCCTTTCTGAACTGCTCTCTGGAAATTAATAATACTTAACTAAGTAGGCGTTTGTCTCTATGTAGGTATATTAATGCCCATAATGACTAACAAACAACACATTTGAAGCACATTTACACTACAACAATAACTGCTCGAATAGTATTTTTTTGCCCCTGTCCTACTTCTGAGTCCGACCCTGGCAGACTACATTTTACTAAATAGTATTAAGTATCTGTGACTGCATCTTCGCGAAATGAATGACATTAGGATTAGAAGAGTAGATTATGTACAGTGAGCAACATAAGTTGTTATAAGAAGATGGTCCAACTAATTTTCGGGAGGTTTAGAGTAGGTAGGTAGGTGTGTTACATTGAGCGGTATTCACCTGACTTGGAGTCTGCAGGCCAGCAGCACAGGTAGTATACCATTAACACTGGTGCGAGCCACGAGCCAGCGCCAGCGCCAGCGGTCGCGCGAGACTCCGCATCGCGCACTGCCATAGCGTCTGCAACTGTAATCACAACCCACTACCGTATACTTACTGAGGTACAAGGTCAAACT
Source organism: Gandaritis pyraliata (assembly GCA_947859175.1). NCBI lineage: Eukaryota > Metazoa > Arthropoda > Insecta > Lepidoptera > Geometridae > Gandaritis > Gandaritis pyraliata. The sequence continues at coordinate 6,765,284 of OX401876.1, read as the reverse complement.
CATCCACAATAACTACAGATCATACCTTTTAAAAGGGGATTTTAAGAGAATCCCAATTCAAAAATATCCTCGTTAGGTATCCCTCTGAAACCTATACAGTTTACCAGTCGCTCGGATGCAGATGTTCTCAGCACTCACACACTCACATCAAAACTGTTGAAACCTCATGCAGTGGCTTTTATATAAAAATACCAAGTAAGTAGGTACTTAAACTAGTTTCATGCACCTTGATATAATTGAAACGTCATCTAAAACGAAAAACTTACTACTGGTTCTATGCGGAGCACTACGGCCGCGACCGCGCACACTTGAAGCAAATATATGTTCGTCTACAACTTGCACATTCTCCACCAAACTATATAGCAGGCAGTCAGCAAGGCGCGCGGTGCGTTGTTGGGTGATCGGAAACTTGTTGTGATCGCACTGTGCGGCGGCGACTGGAACATTTGCCAAAACTCTCGCCCAAACGAGAGTAAAACATGGCCTGGGACACACCGGGAGCCTGGGATTCACTGCCGAATGTCATTATCACACACTAATATTTTTCCAGAACTGCTTAATATGAGATATGATTTTCTAAACTGTACCTACTTAACCATTTTTTTATTTCTCTGGGTGTCTCTACAAAACTGGAGGATGGCAATCGTCCTTTTAAACTTATGATTAGCGAGCAAGCCTAAACCGATCTTCCACCTTCACAAGCGCAGTCCATTGCTAAGAGAGATGGATGATTAGTGTAATCGGAATGTGCCGACTAACACCAAGAAAGAGAGAGGTATTAGCGGCAGTCAGTAACAGAACATTTGCAGATTGTTCTCGGTGTGCCCTCGGCCGGCAGCTAGCAGGCGCCGGAGTGTCGCGGCGACATCGATCCCGCGCCTCCCATACATCTGCCATCCATAGCATCCATAGCACAGCCAACAATATACCTTCAACAATGCGCTACTGGGTTAGCAGCGGCCAAGTGGGGAACTAGGAGCTGGCGTAGCAACCTGCCAGTTCTGCCTCGTAGCACCCTCGTAGCACCCTCGTAGCACTCTCGTAGGCGTCGCGTAGCAGAAGCGGAGAGTTTCTGCTACGCTTATTATTTCTTTGTATTATTTGAATAAGTTGTACGATTTTTTTAGGAGAATCCCTAATGTAGTAACGTATCTTAGTATTAGGTGGTATTATGATAATGATGTTTAGCTAAATGGGCAGAGGAGGGGAGAGTGTACCTAACTGATAGATTTGCCAGTCGTTACGAATAACACCATGTTATTGTTCCGTTTGCCTCTCTACTCTCTACTCTCTACTCTACCAAAGAAAATATACCTACTTTAGAGATTCCTGGTTTAGCAAGCATTTTAGCTAGCGTAGCTTTAGAAGACCAATATCAATAAGACCATTAGATTTTCAGATTGTTGTTGTACATAGCACACACCTACATTACCTTGATTTACCTTTACAATTAGAAATTCGATAGAGAGTGGTAGCGAGCAGTTGATTTATTAATTAAAGAAAATGATACCGCAAATTTAGGTACTTATAGGGTTTAGATCTAGGTTGGTAGGTAAGGTATAGGTACCATAGGTACCATAGGTACCTAACAGTTCCCCGATGATACCTAAGTTGGTAAACAATACCTACTGTTTCTGTAAGTCGGGTAAGCCCCTGCGCGCATGCGCGGCGCGGGACTGCCCCACCCCACCCCACCCCACCCTTCAATAAATATCGAATTCGTGCGGGTGTCCTCGCTCGGTCGCAATCAAATATTAGGGGGCATATCCAATCAAATTACTGCTTCTAAACAATATAAAAGCGAAGTAAGACTGTGTTTTACATTAATGAACATGTAAACTGTGCGGAAATATACCGATTAGTGTCGATTCACGAGCGGCAGGCAGCAGCCAGGCAGCGGCCAGGCAGCAGGCAGGCAGAGGGAGGACTCCGTCGGTTGCAGGAAGTCACATTTAGATTGTCTGCTCTCCACGGATTTCGGTAAGCATTGTGTTTTGAAACATGTTTTGTCAACTAAATAACAATGTAGAGTCCTAAATAAACGATGTGTTGTAAAGTCTAATGAAGCTAGGTTTGATTTGTAATGGAGGCAATCGCGGCACCATTAAATCGATATTGCACTGCGTCATCTCATCATGGCTGACAATGCATTATGCAGTGTAGATTTGGCATTTTTTGATTCAACAGAACAATGAACTCATTAAATAAGTAACTTGCTATTTTACTTCGGTATTTTAAGCACAGGCGAGACCTAGCGAAGGTTAAAAAAAATCAAAATATATCTGCGTTCGCTGAACTATAGGATGTACATATTATAGAGTCGGATCGACTCTATCTGCATGTAGCTAGGCACCTGGTTATTTCATTTTTGCAAGGAAAGTATTTGTGTTTGATTCACCACCATCTATTCATCAGCCAACCCTTTACTTCTTTCTCAACCATGCCCATCCCAAACAGAGTTACTTTTTCGTCCATTTGAGGTACCTTCCAGGCATGGGTGCGGCGACCCTGCCTCCTTGGCTGGCGCCGTGGTCCTCCAGCCTGCTGTACTCGGGGCGCGGCTACAAGTCGGCCGAGCGAGCGCGCGACCTCCACCGAGCGCGACCTCGACTCACCATCTTCACGTACGCACATGCCAACAGCGCGCCGATACTCAGGTACCTGCTCTACTCTTCAACACACTCATCCAGCTCGATAGAGATCATTTTCTTCACAATCACAACAGTTTTTGTAGGTAAATATAGTGAGATGGGAAAGTAATCGGAGGTGGTATAGTTGTAGGTAGTACTGGGTAGCAATATCATAGAGAACTTGTATTTATATTTAACCAGATGTTGCCCACACAGACGGGACCATAGGAACCCGACCCGACTTCCGATGCTCGGGTGTGCAGTGTGTGCACAGAACCAGTCCTCTCAATCAGTGAAGGAAAACATCGCGAGAAACCATACTTCAATGGAGGAAACCCGTTGCGCCGTCGACTCTACACGCCGTATTCAGCATAATGTTCGTGGCTAAGCCAACCCCACTCCCCCACTCCCCCTGAGTACAACTCTAGGTTAGGTAGGTGTGGTGATACCTCCATGTGTTCGGATATTCAGCAGCTGGTCTGAGGGCAGCGGCGGGGGCAGCTCGCCCGGCGGCGGCGCGGCGGAGCCCGCAGGCCTGCGCTGGGAGCGCGTGCCGCTGGACCGGCCTCCGTGGCACGTGGAAGTGCCGGTGCCGAGGGAGGCGGCGGCGCCCTATGACGTCACTATCGTAAGCTACTCACACTGACAGATGCATAGAGAATGGATTGAACGGACGTCATTTTTATTTGTTCTTGCTCAATATTCCTATTTGACCCCACCTCAACCAGACCCCATTACATTTTTAAATTTTGATCATCCCAATAGTTATTAGTATCTACATAAGTACCTAGCATCAGACCATTTCCATACAAATATTGTACAGTTAGGACAGGAGGCTGGTAGCTGGCGCTGCGGTCGCTTGTGCCGTCGCTCGTCGGCCTGTATCATACAATGACATACTGTACTATTGTAGGTACATACCTATTGCTATTCACCAAGTGAATTAACGAGCGATACTGTAATTTGTAACAATTTTTTTATCAAGTTGTGAATCGATCGACACAATAAAACTTTTCGAATTTGATAGCTGTATTATAATTTGTCAGCACACCGACGAGCACGAGGAGATGTTCAGGTCGGGGCTGGCGGAGGCGGAGGCGGAGGCCGAGGCGGAGGGGGCGACGCGCGCGGCCGCGCTGGACGCGTACGGCAGCATCATGCGCGGGTGGGCCATCGGCGCCGTGCTGCTGGCGCTGCTCATCGTGCTCGTGCGGATCGGAGAACGGTACCTGGACTGGACGATTCTGCTGCGTAAGTGGATCGGTGATGCTACGACACTACTCATATATGAACTAACTTACTCATGGGTGCAGTACAACCCCAATAGGTAGCGCTCATACTCATTCATCTACCAGCTGTAGTTTGCAACTTCAATAACTTGCATCTTGTTGTTGGCTCGACAGGCCGGCGTCGGCTGCACCGAGAATGGCAAAGAGCAAACATTCGCACAAACGGTAAGTTTCGGTTTACAAACGTTACTCTCAAAGTATACCCGCCCAATTTGAATATGGAATCCGTGAAAAATCCGATTCACTCTGCCCTGCGTATAATAATCAAATAATAACAGTACATTATATTAAAGTAGGTACCTATTACCTAGATTTGTAATTGTTGTGACTTACAAGAATGTCCGTTGGTCAGGAGTGAATCCGTCCGGTGCGGGGCGTCCCCCGCCGTACTCTGCGCGTGCGCCGGTCGCGGCCGCCGGCGCCGAGCCTAAGGCACGCGAGGAGGCTCCGCCACCATACGCCTTAGTTCACGGCGCTATTAAACCAGGCGTTAACGGAGTAGCCCCGCCACGCCGCGTTGCCCGTTTATTCCAAGCTTGTGGAATCGATATGGCTGCGGAGGTCCTTCCACCAACCGGAGTGCTGGATGATAGCTTCGGAGCGATCACTTACTACGCCTCGCCGCCGGTCGGTGTCGCTTGGACGCACGAGCCGTTGACCCTACCAGACGGCGACAATCTTGAACCGCCTCCGATTTACTCCACCGCAGACCCGACCGATCACCAAATGGATGCGGAACCCGCTGATGATGATGTCGCCGATAATGCTGATGGGAATTACGATGAAGTAGCATTAAACAATACCGATTTTGACCCCGTCGACACTAATGAAGCTCCGAAGGATGGATCCGTTGCGGTTTAAGTCGAATGTTCCGTTTAGAAGGAATGAGCAAGTCAAGAACCGCTTAAAGTATACCTACCTACCAGTGCGAAATGACTACGAGATCCAAATAAGCGATGGATACTTAGTTAAAATCAAATGATTAGAAGATGTGCCAGAAAAACTCTTGGTTGTAGAATTCATGATACCGTAGAGTATTTTTAACGATCTAAATGTGACACAACACAAATATATAATTAAGTTAGCATTCTGTATCTCCATCCCGTTTATTAGCTCATTTATTTTGGAATAAGCTTAGAATTTTATTTACCCATTTGATAGCTATATTAGTCATTATTGGTGTAAATAACTGAAGTCCTCGCGACTTTCGTAAAACCAGGTAATTACTCTTCATTCACTATTCTTCATTTTTAATGATACATTCAACAAGTGATCCTGATTCATCTATTAGGTACCTATGTTATTAGTTAATAGTAACACTTCGCATCTATATTTTATTTTTAGTTAACGTAGGTACCAGTTACACTTAACGAGATAAATCTTTACTTAGAGCTCAATGTGTTGCTTTATGTTTCAATGTGATTATGATTATAGCTATTTTTATTGTATTTTTTACTTTGCTGTTTTACACAAATGTAGTTTTAAGTAGCGTCTATGAAGTATAATCAACAATTTTGTAGTGATTACTAAATAACCCAAAGTAAATGTTTTACTAATCTCAATAAAAATGACTAACACTGTACGAGTATGTTTTTAATTAAAACTTGTAAATACTTTATTTAGGTGCTTTAATTATTAATTAAGTACATCATTTAATTCATCTAAAAATTAAGCTATTTTTAAATAAATGCAAACTGAGCATGGTAGACATATCAATGATTCAGTACCGAGTGTAAGTGGTAGGCGTTTTTATAATAAAAAAAAAAACAAACCAAAACTTAATCTAGTAAATACTTAACGCAATAATCAAAAGAGATCCATTTGATCTAATACAGTTTTGGTATATTATTTTAGCATCCTACATACATACATACGTAGGACATATACGTAAGCACATGCTTACTTATATTATATCATTTCCTATCTTTATCATTATAAATACAGTCTTAGAGTCACAACTTTAAAATTAAACCGACTTTAGCACCAAATCTATAGCAAATAACTATTTATATTATACTAGCATTATTATCAGCCTTGATAACTATTTTTATATTCCGGAACATAAAGAAAAAATATTACTTCTGTAGCAAGACCAACAATGATTATTCAGTGATCGTAATACTTGTTCTAAATCCTCTCAAATCCTTTCAAAACCAGTCCCATCCCATCTAATTCAATATTCTGTAATGCCCTCTACATAAGTATTGAACCCACTGCGTCTTTCCCTTCCCACCATAATACTAAATGTGAAGTGGTCTACATGGATGATTGTCTTGCGCTATCCCTACAACTCGTTGTTCTGCCGGCGCCGCACGTAGCGCGCGAAGTAGTCCGGGCGCCAGCACTTGCAGGAGCCGGGCACCAGGAACCAGTCGTAGTACAAGCGGACCTGGAACATTACATCATCGCCTCAGTCTTACATCCCCTAAATAGAAAGAGTGCTAAGTGGCAGTGGCTGGATAGGATAGTGGTGCATGTTACCTGGAAGCAGCCGAGATCGTCGTGTCCGTCGCAGTGCGGCGGCTTGTCCGTGGTCGGCGCCTCCGCCGCCGCCGAAGCCCGCCCGTACTGCTGGTACTCCTGCCACACGGGACACGCTCAATCATTTGCTATTTCTTATAGCTTTCTTGTAAATGCTACGTACCTAGGTAGGTATATGGATAACCCATTATATTTTTAACATATAAGAGCTAAACAATTTTCTTTTCATTAAAAATTTTAAGAGAAATAAAAGGTTGAGATGGAAAAAGGAGGATGCACAAGCGTAAAATGACTAGGTACTTAGGTTGAATGGAATGAAATGAAGCCTCGCTGGCTGAGCTGGGGATTGGGGTGAAACAAAACATAGACATTCTGGATTCACTCCAATCAGAATAATGTTTAATCTGACCCAACCGCTTGATATTATAAAAGATAGTCTTGCCAAGGTAAATGTAAATCTTGGCTAGATAAAAGAGAGGGTCAAAAATACTTTTTGATGGACAAATATTATTTATTATTTTTATTGAACATTTAAGATTTATTTGTACCTACCTCTGTGATGTGGCTACCTATGTTTGGTTTTTAAACTGGTGTTTAGGTAAAATAAACTATTTATTTATTTATTACAATTTTTTTACAGACATTTAATTTTGTCAGTAGGTAGGCACTTATACTATATTAATCGGCCATACGTTACCTGCAGGTTAGGTTGCGTGGGAGGTTGCACTGGTGCGGGTTGCGTCGGGTAGTGCAGCTCGGCAACCAGCAGCGACACCCAGCGGGGCGAGCTCAGGCAACCGCCCTCCAAGTAATGGCAGCGGGACTGCATACATCTTTCAAACATAATCTCACATTATTCCAAAGATACATTACCGTAACACCTTAAGGCTAATACTTAGTACCTAATACCTAAGATGCCATGGCTATCTGTCTGGGACCAAAACTAAATGGGGTGAAACGAGAAAATGGAACTTCGATGTTTTGTGTTTGCTAAAAACTCACCGGGTGACCTCGACAGTCTGCGTGAAGTAACCTTCGTAGGGTATCTGCACCACGTAGCGCCACACACCTTGATAGTTTCGCGCGAACACGGGAGTCGCGTATTCTACGCGAGCGGGGCAAGGAGTGGGAGGACCCTGGAAAAGATGCAGAATAGTTAAATTGGTTAGGTACCTTTGAGGATGATTAGAAAGCAGGAGGTAGGTCACTCACTTCATATCGGTGTTGGGGTGGCACATGAGGGTGGCCTGGGTCTTCCCGCCGCTCTACGTTTGGTGCTGGTTCACTGTTGCCGTTGAATGCGCGGTATAGCATGCAGAAACTATGAACAAAGTTCGTATTTTAGATTTTTGGGAGTAGAATACATCGGTCGCCCGTTGCCTGCGATTGCTAGAAAAAGTATTTTATAGATCTTTAAATTTTGACATGACAATTGTTTTGACGTTGACGTTTCAGATCAATAAATATTTATTTATTTTGAGGTTAGGTTATGCAAATTCGACTGGTTTGTGTTTTTGCAAATAAAATAAATGTTTTCTACTCGAATTAGTGATCTAAAATGTCTGCTGCGTTAGTGAGACAAGCGCTCGAGTTCGTGGATCCTGACGGTACGTTTTTTTCTGCAAAATAGTGAGTTTGTGGGGAGTCTTGTGTTGTGAACTTGTGAAGAAAGTTTATATTTTTTCAGAAAGTAGTGGCAAAGGAAAGAAGCGTGGCGCGTCCCGCGGCGACCGGCTCCAGGGTTCCTCGGGTCAAGGTGAGCACAAACATTATATTCAGTTACATCATTTTTATCAGCACCGCATATTACAATCACTTTAGTGTCGCCTATCGATCACAGGCGCATTGTAAGCATACTTACATATAAATAAAATTGAACTAGCAAAAAGTCGCAACATTTTTTGTTGAATTAGTATTTTTTAAAAAGAGAATTAACTAGCTGTTCCCATGACCCTTACAACAAGCATGTTGAGCATGCATGTAAATAATCTTGCTAATCAATTCTTTTATACATCAATAAAACAAATTGTATTCCTGATTAGATACTGTCATACGTACAAAAATAATTTGATATTCTATTCAGCAAGTAGGAAACCTCTGAAGCGAAAGGTGAAGAAAAACTTGGAGCAGTCTGTTGTAGAGGAGAAGAGACTCAAGCGAGCCGTCAAGCAACTCTTGAAACTCTCCAGTCCCATTGTCGACTCCAAAATTGCTGGCAAAGTATGTTCATTGAACATTCAGTTAGTTATTTTATAAACAATTAATCGAGGCATCTTTTTTTCTAGCTGCCTAGGTAGATGAGTTTAATTTGACTAAATGAATAAGTTTTTAATCATAGAATAGTTATTATTTTTTTCTTATGTAATTTTCCAGATAGTGGAGCGAGCAGTGAAGGGGAAGGCTCTCGCAGACAAAATAGAAGTAAACAACGAACCACAGAAATCTATTCTCTTCTCCGACGACGAGGAAGAGTTTGATAAATTTGAAGAGGAACTGTTCTGCAGTTAAACACTCTAGCTGTATACAAATACACCTCAATTTGGCTTGTCAAAATAAATTCTGAATTGGAGAAAACCTTTTGCAATTCAACTCTAACGGTATACTAATACAGCCTAATTTACCTCGGCAACCTTCAGTTGAAGAAAAATACCTACAATTTCCATTCAAAGAAGACCAAGTTCAAAGAAATACTCAATAAGATTACAAATACCTGGGTACACGGCAATAAAGTCCAATTTGCACTGCAATAATACAGCCTGAATACAAAGTTTGGTCTGAAGTGAGAGACATTCGATAGTAAACATTGTGAGGAAGGCAATAAAGTTGAATTCCCCGGACATGCTATATGGACATTCGTGACGCGACGCTCGGGAAATTGATTCTAACAGCGACTTCGGGACTGTTTTTGGTGCTGGTCGTTTGGGTCAATACTTACCCATTCTTGGATGAAGGTACAGTTATGTCAACTTTTTAACATTAAGTTTATGCCTTCTAGGAACGTTCTCATCTGTCAAGTAAGGTGTAAACTTAATAGTTCTTTTAACCCCTGACAAAAAAGGAGTGTTATAAGTTTGACGGCATGGTGTCAAACTTATAATAAGTTATGTTTGTCTGTGGCCTCGTAGCTCTCGTTTAATTATAGAGAGATGTTGTTCCAGATAGTATAATATACGGGTACATCCCGGACCCGCAGTGGGTGCTGCTCGGCTGTGCACTGTGGGGGCTGGCCTTCGTCGGGGGACTCATGGCATTCACAGTCTATCACATCTACCCACACTTGTGAACCCATACTCTAATATTTTCATACTGAACTAATCTATGTAGATATTCTCAACACTGAGTTTGTGAACTGGAATATTGTTATTTGAGCTAGATTCTATCTTGAAGCTACATTATCACATGATTATTATAACCTCACTTGTAAACAGTTTCATCCTCAAGTGTAAACAGTTTCATCTTCAAGTGTAAACAGTTGACCCTCTCTCGTTAACTGAAGTGTATAGAGTGAGGCTACTCTAAAGTAAGCTATTCCTTCTCTTGATAATATTTGCTCCCAAATCATAAACCGAGTATTTACCCACTCACTTGTAAATAAGATCCATTTTACCTTCTCATTTGTAAACAACCAAACTCCTCCTTTATTTATGAAACGAGCTCACTCTACTAGGATTTTTACAAAATTCCATTCTTCTTCACTTTTAAAAAAGACCTTCTGCTTCGGCAATAAAGTTCACTACGCAATGAATTCACGCAGCGATTGGATAGTTATCGGAGTATCTGGGGTAACGTGTGGGGGAAAAACGACCTTAGCCAATCGACTTAAGGACGCCCTAACCCCCTGTTACATCTTCCATCAAGATAAATACTTCTACCCCGATGATAGTCCGAAACATAAAAAATGTCCCGGATTAGATCATAACAACTATGACACGATCACGTCGCTGGATATGGAAGCTATGCATAGGGATGTACTAGCTACCTTAGAGGGAGATAGAAGATATCACGCGCACAGCGAAGAGAGAGAAGGAAGATTCGAGGTGAAGGGGAAGAAGTTTCTAGTGGTGGAAGGGTTCACGGTGCTCAACTACAAGCCATTCGTGGAGCTCTGCGATCTGAGGTACCTTTCTAATTCAACCGTCTCATTTCAGCTTTACGAAGTGAGGCAGCACGGCGCAGGGATTATTCAATACTTCTTCCTTGATACAAGCAAAGCAAACTCATTCCAAACACTGAGTCGACCACTATTCTACAAATTTATTTTTATATAGTATCCTTAAAATTACGAATCTATTGGAATTTGGTCCCGCGACCACTCCTATAGCCAATATTCAATCTGTATCTGTATGGAACATAGTTCATTTTGTCAAAAAATGTACGGCTTTGATGCAGATTGTTAGGTTACATTTACCCCGGACGCGATACAGGGTTCTGGTGGTTAGCTTAGTTCAGTTCAGATAAGCAGTGCGAGTACCGTCGCAGGTACTACTTGGTGTTGGAGTACGGCGAGTGCTGGTCGCGGCGCTGCCTGCGGCTGTACTCGCCGCCCGACGTGGCCGGATACTTCGAGCAGTGCGTGTGGCCAGAGCATCTCAACTATAAAGCAGAGGTACCTATCTATCTATTCATCACTGCAGACAATCAGTAGGTACCTACAGGTCTGCAGACCGCAGGTAGCCAGTAGTAGGGCTCCTTGTGTGTGGCTACCCACCTACTATTAGTGGTGGTCGCATTGCCGTGTTCCGGTGTGAAGGTGTGGGTGCCGGCGCTAGGTACTACACGCACATCACGTTCATAGTATTGTAAAACTATTCGTTTCCAAGTACAAGTTGTCATTAAAACGAATTAGTTCAAGTTCAAATTAAAATTCTTTATTGCGCTTTTATGTTGCATAAACAGGTGTTAAAGTATGTAGAGTATCAAACATAAACCCTGTTAGGGCACAGCAATTAGGTAGGTAAGCAAGTTACAGCAATTAGTTGGAATCTAAAAATGACCGTCTTTTAAGATCCACTACCTGTGGCTTTTATTAGTTCCGTTGAAGAGGAACAAGCTTAAAACATTCCAGATTGTAAACCTTTCCTCCTCATCTGTAAACGCTACCTGAAAATGATTAGCCTCATTTGTATACAAGCTTTTAAATTACCTCACTTATAAGCAAATCTCAAAATTGATCGCACTTATGCAAAGCTCAAAATTCATTTATGTAAAATACTATGATTTATTTCTAAAACAAAAGTTGTAAAATGGCTTCAATAAAAGCTAAAAATAAACCTTCATTCCTTAGAAAAAAAAATTTACAATTTCATTCTAACATAATAATAAAACAAGATGGCCGTACTATTTTTTATTTTATTTTTTCCAGGTACTAAAAGATAAACGAATAAAAATCCTAGACGGAAGTCAACCGAATATATTTGATACTGTCATGGCGGATATAAAATCACTAGCTATATAGAAGTAAATAAATATAAATTATTTAGTTAATCGTTGTATAAAAAAATGCTTAAAAAGTCGCATATCTGTAAAAATAAGCAAAATATTGGTTGTATGACCGATTTACACAGCACCAAGTGGCGAGGTAAGTGAGCTACTCGACTGCGGAGCTTTGCCGCGTTGTAACTCTACGCCATGCATTTAGGAGTGTGTTAGTCCTCTATTATTCATATTAATACTGGGGCTCTTTAGTTAAAATGTCAATAAATGTATTTGCCATCTCTCTTTTGTCAAAATGTAAGTGTCACAATGACAGTCGCTATAAACACAGGGATGATTAATGAACTTTTTAAATATCAAAATTGTTACGTATTCTGAAATGTTTTTCTTTGCTATACGATGCAAAGCTGTATGAGTTGTAGTTATATGTTATTAACAATATTATGCTTATATATTAGGTACTTGTTTATACATTCTTATTGTTTTTTTACACGCTTATAAGTACAGTGGCGAGTTAAGAAGCGGTAGAATTACGATACAGCGATCGGCGGATTGATCGTGGCCGCGTAGTGTAACTCTACTAGCTATTTCTGTCTTATAGAAGTGTGAATCGGCTTTTAGGGAAAGAAACATAGTTTTATTCTAAACAGTTATCCACCGGGGAGGAATGGTACCCGATGGCGAAGCGGTTTCGTCAGGATGTTCATATCCGGTGGGTTATCTTATAGCTAGGTAGGTATACGATAAATATTTTGTAAACATTGTAGGTAGGTACCTAAGTGTTACTTATAATTATGTTTGTGGGTAACGGATTAAGTTAAGAGCTAAATAAATGACGGCCTACCTATTTGTTTATTTTTATTTTCAACATTGTACTTACATTATTAAGCTGTTTGTTTTTCACATAAAATAAAAGTCCAGCAAAAATATCATTTCGATCCAAACAGGTTTTCGCGACCGAAATATGAGTTTTTGGTTTTATACCATTTCGTTTGGTTCACCTGCCGGTGTAGGTACTTACCCTTTCTTATTGTATTAGGATACGTGACCACAATATGCACTAAGCAGAAGCACTAGTGTAGTGTAGTGTAGTGTAGGTAGTAGGTACTCACACGCCCCCTTCGTCGCAGAACTTCCTGCTGTCGCGCGGCGTGTCTGCGCCGGCGCTGGCGGCGGCGCGGTGCTCGGCCGGCAGCGCGTGCGCCGGTATCTCGGACGGCTCTCCCACGGAGCGCTTGCTGCGCTCTTCTAGTCTGGAATACAACATTATTTCACGTTCATTTTACGTAAAATAGTGCATAAGGAATAAGATGGTCGTGCCTAATCTGTAATAGAACGTTTCAATCAAATTACGTGCAAAAACTTTTGGATAAGAAACCTCTCTTGTTGTCCAGCTCCCTTGTCATGCATCCTAGATCATTTGTGCTCGCCTGTCATGCAGGCTAGCTCAATGCCGCGCGCGATAGCATTCGTAGCTCACCTGTCGTGCAGTCGCTCATACTGTTAGCTCCCTGATGCTGTACTTCTCTCTTTCTCTCCAGGGTTATGATTCAAAACATATCTGTAGTAGGTATCGTCACTTATTGTTCACCCTAACACACACTATCTCACCTGTTATGTTGTACCTATATCCGAGAGCAGTTGTGTGTTGTGTCGCACGCGCAGCGCGCGCGGCAGGACACAGCGTGTGGTTACGGAGTAACGCGTCTGCAGCTAGCTCAGTCGTGCATTCTAGCTCATATCTGACGTCTCTGTCGTTCACTATAGCTCACATAAAATATGACGGCGCAGTAGGTATAGGTCGCGTACCGCACGATAAAGCTCACCTGTTGTGTTGTATATCTGAGAGGAGGTGCGTGACGCGCGGCACTGTGTCGTCAGCGCGCAGCACGGGCAGCGTGCGCGACAGGAAGCGCAGCGTGTGGTTCCGGAATAATGCGCTGCGGGGACAGAAGCGTGTATAAACTACTGACTGATCACCAAACTCACAGTTGTATGATGTTTTACACTTCAAAATAAAGGCATCTGTGGCCTCGAAGACCAGCACAAATACTCCAAAATGTCCATACTCACAATGGATAGGGTTCTCCATTAGGGCTCTGGCCCATCGGGTTTCGCGGGATGGTGCCACGGTTGAGGTCCCCGCACAGGTTGTCGGCCGACACGTGCGGCCGCGTCGACTCCAGCTCCGCGCACTCCGTCGCCACCTGCCGGTACGGCGGCGGACGGACCCTGGGGAAAACGGCTACAGTCTTAGCTAATGGGAAAATATATTAGTTCGCCAGTTTTAATTGACAAGCAGTTTCCGCAAAACAAAAGAATGCTACCAAAATATAGTACCTGGGCGGAGTGGCATTAGGCGACTCCATAAACGCATAGTACCCCTCGGGATTCTCCTCCGCGGGGTCGGGGCTCTCGGTGGAGGAGGCGGGGGGCGCGGCGGGGCTGGGGGCCGCGGGCTCTGGGGGGGTCTGCGGTACTACCGACTGCGACAACACGCACAGATACATCTGAAAGAAGAACGAACAGGATAAGTTCGCCACCAAAAGCTTCGGTACGATTGTGATGAAATGCCTATTAATCCGTCGCTAGAGTTGACTTTTCAATGGTCCTAGTGATCAACGTATCGAGTGAATCCACACTATTCGAACTAGAAGCTGCAACATCTTCCTGATACATCCTAATGGAAGAACACGGGGCTGTAGCTCCACAATGTACAAACCCGCTCCTCATCGTGCTGCGAACCCATTCATGCTCCTGACATGAACTTGTACGCTAAAATGTAGATGATCGCGATGGTGTGGTGTGGGGACACTGGGGCATGATGTCATTCGTTCAGCGAGTGATTGTCGAGCACGATCGACGTGACATTCATGTCATGCTACTCAACAACTAGGGCTGGCGTGAACACCTTACTCTTTGTGCCAAAATCGCCGGGTGGATTGCATGTCTTAAATTGTATCTTACTTTCACTTCTTTGAACACTTTCATTATATTTATTATTGAAAGTATACCATGATCTTTCTGCTGCGAAATTAAATTATCATCCCTCACAGCTAGCCAAAGGTGTGTATTCGATTATCTCTAATTAGTCGGACTAGCTCGATTACTCGCGCCGTGCCCCAGAGGCCTAGTCATTTGTTTTGGTGATTCTCCAAACGAACATCTCCATGTCCATGGACTGGGCACCGTTAGGGCTGACCCGAATACCGCATGCGCGGGCGCCGCGCGCGACCACTCGGCGCGGCGCGGGCATTCGATAACACGCAGATAACCATCTCGCAGAACATTCAACCGTGAACATGAACACGTCTATTGAATAGAGTCGGCTAATGAGAGTTGTATATACAACTAGCAGTTACCCGCGACTTCGTACGCGTCTACAGTTTCCGTGTACATTATATTATCTGTGCGTGTACCGAGCGGATAGGTACTTTGAGAAACTTGACATTACACCGAACCCTACTGGAATGTCAAACGCTAGTTGTTAGACCAAAGAGGTAGTACTACGCCCTGTCAAACTGACGTGACATGACATGACAATGAAATCCTCTTGCCAATTGGCGCTGCTAATCCATTTCGTTCATTTTATCCTGTAGATCCTGTTAATTATTCGAGATAAAAAGTAGCCTATGTCTCAATCCAGGTTACGAACTATATATATGCCAAGTTTCATCCAAGTTGGTTTAGTAGTTTAGACGTGATTGAAACACAAACATCTAAACTTTCGCATTTATAATATTAGTAGGAAGTAGGATAGGATATTTTAGTAGCACAAAGACATTATCTTTCACTGCAAGTACCTACGTGGTACCTAATCGGTGTGCAATTTTGGCAATTGCAGACTCTGATAGCACGTACTATGAGGCCGGCTGGTGGTGCATGCCAATTTATAATCAAACTATTGTTTCTTATATGTCAAAACTGATTGATTTGAACTTTCTTTTGTGTAAGAAATACATCTATTTTAGATCGTGTATAGTCGGCAACGTGGTCGTGGTCGTGGGAAACTATCCACCCACGAGAACGAAGCTGCTCTAGCTAGTGTAGTAGGTGACCCTCGAATTCATAAACGATGTAGAGGCTTCTCTAGAGGAGGATTCATGCGATGCGTTTATGAATTCGAGGGTAAAGTAGTGCATGTTTTATTGTTTTGGTAGTGGCATAGATACAGTACGCACAACGGATCTTTATCCCTCTGAAGTTAGGTGCAACAAACGATTGCGCATGTAGGTACTGTTGTGCGGTAGAATTCGCTTACCTCCAAATCGACCAAAAATTGGGTCTACATAGATACTTCAGAGTTCAGAGGGACAAAGATCCGTTGTGTGACTACTCTGTGTTGTTTGGAAACGTATAACATGTTCAGGTGAACAAGTAGGCTTACATGTGGATACGGTGTGTGCCCCTCCCAGCCTCCCTACTCACAGCTCCTGCTAAACAGGGTGAATCACCCACTCACAGCTGTCACATGCAGTTACAAGTGAACCACCGACAATACTTTATAGACTCTCTCTAGTCGCGATAAGGTCCAGATTGTAGTGTCTTCATGCTGTCATTAGCGGTGTATGTGAGTGAACACCGTAATTATGGTCGTAATAATGATTTCCTCTATTTTGACATTTGTGTTTAGTTTGCAATAGAAGTAAGTAGGTTATCTCTATCTTGGTTTGGTTTAGTAGTTTCAGATCTTTGATATTCGTCATCAATTCAATGACTTCTTTCTTTTATGCAATCTCTCCACTCGTTAGATCGAGAATTTTGTGAATATCTCTTCCGCTGCATTTTTGTTTGGTAACGCACGGCATGGCTGGCCATGGCTAACCCATGCTGTCTCACTGTGGAAGGAGTACGAACACTCCCAGCTCTCGCCACCCCGACCTTCATAACCATCCATGTTCTCCCCATTCCTACATATTTGAAAATCTCTGAATAATAATATAATCTACCAACTCAAAGAAGTGAAGATTGGATCTTGATCAATTGCTCAGCACATCCGTCCGTAGCATACGGTCTTTATTATTTCTCAGATGAGTAGGTACAACGGAAACCAAAGATCCTATCACCTTCACCTATCCAACATTGTCGTCATAAGTACCTATCAGAGAGGTAAATATTGACGTATCGATTACTTACTAGGTGTAGGTATTAGTTGGCGAGTGACGATGGCGCATGGCACGCATGGCACGCAGTAGGTAAGTTACGCGGCGCTGGCGCCGGCGAGGGGGATGGGGGGGGGGGGAGTGGGGAGGGGAGGGGTGGTCCGTTAGAGGGAAGCAGAGCGCGGCGACGCGGATGCACTGACGCAGGCACCTTACCTTCTTCTTCTTGTCGGTGACAAACCTAATATATAGTGGACAGTGGACGTGCGCAGGAGTAGCTGCTTCGTATCAGGTAGACTATCTGTTAGTTTCAACACTTTTTCTCATAAAAATGTATTTAGGTGCCGGTAACTAACAAGTACACAATTGACCAGAAACCAATTAAAACTATAGTGTTTTTTTGCAAAGGCTCGATTAAAATGCAACTGCTGGAATTAGAAAGAGTGCCAGATATCTGACCTTACATTCAAAAAACATCCCGATAGTAATCCTCAGATTTTCCTCTAGTTTTCATAAAGTGTTTTAGTATAATTCCATTAAATACATGCGACGCAGACTTTAAACTATTAATCTTCTCTACATCAATTTTAAGATAAAGCTGATTTAGCGAGAGATAAAGAAAGATTTATGAAGAGATTTATAGCCAACCACTCGTTTACATTCAATTATCTTATGTTTACTCGATAGATAAAATTCAAGTTTAGAATAAGGAAACCAGTAGTCAGTAGAACCACTGGTTTATCATAACATAAAGGATGATGCCAGGAATGCGTACAGGTCGTGGACCTGCTGACCCACTGACACTGGTTCAGTGGCCAGTGGGCAAGTGCGGCGCCAACACAACACTCGCACTCGGTGAAGGTCACGCGCCCTGACCGACCGACTCTAATGTTATTGTTATCTTATCTTGATGCTTGGGCTTAAATAGAAATTACGATGGCAATAGTTTGTTGTAGTTTGAGTGATTGCCTTTTGGGTTTCCGAAAGTAGCTTCATCATTTCATCAGTAGTTTTATTTTATTATTAATTAGTTAATATTAGCACGGTTCAGTTCCAATTACACTAATTAATTTAGACAGGCACAATCTCTGTTAACGTGCGAAACACATTTCATGTGTTGGGGTCAAAATATGTAAGTTAATTCTCATTTCAAACCGAACTACGACGACGTGACTCATTTCAAAGTAAATTAATTCTCAAGCTTTCTCTAACAAACCATTAGTAATGTTTGTGTCCAATGTCCTTCCTTATGCGAACAACCAGCTTCTAGGAATTTCCATAAACACTGCGAGCTTAAAGCAGGGTATGACGGTGGGCGTTGAGAAAGTGTACGTAACGGGACTGTTTTGGACAAGATCCTTTATAGTCGATGCGGATGCCGACTCCCATACCCTGAATACCGAACATCATGCGGCGATCCGTGTCGATTGGTTGCTCCTTGGGCGAGCACAGTTATTTCCGCAGGCTTCTTGTATTAGCATCGTTTGTTGTTTCGAACAATGGTATTTGAAACTGGTTTTTGAAATTGCTCTTAATAAGTAACACGCATCGCTTTCAAGTATGGCGTCCTCCCTCAGCATCACAAGAAAGATTTTGAGTTGGAAATTGTGATGATTAGTAGCACGATGGGTTCGCGATATTGCTAGCATCGTGGGTGAACGAGAGTGGCCCAAGATGGTGTGGAATGAGAGAAGCAAAGCGAAGCTTATATCCAGCAAGGGGGAAAGTCGGGATGCAGATAATAATTACCTACTTAAAATAATCTTATTGAAACTACTTATAAACTAGAAGAAATCACTGCGTCCTTTATCATGGCCGGCCAGTCTAAAGTGATTATGAAACTGGAGTGAACACGCTGGCTCAGGGGCAGAGGGCAGAGCGCAGGCGCTGCTCTCTCGCTCGGCACAGTTCCGCTCTCATAACTCGAGTTCACTTTTATTTTTCAGTGCTTGACCTAGGTTTTACATTTAGCTCTGAAGGAGACAGCAGAGCGGGTCAGGGAGGTTGATCCTCAGGCTGATCTGCTCCGCAAGCGGAGGACCGGAAGAAGGCGGCGGGAATTCAACCGCTTACTTCTGTCTCAAGAAGGCCAATTGGATGTGGGTGCGGGGAGCCCCAGCCTAGCATTGCACAGGCCTCTTACGCCGAGAGATGTCGTGCCGCCAGGACATCTCCCTTCCCCTTTATAGGGGTAACAGAAGGGTCCGCTTAAGGCGGGCTATCACCGACAGAGCCGCGGTCGAATCCGATCGGGACCCCGTGACCTTTGCAAGTGCTGGTGTGGCGTTGAACGATTTGTCTGATGGCGAGTGGTTTGACGACACACTAGCGCTGAGGTGATAGAGGGAAGTCGGTAGGCCACCGCTTACTAATGTCTCATTAGCGTTAGTAAGTGAGTTGGAGAGCCCGACATACCCCTTCGGCTCTCCTCGGGTTGAAGGGGATGCGTAACGCATTTTTCCCATCGTAAAAAAAAGGTTTTACATTTAGCTTGGCTGCGCGCGCATCAGTGTGAATACCTACCGAAGCTCATTCTCTCTGATTTCCATCAGAACAGAAGCCTATGTTTAATCCCTTCCAGGGAGATCTGAGGAGATGTTGACCTTTACCGACCCATCGCTTTCGGATGTCTTTAGACATCTAAATGTCTTCGGTCTCTCTGGTTGGCTTTCAGTCAAGGCCTTACCCCACCGTCCATCAATCAGCACGTCTAGCCAGAATCCATCTGAAATGGAGCTGACGAGTGACAATAGTTGGAGTACGAAATGCAGTCGGCCAGGCAGTGGAGCGCGACCATGGCGCATGGCACTTCATGCAATATTAATGCGTAACGGCAGTCCGGCGCACGCGCACCGGAACGGTACCGCATGTAATGCGGCTTCACTAGCTGATGGGTAAAATACCTTATTAGTAGACTAGACAGTGATAAATCTTACCAAATAGAGATTGGGAGAGGTTCTCTAATGTAAAAGAATGCGTATGGAAACCTTTCATTTAGAAGTAAACAAACTAGACTATGCTTTGTCGACCAACCAAACATTTGCAATAATAAAATAAATATTGATGGACTTTAGACACAACGCTCTCTAGTCCCAAACTAAGCAAAGTTTGTGATATGGGAACTAGATGCTGATAGAATACTTATATACTTTTTTTTTTGTAAATACATACTTATAATACATAGTAACACCCAGACATAGAACAAACATCTATATTTTCCACACACAAATGTTTGTTCTCAGTGGGGATCGAATCCACGACCCACAGCACGGAAGGTAGAGCCATTACCGACTGAGCTGTGACACCTGTCAATGAAAATATGAATGAATTCACGACGAGAGAATGCTCTGAGGTAGCCCTAGAGCGTTACTACTACACTATGACTTGACTCCGAATGAACTGCCGAAGTAAGTGGAGCAATTTCGGTACCTACCTAGTAGGAGTGAAGGTGCGTCTCTGCGAGACATCGACGACGCGTTTTTCCGCCACTTTCTACGATTCGGAGATGATGGCCGATTGTTAGCCGGTGTCGTTCCCTTGTCAGTTTCACTTGCCAATTTGCCATAGACATAGAGCAATGACTTCTGACGAGAAGTACCCGACATACCTAAACACTTTGGGTAATGTCAATAATTTCCTTAACTTTCTAGACCCTAGTAACAGAGTTAAGAAACTATTTTTCTTAACTTTCGTTTCTGTGGATCAATTAAAACTACCGATATCACATTCATATAGGTAATAGGTACTCGATAAGAGCTAATACGGGGCCCATAACCTAATGCGATGCATTTCTAAAACCATCTGCTGTCAAAAGCTCAGTAGGTGTAGTGGTCTTTCACATTTTAGTCACTGTTGGCTTTTAGTGCTCTTCCTGGTATTAAATAAATTATTATTAATCTGTGTGTCGTAAATAAAATAAGTAAGGAAGTAGTAAATTAAATTAAGAAAGTGCTCACCAAACTAACTAGTGAACGTCGCGCCATTTTCTCCACCGTTGGACACGCACTTGATAAAGCCCACTAGATCACTGGATCATATAAAAACTTGTAAAATAAGGAACAAAAATTCAAAATTAGCGCGTGTTTTCCGATAGAAACTTTTTTGAAATGAATTGATTGAATTGTAAGCAGAAGTCTTGTTTCTGTGTGCCGCGTCCGTCGGATAGTGCGCGTGCGCGGCCGCGAGCGCGAGCCTGCAGCGGGATGTGAGAACGGGATGGCGCGACGCGCGACGCGAGCGGTGAAAGGATACCACATAGAGCTGTTCCTACATTACCATAATGAACATATTACTCTAATACAAAGTCTCAAGTTTGCTATTAGATTGGTAAGATTCGAACCATCTTCCGCGTGGTGTAGGTATCCTGATTGTAGTTTTGTACTGATAGATAAAGGTACCTGTACGTTTATTCAATCCATGCACCTACCTGTTCGGTAGGTACTACTTATTACATCTTACTGATAAAATTGCTAAGCTAGTAGCGGTTAAAATGGTTTTATATTTTCAGAACTTATGGAATTACAGTATGGAAGTAAAGAGAAGATCATCTCTACCAAAATGAGCAAAAAATATTGGGGAAATAATGTAGACATGGGAAAGTGGCCGCCCGGGGGAGAAACCAGTTGTAATGGAGATGGTAGGACACACATGGCTAGGTAGACGGACAATAACGAAAGCACTGAGGGGCGATTACGAGTTTACAGTGTGTAATACGTCTGACGTCCAGCAAGACCACGTGGCAAACCACCACGATGGTTGAACACATGGATTAGGTGAGAGCTCACTGAATACAGTTGGCGGAGGACGGGAAATAATAGCATGATGAAGTAGTAAGCTGATGAGATAGATAGAAGTAGGTAAATAGAAAGAAAATAAATGAAAGAGCACGCTAACTGCGCTACTAACGGTATCAGTACTAAAAATAAAATAGGTACATTAAAGCGTAGTGTTGCAAACGGACCCTGAATCAGCATGAAGTTAGTTGCAAGCAAGCAACGAACGCTGCTCTTCCGTCAGGTTCGTCCGGCGATGGTTGTAACGACTCTATGCGGTGTCCGCGCGGTATGTAGGGCGCGCGGTGGCGGCAAGGCCGCACTTGTCTTGTCTTGTGCTATGCGCTCTAATTTGGAACTAGCTTCAACAACACTGGTTTCACTACCAATGATGGCTGATAGGGCTGTAGTCTGTACTACCGGCTGAGCAGTGCAGGAGTGCAGCAGTGCAGCAGTTGTGGTGGCTCATTTCATATCAGTGTGCCTCGGCACACTGATATGAATAATTGATAATTGATTCTCTCTGTAAGAATAATTGATTTCATTCTCGAAAATCGAGTACGATTTTGTGTAAAGTCACGAAAAGCGCCTTTAGCGGGCAATTTTAACACTATTTTTCTTTTTTAAATCCGTTTTTGGCTATCTGTTTTAAATATAAGTTTTTTCGCCATTATTTTTAAGAGCTGTGGATTTTGTTACTCATAAAATACGAAAACCTCGACTAGTTTTATCTTCTATCTATACTTACATCTATTTATTACAAGAATCTTTGTCCTGCCTGACTGACTCAGACAACAGCCAAAACCGCTGGTCGTAGAGACTTGAAATTTTGAGGGTAGGTACATCTTTGTACGTAGGGGTGTACTAAAAAGGAGTTTTTCGAAACTCAATCCCTAAGGGGATGAAAAGGGGTGAAATCGTGTGTATGAAAAATCGTATTCCTGGTACAAACTTGAAACTTAGCAAAAGTATTCGTCAATTCATTTGGTAAAAGTCTGTATTCAAATATTTTGAAACCTACCCCTAAGAAGGGATGTAGGGAGTGTCAAAGTTAGTAGTATAGGTAAGCAACTTTATAACGCGTCGTGCGATTTGTTTCAAATTTAGAATTAGTACGTAAAATTATTAAAAATTATAGTTTCAAAAGTGTCAAGTAGGTAACAAGTTTTAAAAATATCCAAAACTAGGTAGGTACTTGCCTTAGATATTACCGCGCGGGCAAGCTAGAGTATAGATGTTTGTTACTCTTTCACGCGGAAACTACTGGTCCGATCTGGATGAAACTTGGAATACATATATTTCATAGCCTGGATTAACACATACCTCAGCTACTTTTTATCCCAGAAAGTCAACAGGATCAAACGGGACGCGGACGAAGTCGCAAGCGGAAGCTAGTAACACTACCGAATACCATCCATCGGTCCTCGTAGCCCGGGCCAGAGGTCCTAATAGGGAGAACATCTTCCCTATTCAGGACACACATCCTACCGTGCTCTCTTCATACCTATACCACAGATAACATAAACTGTAGTGCAGTCGGCCACACATCAACATAGGTATCCACTGTTTGAACTATTATAATTTGTATGTAGTATAGTGGTGGGATATGTTCTCTAACTCCGTGTTAACTTCTAAGATTCGTCTGTGTTAGTTAGCGATAGTGCCATCTATCGGCCGTAGTTCTAATAGTTTTTATGTAGCGCGCTAGATGGAGCCACAGGTACGCACACAACTTTTTAATTATTGACCGAGCGAGCGAAGCGAACGAAGCGTCTCAGTTTCCACATTGGCCAAAAATGCGTTTGTCCGGATGTCTGTCTGTCTGTCTGTCTGTTCTCCTCTACAGGTCGCATTTTTCAACCGATCTGGACGAAACTTGGTACACAGGTTATATGAATTATTAGATTTTTTTTGTCATCGGGGATTTTTGATTGAAGGGAAAATAGGGGAGAAAAGAGGGAAAGTTTGCTGTAGCGTTATTTATCGACGGATTTCAATCAAATTTAAGGAGCACACGAAAAATTTCATTCTACACAAGATGGTGTAAAAATATTTCCAAAAAGGGGGACTGGAAAGGGGAAAAAAGGGGAAATCATTTTTTTAAATTTTTTTCCAAAAATTGACTTCTACCAATATCAATGAGACTACACAGTCCTCTTTGCCTTTATGAGACAAATCCGTAGACACCAGATTCGACCTCTTAGGACCAAGGGAACGCGAGTAATCGCTAAAACTTATACCCTTATTTTGCTCAAAAGTCTACATAAGGGCCTATTGGAAAATTCAAGCACCTGAAATTAGATTTACTTAGCCAGGGTAAAAGGGAAAGTGTTGGTTATTGCACGGTTATAAAGGCTCGCGAGGTCTATGTTCTCACAGGACAACTAGTGAATAAGTGATCTACTTCTGGTGCTGAGTGTACAATCATGCATGGTAGACCTGGCCCGCCGAAGGATAACAGATGAGACATACATAGGTACTTAAGTAAACTTCCTAAGACCTGCTTCGCCTAACAATGAATCGGGATTTTCCAAACTGCAGACTATTTTCCTTATTTGAGTGATCTACATACCTACCTTACCTACGACCTAATAGGTAATCAAATACCTTCTAGAAGGTGAGTCCTGCCTGGGTCACGTGACATGAACCCGGGCCGGAACTACCGAGTGCCTCTCGAACCCAGACCGGAAATTAGAAATTCGGTAAATCGGAAGATACAACGCATTGTTTTTTGTACGAAGATGTATTGCGAAAATCGGTGGTTTTAATTAGGTACCTATTTGTAAATTTAACTTTCATTCAAAGGAGGTAGGTTAGGTACCTATATTAGGTATTCTGTGGCAGTAGATTAGGTTTAGGTACCTACCTATTAACATATCTATACCTACCTATAGTATATTCTTAATTTGTGACGAAGTTCTTGACGAGCTCGGTTTTTTTCACCCGTTAGGTTAGCCTACCTATAGTTTACCTACAGACAGGTACCTACGGGGCGCTGCGCTGGCTGCCGCGCTGCAGCGATAACAACGACGCAAGCAAGAGTCACTGTTTCCGTTATAAATAACAAATTAAATTATATAAGTAGGTAAACAAATGGTTTTATAAGTTCTCATAAATGCCAATTACCTACACGCGAGAGCAATGATTCCGGGTCACTTAAAGAATGTTAAAAATCTCGGAAACTAAAAATGATAGGTTAATGCAATAAATTGTATTTAATAGACAATGTAATACTCCTTAAATGAAGGTATTAAAACTTCTTAGTTATTGTAAAGTTATATCTTAAAAAAATCAAATTTGAAAAAGGGCCACTTTCGAAGATGGAACTACGAAATTACAGCATTTGGTTTTGCTTTTGTTTGTAATCTGTCATTTATGTGGGTATATAAACCATGTTGATAGTGCTCTATATTCATTATTCAAGCTGAAATTATGTCGCTTACGCCTGAAGAATGCACCAGAATACTTACAATGCTGGAAACCGGCCGGAGTCAGCGCGATACAGCCAGGACTGTCGGTGTGTCGCTGTCAACAGTACAAAGAGTTCTCCGACGTTACGAAGAAACTGGTTCTAACCTACGCAGACCAGGAACGGGCAGAACCAGGTGTACCACAGCACGAGAGACCCAAACCTTGGTGAACACCATGCTTCGAAATCGCTTTCTCACAGGAACTGAACTCACAAATCAGTTTCGACGCCTCGGAGGAAGTAACCCAAGTGCATGGACAGTAAGACGTCGGCTTGCTGAATCTAACTTAAAACCCCTTAGACCTGCAAACGGCCCTAAACTGGAGCGTGGGCATCGTATTTCAAGACTAAGATATGCCCAGAGCCACGTAAATTGGAGTATTGAAGATTGGTCAAAAGTTATGTTCTCCGACGAATCAAAATTTATGCTCTACAAGCACGATGGAAGACACAGAGTGTATCGAAGACCAGGGGAAAGATTCAAGCAAGCATGCATCGAAGAAAAAGTAGCCTACGGTGGTGGGTCTGTACTTGTGTGGGCCGGAATTTCTTCTGAAAGTCGCACAGAGCTGGTGATCATAGAAAACGGCTCTTTAACTAGCGTAAGATATGTGGAAGAAATCCTCAATGATCATGTTGGTCCATTTATGGTCAATTTAGGTGAGGATGCTATATTTATGCATGACAATGCCCGACCTCATACAGGTAGGATTGTGAATGACTACCTTCAAGAGATGAACATTACTCGTATGGAGTGGCCAGCGCGCAGCCCGGATATCAACCCGATCGAGCATGCTTGGGACGAGCTAGGCAGATGCGTAAAACAACGAAACCCTCCCCCAATCACGCTTCGTGAGCTCAAAATTGCTCTCACAGAGGAATGGGAGAATATTCCCCAAAATCGTATAAGGAACTTGGTGTACAGCATGCCAAACCGCGTAAACGCAGTAATGGAAGCACGAGGAGGCAATACGAAGTATTAAAATTCAAGTCAAATCGTAATAAAGTTCAAAAATTTCATGTTTCCTATTTTTGTTTTAAGGAGAGATCAGCAGTTTTTTTCTTTATGTAATTTTGTGTTAATAAAATGTATGGTGACTCATATTTTTTTACTTTCATTTAAGGAGTATTACATTGTCTATTAAATACAATTTATTGCATTAACCTATCATTTTTAGTTTCCGAGATTTTTAACATTCTTTAAGTGACCCGGAATCATTGCTCTCGAGTGTATATCGTTGAGCGTTACATGCTATTGTTTATAATAATTGTATCTAATATTGTGTTGAAGTGAGTTCACTGCTTTAGACCAAACATAAGAAAAAACATGTTTCTCAGTAAGTACCTAATTAATTTTACGAGAAAATAAATAATGAAGGCGGGAAAGTATAATGATGTCATTCTAAATGCATCACCGGATGAACAACACGGACTGAACAGAGTCCACGACCCTTGATACTAGTGAAACAACCTTCATTCGATGGTGTGTTTCCACTGAGTATGTAGTTCTATGAATACCTACAAAAATAGGGAAAATAAAAGCCTGCAAAACGTCTAGTCTAGAAGCCAACCACGAGTATCTTACGTCGAGCAACTATATCATAATCTGTTAGCGCTATAAATTCATACAGTAAGTGGAGTATTAGGCCCACTCAAATGAAATACATGAAAAAAAATAGCATTGTTGTCTGCAGCAAATCAAATAAGCCCTAAGTATTGATAGATATATCTTGTGTGAGTATTGGTGTGCGTGGAATCAGTAGGATATTCTCTATAACCTCTCGTTTATAATTTTTTTTGGTACAATGAGCTAAGCTGATAGACTTCACATGGTAGGTACACAATCTTTGAATAAGTAGAGATGAACTACACGCTATTTTCCTTCTAAACGATGCGTCATCGACGTGGTAGATAGAATTTGATGTAAAAATATTACCACCATCTTTCAGAATATGAGATACGTATTGCATTAAGCTATAAAAGCGGTCAAGACGAGTAAGTACCAGTGTTCCCTGAGCCGTGGGTGAGTGTGGAGCAATGTGGGCCAAAGCAGTGATGTGTGTGGCGCTGGCCTCGACGCTGGCCGAGGGATATGGAGTCAAAGGAACTGTGAAAACGGATAATCCTACAGGTTAGATAATTTACAAACAGTTCTGAGTGCAGAGGGCACCTGCACTTGACAAATTCAAACAAATGCCTTCAGATGTGCACCTGCCAGGTGCAGAACTGAAGGTATTTGTTTACCGATCTAACGGTGAACAGCCGTGAACCTATTTTTTGCAGCGAGCAATGCGAGTCACAGCTTAGTAGGCACACCGTAAAAATAAAGTGGTGGTAATATATATTAGGACCTACCTTTTTCTGAACGAACTCTTTATTTTAATCACCAACAGCACTCCTATTACACGTTCGAAAATGACACTTATAATGCTAAAGAATGTGTGCCAATTACAGGCATTACTCTGACAAAGAACTCCAACACTAATTATAACTTTGTACCTATTTTACTTTTCAGCGGCTTCTTCAACACCAGTTCCATCCCTTCCAGTCTCTTCCCCACCAGCTCCTTCTTCTCCGACTAGTAGCAATGAAAACCCTATCACCCGGTCTCCGTCAGGCGTGTTCCGCGGTATTTGGGATGAGACACGGCGAGGCCGACGCTTTCAGTCCTACCGCGGTATCAAGTACGCTGAAGCTCCTGTAGGAGAGCTAAGGTTTCAGGTTGGTGCTGATGCTGCAATACATAGCAAATAAAAAATTATATAAAAATACTATACGTAGGCCCAACGCTTCAGTCTTCAACCCTGGTTTAAAAAGAACTCCTGGTGATCAGACTTCTTTGCAGAAGTTTAAAAACCTTTCCAACATCATCACAAACCTCAGCTACAAATAAGTACGTGTATTTTTCTTCTTCTAGCCCCCAAAGCCGATCCTGACGTACAAAGACGAGGTGGATGCGACCAACGACGGACCAGCCTGTCCACTCATCGCGCCACCAACCTACCCCGTCTCCGAGGACTGTCTCACCATCAACGTGTACACGCCTGATAATAACAATAATAAGAGGTGAGACTACACCCAACTTCAGGTTACTATTAAATAACCTCCAGAATGCTTTGAGCACTAGGTATACTCAATACTGAATAGGTACATTTATTGTTTTCACATGGTATTATAGTTGTTACATGTTCTCGTGTCGTGTCGTGTCCTCCTCTACCGCATAGAATGAACATGAGTGGAACCACTAGGAACCCTATATCGTCGAATAACGAGATCTAACTTGTTATTTTCAACGTTGGAAGAACTTGTGATAGAATGTTTGAAGATAGCCAAGATAATATGCGGGTGATTACTGTGGAGATGGCATATTGTCCTGCTTTCACCCCTCATGTCTATTGGTTTGACAGCACGAAGCCCTTCCCGGTAATCTTCTACATCCACGCGGGCGGGTTCTACTCCATGACGGGGCGCAGCGACGTGGCTGGGCCGCATTACCTGCTGGACCGGGATGTGGTGCTCGTCACTATCAACTACCGGCTTGGTGCTCTCGGTGAGTTTGAGGAGCTCTCACTTTGGATTATGATGAGGAATCCTCGTGTACTTTTTAAATACAGGCACAGGCTCTGCGTTGATTGTCCGTCACACTAGTACCTACCTAACTAATAGTAGGTACTATAGCTACTAGTAGCATTTTCCTCTATGACTATCAATATTTCAAAGGATTTCCTATTGGATTCCCGGTACTAGTCTGTGTAGGTAGGTAGGTCAGTAATGTAATGACACAGATAATACAATAAAATACATAATGAAAAAAAATGAAAAATCTTAATTTCCAGCAAAACATACAGTAGGTAGGTAGAGGTAAAGGTAGGCAAGGTACATAGGTACAAACCCAGCAGGTAGGTACAGTGAGTAACAACAGGCAGATATAAATTATAATGATGATGAACACTAACTTATGTAGGTACCTTCTTACCTACTTTAGAGTAACATAAGTTCTAAGATCGGTACCTGATAGGTAAGGTACTTCGACAATATTTTTAAAGGCCTTTGATTGTAAGTAAGTTGTAAGTGCAGGAGATCTAAGCCTATTGTTTGAATGGTTGGTATGTTGCAGGTTGGCTGAGCACCGGCGACGCCGTGGCTCCTGGTAACAACGGCATGAAGGACCAGGTGGCAGCCCTGCGCTGGGTGCAGCGGAACATCGCCGCGTTCGGCGGCAACCCTAACCTTGTGACGCTGGCGGGATGCAGTGCCGGCTCGGTCAGTGTCATGCTGCACATGATCTCTCCCATGTCCAAAGGTACGGCAGTAACATGTGTATGGCACTTCGCTGAGCCGTCTGCGCTGCTTCCTGTACTTACTAAAAACCAATTGTTTCAAAATAATACACAGGAAAAATGCAGCTAGCAAAGTTACCAATAGTTCCAAACGACATCGACAGAAATGAAAATCTATGAAATAGCTGTAGTTGGATAGGAGCTCAGTTTTATTTTAGTTTCTAACCAGAACCGGAACGAACCGAAAACAAAATGATTCTTCTAATTTGGAAGATTTGATATTCCGGCATTCCGGCTCTAGTTCTGACTCCTATTCCGGTTCTATTTTCCGTTTCAGTTCAGTTCTATAAGCACGGGTTAGGCCAAAGAAAACGGCGAACTTCACGATTGTCAAGAACGGCCGACCGTACCTATAGCTATATAGATACGTATAGGTAGAATGTCCCGCAGGTCTGTTCCACCGCGGCATATCGATGAGTGCGTCCCCCGTCGGCAAGGAGCCGTACCCGCGACACCAGCGCCGCCTCGCGCGCCGCCAGGCGCAACTCTTGAACTGCCCCGACCACAACTCCACCGTCATACTCGACTGTCTCAAGACGAAGACGTGGCAGGAACTTGGCGATTGGCGCGGGCTTTACGTAAGTGAACTACCTATAGGTAGACCTAGATCTAATATCTACCTATGTTTCATGATAGATTCTAGAAGAAAGTAGGTAGGTACTTTATTATGTCCTTACAAAATATTCTGTGGTAGGTGGCCATTGGACGAATAAACCACAGAACAGAGAAAAGTAAGCACACGCCGCGGCGCAATGTTTAAAAATCATCTTTGTCTCTGGTCGTAATATTACCTGATTGCGCGGCATTTTTTGGTTGAAATTCGAAATTCAAATTTTGAATTACGGCAGCGCGTCAGTGGGAAAAATAAAGAATAGTAAAACAGAGGCGACGTTTTATATTTCTGCTTTCACGTCATTTTTCTCAAAAAAAAAACGTTTGCTTTTATTTCATTTTTACTATCTATGTCTTACTACCAACTCGTATTCATCAAACAATATTTTCAAGGTAAAGTTGGTGGGTAAAGCCATATCTTCATTATGGGACAGTGTCGCGGGACAAATGTCACCTAATATACGAGGCATAAGCCTCATCATATTAATTGTCCAACAATAGGTACACATGGAAAAGATACAAAAATGAAAACACGGAATATTTTTAGGAGTTTGGCTTCGACCCGGTCGGGCTGTGGAATCCCGTGGTGGAGCCCGAGTGCGGGCAGGAGCGGTTCCTGGCGCTGGAGCCGCTCACCGCCATCAAGCAGAACAAGATGCACGCCGTGCCTTACCTCGTCAGCCAGACCGAGGACGAGTTCTTCTGGTTTGCCTTCAGTTAGTACATTGTAGTAGCTCACCTACTCATCACCTACATCCCAGATATTAAGTAGAGCCAGGTGTAAACATGTAGGTAGATATTGTAGAGCCGCACTCACGGACTACAGCTGACATTCGGACACGTAGAGACAATCTTACGCAGCGGTTTCTGGTTTAGCCTTTTTTTACAAGTTAGTTATGCGTTTGACCACAACCTCACCTTGATGTTAAGCGATTTAATATTATGCTAATTATTTTCTCCAGATGTCCTCCGTAACGACACACTCCGAAACACAATGAATAGGGAATGGGACCGCGTGGCGCCCATAGCCTTCATGCTGCCGCGCGACCACTCCTCGGCGGCCACCCGCCGGCTTCGAGAGGTCTATCTCCACAACAAGGACTTGAAGAACAATGATGCAGATAGCCTGAAGGGGCTGAACGCCCTTTATACCGACTCTATTATTGGATTCCCTATGCATAGGTAACAAGTACCTCATTTTAAAAGAGATGTTTGAAAGCGAGTGTTGGAACTAACGGAAGCCTCGTCTGATATACGTTATCTCACAGCGCACGCCCAATGAGGACGTTAGGTTAAAAACGTTTCAAAGGCTGGATTAAGGTTCGATTCTCGATAAGGAGAATTGGCTTGGTTGGGTAAAATGATTAGAAGTGCCTTTTCAGCAGTTCATATATTCTAGGCAATACGCTCTCAGGGTGTAAGCATGTGGTAACTCCTCAGACTGGCCAACCTGATGTGTCGTCACTCCTCGCATCCCGTGTGGTACTACCAGTTGAGCTACATCGGAGAGCACAGCCACTACGAAGACCCCACCACTCTAAAACCAGTCGGTGAGCTACCACCTGTTCCTATCCATTGCTACTCCGGCACCAGCCCAGGGTAATATAACTACCTGACAGTGGATGTTTGTGTCTCTGAACCTGCAGGCGCGGCGCACCACGACGACCTGATCTACCTGTTCTCGCTGAGCTACCGCTTCCCCGCCATCACCCCCGACAGCCCCGACTCACTGATGGTGGACAGAATGACCGCCCTGTGGTACAACTTCGCTAGATACGGGTAACTATTATTATTTTAATGGTCTACATGTACAATTTTCAGTATAAATAGGTATAATGTCATATTTATGTTCGTGACAATGATTTTGTGATTGTGTGGTCGCCTCTACTCGTTGCTTGGACATTTCTTGTTTCATTTCTTAATCATTTAACCATTTTAAAAGCCTAAAGAGATCTTGGACGCCGCATTGGACATTATCTTGGATTGTTACTCCTACCAATATCAAATGCAGCTTTGCTGAATTTAAGTACCTACCTACCTATGTATACCTATCGCTTGCAGAAATTATGCTTAGTATAAGTACTACCAATAAGTAGACGTAAAACTATCTGTAAAGTTGTACCTACCTGAAGAGACTCAAAGAATAGTTAAGAGATTCGATAACCTCGATGTTTGGACTTTCCCAATAAACTCGATAACATAACTTTTATCTTCGAATGCTCAAAATATTAGTAAAAGCGTACCTTTAAGTAATTGTAGATGAAACGTGATCAGCAGGTAGTCGGGTGATTAGTAACGTACATGTTGTGTATCAGGGAGCCGAGCCCCCGCGCGGACACCCCCGCGTGGTCGGGCGTGTCGTGGCCGGCGATGAAGCCCTCCGCCCGCAAGTACCTCCGCCTCGACCGCGACCTCTCAGTGCGCTCCAACCTCAACGAGGACCGGTACAAGCTGTGGGAGGAACTGTACCCGATACAATACTAACAACTACTACAACAAAACACACATGACATTATTAGACAATAGTGCTCTCTAATAAATGGAGCTGTTCTCAGACCAAACGACATTCGGATTAATTAAATAAAAATAATTTTACTACCTACCTAAATTGTTTTTATGTATCTACCTACATATGCTTACTTACCTACTTACCATAAAAAAGGTAAAAGAAACATATTATTTTAATTTAGAATTATCTAATCTCTTGCCCTATTATTAATAAACTCGATGTAGAATAGTTTAGAATGATTACACCGCGTTTTGTCTCTCGTCGTTTCGAAGTAGGTAGGTTTGTAATTAGCAGATAATGCTTCAGCATTATGTCCTCCCTTTGCACAAAATTTGTGTAATTTTGTGCAATAAAGTATTAAATAATAATAGCATGAAGTACCTAATAATACCTACTAGTACAAAAGTAAAATGCGAAAACCTCCCTCGTAACCTCCCCTGACTTGACTTAAAAAATACGTTAATTTTTAAGTCAAGGGAGGTTACGAGGGTAACGAACGACCGACTGACATTTAGAGAATTATGATGACTCACATCAAAACAATCCTATCTGAAGTCAACCTTATCTATCAGCGTTCAAATCATAAAATCGATTGGCTGACTTTTTGTAAAGTTTTATGGAATTCTAGATCTTACGGCTTAGATCTTTAAGTAAAGTTTCCTCCGTCACCTTAGCAGGCTAACCTACAATGAAAATATTACCCTCTGCGCAGGCTCCAAATAGGTACCTAGCTCTGACGACTCGCCCCTATAAATAGAGAGGGGTATTGCTATAACTTTATTAAACTATCGATATCGATAATATTACTCTCTTTTTACTGCGCATATTCGGGTACCTAATTAATTAGGCAGACCTAGGTAGTTCTACTTACTTAATTGATACATCCAGAAGTTCTAATTGAAGAGGGAGAAGTACCTACTTATGGAAAAAACATACCTAGGTACCTAAGTTCATACGTAGGTAGGATTAGGACAAACCAAGATGAAAAAATAAGAAATAGGTAACTTATATGTACTTGGTACTTACACAAGAAATTCAAGACTACCTATCGAGTATCGTGAATCGATAGGTACCTGTGGTGATCCCACTTACAGCACTAGCACTTGGTTCAGTTTCTGTCGCACTCCGCGCGGCCATGTTACGGCCCAGTACAAAACAACTGTAATTTATATTCCTGTGACTATAAGTTCATGTAAGTAGCTTGCTTATTTTTAAATGTAACTATTACACCTTGATAGAAGTGAAATCGAATTTTATTGTAATAATTAACGGTTCGTTGGTTTCAAGTGCGAGCTGTAGGTACCTACCATAGGGCAAATAAAAAATTATATTATTAATCGATGGTACCTACCTATGTTTTTATAGACAGGTTGTGTTATATTATTATATAATTTACGTGTGAAGTTAAATTGGCTTGTACATCGAAGTCGTGTGTTGTGTTGTGTTGTGATGTGACGTCATATTTTGAATTAATTTTTTTGAAATATTTTTCTTCGTAGGCAGTTTTACACAGAAATATAATTAAAGACCTTCTTTACCTACCCTTTCTTTTTCTAATTTTGACATTGACATTGACTTTGACATGTTGTGGATTTGATTCGATTTGCAAAAAAGTACAGTCGCCACATTAAATTTTGTTGATTACCTACCAACAACAAAATATATAGTAGGTACTTAATGAAAAATGGCAGATGCACAGAACGTGACTAAAACTATTTTTATGATAGGTAGCTTAGTGAGAAAAAACATAATATCCTAATGAATTGCTTTTTTGGTCATCTTTCAGTGGACTTAGTGCGCTGCGTTAGAAAATACTACGTGTTCGGTTCATCGACTACGATACGGCGCCGATGGCTGGTAAGCTTATTTTTCCCATCACTTTTGAATGTTGAGCAAATAAACGGTACCTATTTATCACGTCCTATCTATTTATCGCATGTTTTTAGGTTGTTTTAGTTTTTGATTGAACGAACGAAGCGAACGAAGATCTCAGTATCAACATGGGAAGACGCGATTTGCACTTTTTTTATGAGAGTAAGTGATGGACAATCAGATGGCCCACCTGATGTTAAGTGGTAACCTCTGCCTATAACAATGTATTGCTTCACTGAGCACATCCTCTGAGGACGTGTCCCGTGAGCCATCGCACTGCGTCCATCACTTGAGGCGTAAATATGTTAGGTAGGTAAGTCTTATGTGACTGTAATTGCATTGGCACCCCTTTATTCCTACGTTACATTACCCTGCTCTCCTTTACCTGCCTGCATAAAGTAGGTAGGTACTAATTGATTTTTTTAGCGTCAGGTAATGAGATCAGGCAAGTGAGTGCCGCTGCTCGCATGTGGTGCAATGCCTGCGACGTGCTGAGAATCCCACGATCACTGGGAGATGAGATGTGGAGCCGGGTCGTAGCTGCCATGCCTACTGGCGACATCTGGCATTCGCTGAAGAACTGCGTCTCTTACCAGGTCAGTGACAGGAAATGGTGGAACTAAATGCATACTACATGATCTTCTGTTTCTTGTAGTCCTCAGCAGCTCGATCACTTTGTGAAGTTAGGTGTTCAGCGCATGAGTACGTACGTCCTCTTGTCTACCCATACCAAGTTAAAGTCAATTAGATCTGTAGGTAAGTAGTCTAATCTTCGTACTCTACGAATGGCAGGTCGAAGTCTGGGAGAACCTGCTTCAGAATGGTATGCAGGACGTCATGCAGCCGGCTGCCTTCCAGGTGGCGCTTGTTCTACGTCACACGCCATCGGACGCAGCCGAGATGATACTCAGCGAGATGCTGCATGCACATCCACAAAGTGTGAGTGGAATTACACAAATACATTTATTTACTACTAGAGAAATAAGAAATTATAGAAGGACAAACACGTAGATCAAGTTAAAACTAGGCTGGTCTCTAAGTAGACCGACTGATTTATGTAGGTAGATCTCTGTTCACATCGTAGTGATTAGAACAAGCAGACATTACTGACTGATCTATTACTACCCAATGAGCTTGTTCGTAGCTCTCTAATGTAGATGCTAGGCTAAGAAGGCAAGCCGTAAGTTTATCAGTTTTAAGTTTTTTGGTTAGGTAGTTTTATTTCTTTTTTTAGGTAGGTATGAATTCTCGGAGAATGTGATGCAGTGCTATGATGTATTGGATTGGACTACATTTATAAGCTCACTAAGTTTAAATTTCCCTCTCAGCAAGACCATTATTCGAACCTATAGGTACCCATGATTCGAAATTCTTTTCCAGCAAGACCTATCCTCCTACATCCTAGCGCTTCTGACGGAGGAGGAGGCCCCCCGCCCCCCCTCTCCTCCCTCTCCCCCCTGCCCCCCCTCCCCAGGGGGGCCGGCGCCCTCTCGCGACCTGCAGCTGTACGCGGACTGCGAGCTGGCCGTGCTGGCCGCGCCGCCCGAGCGGTACGACGAGCATGCTAGCCTGGTGCGGATGGAGTATTCGCAGCTCAGTCGGATTGCATATGCGGAGCTGCGACTCAAGGTATAGTTTGGTATTGCAGCTCAGTTGTATCGACTACTCTTTTATCAGCCACTAGATCTAAGTTATTGTTGTGTATCAGCCTATCGAAGTTGGTGAATGAAAAAACCCCAAAACCGTTCGGTCTGGAAATCTAGATCTACGTCCAGCAGTGGACTTCACAGGCCGATATGAACTTTTCAGGGATACCTAGGTATTTCGTATCATTTCTAACAGTTTCCCTATTATTCTAATCTTTGGACTAAGAAATCAGTTCACCAGGTTCACTGATGGGCCATCAGTGAACCTGCTGAACTGGTGCCACCAGTGATGGCACCAAACCACAATAAATATCACTAACGAGGACATTCTTGTGTTTTAGATACTAAATCAGTTTTCCTTGCTCCCCGTCCTGTTTCTTTCGCCGGAGTTCGACGAGATGGAAGATATCGCCAGGGACAATATCAACAGGGAAATCAAAGCCTTGAGGGAGCAACGCTAACAAGACTGCGTACAAAAGAACCATGCTTAGAGGCTTTTAGTTTATGTGATTTAACCTATTAGGTTACGCTTGTGCTTCTTTCTGTCAGAAATAGATTTTGCTAATAATATTTTGGTATATTTGGATCGGAGAATAGGTAGCTATAGCTACTTAGGTACTGTAAAATAAAAAAAATAATAACCATGAAAATATCGTTCATTGTAACAGTCGAAGAGGGTATCAAATAGTACCGTAAATTTTGCTATAATAATAGTCTAACTGGTTATAGCAGCTAGGGGTAATAACGTTACCCATCGTTTGATTGTTATTAGGAAGGCGGCTACGGCTAGCTAGCTAGCCTACCTACTATTGCATTCAATAAAACGTAGTATTGGTAAGTATTATGTAAGTAGTAGCTACTTATATAAAAAATGTTATATAAAAAATTTAAGCGTGGTTTATTAGTAGTTAGTACCTATCGTTGGGAAGCATTCAAATTGTATAGCTGACTGTGCCTAGTAGGCACAGTCAGGTACCTATGGGCCAGGCCACAACAGTGCGTTGCGGCGTCGCATCGCAAAAATCAACGACAAATCATCAAGCTGTGCGATGTTGTTTTTGCGTTGATTTTTGCGATGCGACGCCGCAACGCACTGTTGTGGCCTGGCCCTATGCCTACCTGCCAGCAATGTACCTATCTACCTACCGTCAACTACTTACTCTGCTTCATGTGTAAAATAAAACTGCACACTGTAAAAATCTTACTTATTTACCTGGTATACATACTACTCTCCTCTCCTATTACGTATCTAGTGGTTTTCTAGGTATTTTTATTATAGTTTAATCTGTCTGCATGAGGGTATTTTACATAGCTTAGCTTTGAGGTGATGCAAACAACTTCATAAAAAAATTCAAGATAAACTTTGTGTACATACCTGTACTACCAACCGAGTTGAACCCTCCGCATAGACCTATTCTATGGATGATCCACAGACAACACAAGCAAGCAATCAAGCCAGTGCTGCCAACTTAATATTTCTTTTATACTTTATTTGGCATATTTTCTCCTAGACATTGTTAGCTAACGAGGTTAGGTTAGGTTAGTAAAACAGCGGATTTTTCCATGACATCGTTGAGTATAACGCATTAGATTTAGTATCTGTCATGCTATTTTATTATTAGTAAATAATTAATTTGAATTTGATTAAAAGCTTTGCTTAGTTTAAGAAAGGCGTTGAGTAAAAATTACAGTGAATAATTTTATTGGTTGTTGTGAGTTCTGCTTAGCTAATACGACCACTAGATTTCCATCTTTGCTTGCTAAACATTTTTACTGAGTTACGTTACGTAGCATAGTTATGAGTCTGAGCTGGCAGCACTGTCACAGATAAGATTCTAATTATTATAATAATTTTTTTGATAGAATAACGTATTAGATTTAAGTATCTGTAATACACTGTAATATTATTTTATTATTAGTAAATAAAGAATTTGAATTTGATTCGCTGCTTGAGACGCTGACTCAACTCAACTGATTGAGTGACAGAAATGACATTCAAAATCAGGCAGTAAAAAAAGACGAAAAAAGCAAGAAAATAAAATGGCGTTTGCTTGTCTGTGTTGATGAGATGAGTGGTGCTTTTTTTATTGATTTTGATTTGTACTCCTATTTCTTCTCCGAATCTCTTGATTCCTTGCAGAAAATAGTATACTAAGCGTCCCGCTTCTTTCAAGTGATACTAGGATCCCGTGACTACAGCAGGTAAAAGCATGGACGAGAAGAAAGGTCATCGACGTCGCAGACAAGGGAAGGTTGGTCGGTGAGTAGGTTTCATCGTGCGGGATGTTCGCAGGAGTACCTATGTCTTGGAGGCGCGACGAGCGAGGCTCGCGGTGGGGCGACGGCGGCGGCGGCCGCGAGCGCCGCGAGCGCGGGTCGCGGGAGCCGCGCGACTTGGTGTGGGAGGCCCGTCATAGCACCAGCCCCGAGCCGCGCGACCGCCGCGACCGCGACCGGGAGCGCGAGCGCGAGCGCGATCGCTTCCGGCACCGCGAGGCGCGCGACGAGCGCCGCGACCGGCACGAGCGGCCTGAGCGCCGCGACCGGCCGGAGCGCGACCGCGCGCCGCCGCGCCGCGACCCGCGCGACGACGATGACTCTGAGGTCCCGGCGCCTCCCTCGCCGCCCAACATCAGCTCGGAGCGCACGCGCTCGCGCAGCCGCGACCGTGAGGAGCGCCCCGCGGGCGCCGACCGGCCGGAAGACAAGGAGGATGGCTCGCAGGTGAACTGCTCCCCGGGGGATTGGTTCTGCAAGTGCGGCCTTTACAACTTCAAGCGGCGGCAGGTCTGCTACCGGCGAAGCTGCAACGGAAACAGATCTGAGGGTATAGTTTATGGGGCCGATGACCGAAACAACCTGCCCGATCACGCCGGGATCACTAAGCGGCTTCTATTCCGACGGTTGGATGCCCTGACCACCGAGGAGAACATCCTTGAAGTTATCAAGGAGAGGTGCTCCAAGGAGATTCTAGATTCGATCGCGGGGATCACGATCGGCAGGGAAACGTTGACCGGTGCCTCCAAGTGTCTCGCGTACATCAACTTCAACTCGATCACGGATTCGATGGCGGCTCATTCGGAGCTTTCCAACCTGACGCCTCCACTAGAGATCGAAGGTCGAGAGGTGCTGGTCAGCTTCTACAACGAGCCGAAGAAGGCGCCGACTCACAAAGCTCCCAATCAAGATTACGCGGCGTATGTGGCTTACGCCTATCAGATGGGACAGAACCAATACGTGAGTCAGAAGCGAGCGCTGTCAGAGGCCGATCGAGTGAACGCGGCGGCCGCCGTCGCGGCCTCGGCCATATCGCAAGCACAGGCCCGGAGCGTCACGTGGACCCCGGCCAACGCACCTGCCTTCAGCACGACCAACAGTCAAGCCAACACCATGACCAATGTCCCCACCGGTGACGGGAAAACCACCTATACCGCACCAGACGTAAGAACCTTCATGTACGACGATACCTCCGGCTACTACTACGACCCATCCACTGGACTTTACTACGACGGGAACACTCAATACTTCTTCAACAGTCAGACGAATCAGTACATGTATTGGGATGGAACCACCAACACCTACATCGCAGCAAGTCAAGCGCAACAGAAGCCTGAGGAGGCTGCTGAGGTGGCCCCTGCGGAGGTGGCTCCTCCTGAGGAAAAGAAGAAGAAGGAAAAGGAAGATAAGGTTAAGGTAGCTAAAAAGATCGCCAAGGACATGGAACGATGGGCCCGGACTTTAAACCAGAAAAAGGAAAATGCCAAGAGCAACGTTGTCGCCGAGCAAGTGCTCGACACAGGAGCCAGTAGGGGATCTGTTGATATTGGCTTTACCGTGCTCAGTGCTGCCCCCCCGCAATCACAACCAATAATGGTCAGAGAGTTGTCACCCCCCCCACCGGTCGGCGATGACTTCCTCATGAAGAAAGTGCCAGAACCTTTAACTCCTGTTGAGAACGATGATGGCATCATTGACTGGGCGAAACTAACATGCTTGCTATGTAAAAGAAAGTTTCCCTCGCCTGAGGTGCTTACGAAACACAAGACATTGTCGGACTTGCACAAGCAAAACTTGGCAGAGTTTAGGAAGAAAAATGAGCTGTTACCCCAAACAAATGGTTACAGAGACCGGGCAGCAGAGAGACGAATGAAATTTGGTGAAGATGAACCCATCCCCGTTAACAGTAGAAAGAGGTACGAACCACCGGAGCCACCTGTAGTTTCACATCCACCACCCTCAGTAGTAGATACAATTGGAGGGAAAATGCTGCAGAAAATGGGCTGGTCGGAAGGCAGGGGTTTAGGAAAATCAGAACAAGGCAGAATAGCACCGATAGAGGCAGAGCAACGACCAGGTTTGGCCGGTCTAGGGCAGAAACGAGGCATATACACACCTACCCCTGGGGAAACATACCGAGACACCGTTAAAAAGCTGATGATAGCTCGATACAAGGAGGTGGTCGGCAATGAGGATAACTAGGTGGGTGGCTTTCTTTATTTTTATACTAACCTCTTTGTTCACAGAATCAGGATTTGAAGGTTGGTGAAACTTTTATATTTTGGGAGCTAAAAAATATATTTAATAGCTCAAATTTAGGTGAAAAAACATTTTTGGGTGAATAATGTCTATTTATTTTCTAATGGTGCAATTCATTGTATTAATTTTGTGATCTCATTATTTTAATTCATAAAACTTCGTACAATCCTTAAGTATTTTCTATAGATAATAGGTACTCACAAGTATTTCCTACATGACTTACAAGTATTTTTTGTGATCCGATAAATCTGCTAGAAAAGTATTATTTATTTATAAAAGTAGTTTAAACAACCTTCAAAGGGTTTAATTATCTGATCTACGGAGTGTGGCATGTGGAAGATTACAAACTGCATAACAAAGCGTCAAGATTGCCAAACCAAGGTGGCCCGAACCAAAATAGCAGAAAATCACGTCGAAAAGTATTTTACAGAAGAAAGGGTGACCATACAATCAATTTCTAATGTCTTGATTCTGATTTCACGAAATAGATG
The DNA here is from genome assembly GCA_947859175.1 of Gandaritis pyraliata. Classification (NCBI taxonomy): domain Eukaryota; kingdom Metazoa; phylum Arthropoda; class Insecta; order Lepidoptera; family Geometridae; genus Gandaritis; species Gandaritis pyraliata. Next base: position 6,724,102 of record OX401876.1, on the reverse strand, counting down.
TCGCTGGCAGTGCTCTGGCCACCTTCGCTCAAGGCGGAACCATTGTGGTGAGTACCTATTTAAAAAAATCTGTGACAATACTTGGTTTATTGTGTATTTTGAACAGGTTAACAGGTAAAGTATCTTCTGGGCTGGGGAGGCCAATTTCAGCTTCCATGTTCATTGCTGATGAAGTGTTGTTTTTCTTATGATAATGACTGACCTATTTACTGTAATGAAGTCTAAGAAATAATAATGACCATGTGTTTGGAGAAAGTGGGTCATTTGTTTACAAATGTTTTTGCAAAACTAAGTCAAATTATAATATGAATTGAGTAGGTGTAGGTTAACCAGGAAAATAACATTTCATCATTATGAAACAGAGTCAATTCTGCATTTCAATTATCTTGTTTCAAATGTGTAATTTCCAGCTTTGTTCCTGAAATTTTTCCCATAACTTTAGCTCATTGCACTTTTGGCACAACAAAGCCAAACTTTCAATGAATACCTACTCGTATTACATGAAGACATCTGAAGGAGATAACAAACTGTGACATTTGCCAATGTGCTAGTGAATGAACGGTCATGGTAAACCTATGGTGTACTGATATCTGTGACACTTACTTACAGAGCCCCCGCCCGGTGCTGACAGCGTGCCAAAAACATGTATACTCTTAGATCTAAGGCGCACTGTCCACTGAACCGTTGCGTACATTCGCTCTACTTCCGCACAATTCACACAAATCGCAAAGGTTTGTGATATTCGTTCATGTACCAATATTGGTTTCAACTTAGTTGCTTTCCGAATCGGACGCCATTTAAATCTATGATAGTAGATTGACATAACTGCAACTTCATGTAAACAAAAAATGAAGGCGTAGGCAACAGCGCCGCGATATTGTCAGTGGATATTGAGCCTTAGCAAGTGTAGTTATCAGCTCTTCGTTTCGATAAGTGTAGCTTTTATTTTACAGCTAGATTTGAATAGGTTCAAAGAATAAATAATGTTTTTCATTCGCCTAACGCGATTTGAAAAGGGACAAGTCATATTTTAGGGTTCCTCTCGTCAAAGATTTTTGTCCAATATAATTTGATTCGTTCAAACAATTCACAATTTGTATGATTATTTTGCCTTATTGGGCAAAGATCTTTGACCAGTAAATGTGGCGTACCATCCTAGGATCTGTCCTAGTCCTTGTTCATAAACTAGCTAATACAATAACACCAGGATTTTGTTTATTCTTGTAATGAGATTTTAAAAATTAAATTGAAGTTGTTAGCTATCAGATAATTTATGTACCTTTTAAATATGTAACTAGATAATTAAGGTAGGTATTTACACATTTTTCTTATGATTGATCAATTTAAATATAGTGCAAAAATATTAAAAGTAGATAGGCAATGCACATAAAGTCTTCTAATTAAAAGTAGTTTTCTGGTAATTCTAAAACCAAATTCTCTATTTACACGCAATAGCATCAATTAAAAACATTATTGTTGTAATTTCATTATTAATGTTAAAATAATGGCCATTTGCAAAAAAATGTCCATAAATGATGGTCTAAAAATGTTCTTTTTAAATTTACCCCTTTGCTTTGCTGTAAACCTACCTGTCAATAGACCTTTATTCTGGTAATCTTTAAATACAATAAATCCATTATGTAGTGGCACAGATAATATAAACGAATAGTAGTAGTAGGTTAGAAAGTTATTCTTGTTAGAGGCCAACGAACATAGACGTTTTAGGTATAATTTATTTATGATAAGTTTAGGAAATAATAAGTTTCTCCAATAGTTTAATTAAATAAGCATTTTTTTATTGAGGATTTGCATTATATTAATGTTAATGAGACTTTTGTATTTTTTTAAAATCCCACCTTTTGTAGGGTGACCATCAGTTTTTTTAGATCGTATAATGTTACCTATAGAACAAAATATGCTGGTACCTATAGCCGTCGATAGCTACTTATGTCAGTAGGCACTGGGCAAGGGCGGAGCAATTGGAATCCATGGTCTCTGCCTACCCCCTAAAAATATTTCTCCATACTGATTTTTGGATATTTTTCCCTCGTGACTTGTGCGCACACAGAGGCAAGAACGTCGGGATGTGTTCATCAAGTATTAGCTGCCTCTGTACGTGGAGTAGCCGTACTGACTCAGCAGCAGGGGGATGTGGTAGTGCTCATCTTCTATAGTCTTGAACACCACCTGAAACAAGACCATCGGTTCTTCACCTACTACTCTCAATACCTATAGCTCACATCAATACAATTGGAAGCGAGTGCCTAAACGTTTCTTTTCTAAAGTAGGTACCTACTACTTCGCAACTCTTTGGTCGAAGGGAATCTCTTCCATACCTACAGATAAACATACACGAGAGAAAGGTACGTTTTTTCGTCCATCGTTGTTCGGGTAATGGACAGTATCTGTGAACACACGCTATCTCAAAAGTGGGACAAGTGATTGTGACATGAAGCGTGGCGGTATTACCCCTCACAGTGAAACTATTCGATTTCTGGTTATTTTAGAAAACCTGTTTATTTCAAGTTCGTGAAGTTAAAGATGAGTCAAGGCCGTGTCTAGACGCACCAACTAACCGACAACTTCGAACACCATTTAATATTTTATATTGTTTTGTACGAGACGCTGGGTTCTCTCTATGTGTAGGTCGGTAAACAAAGTTCGTGCCCCGGCAGACTTACCTCGACTTGAGGATAAATGGTCTCCTTATCCAAACTCTTGTAATAATCCTCGACTTTGAACACCAGTTTGTACGTCCCGACCGCCATGGACTCCTTCGAGAAAGGGAACTGGATCCTGCCATCTGCATTCGTAACTGTGTTGTGCCATAACGTCCAGGAGCTCTCCTTCTTCTTGTAAAGCTCTACGAAGAGTCCAGCAGCTGGTTTCCCCGTTGAAGTATCAAGCACATGACTGGAGAGAACTGGTCTCGACATGGCGCGATGTTTGTTTATGTTACGTTGCGTGGGGACGTCTGTATCCGACGAGGTTTTGAGGTCAAATGATTGCTCGTGAGAGTTGTTAGTTACTGTTGTGAGAAATACAATATTATTATGAGATAACTTTATCGCGTATGGTTAGATAACAGTTATTTATTTTATTTCCTATTGTGGGTTGTTTGTACTTTAAATACTACCTAAGCACGCCATGATAATTAAGACTACCTACCAAGGTAATTAGGTTTGATTGGTAGGTATCTATCTACCACCGCATTTAGGTAAGATGAATATTTATATTTATTTAGTATGTGATGTAGGTAGGTACCTAAGATGACCTACCATGGCAATGGCAAGTAAAGCGTTTCTTTTTCTGCATGGTTACATTAAGTACCTACATTACCTACCTACCTCATAGAGCACGTCCATCGAGGTCTTGCTATGTTGCATTGCTTTGCGTCCTTTGTATTAATTTTAATCGCCCTTAGCCAAAACTTAAAAGTAGTGCGTTTCAATAAGTTAAAATCAACACCAATACTAGGTAAGTAGGTACCTACCTACGTACTGATACTGGTACTGGTACTATAAGTTAGGGGTAGCCATTTGCCACAATTTTATTGATACTTAATACAGCAAGGAAAGCATTTCTGTTTATTTTTACAATTGATCGGCACTAATCAACCGGCTCCGAGTGTTCCACTGCGCTCTTCCTAACATAGTTGTTCTTGATGTAGACATCAGGATGCAGCACATCCCGTCTCACCGCCTGCTCCAGAACATTCTCATCGACGATCACGTTGGGGCCAGTTTTTATGATCTTGCCCTTCAGCGTGTCGGCCTCGTAACCAAACATGTTCTGGTTAAGGTTGGGCTCTCCGTGCTTCATGTAATCTATCCTCCACACTGGAGGGTCTGATGGCTCGTTCCTGTAGTTGAAATGCCTTTTCTTGACCCCGGTGTGCGACTCCGGCACTTCCACGGACATCGACAGCTTCTCCTCGGAGTAGTCTCCGAAATCCTTCTTCACATTCTTGTCTTTGTATTTTATCTTGTGAGGATAGAACTTTCTGATCTTCTTCCTCCCATTGAAGACTGGGGTTTTTGATTTCTTGCTGTGCGGTACTTCGTGCGACCAGAAGTTTTTAGCTGTTACGGATTTCTTTGTCTTTTTCCGCGGTTTGTCCTTATTTTTCTGATGAAATCCGTCGCTCACTTGAAGGAAGTTGGACAAGTCCTCACTGTTGATGACTGGGAATAGAGTTAGCTGGTAGTTTGGGGGGACAGTCGTCTTTTCCAGCGTCAGCTTCTTGTATTTTATCTGCTGAACGGATTTCTCTATCAGATTGCGCAGCGTGGTGTCCTTCACTATCAGATCGCAGGGTATCGTGGGGAAGTTGCGGCAGAGAACGTTCTGCATCATGGAGACGACGTTATTAGGTTTCTCAGACTTGGGTTCGATGGAAGTGTTTTCGTTGGTTCCGTCTTTGCCTTGGAATTGGGAGACCATTTTGGTGATGAGAGCGTTGTTCCGCATTATCATGGAGTTGGTGTGGGCGAGGAGAACCATGTAGACGAATGCGATTGGGATGGTCTGCCCCAACATCATGATCTGTAAGAATAGTACATTGCGTAAGTATTTATCTACGAGCGCTTTGTTCAAATTAGGTAAGTATGTTCCGATTGAATTAAAACTACTCGTTCGCCAGTCGCAGGTTTGAGGTTTAGTAGTTTTCACGAACTGGAAGGCGAAGCATACGACGGTCCCACATCCGAACGTCATCGCGGGAAGCCATAGGTAGATGGAAAATCGTTCTTACTGGAAATATTGGAGTTTGTGTCTAGCAGTGCAGTGCAGTGGTGGAATTGTACAGGCTGGAGATGATGATAGTTACCTAGTGCCACTCTCTGGTTCGTCTTGAATCGCAGAAGAACATGAAGGCTTAACTACAGAGTAAAATAAACAGGGGTTTCTTTACTCCAGAAAGAGTTGCTGTTTCTCGACCGAGTCGGCCGCGGACTGAACAAATCTGCAGGAAGTTACACGAAAAGTTACCAAATTGTTTGTAAACTGATTTCAAATGTTGTGGGAACCTGTCCGGTGTTGTGGTTTGATCACGCGACACTGTTTGATAAGAAATAATGTAATGGAAAATATTTTCCTATGGCACTCTGGTTATGCCAAGTAGGTAAGTAGATGTCTCACGAGATACCTAAACAGAAAATTAAATAGGTACAGCTCGGTAGGTAGGTATAGGAAGTATAGGCACATTTTATAGATTTTTTAGAAATACCTACTTTTTGAAATGCTTCCGATGATATAGGTAGGTAGAGCCGATTCTAAACTGGCTTCCGCCCGTGACTTCGTCCGCGCCCCGTTAGAGCCTGTTGGTTTTCTGGGATAAAAAGTAGCCTACTTATACATAGGTTTCATCAAAATTGGACCAGTAGTTATAGCATGATTGAAACACAAACATCTAAACTTTGACATTTATAATATTAGTAGGACGTGGCCTCTGTTTATATTTTAACTAGTAGTTACCCGCGACTTCGTACGCGTCTACAGTTTATATTATCTGTGCGTATACCGAGCGGATACTTCTTTGAGAAATTTGACATTACACCTCATTACACCGAACTCGTACCTACTGGAATGTCAAACGCTAGTTGTTAGACCAAAGAGGTAGTACTACGCCCTGTCAAACTGACGTGACATGACATGACAATGAAATCCTCTTGCCAATTGGCGCTGCTAATCCTTTTCGTTCATTTTATCCTGTAGATCCTGTTAATTATTCGGGATAAAAAGTAGCCTATATGTCAATCCAGGTTACGAACTATATATATGCCAAGTTTCATCCAAGTTGGTTCAATGGTTTTGACGTGATTGAAACACAAACATCCAAACATCTAAACATCCAAACATCTAAACTTTCGCATTTATAATATTAGTAGGATTTTCTGTGCTCTAATGGTATTTCCCGGAACCGTTAGTGCGACATCTAGCGTAGAGTAGCGGTACTGCGTTGCTAGGTCGGCCCTTGAATAGGTTTTACTACTCGCCGCTAGATGCCGCTACCAGTAATAACTAAAGATGGTCTAATGGAGCAAGCTAGACTAACGAAATTCCGTTCACTGGTGACTGGTAAATAAATTCTTATATTTTTGCAAGTGAAATCCTCATCGTCTGTAGGTAAGTAGTTAGGTACGTACCTACCTAGGTACATGTTTTCAGAATTATTTTTCACTTATTAACGGCAAAAATCAAATTGTTTTTGTACCTACATCCTACTAATATTATAAATGCGAAAGTTTAGATGTTTGGATGTTTAGATGTTTGGATGTTTGGATGTTTGGATGTTTGTGTTTCAATCACGTCAAAACCACTGAACTAACTTGGATGAAACTTGGCAAATATATAGTTCGTAACCTGGATTGACATATAGGCTACTTTTTATCCCGAATAAGTAACAGGATCTACAGGATAAAATGAACGAAAAGGATTAGCAGCGCCAATTGGCAAGAGGATTTTATTGTCATGTCATGTCACGTCAGTTTGACAGGGCGTAGTACTACCTCTTTGGTCTAACAACTAGCGTTTGACATTCCAGTAGGTACGAGTTCGCTGTAATGAGGTCTAATGTCAAGTTTCTCAAAGAAGTATTCGCTCGGTACACGCACAGATAATATAATGTACACGGAAACTGTAGACGCGTACGAAGTCGCGGGTAACTGCTAGTAATTAATAAGAAGGATACTTACTAGTAAAATTTTTAAGGTCGTTAAAATAAATATAGTCCACAGCCACAAACAGAAATGACAAGCGTCTAGTCTAGCACCGAGCCTTGCCTTTGCCAAAAGTCCGGCACGCGACCACTCGAACCGAAAAGGGTTGGGAGCTAAAACCGTTTTTCTGAAACGCTGACGCGGGCTCTCCATCAAGCTCAGTGGCAGGCGAAGTGAAAAATAGACGAGTCTGAACGGCCGCCGCCGCCGCCGGTCGCCAAACTTGTTTTTGTTGGTCAGCGGAACTGCGTACGAAAGAATAAAGTGGATGGATTTTTCTGCTGTTTATTTGGGAAGCCACATTGTACTAATATTCTGTGCCTACACTTCTAAAACAAATAATACGACAGCACCTTTTTAGGGCCAATTATTAGGTACCTAATTATTTAGGGTCTAGCTTGACACAAAATGTTACAAAGTGGTGTACCTACTGGCGAATAACTTAGCGATCTAGCTGAAAAGACTCGAGCTTTTTAAAAGTATAGGTACCTACTCGTAGGTAAAAGAAAACCGTCAATTTCCTTCAATTCATAACAATAAAACCAAGGTAAGGTATGCTAAGGTTGGTAACTTGACTGACCAAGTGTTTTCTAATCTTATCGTTCAATGTTGTCCAACATTTTGACGAACAGAATAATGTTTGAATTTGTAGTTTTGAGTCTTATCCGCCAGCACCTCTCGCCTCCAGCTACCTCTTTGACATACACCGCTGGCTGACCACGCATAACTCCTCACCATTGACAAATGCGACCACCTACCTATACCTACCTATCGATAGCTATAGCAGTGCAGAGCCGTTTTTGTGGCTCTACACTTGCCTGCCGGACTAGTCTGCCAAAGGAATTCGCTTCTGATATTTTAAGTAAGCACTTTTGGTAAAAAACCACTCGAATTAAAAACGATGTAGAATAACTATCGTTGGATGGTCGGAACGTTGCTTGAGGCAGTTTACGCGGACTGCTGTTCAGCCTCTGTCTATGAGTTTGGGGGTAAAGAAAGAAAGCGAATGACTAATTTGAGTAAAGTAGGTATAATTCTTTCGCACAACAGTACATGAGCAATCATTGTTGCACCTAACTTTAGAGGGATAAAGATTCGTTGTGCGTTGTACTTACCTACATGACTTTTATACTACTTTAGAACTAAGCTATTAAGTGCATGTTAGCAATGAATAAATGAATTTATAATATAGAGTTTACAGAGTTTTAGAAACAGCACCAATAACCGAGAAGAGGTTACTCCGTTACGACTGTTCGCCTCCAAACTTTTACAATAAATATTTGTATCTTAATCCAAGTTGTAACACTAACAGCCCCCGACCAATAGCGTCGTTTAGCAACAGTATCGTCACCCCCCACCAATGGGGGAGTTGGCAACTGTATCGAGCCTCCCCATTGGCTAAAGTACCAAGCACTTCATTAGGAGGCTTTCAGGGGTTGGTTGAAAAGGCTTCCCTAGATATATACCTGAGCCTATGTCACTGAAAAATAAGTCTATGTGACTGTCGCGCTAACGTACACTTCACATCACAAACATCGAGTCATTCTTGCAATTTTCATTTAAATGACGACTATAATTGCAAAATTCTTTCAATTTAATTAATTAGTATGCTATTTTAAAGCTTCATCCACACCCTATAAAACGATGTCTTTTTATAAAGTCGATTTCATACTCATAGTTATAACTCTTTTATTCAATAAAATCATGCGGATCATTTAGAATCGTCTTATATAACTAGGTGACTCTAGGTGCCAGTTCCACGCGACCAGAGACAACAAGAACGGACAACAAACACACGCACATGAGACACATTCTTACGTCTTAGAGTGGTTGACGCAGTGTGATGCCTAACAGGGCACGTCCTCGAAGCATTTTATCAAATCTATCAACACAATAGTTTTTTAAATAAGCACTTATAAAACACTAGTAGTTACCCGCGACTTCGTACGCGTCTACAGTTTCCGTGTACATTATATTATCTGTGCGTGTACCGAGCGGATACTTTGAGAAACTTGACATTACACCGAACTCGTACCTACTGGAATGTCAAACGCTAGTCGTTAGACCAAAGAGGTAGTACTACGCCCTGTCAAACTGACGTGACATGACATGACAATGAAATCCTCTTGCCAATTGGCGCTGCTAATCCTTTTCGTTCATTTTATCCTGTAGATCCTGTTAATTATTCGAGATAAAAAGTAGCCTATGTGTCAATCCAGGTTACGAACTATATATATGCCAAGTTTCATCCAAGTTGGTTCAGTAGTTTAGACGTGATTGAAACACAAACATCCAAACATCCAAACATCTAAACATCCAAACATCTAAACATCTAAACTTTCGCATTTATAATATTAGTAGGATGCCAACCGCGGGCAAGAGCTGATAATAAAACATGCTAATTATTTTTCTTTTTAAATCTACTTTTACTTCAAAATCTGTGATAATTATCAAATAATTTAATAACTTGTTCCAACAGAACATCACGTCTAAGAACGTACTCAATATATGTACTTATTCTAAGTAGATAACAAAGAGCAGTACAAATTATACGTGCGAAGTATCTTCTCTACTTACCTACGTTATTACAATCACATCACATCCGGAATACGAGGGAGCTAGACCGTAACGGGGTACGGATAAAAAATACTTTAATTCTAAATACAAATTTAAAAAAATCTAAAGAGGTTCTAGCCAGAATAGGATCGCTTTGAACAACGAATAATGTAAAAGTTCTAAATTTGAATTCGAAAAATCAAAAAGTTTAATCACTTTTTTAGTAAGGCTTGCTTTGAACTGACGCTACGTAATAGGGGAGGAAAAAAAAATAGTTGATTGTTCAAAATCTGAAAAACCAAAAAGGTTTTACTTAGTCAATAAATTAGGATCGTTTTGAACAAGTGTCTGCTTAGCTTCGAAGAGAAGAATAAAAAAAAACAAGTTAATAAAAATGAAACATTGTTTTTGACAATGAGACATCTACGACGGTGCTACGGTAAGTGCTACGGCGTAGCACATACAGTTTGTAATCACTACATACTGATTGACATAAAATTGTCTGCAATTTAATTTTGTAATTATGGTTTCTTTCCAGTAATAATGATCTAGACATAAATATAAAGTAGTGAAGTGTTCGCTGTTATTTTGAAAAATGAATTTTAGAATTTTCTATTTTTAATTAACTTTTAAACTGCAAGTAGATTTTAACGCCATTACCTGTCTACCTTCTTTCGCATTTTTTAATGTGAATAATGCCACCAGCCTCATTCTAAAAAAAGTTTGGCTTACAAATAGTTTCCACTAAAATAATAGAACAAGTCTTTATATTACATTCTACCGGCGTCTTCCGTGCGGGGGGGAGGATAGGAAGGGTGGGGGGTAGAACGATATTCAAATTGCGAACATTTCATTTTAACGCTTGCGAAGATATTTGCTCGCTCCCACGCTTACTAGTGCGGGGAGAGCTGGCTACAGTGAGCTTATCGATGAACGAACGTTTCATCCTAGATTTTGTATATTTTATGTTCGTTCGTTTGTATCTCTGATGAAGGAAGTTTTTATGTCGCCGTCGTGGCTTAACGACAGTCGAAACCGACAGTCGAACGTGCCCTCCGAAGCACGGAAGCGCTCAGATGTAAATGCCACTAGCGGTCACCCATCCTAATAGTGACCGCGCAGAAATAATTTTATGTTATGGACTTTAGATTTAACATCTATTCAAATTAGACATTCATAAAATATTTCAGATCAAAGTTTAAATACAAAATTAAAAAGTTATCCTTTAATCAGTTTATATATAGCAACTTTCGGCTGGCATGTAATTTTACTACGAACTCTCTTATTAAACTACCGAGTTAGAAATAATTGCAGTGAAATACACAACTGCATGATTTTTGGCACATGTTTAAAAAAGTATAACAAAAAAGTTGGGTAAAATCGACATCTTGATTATCGAGTCAGCACATCTCTAGACAAAGTTGAGACGTTTGCGCAATGTGAACATTTCGCGTGTTGATCGCTCCGCTGCGGAATTCTCATTTACTCACCCCCTCCCCCCACCCCCCACCCCCCACCTCCCACTCCCCACGCTATCCCAACTCGAGGGGGTAACACCTGTGAGTTTATATTTTAAGGACGTGTTTTAATTTATGTCTAGTTTTTATTGTGCTGTGTTGTAGGTAGCTACTTAGGTAAGTAGTTACACTGTTTGGTTTAGTATTACACAAAAACGCTCTAAGAGCTAAGTCAAAAGTGTCTTACCTGTTATTCTAGGCTTTGGCCGTAGCGTAGGTAATGTAGAAAGACCTGAGTAGTTTCAAAGTGATCTTTTTTTTATTAAGTTTTAAAATTTCACACAAATAGGTAGTGCTAAGAGGACTTAATGCTAAGAGCATTGTCTGCCAGTCTTCCTGCACTTGCAAAAAGATGGTGTGCCGTGTTTTTAAAGGTACTAAAATGAAACTGATACCAAAAATTTAAATTAATACATAACTAGTTGTCCTGTGAGAACATAGACCTCGCGAGCCTTTATAACCGTGCAATAACCAACACTTTCCCTTTTACCCTGGCTAAGTAAATCTAATTTCAGGTGCTTGAATTTTCCAATAGGCCCTTATGTAGACTTTTGAGCAAAATAAGGGTATAAGTTTTAGCGATTACTCGCGTTCCCTTGGTCCTAAGAGGTCGAATCTGGTGTCTACGGATTTGTCTCATAAAGGCGAAGAGGACTGTGTAGTCTCATTGATATTGGTAGAAGTCAATTTTCGGGAAAAAAATAAAAAAATAATTTCCCCTTTTTTCCCCTTTCCAGTCCCCCTTTTTGGAAATATTTTTACACCATCTTGTGTAGAATGAAATCTTTCGTGTGCTCCTTAAATTTGATTGAAATCCGTCGATAAATAACGCTACAGCAAACTTTCCCTCTTTTCTCCCCTATTTTCCCCCCAATCAAAAATCCCCGACGACAAAAAAAATCTAATAATTCATATAACCTGTGTACCAAGTTTCGTCCAGATCGGTTGAAAAATGCGACCTGTAGAGGAGAACAGACAGACAGACAGACAGACAGACAGACATCCGGACAAACGCATTTTTGGCCAATGTGGAAACTGAGACGCTTCGCTCGCTTCGCTCGCTCGGTCAACTAAGTATACTTAAAAAAAAAAGAGAAAAAGAACACAAAAGATATATCAACATATATATAAATACCTATATAAATAATTCATATGTAATTCATATGTAATATCTTTGTGGTTTTATTAATTCTAGTTCAGTGGTTAGTTGTATCTTGTAACACATTGATGCTTTGGTTCAATTTTTTTCAAGAAACGCTCTCATGTTAGTCGCACACTAACAATATTGTTACATAAACTTAGAATGTGGGAGATGTGAATAATTAGATAGACTTGGATACTGTAGATATTTGTATTATGACTGTTTTTTGTTTCTGTATTTGTATAATAATATCCTCTCCATCCAAAGGTTGTCTGGAAGAGATCGCTTTTAGCGATAAGGTCGCCCATTATACATTAGCTTTAATTGTTTCTCTTATGTCCTGTTTCTTCTTTGTGTACAACAAAGTGTTTATCTATCTATCTATCTATCTATGATGACACAATGTCGCAAGAGATAATTAGTTCACCGTTTTATAATATAATAGTGCATTGAATAACCAATGTTTAAGTTGAGGAAAACATGAGCTAGAGCTTAAAATACGGCGTTTAATGTTTTGTGTAAACAGAATCTAAGTACGTTTTTATTGACGATTTTTATTTGCGGAGTGATTTAAGTAGGAAGTTATTTTTAAAGACAACGTTAGTAGTACCTAGGTATTTTTCTGATACTAAATCCTTTATCAGATTTATTTCCTTTAATTAAGTACGTTATGTTACTACGTAAGGCAAGTACCCTAAAAAAGCACAAGAACGTTACTACACTTTTTCTAACTCAAATATTAATGTTGGATGACTGCTGTAAAGCCTGTAGCGAGCGAATCCGATTGCAGAAGCTAGTTCAACCCTCTCGATGTCTAAAATATTCAGTTAATACATTGATAATTACCCCCCCCCCCCCCCGAAGTCCCCCCCGCCTCCGCCAACCCGCCATTGTATTTGAAAATGGAATTGCCGCGACAAATTGAAATATCTCAACTGAACGCACCTTCCGTTCGACGTTCGAAATTTAATTTAAATTGAAGATGGCGGATGTATCTCTGGGCTTTGTTGAATTGAAATTGAATTTCATTTATAAGTTGTTCGGAATTTGAACTAGTTTTATTATTATAAATTGGATGGTTTTAAAAAAGAAAGTTCAAAAATTTTTTGGTCGGTCTAATGGAAAAGGAATTACCTATGTAACATTTTTGACCTTTTAAAATAATGTTTGTTCCGTCTAGCTGGATGTGTTTTATATTGTGTAAAGTCCTGTATTTTAACCTTTTCCCTGGCTCACCAATACACCAAGATCGAATACCTCGATATCGGTAGCGCTGCCATACTCGTGTGTCTGTTTTAGCCCTGTCTGGCATTTGCCTCTCACGAGCCTCACGTCATGTCATCCGGACGTACGGATGACATTGACAGGTCGGGAGATTGACACCGGCAGTTACCTCACTTACTTGTGCATGTGAGATAGGGTACAGTATCTACTTAGTAGATACAAACACTACATATTGAAAGTGCGTTTAGGTTGATAATGACATTGTAGAGCATTGTAGAGTGGGCTCTACTAATATGAAAAGCTTAATTCAATTTAATTGGAAAGATATTCTCATGAGACAATATTTAAATAGGATCGTGCGAGTGAACGATGTCAGATCGATTTGCGATAGTCCTTGAACAGCAAACAAATCGATAGTTACCGTCTCATTATGAAATACTTTCCACAATAAAGAAATAATAAACAATGAACGAATAAAGCCACAACAAAGCGGAATACGCGAGCCGAATACCAAACATAATTGTTTTTTGTTCTTTCAATAGCTTTGTCCGTAAAAACTGGTTCTCAAAAAAGTCACCTTTATAAATTAAGTTTCAAACGTTCCGACCAATCACAGCGCAGAGGCGGGGCGGCCGCGCCGCGCTATTGGAGCACTCCACGCTCTCATCTTACAACATTTTATATAACCGGATGATACAACATATACAGTTAAAGCTGGCGTGCGAGCGGGACGCGGCTATAGTGTAACTGTCTCGTCTCGCACTGTTGCCGTCTCGCTCGTGCGGCCAGCTACAGTCACTCGCCGAAAATGAAGCAACAGTGTTCATAAAATCGCGGAGCGGAACGTTGTCGGTGGAAACGTCACATTTGAAATTGGAACGCGAACTTTTGTTGCGCTTTTTCGTTCCATTGTGTCGTGTTGCAAATAGATAACACTCATATCTGAAAAAGTTCTCATTTTTGAGAACTTTTTTGAAACAATAATTTACAAAAGTTTTTAATTTTTTTTTGGACGATGATAGTTTCAGTGCGTGCGTAAGAGGTTCTATTACAATAAGTCAGTGGCATAGCATGGAGATGTCGCTCCCTAACGGCGTAGATGTATCTCAGCTGGTCCAGCATCCGGTGCTGGCGGCGCTGCCACCCTTCTTCTTGAGGGCTTCTGAAAGATACCAGGTATTTACAATAACATCTACCTAACAAAGTGTTGTGGGCTCTTTGTGATCGCCATGCATGATGCAAATAGCCTCAGACCCTGTGTATAAGATATTTAAATTAAAATAATTTAGGTCAATGTCACACAGTTTTTTTTAAGATTAGAAAAATCTTTCGCTTTAGGTAAAGAACAATATTAAATTAATACGTTATTGAAAAACAATTAAAACGAAACAAGAGCAAAAAAAAACGTTTGTTTTAAAGTTCTTTAATTTTACAGTAAAACTAACATAAAGTTATTTTTATAAAAAGAATACTAGGAAATGCAAAAATGCAGAAACGAGAATTTTTGATTTATGAAGATGTCAGCTTTTCATAGTTTAGCGACGAGCCGACGCCGACATTATACGTACTATTCAACCCAAAAGCGTTAAATCTTCTAAAAACTTTTAATTAAAAATTATTTTGGTCACCATTTTTTAATATTTGTGAAATTTATAACGTTTTTAACTTTATAAGTTAAAACCAGCCGCTAATAACCATTCCATATCTCAGTTTTTAATGATTAGGGTACTGCTAAAGTAAAAATACGAATTCTATTACCAACACTTGGCGGTAAGGTGGCGGGTTTACTACTAAGGGAAAAAAAAGTATCAAGTATCACTTCCTCAATTCAATTACAAGCTTATAATTACGCAAATCACAATTGTATTACCCCGGTTTTGTAACTGACACTCCAATATTGTTACAATAACAAAAGGTATAATAACATTAGTTAAATAACACAGAGTGTGTTACATCACGCATTATAACATTATTTGGTGGTAATTTTTCTTTTGTTACATTTTGTGAGACTTGCTGTAAACTTCCTGTTTGTTAGAGTTTCAAGTTACATAAATTACTAGTAGTTACCCGCGACTTCGTACGCGTCTACAGTTTCCGTGTACATTATATTATCTGTGCGTCTACCGAGCGGATACTTTGTGAAACTTGACATTACACCGAACCCGCGTACTGGAATGTCAAACGCTAGTCGTTAGACCAAAGAGGTAGTACTACGTCCTGTCAAACTGACGTGACATGACATGGCAATGAAATCCTCTTGCCAATTGGCGCTGCTAATCCTTTTCGTTCATTTTATCCTGTAGATCCTGTTAATTATTCGAGATAAAAAGTAGTTTATATGCCAATACAGGTTACAAACTATATATATGCCAAGTTTCATCCAAGTTGGTTCAGTAGTTTTGACGTGATTGAAACACAAACATCTAAACTTTCGCATTTATAATACACTAGCAGTTACCCGCGACTTCGTACGCGTCTACAGTTTCCGTATAGGTACATTATTTTATCTGTGCGTGTACCGAGTGGATACTTTGAGAAACTTGACATTACACCTCATTACACCGAACTCGTACCTACTGGAATGTCAAACGCTAGTTGTTAGACCAAAGAGGTAGTACTACGCCCTGTCAAACTGACGTGACATGACATGACAATGAAATCCTCTTGCCAATTGGCGCTGCTAATCCTTTTCGTTCATTTTATCCTGTAGATCCTGTTAATTATTCGGGATAAAAAGTAGCCTATGTGTCAATCCAGGTTACGAACTATATATATACCAAGTTTCATCCAAGTTGGTTCATTAGTTTTGACGTGATTGAAACACAAACATCCAAACATCTAAACATCCAAACATCTAAACATCCAAACATCTAAACTTTCGCATTTATAATATTAGTAGGATATTAGTAGGATAGGATATGATACACTTTGGTGTGAGTGTCACATGTTTTGGAGTTATTCTAGTTTCGGCCTACCACTAGCAAGTATTTCATACCAAATAGATTTAATGCGAGCAAACTCCTTGGTGGGCGACAAATCTAACTTTAGGAGGGATCAAGAATAATGGGTAATTGATTAGTCAAATAATATTGTGAGCGCGTGGCGTGGCGGCGCCGGCGGCGGAGGCGCGGCATTCTGAAAATCTGACAAAATAATACCTACCTACTTGCAATTTGTCAATGATCTAAAAATATAACTGTATAATTATGTCTATCTCTAAAATTGTGCTTAGACGTGGGCGTAAGTATACCTACTTATTATTGATCAATTCACTACATGGATATTTACACCTAATATACTTATAATATCTAGGCATAGCAACAAAATAAGTACTCACATAGTTTTAGTAATTAATTAAAAAGGTTACAAAGGAAACTGTACCGTTGTTTCTTCACAATTTTATCTTTATCTTTATAGAGCCCTTGAAATGTGTTCAATTC
Source organism: Gandaritis pyraliata (assembly GCA_947859175.1). Classification (NCBI taxonomy): domain Eukaryota; kingdom Metazoa; phylum Arthropoda; class Insecta; order Lepidoptera; family Geometridae; genus Gandaritis; species Gandaritis pyraliata. The sequence goes on along the minus strand of OX401876.1, from coordinate 6,707,505 downwards.
TAGTCGCTAGAGTGTAAGCCGTGCAAGATAGATGCACTTAAAAGTACCTAAGTACTTAGTCACTGATTTTAGGAATCAAGTTGTATGTCAGGTGATTTTTGAAGGTACAAGATACTGCTTAGGTAAGTAAAAACAGACAAATTTTCTGAAAATATATTTTTTGGATTCACAGACTTGAAATAAAATTTATTTCAAAAAATATCTTTAAGGAAACTTTTTCTAGATCATTTATAATATTTTTACATTTTTGTTACGCATTTTCAAACTGAAATTTTTGACTAAATTAAAAGTCTGTGAATCAAAATATGTTTTTAGATGGTTTGTCTGTTTGTTGCAGTATCATGAAAAGAATACTGAACGTGATTTGATGAGGTTGTCACTCTTGGAAGGATTTGAGTCCAACTTTCAGCACAGGGTATGTATTCTAAATGATTCTGTAGATCGAAAGTAGCTGTAAGTACTTACATTGCCCGTGCGTCGCCAACTTTTTTCCAAATATAGCTCACATACATACTAAGTAGTGTGTTTAAATAACAATTATTTATTTATTTATTTTAAAATTTCACACAGATAGGTAGTGCTAGGAGGACTTAATGCTAAGAGCATTGTCTGCCAGTCTTCCTGAGCGTGCAAAAGGATATGAAAAAAAAAGATAAGAAAAGAAGAGAAAAGAATTACCTAATTTAGTCATGTTTTAAGTATATTTCTTTGTAAAAATGATCATACAAAAAAAACGCAGGGAACTGGGAACCGCTGTACTTTGTTGCCTGTTCTCTAGGCTCTGGTCGCGTGGAACTGGCACCTAGAATCACCTGGTTATGTAAGACGATTCTAAATGATCCTAGTGATTTTACTGAATAAAATAATTATGACTTTGTTTTTTGTCTATGTCCCTATTTATAAACGTAGTAACACTTATGTGACTTATACAGTACTTCTATACCTCTCAGCTTGTTAGTAAAACCATCGTTGTCATCCACATACACATACACATCCACATACACATAGCAAAAAGTTATTTTGAAAAAGTATCTTATATTGGATATACATTCGTGTAAATTGAATGGAGACTGTTCTCATGAACAAACCCACGCTCAAGACTAGGGCTAGTATTAAGGATTATTTCGCAGAAGCAATCCACGTATCCCTGAAATCGCAGGACTCTCTTTAGCATTTAATCATTCTATCATTAAGGGCGGATTGCACCAGAATCGCTAAACGCGTTTAACTCTTAAATAGTATTTAGCGAGTTGTCAAGTCATACAAATACGTCAGATTTAAATCGATTTAGCTGTTAAACACGCTTAGTGATTCTGGTGCAAGCCGCACTAAGCCCCTTTTAAAGTTATGTAAAATATGATTAAATTAAATAAAAAAATAAATGGACATTTCACACGACGCCCTCTAGTCCCAAACTAAGCAAAGCTTGTAATATGGGAACTAGATGCTGATAAAATACTTATATACTTTTATTTTGTAAATACATTCTTATACTTATAATACCCAGACATGGAACAAACATATGCATATGCATATGTATGTTTGCTACACACAAATTTTGTTCTCAGTGGGGATCAAACCCACGACCCACAGCACGGAAGGCAGAGCTATTAGCAGGCTATTGACAGGCGTCACAGCTCAGTCGGTAATAGCTCTGCCCACTAAGAACAAAGATTTGTGTATGGCAACATATAGATGTTTGTTCTATGTCTGGGTGTTACTATGTATTATAAGTATGTATTTACAAAAAAAAAGTATGTAAGTATTCTATCAGCATCTGGTTCCCATATTACAAGCTTTGCTTAGTTTGGGACTAGAGGGCGTCGTGTGAAATGTCCATGAATATTTATTTATTTATTAGCGACTGCGCTGTGATGCCTGTCAATGATTAGTTAGTAAATGATCGGTTTGTTCCAGCGCACACCAAAATGTGCTCGTTGCCGCAACCACGGCGTCGTGTCCGCGCTGAAGGGACACAAGCGGTACTGTCGCTGGAGAGACTGCGTCTGCGCCAAATGTACCCTCATAGCCGAACGGCAACGTGTCATGGCTGCACAGGTAATTACAGTACGCACAACAGATCTTTGTCCCTCTGAAGTTAGGTGCAACAAATCGCGCATGTACGGCGAAATTTACTTACCTCCAATACAACCCAAAAATTTCTGCGGAGATACTTGAGAGGGTCAAAGATCCGCTGTGATTACTACGCTATGGGATACACATTGCCAGTCAGCGTGCCAAATGCACGCTCATAGCTCTACATTGTTAGAAAAATGTTAACAACATATTTTTTTAACATTAATAGGTCTTAAAAAGTCTTTGTTTCAAACCAATAAAGACGAAATTAGATTTTGTAGAACTTGTCTACGCTGCGTAGCATTCTGCTACGTGACGTAGCATGGTGCTACGCGGTACTTAGTTGGGTAGCGAGCTGATTAATTAGTTCTCAGTTGTTCTCTGTTATGTATTAATTATGTATGAATCCTGTCTAAGTTTTAATTACGACTCAAAATGCTCTCAAGCGATTTAATTACGCAAAATATATTTTTATAATATTTCAATGTCAAGTCTCCGAGTACAAGTTTCGTAACAAGTTACTACCTCCGCCAGGTGGCGCTGCGGCGGCAACAGGCGCAGGAAGAGAACGAGGCGCGGGAACTGAACTTACTGTACGCCGGTCCGGGAGCCGCGCCATCCCACCACTACACAGACATGCCTGACGAGTCTCCGGGTGAGTTTACTACGGACTTACGTTACCCGTCGGCACTTTGTTTTACCACGCGAAGCAAAAAGAGAGTTATTAGTTAAGTATTTGGATCGCTTATTGACCTTAGGGTTAGTGGCCACTTTAGATTTATAAACTACTAGCTGTTACCCGCGACTTCGTACGCGTGTACCGTTTTCTGAGTGGATTCTTTGAGAAGTCATTACACCGAACCCGTACTCGCGTGTCAGATGTTTTACACTGGCACTCGTACTAGGGCCTCTAAACCAACTAACATAACGTCGCCCTCGTTTTAATTAGCGCTGCTAATCCTATTCGTTCATTTTATCCTCGTCCTGTTAATTATTCGGGACTAAATGTAGCCTATATGTTAATCAGCCCCCGTATGCCAATCTTTTGCTGTTAAGTTATATTTCACTGCCCAGTGTAATTTCTTCAGGTCACGTGCTACAATTTTGTACCACGTGATCATTCTTTTTAGACACTTGACAGCAAAATATGCGCGAAAACACATCAAATGACGTCATAATGTCACTATTTAGTCACAGAATAACTATGAGTTAGTATGAACTGACCATTATTTAAAACTTTGCAGTTCAACTGAGATTGGAATACCCGTTACGAATTATACTTATATATTCCAAGTTTTATGCAAGTTGGTTCAGTAGTTTCGACGTGATTGAAGTACAAACAAAACATCCAAACATCTAAATTTTCACATTTATAATATTAGTGGGTTGGGTTCGTTTATAAGTGGGTAAATGTGCGTGCAATCGTCTATAAGACTTTATTGTACCGATGTTCATAACAGCTGAGACTTGGTCTGAGGAGGAGTGACAGGAAATGCCCCAATTTACGAACCGGAAGTGCCTCGGGCCTCGGAAGATTAACATCTTCAGAAAAGTTTACTGAAGTTCAATCTGTGCTACAGACTTGTGGTTTCCGATAACCCCCGAATTCATGAACAGAGATTGAACAGGGGGGCGATTCCAATCTCAAAGTTGAGCTGCAAAGTTTTAAATCATGGTCAATTCATACTAACTCATAGTTATTCTGTGACTAAATAGTGACATTATGATTTCATTTAATTTGTTTTCGCGCATATTTTGCTGTCAAGTGTCTAAAAAGAATGATCACGTGATACAAAATTGTACCACGTGACGTGAAGAAATTACACTGGGCAGTGAAATATAACTTGACAGCAAAAGATTGGCATACGGGGGCAGTCTCCCAACCATTTGATGCAGCATTCGCTCAGCGTAGATTTTATGCAACTAAATGATGGAAGAAGCCGATGGCCCACCTGATAACTTGTAGAGGAGCCACTACATTGTTTATTAATTTGAGCTTAACTCATGTGACTATTTATACAAATTTACATTATTGTGAAGTAAGTGCACGAACCAGCCGTACTCATAGTCATCGCGTTTTTGAAATAAAACTAGTTATGCCAAATAAATTACTTATTATTACGTTGTTTAAACATTATCATTTTACCTTACTGTTCCTACTTTATAAATATTCGCAGTATTACATCTAGAAAGAACATCCAAGTGTTCCCACGCGAAAGATAAATAAATAAATAAATATTCAGGGACATTTCACACAACACCCTCTAGTCCCAAACTAAGCAATGCTTGTAATATGGGAACCAGATGGCTGATAGAATACTTATATACTTTTTGTTTTTTAAATACATACTTATAATACATACTAACACCCAGATCAAAAGTAACATTGAAAAAAACAATAAAAAAGTAAAAAGATGAAGAAAACCGCGCTAACTGCGTCACCAATGAACACGAGAGGCTGTTCCGCTTCCGCCAGCATGATATGATTAGCATGATAAGGATTGATTAATTATTAGAATAATATTACACGTATTTACAAAATTACATGGCGACCGGTGTTCGAGGTAAGCAGCAGAAGAGGGAGGGAGCAAGCAATACATTCTACCAAAGATATCTCTAATGTCATACTGACATCTGACAGTGACAATCTAGCTCAATATACTAGATAACAACAAACCAACAGTCTTCCAATACCAATTACTGGGGAAAAGTAGAGAAGCAAACTGATGGCCCACCTTATGTTAAGCAGTTACCTCTACCTATGCGTTTTCTCACAGAGCGAGTCCACTAAGGATAGATAGCTTATACCTTTATTGTACCCCAAAGCAAAATAAAAAAAAACAAAACAAGAGAAATAACAATTTAAGGATGTGCCCTGTGACACCGGTACCTTTCCAACCGGAACATAGCAATACGAGCATCACTGCATGATGGTAGGTATTAGCAAGTACCTACCTAAATCCTTAACTCTCAGTGGACGTTCTCAGTGAAGCAATGCACTGATAGGCAGGCTATCAGGGTATCAGGTGGCTCATAGGCTTGTTCCATCATTTAGTTGTAAAAAAAATCAAAAGCTAGTATATAATATTTTCAATTCTATCTAACATTTTTACTGAAATTAATTTATTCGAATCTTTTCACACAAATTTCGGTTTTATTCATGAGAAATGTTTTCAGCGCTGAAAAGCCGGTTCATTTCAGTTAATTGCTGAGTTTATTTATACAAATGTGTATGATTCGCTTTGCTTGCATTTTGTGAAACATCAAAGTGTGGGGGGGTCCTACTACGATCTCTCGGTTGATTCTAAAAGTCACTCAACATGTTGTTAGTCTCACTGACGCACTTAGAACTAAAATAATAAGCTGAATATTTTTCCACTATTTTTATATTTAAGACCAAACTTAGCAAAAACGGATAATCTATTGCTCGGGTTTCGATTTCTTGAGTATTATCTCGTTGCTTTTATTTGTGTTTTTTTTTCAAGTTGGATTACACAACTTTTCCGAGCAATTGGCTTCAGATTTCGTTCGAGATACTATTACTTCATGTCGTATATTATTATTATTATCATCTCCCAAGCAATAATTGCTTCTGTCATTCGAGATATAACCTAAGTATGTATTTTAAATGTCGTGACCTCCCATTGACATTTATCGCATGTTCCCCGGCATAGACCCCCGAAGGTGACAAGTGTGTACGGAATGGCTAGTGAGTACTTGCATTGGAACTAGCTGCCGCAGCCGACTGCCTCTGTAAAGACTGTAATTGTACAGCTTTTTATAATTTGCAACTTAGAGGCTTTACACACTGGCGGGTGGAAATACCCTTTTTCTACAACTGTATATAAAAGCGAATATGTTTTTTTTTAATGAAAATTAATGAAATAGAATGCATCTGAAACTAGGTAGGTAGGTACGGAGTTCTGTCGTTAGATTTCTTGATAGGTAGTAGGTACCCTTGAAATTATCGAGAATGTATGAGGGAGGTAAGTCCAGTAGGTTCCGGTACATATTTTTAGCATAAATTTTAAGATGTATTTCATGTAGTTATCATATTCAGAAGATGCTAAATATTTTTATATTTTTTCATAAATATTTTTTATATTTATGTCCCTGAATATTTATTTATTTTATTTTTATTTATTTTACGCAACAACCATTTTTGCATTGGAAGCATTTTGGTCTGTTTTACTACCTACTTCAAAGGGGTATACCCAAGTCGCTACCATTTCTAGTAATCATTACAAGATATTGTACTTAGTGATGAAAGGCGTTTGCGTAGACTTACCTGTTAAATATAGCTAGCTACTTACCTACCTACCTGCTTGACACGTAAAATATGTTTACCAATAAATAACTATTGAACTATTTGTGAGCGCCACGCTTACCAATTTCTGCAACAAACTGCAAATCAACTGAAAATCTAATTCTAATATTCATTGTTCCTACATTCTCATTTTTATCCTACATTGTAATATAATATTCCTTTTATAACCTCTTCAAGAAAAACGCCGTAATGCACCTTATCACCTCGGCATAAGGGCGTCGGCTATTGTTAGTGCAGAGTGTGATATACTGTAGCCGCAATATTGCGGTACATTCCAACGCGTCTCGCTCGCAATATCGTAGCTAAGGGCCTGGACAAGGCATGAGCTGAAGCGATAACCATTTGTTGGACAAATGCCTCCACCTTAGGAGACTGAAAAATAACGGCTTATGACCGTAGTAACTGGCTGAAGGAGGTAGTTGCTAAAACGAAATACGTATTACTTAAGTTTTTTTTTTATAATAAAAAAAAGCATTTGAAAAAAATGGCGCGATTTGGGGCGGCTTCTACCTATAATAATTACACCGAAAATTAAAAACAAACGTGTTTTTTGTGCTACTTCACAGAGCACATCTTTTAAGGACGTGTTATGTGTGATAGTGCACCGCGTTTGTCATCTGTCACCTGAGGGTGTAAGCTCTGCAGCTAAATTGATGTTTACGAAGCTAAACGAGCAGACACTGGGGAGAGAGAATCTCTTTACTTTAAAACACAAAGCTATAGTTTATATCATCAGACGCACATAAGAAACTTGCACTCTACCATCAAAATAGTTTTGTTCTGTGATGCTGGAGTACTTTTTGTGGACCATTTTTATGAAAAACCAAATCCACTCGGACTAAGTGATGAACACAGAAACCATTTTCTTAGCGATCTCAATCAAACTCTTTTGCCTTGCACCACACACCGAGCTGGTGGTATGGGCTATAATGTGGCCACACTCACATTCCAATAAACATATTATATTTTATGTTATCACCCTCTTTTGTACCTCGTCTCTACTATTATATTATATTATATGAACGAAGTAGGCGCCGGAAACTTACTTGAAGATATTAAAACGGGCTCTAAGTATATGAATCACAATATTCATGTTTACAGTATTATCATCGATTAATAATACAATAATTAATAATTTTTACAATTAATTATTTTTTATTTGGTCTATGGTATTATTTAAAGTAGATCAGCAGGGGTATGCCAATCAAAGTTGAACTGCAAAGTTTTAAATCATGGTCAGTTCATACCAACTCATAGTTATTCTGTGACTAAATAGTGACATTATGACGTCATTTGATGTGTTTTCGCGCATATTTTGCTGTCAAGTGTCTAAAAAGAATGATCAATTTTGTACCACGTGACCTGAAGAAATTACACTGGGCAGTGAAATATAACTTGACAGCCAAAGATTGGCGTACGGGGGCAGATGCTTGTAACTAACCGCTATACTTATAATCTTTGTGTAACTTTAATCAGCTAGTATACCCCTAAGACTTAAACTAGGATATTACAAAAATCTTTGACTTTTGTGTTTATTAATATCATTCCATTTCGATACGTGGAACTCACACACACCCCCGAGGGGTGGATTGGGGTGAAATATTGATCGTGTTCGATAATAGATTGGTTGCGTAATTGCGATGTTTAATTCTATATTATTTTATTGAAGTAATGACGGGGTATTACCGGCATTGATTTGCATTGTTGTTGTAGAAATAGGTGCTGCTTAATGGGGTACAAATAATGTTCGTAAGTATTTTTTTTTATTCATCATCTTTACACTCAGTCTTTACTTACATTTTTTTTGCTATGATTACCTACTACTCAAAATACCTTAAGAAGGAAAACTCTAAGCAGATTTAGAGACTAATTTGAGTTATCAAATAAAAATACTTGCCCGACATTTCAACCTAATAACAGCGCCCCCTGTCGGGCACAACGGGATACTGAATCTGTGTCTTTGATATGCGACACCTACTGTTACGTGTCTGTATAAAAAAAAACAAGATTGGCAAGAAAACAAATGTTGTATCTGTGATTCATTGAAGATTATTAAAATTGTCTCTAATGCAACTGTCTTTAGATGTAGACTGTAGCTCAACTTTTTTTGTGATATTTGGTCAATATATCAAGTACCATTAAATAAATAAATAAATCGTTTGCAACGGTGTGTAGATAGCTCAACTGCTTCATGTGTATTTTGTACATATTATAAATATTGTAAATACTTTATTAGTCATAATTTTCTTTGTGAATAAATTTTATTATTAAATAAATAGCTTAGCTGTTATTGGGAATAGCAAAAAGATAAAAATAAAATAAATCATGAAAAAAAATAGACAATCGGTATGTGTTCTACCAAAATGTATGTAAAATATTTTATTTTCGATCCGGGTGTCTTTTCGATGTAGGTTAACCCATTTATGCTATTTAATTGTTTTAAAAATGTGGGATAGTTCTTTTCTGACTATAGTTTGGACTCTTTATGAGTTTCGCTTAGATATAATCTATAAGACTTAATTACTGCGTAAGTCAATTACTGCAAACGATAAGACAATTTCAAAATCCTTGTCCCAGAAACAACATACAACCTTTTATTTTTATTCCGTGCAAGTTTTAACCCCTAGAACCCCGACGACAAAACGTCCAAATGTCACCACTATCGAGTTACCGCGCAAATGTTTGAACAATGTCTCGGACAGGACTGCATGTCGGCGGTCCGCGACCGTAATGCGATATCCCAATTATTATAAGGATTAGTTTAATTTCTGGTCTAATAGTTGTGACCGTGATGGTAAATAGATTTTAGAAACGCACATAAATCTTAAATCAAAATTATTTGAAATGTGCACTTTTTTGATGTGGCTTGTGCCGTTTATGCCATTTAGAAAGTGTGGAAAAGCTTTTTTTTACTATTTTGCTTACTACAAAATATTGCTCGTTTGTTTGGCTATGGTCATGAAGAACTGAGACCTTAGTACCTTAGCATACGAGTACCTACCAAAGGTTTATTTATAAAATTTTCTTTTGATCACAAAACTATCATTACTGACCACTTTTCAAAGAGCGTCTCAGACATTTCTACAAACCTATCTATTCAAGGACCATCTCTATCCAACCCACAGGCCGCACCATGAATAAAATCTTTAACATATCGTTACAATAGCCTTTCTGAAATACACTGCGCGGTGACGCTGCAACGTTCGGCAGACGAGCTGACGTTGACGCGCAATATGACTCGAATATGTTGAGTTTCCGTAACGCGTCAAACTCTACCATCTTGCTCTACGAATCCGATACCTTTTATATTTCAAGTGGCACTTGGTAAACATATCTATCTCACTCACACTTACTGGTAACCGTATCTTCTGCCTCGTGTCCACTCAGGTCAGTACTGGAATAAAATATAGTTCTACGGTACCAAAATTCCACATCCACATACTTAATATTATATCTGTGGCGGGTATAGAAGAAAGATGACTTTATATTATTTTATAAAAATCTGCTAATAACGAAAATTATTAAAAAAATCTGCGCACATTCAAGCCAAATTAAGCTCAAAGCTTTTAACTCTAAAGTTCAGTTTTGATGAGATTCGACTCCCAGTGAGAGACATGCAGGATGCAACGGCTCATTGTATAAAACGGTACTGATTTGGTTTTCAATTTGCTGAAGGGTTACTTGAAAAGGCTCCGCGTGTATTTGCCGGCTCGGTGGCTTATTTTTGCAGTTTTTACTTTCAATAACTGGTTTTGAAGCTGGTAATAAATGTAGGTATTTATGAAACACTTTATTTATAATTTTTTAAATTTGTTTTATTTATATTTTAAAGGTGTATACCTCCACTAGATCCGTATTCTCATTTACTACTCACATCTATCTAATGTTCTTTATTAGAATACGTGCCTTAATTCACCCTTTCGTAAGCCTTAGAAAGTAAAAAACGTCAAATAAAGTCAGAACTAATTACTTACGTTGATACTAACACGCGGATTTGACATAACGTAATGTAAGTATAGCCAAGTAGGTATCAAAAGTGTGTTTTTTTTGCCCTCAAACACGTATATTGAGGGCAAAAAACAAACATTAATAAATAGGTTGCTGTAGCAAAGAATAGCTTTTGTAAATCAAATGAAAATATCAACCAAAAGAACTCTTCAATCGATCTCAAAAATAAACGTATAGAATTTAATAATAATACCTTCGAAACTTTATAATGAATCCGAAAAAACAGCACTTCAACCCACTGACCAGTTATTGAAACCTTTTATCAGAAGCTCAATTGAAAAAAAAAAACAAGAAGGCATCAACCCCAATCAACAAACCAACTTCAACTCTATCTCACTCACATAAAACTCAATTCTGTACACAGTTACAAAAATACACGCGAAACTATACTCTATCTTCAAGAGATCGAATATCTATTTCAATGTGCGAAATTTAAGGTAATTTTTATACAAAGTTGCAAAGAAAAACCGACTCTAAGATAACTGTGATAAAACGTAGTTTTGTGTGTGTTGTCTACAAGTCAAGTGTCATAGAGTTGAGGGGTAGAGATGGGTTAGTTTAATGGGTGAGTAATCGGCCCGGGGAGGGTGCTGTGTTTGATATGTTTGAAATCAGTTGATCGTGGCTTGTTTACTGAATTCAATCAAGCAAGTATTAGCTTGATCAAGCTCAGTCAGAGATAGTTAATCGCAGTAATAGTATTGAATAGAAACCCATGTTAAAAAACGGAAATAACTTTTTGACACGAAAGAAGATGAAGTGCGATAGGTTAAAAAGAGACATTTTTAAGAACACGTAAACCTTTTTTGCAAATAAACGGCATGAGTTTATATTGAACGTTGCAATATTTAAATAGAATTTCGAATTGAATAAAGCAAATTGTAAAGCCAGTTATTGCTTCGCGGTCCAAACTCCACCTTATAATTCAGTGGGTTGAAGCTTTTATGCACATTGGACGTTGTTATCTAACAATGCTCCAACCCTCAAACAGTTCTAAAAATACACAAACTATGCTGTCGCTTCCATTTTTAACCGACTTCAAAAAAGGAGGAGGTTCTCAATTCGGTTGTATGTTTTTTTTTTTATTTTTATTTTTTTTATTTTTTTTAATGTTTGTTACCTCAGAACTCCGTCATTTATGAACCGATTTCAAAAATTCTTTTTTCATCTGAAAGGATATACTTCCAGATTGGTCCCATTTTATTTTCATCAAAATCGGTTGAGTAGTTTGGGTTATAAATAGAAATAACTGAAAAAAATATGCCCGGCGCGGCGCAGCGCCTACTGTTTTACTGCTAGCAACGATGCAATATGCCAAGTTGCGGCGTAGCGCCTACCATTTTACTGCTAGCAACAATGGACCCTTTGTGGTGCACACCTAAATTTTTACATTTTTCTAAATTTGTCAATAAACCCAGTTTGTACATTCAAACCGCATTTAATTGGAGAAAAGCAAAAACCCACCAGTTGTTCCTCTAAAGAATCAACACCAACCACGTGCACCAAATTGCGTATTTTGCTTTCCTGTGACTTTTATGTGGTGTTTATAGTGACTAGAACATTCCCAATGAACTGTCATCATCGTCATCATCATCTGATGATGAAGCTGGTAGTCGAGTTGAAGTCGGTTTTCCAGTTTTTTAACTTATAAATTATAAATCTGTACATTTCTTTCCCTTTTCATTGGTGAATGTAACTGATACACTACACGCGCTCGATTGATTTATTTGCGAGTTGTATTCTTCAAAATAGGGATGAGATCCTCTTTTATTTTCTCATAGAATTTTTTATTTTTATTTATCCCCAAGCTTTTGCACTTTTATATTTCCAAGTACTATCTAGTTACTTCAGTGAAGGCAGACCAAGTAGAACACGTATTATTACTCGAACAAAAATAATCTTCAATTTTCGTATTCTTCTTTAGTTGGCTTGAAATTAAAACTTAGTAGGACTAAGGCGTGAAAGCTAGTTATCAAAATGAAGTGAAGCCATTTATTTTTAATCGCTGTTTCAGTGCAAATAGACCGAGAAATTACTTCAGTATCGTTATAATCTTACTTTTCAGCTTGTAAGTAGTATTTTAACAATTCTCATGAGACTCGCTCAGTCAAACTCAAAGTTTTTATTATGAAAATCTGTACTTTGAGTCAAGCCTTCTAAGTTTTTTAGAGAATGTTTAACTAAGGTAAAGGCACCCAAATCCGTGGTATTCCAAAAGTGGCACCTTTCTCCGTGGTATTTAGAAAAACAGCATTTACTTCTGATTCTTAGGTTCTTTTTTGTTGCAAAAGTTATTTGTCATTAGGAAATATATTTTTTAGTATATAAATCTAAAAACGAGACTTAGAACGGGCTTACATTCCAAAATAATTGGCTACATTCGCAGCGGTGGCTGGTCCAAGTTCACTCTTCATACGTTTTTGCCTCTGTACACGAGAGTAGCAAGCTTTTTTAAATAAGGTTTATTTTGATTTTTTTTGTTCTAGGTGTTGATTTTTAGTGTTAAATTATCGAAAGAAGTATATTCTTTACCGTATGTAATACATGTTTAAGTGGTTTTTTAATTATAATGAGGTAAAATTACATATTGAAAAAACCACGACATTAGGGGTCAAATATTTCACCTAGTACCTAATTCCAAGGTATGTGAAAAATATACCTCGGAATAGCAATTTGAAAGACCTATTCTTATTTTTGAATTTCATAAACTGGGATTAGGTTTTTGTGATTTTAACGATAGATTTGACAAATCAAATAGTCGATTGAGACTATAACCTTATTTCGAGGTATACTTTTTAATAATTTTTACGAGTTATAGCACATCAAAAGTACCCTACTTATGTATTTTGTTTATTGGTTGTATAGAAAATTATGTTACGAAAATATTTATTTTCGACACATTTGGCTGCATGTTTTATTAAGAAGTTAATCAAACAAAAACAAAAATTTTAACAATTTGGCATCAGCTTATATTAAGAATGATAGGTATATAAAAAATTGTAGCTTTTAGTAGGTACTGAAAATTAGGAAACATGATTTTTTAGTCTCCACAGCTGTGGGTTGGGCGGCACTCTCTGTACCATTTGCACGCTTGGTCTTATTTCTTCGCGAAATGTCGTATTTATAATGTGGAATATTATAATAATGTGTTAATGTGTAATATGTGTGTGTATGTGTGTGTGCTTAGGAAACAGTAAAAGTATTTTTTTAACTTATCACACGGGGAGATTTTTCCGTTATCAGCACTTTGTGTATTTATCCGGATTTGCAATCACAGGATTAAAATATTAGCAAAGTTGACGCCGCTGACGTGTGAGAGATTGAGTTACAAACATCCAAAGAGGTATTTAAAAACTTTTACATTGATAATAATAAAATCATTTATTAAATAATAATAGTACTACCACCAAAAGTGAACTGTATTCCTAGAGAACAATCAAGTTAATCTTTCTAACATTATTTTATCAGTTTGTTACTGTCGTTTCGTATACATTTTTCAAACCACGGAATTAGGTACCAAATACCACGGAATACGGATTTTTGCCTCGGAATAGAGCGATTTAGACTTAATTTACATTTTATTTAATTTCAAATAGAAATATAGGTCGGTCCGTCAAAACTTAAGTAGTTTTCGAAAGTAAAAACACTAGAGCTTCTGATAACAGAAACCGAACCTTCAGAAAGGTACAGTAAATGCTTAATATTTGATATCCTTTCGAGTTTTAGTGAAAATACCACGGAAACAGGTGCCGTTACCTTAGACGGGGTTCAAGCTTTTTATAAGTCTGAGTTAAAATGAGCTTAAATATTAAAAAAAAGCTATCTTTTGTAAAAATATTTATCCCCTTTCTGGTCGAGTAACGCAATATCAACAGTTAGGTGGCTTCAGTTTTTTATTAAACTCGAAAGAACTGTTTGTTTTGTTTGTACGTTGCATTGGATTGATTAAAACGTAAGTGGTGTCGGGTGAAGCGTGTAGCGAGGTTTCAAGTGCTATCGACCTTTGGAGGGAAAAATAAGATGCTTGATTGAATTTTGTGTTTTGCGTAAAAACGTGAGATATTCAAGTTACCGGTACCTTTGCGCCCGCAAGCTAATTTCATTAAACTCCTACGTTACTTTATTATATTATACATACTATCTATATTATACCTACCGTAAATATCTATTTGTACTTTAAAAGATAAAATTCTGAACCATTGGTTCAGTTTGTTAGCTGTGTAAAGTACCTACCTACATCATTAAAATTGACCAAAGTATGATTCTGACTACCCCATTTAGACATCCCCAAAGCAATTTGAACAGCAAGATACTAGATACCTTCCTATGTGGATATTTGCTTTTGTTTGTATAAATAAACGATGGATCAAGCCGATAGCCCACCTGATGGTAAGCGGTAAACATTGCCTATGCATTGCCTCAATGAACACGTCCACGGAAGACGTTCCCTGTGATGCATTTGCACTGCGCCCATCACTCTGAGACATAAAGTTAATCTAGAGTTACGACTATTTTTACACAATTTTTCAGGTAGGTACCAAAAGATCTAAGATGCAATCGTTATGCATATTTTTTATTTAATTTTTAAAATAATGTTTCACAGTACGTGTTTATCTCGTCATTGAAAGCAACACACAATAACAAACCCCTAATCAGATGCATCCCTGCACCCTAACCACCCTAACCTTGCAACCCTTACAGATAATGAAAACTAATTAACTATCAGCAATACCGTCGAGTGGTGTGTTCTGGGCACTATCGAGCCTAGGGTCATTGTTACAATAGGGGCTGTGGCCCATTGAGAGGTGCTTGGAGTGGAGTGCAATCGGTGAAGGAAAACACCAACTCCTAACAGCATTTGACTGAACAAGCCGAGGATTTTACAAACACAAGAACTTCGGAGTTTTGGGAGTGGTAGCCGGCCACATGCCAGCCGTAATATAATTACTAAGTAAATGTAATATCGAATAGTTTTTTTTACGAATTTGGAATACAAGACGGAGGCCTTAAGGCGGCCTAAAACGAACTTACTTTAACTAAAGAGCTTTGCTCACGAATATTCAAGTTATCTATCTGTAGTTATACTGTTTAATGTAAAAGCGCTATGCAAAAAGGAGCCAACTCTCAAAACAAAAACATTTTTTCTATCATGTATTTTCAAAGTTTTTATTTACTTAATCTCGAAATAAAAGCCATTGGTCAAAGCACTCCCCCCAACAATTAACTAAACGGTAGAAAAACTCATAATTAAGAGAAATAACTGAAACGAGGCGAGGGAGGGTAATTACAACTGCCAGTTTGTTTAAAAAGTTCTTTTTATTTTTGTTTTGTTTTTTTTTGTAAAGAGTTTTGCGTTTTGCGAGATGGTGTGGTATTTTGTGGCAAATTTATAACCTATTTATAAATACGAGTATTAAGTAGGGCTTTATTTAAGGAAATATCATGAATTTGAATCATTTTAAAAGCTTTACAACTTAATACTAACAAGCTCATTGCAGAACTATAGGTAATATAGTTCTGCGATGAGCTTGCCTAAATGGTTTTTCGTCAAGTAGATTTTTTTTTAATTCACATCTATACTACAGTTTTGTTCCACAGTGATTTAATAAAAGGTAGGCAAAGCTCACACACTGAGAGCACTAACAGAACGCAAATAGAGAAAATAAAAAGTGAGCAGTGGCCGGTCAGAGCGACATACGACTAACTCGGAGTTTTTGTCCAAAAGTGTTTTTTGTTCATAATGTTTGTTCTGGGTCCCGACCCGGGGTTATTTAGAGTTGTTTATGGACTTTTGTTTTTGTTATTGCTTTTAATACTAGTTTGTCTGAAATTAAAAGTAGCCTTGGGTTTATTTTATCTATATTTTAAAAAGATGATTAAAAAATTATGTAACCTGCCTATTAACCGAATCGCCAAAAATAATACGATGTTTTTACAATGCCTAAATTGTTAAAAACCTCAAAAAAAAAACAGTTCCTTGCAACCATAAATTTAATAAACGCAGCAATTCAATTAATACACTCCAAATGACTTTAAAAATTAATAAAACCACCCCCGTGTCGTGTCGTGTAACCCCTAATTCTTGCCCTCGGGTCCATTCTCGAGTGATTACCGTTTGCTACTGACAATACGGTACCCTGGCCCGCGGTCCAATTGTTTGCGACACCTATTATTTACAACCAGTCACTTTTCAAACCAATTCCTACCTTAAATTAATAAAATAAAGCCTAAAATCAAATGCAGAAAACTAAATTTCTGAATCTAGTTAGCTTATGAGCTGGTGCAAATTTAAACTTTAATTTGTATAAAATATGATTGAGTTTCGATGGTTCGAAACTTTGAACGGAGTAACTTTGGATCAGCGGGTGGTAACAATAAAACCGATTGTTGGCGAGTTGTATTGTCGAGGTGATTAGTTCGATTTTAAGTTTTAAGTAGCGGGGATAGAGTTTAGTTTTAATTGTAAGGTCGGGGGTGAGCGTGCACTCGATTGAGGAATTAGTGTTCTATTGCAATGCAATCATTCGGCTGGTTTGTAGGGCTGTCACACGATTACAACTGAACTTTTCAGTTCATTTCACTATTTCATTTATGGACCTACGGTATACAGCTCTGGGGCTGTACCAAACAGAGCAACGTACAAATTATTCAACGGTTCCAAAACAAAGTACTCAGGGGAATAGTGAACGCACCCTGGTACATACGAAATGACGATCTTCATCGGGACCTTAACATAGAGTTCGTCGATAAAGTTATCCAAAAATATGCTGAAGCTCATGAACAAAGACTTCACCACCATGTCAACGTCGAGGCTATCCAGCTCCTCGACAATACAGACCTAGTAAGGAGGCTCAAAAGGAAAAAACCTTTTGAGCTAGTATAGTGTTAAATAATCCGTAATAAGTGTAGTGCGAGTGCAAACTAGTGCCACCTATAAAGAACACAAAAACAAAGTGTCTTCGCCTTAAGTAAATAGAGACAATAAGAAAAGTGCCAATGGACACATTCTTAGATTAGTTTATGATAAAAATTTAGGTCAATGTAAAATTACTAATTAGCCTGCATTGTGGCTAGATCGTAATATAATTAGGGTATTAGTATTATTTATTAGTACTTGTACACTAAATTAATAAAAAAAAAAAAAAAAAAACTATTTCATTTAACTACTAATAATTGACTTCGATAGGTGGTATTGAAAGTGTTTGAGATAGCAATGTTTATTTGCTATTTTTTTGCTTTTCATGTGGTTTCGATTCTGTGAAACTTTACCTACTCAACAGCGATATAAATTAAAAAAATAATAATCATTTTTATGTTGTTATTAAGTTACTTTTTGTAAATATTTTTTTTTAGATTATTTACTGAAATTACTTTTAAAAATGACAAAGTAATTTTTTTACCGGTGTTAATCATATTTTAGTTTAGGGTTTTTCAACATTTGTAACAAAAAGTTTTTTACTACTTTTCCAACTGTGTTATAACAGAACAGTGATGACAACCCTATTCCCACTAAATTAAATTACTCTCTCCTGTATAATACCATCCTATTGTCAGTGTAGGATGGCATTATGCGACGGGTTCAGTTCAGACTTCAGAATGTAAATAAATAGCATTTTGAATGCGATCAAGCGTTTGAAGTTTATTAATGTTGTTATTAGGGGACTGATATTACTTTTACTAATATCCTGTGATATTAACTAATTAAATATAATAATGTTTGTAATAGTGTCGAACTCTTTCATACATCTGTTTATAAATAAATAACTTAAAGTGATAGTAATTACTCGACTATACTTATAAAAAGCGTTACATAATTTTAATCAATTGTTTAACTTATTCATCGTTTATAAGTATTTCCTTCAGACGCAAATGGTTACAAAATCGTAAGGTAATAAAATAATGTATGCGTATAAGGTAGTTACGGGTTTGATTTCCGTGCATTAACCTTTATATCGCTTATAAAAGAACTCATTTATCTATCTACCTACCTAGTTCAATTTAAAAATAGTACTTTAAATATATATTTTGGCGCCTTTTAATTAGTTTAATTTAAAATTGGAGTAGTTAGCTAGATCATGTTGACAAACTCTGATCATAAAAATCTATAAAAATCTAAATAAATACCTACTAGTTTTTTTTTAATGTACTTACTTATAAAGTTTTTTTTTATAAGTACATAAGTTTGACTGCAATCTCACCTGATGGTAAGTGACGATGTACTTTTCTTAGAAGAAACCTATTAACTCTCTTGAAAACATCCAAATAATAAATAGTATAACTAAACTTTCCACATAAAACAAATGTAAATGATATCGCAACAACAGGAGAGTACACTCACGCACAGAAGTCGGTAAATCTAAAGCACAATGGCCACGATCGGCCATGCTGCTATTGTTGGCGATTTATGCGATACAACTACACGCGAAACACTAGCATGAATACATAAGTACTACTGCATAATGCTAAATAATGGGAAATGTGTATTTCGTGCTCGTCGATACTCAGGGTTTTGTATTCATGAACGAAGATTTTATACATTCTTAAAGCTTTTCTTAGATTTAAACTAGAGGGCGTTGTATGAAATGTCAATGAATATTTATTTTATCTGCCAAGTTTTCGGGGATATTTTAGATATTATTGGTGGATGTTAGGCAAGTGTTAGGATCTAAGGGATGTCTGCAATGGCTAGGAACTACGTCAGTGTCAATTAGACAAATTTATCAAATAATTGTTACCTAAATACTTTGTGTTCTGAAATATTCCGATAGAAAAATCTAAGCTTTGTAAAAATTGTGCGATTTATTATTTTAATAGATTTTTCACAGTTTTACCAAAAATGTTGTTACCACAGCACAGAATTACCGCATTGGCGACACAACTGCATGTACAAAACACATCGCTGCGTTTGGACCAGCGTGCGGTCAGTGTTATAAACAGAAACGTAAATCATCACGGAACAATGCAGTGTCCGGTGCAATGCCAGTGTATTGTGGTACATAGTGCTTATTGATTTTAGAGGTTATTACCTAAATGCGTATTTATGACTTCAATATTATATCTACTGTTCGAATTTCGTAAATGTACTAAAAAAATAAATAAATAAATAGTTTATTTTACCAAAACACCATTATCGAAACAAAACATAGGTAGCAACAAATATGGGTACAATAAATCTGATTGATAATAGGATTGAATTTTACGTTGATTTTATTATCAAACATCACAATGAAGGTTTTTTTTACCTAGTGCCGAAGCTAGATTTTGATAATAGGCACATCCTGAACAGTATCTAAAATACTTAATGTAAAGTTTAGAATTCAGTAAATTGCTATAGAAAATACATCAATTTCAATAAAACCCTTGTAATGTGCATTCGCACAATGGCCAGCTGGCAATACCAGACCGTATTTACACAAATACATTTAAATATGCCTCCATCGCATCATTTACAAGCAGATGTCTTTATTAATTCAACTCTTTTAAATCCATCCCTTTCATACCCAAACAAAAACCTCTTTCATCTCGCTCACACCCACATAATGATATTCAAAAATGGCCAGTATTATTTTCATTGTAAATTGTAAAAGAAAAGTGTTTGCTCGAAAAAGGTTTTTTATTTTTTTGTGAATGTTGAGGGCGTTTTTTCTTTCTTTGCGGCTTTTATGCGTTCGTACGAATACATTGATGGTTTTTTTCATTCAATTGGTTCACTTTAACTCGATGTCTATTCAATGTAAGCGTTTTGGTTTTTTATTGAGCGTTCGAGTTTCGATTACATTTTAATGGCTTTGTTCCTTTTGGGTTTCTGAAGGACGTTCTTTGAGATTTTAAGTAAAGATTTAGATTCATAATAGCACCATGCTTTACCGACTTGAGGTACTTGAGGTTATTTTTTTCTCTAACATTTTTACCTTGAACATAAAACGCTCTTTTCTTTTTTTTTTCTCAGTGTTCATTTCTATTTACTAAAGAAATACTAACTTTTTCATTTTTATCACAATAAGGGCGGCTTGCACCAGAATCGCTAAACGCGTTTAACTATTAAATAGTATTTAGCGAGTTGTCAAGTCATACAAATACGTCAGATTTAAATATATTTAGCTGTTAAACACGTTTAGTGATTCTGATGCAAGCCGCCCTTATTGTCTGACAAATCTACGTGCGTAATGTGTCTCATTTAGACACATTCGAGTAGACACTTTTAATTTTTGACATAAGTATATAAATAGTTTATAAAGTGTTTTATTATGTTTCTTTTAAATGTTATTCGGTGCAACAAGAAAAATATATATTCTTTTTTTCCAAAAATAAATCTTCAAGATTTCCATGTCATTAAAACGTTTGGCACTTTTCCACATTGCCTAGCTAGCAGTGCCAGTGATCGAACAGTGATCGAACTCACTCCACCGACGATGCTGCGCTCTCGACTCCCCTTCAGATGCTGAATACTTGGCAGGGCTGTCACTCTTCTGTAAATATTCTAATAATTGTTATCTACATAGAACTTCTTGAGGTCAAATAAAGAAATCATAGAGTACATGGTATTTTTGCTCTCCTCTTTTCTTTATTTATTTTTTCCACTTTATTATTTATTGAATTAGTCTGATAAATATGTCTAAGGGCGGCTTGCACCAGAATCGCTAAACGCGTTTAACTCTTAAATAGTATTTAGCGAGTTGTCAAGTCATACAAATACGTCAAATTTAAATCGATTTAGTTGTTAAATACGTTTAGTGAATCTATTTTATCTCAATAAATAATAAGGCAATATCACAAAAAAATTAAGATGTAAAATTAAATAGCTGAAAACTCATCATTTACGCAGTAATTGACGATATAAGAAAATAAAAAAAACGTGAAAAAACATAAGAGTAGCGATCAAAACTATTGTATCGCAGAATCGACAGCCCTAGTCCACGCGGCCGTTTAAAAAACAATAACTTCACCATTAAATTTGCACACGCGACTGGCACCGCCCTAATTGCACGAATACAATGAATTGTTCTCGCGACTGTACCGTGCTGCTGATATTTCTGTTAAACTTGAGTCTACTGTTTTTAAACTGCACTGCAAAAAATTGTGAATGACAGATACCATTATTTTAGAAAAAAAGGAGTTATGAAAATCATTTTTTGAAGTAAAAAGGAGTTAAATCACTTTTTAAAGTCAAAAAAGGAGTAAGATGAAACTTGAAATTACAGTTTTTAACCTAGAATAGCAGACGCTTCTGTTTACGCGAATATGTAAAGTTACAGACTGAAGCTAGTATATTCCATATACAGTAAGTGTAAACACTACACAAATGTAAAACACAGTAGTCAAACAAAATGAGCACAATAGGTGCGTCTCAAAGAACCCCCTCCACTCAGCGCGCGCCTTTTTATTCATTTGCTTACACTTTTGTTCACGACTGTATTCTACTTGAAGAGAGGTTTGTTTAAGTCTTTTTAACATTTCTTTGTGGTTTTAAATATGGTCGTTATACTACCTTTATAATGACTAGAGCCCTAAACTCATTATGAAGGTAGTATAACGTGCTTCTGTACTACCCACCCCCTTCTAAACTGGAGTACTGAGATATTTGAGGGAATGTCGAATGTAAGTTCGTTCAAATCACACAGAATTGAAAGACAGAACTTCAAAAAAAAGTATCATTGGACGAAGTTTAAAAACGAATGAATTTCAAATATACTTACCTACTAGTTTGGGGATTAAACCTTTTTGACGAAAAAGTAAATACTTTGGTTTTAACCGAGGGCATTTGGTACTGGTATTTTGGAGTTGGTAATTCTCGCTTCACCCCGAGGAGGCTTTAGGATGGACTAAAAACGTTCACAGAACAGGCTACATATAGTACTAGTTGTGAACCATTTCTAACCACCAACATCTCTTTGTCCACAGTTCAGAAGCGCGCGCGCATCACCGAGGTCAGCTCCAGCCCCTCAGAAACACCCCAAGATCCCAAACCTTCCACTCCTACTCCCCCTCTCACCACCCCACCTCCGCGCTCCCCATCAGACCACGAGCTAAACGTGGAAGAAGAGCTCGACGAGTCAGAACCATCTCTTACCCCTGAAAATCTGTCCATGAAGGATGATGTCCCAGTGAAAAAAGAAGAAGAAGAAAAATGGAATGAGGATTACAAGTACAAAATGTTCCGGAGGAAAGATGAAGATGAGACTCCTTATCAGAAATCCCCAGTTGATGTCCTCATGAAGGTTTTTCCGAGGAAAAGTCGGCAGGAGATTGAGGGGATCCTGACCCGTTGTAAAGGCGATGTGGTAGCTGCTATGGATATGATGATTAACGGCTCTGAAGGTGCTTATAACCTGACACAAGAATCCCCTCCATATTTGCAGAACTACCAATCAAAATCCGCCTTCTCCCCCCTTACTAACCAAAGCTTCAAATTCTCTCCATCACGGAGATTCCTCACGCCTCCGTACTCTGGCACTGGATACCTTCCAACCGTGATAAGACCGCCTCCAGAATACCTGTCCTCCTTCATGCCTCCTTCAGAGCTGATGTACGGAAGACAGCTGCAAGTACCTTCGCCTGGAACATCACCAACTTCTGACAACACGAACAATGAAGGGTTCTCTGATTAACATAATTGGACCTTTGGCTGGTCAAAATGGTGAAAAACCCGGTAAAAAGAGTTTCCATCAAAGTCCTTTTGAAATATGTATTCTCTTCATTGGCTCTTTGGCGAGAGATTTTTTAACCATTTGAGCTTGGACGAATACACGGGACACGTCATGCTCGAAAAAAGTATGAAAACACCGTCGACCACTTTTTGCGGGGCTCGGGAGGAGTAATCTATTGCTGCATTAGTTCTGCATATAGCGTTGTCACTGTCTAACAATTATTGTAAATTGACACTAGTGATTGACGCATTCGATGAAATAGTATCGATAAAAATGAATGAATGACGGGAAACGAAGGAGTTGAATTAGGTAGGTACCTACTTTATTAAATTTGAAATTGTAGTAAGATGATGCCTGGGTTGATGATATAATAATAATGGAAGTATGTGGAAAGGAAATAAAACTTAGGCATTAAACATTTTACTTGATAATTTTACATAGACATGTCATTGTAACCATAAGCCACTTTTACAACAATTAAAAATAGCTTCAGAGATCCTCTTCATCAGTGCTACCTATCATCAGACCCTGGAGTATGTGCTCAGGTTTGTCAAATCTGAATGTTCAAGTTTGGTATTGCGGTAATTTGAGACTTTGGGAGCTGGCAACGAAAGGATTTTTATAATTTTACTTTACAATGATTTGGTTTCTTAACTCGTAACACTACATGCGTAAGATTTACTTGCGCCTTGCCTAGTTAATTTTATAATGATGAAGCAATTTAAAGACACTATTTTTAACAATGGTTGTGATAAACTTAGCAAATCGTATTAATATCAATACCAACATTAATATAAATCGGACCCTTTGTGCTGTGCACACCTTAATTTTTACATTTTTCTAAATTTGTCAATAAACGCAGTATTTGTATATTCAAACCGCATTTAATTGGAGAAAAGCAAAAACCCACCAGTTGTTCTTCTAAAGAATTAACACCAACCACGTGCACGAAATTGCGTATTTTGCTTTCCTGTGACTTTTAAGTGGTGTTTATAGTGACTAGAACATTCCCAAGGAACTGTCATCATCATCTGATATTTGAATACACGCATTGCCTTTGTATTGCATTGCATTGCCATCAGATGAAGCTGGTAGTAGAGTTGAAGTCAGTTTTTCTAGTTTTTTAAACTTTATTTTTAAAAAATTAATAAATCAAGAAACTTGTGTGCCGATTTTGGTCCAAATCGGTTGATAAATGAGAACTGTAGGCGATTACTGACAGACAGACAGACAGCCGGGCAAAAGCATTTTTGGCCAATCTCGCAACTGAGACGCTTCGCTCGCTCGGTCAATAAGTAACTAGCTGACCCGGCGAACTTCATACCGCCATATTGTGAGATTTAAAAAAAGTTTCGATTTCACTTTTTAAAACTTTCTTTTATACATACAAACCTTGTCCTGACAATCTGTTGATGATGATGAATATGAAAATTGCATAACGGCATTTCAAGCTCTACTTACAAATTCAGGCAAGTGTAATGTAGGAACAGCATCTTTCCAGAGTCTTTTCCTTTTTTTTAAATTTTTGTTGTAGCACTCTGGTTCAAAATGTATACTACATGCGTACTGCTTTCACCCATTCTCTTTTTTTTAATGGATTAGTTGGAAACCTAAGAGTGAGAATAAATTCGTTCGTTCATTTACATCGATATTTTTCATCGATAGTTTCAAACCCTATTTGAAAGAATTGTAATGAACGAACACTGAACGAATGAAAAAAGAACGGTAAAACCCGACTCATTTCAGTAAGTCATAAATATAGTTACATTGCAGAAAAAATTGAGTACTCGTTAATATGGCATCATATAAGCAAAAATTATATTCAATTTTATTAGTTTTATGAAAAATTAGCCACTTTATCGGCATAAAATTGTACTCACAGGTGAAAAGAAATATTAGTTACGCGATCACTGTAGTTTTTACAAAATAATACGGCGCATTTTGTCATTTTTTTGCATTATCTTGTCTTGAGAATCAACGTAGTGGTCGTGTCAACACTGACGCAACAATTTTGCTTGTTAGGCAAAAAGGCTGGTACGTGGCGAGCGGGGGTAAAGGCGAGATCGTCCGAGTTACGTGTCCCGTGTATTCGTCCAAGCATTTGAGCTATTACAGTGACCACGAAGAACAAAGACTTTTACAAATTGGCACTAGTGAAAATAAAAAGCAATTTCAAAAGTCAAGTAGATCATTTTCCATATTTTTGACTCCGCGATTTTAAATTGTAACATCTATATTCTCATTTGGTGTTACACGAGCGACCATCATTAAAAAAGATTTAAAAAAAAGTAAGTCGTTTTAATAACAAAATTCATAGCGTTGAATATTTATCTACAATAAATTTAGAACAAGAAAAATATGTGTAAATATATTTCTATTATATACCTGCATGTATACGTATTAAATGTAGCTTTTTGTTTCTAGAAAACTAATTAGTCGGTTAAAAAGGCGTAGGACGCTATTGTATTGTGTAAATATTTAATAATACCATGTTTATCTGGTTTAACTTAGAGTTATATATAATTTTATCTTATTAATGTATTCATTACTATAAATTATAGGTTATATTAGGTATATTTTATCTAAATAAAAATAATTAAGCATTAAAATAATAAAATTGTCTACAAAGAACTATTTTCGTCAATTTTTTTTCTGTAGGTAATTCTTTATATTATTGTTTATGTATACCTACTGTAAAATACTCTTTAGAATATTATTAATAATTAATTAGTGTTCAATAGATAGTAGAACCTAGGAATGAAAATTAAAGTATTTAGTAGATGTAAATATTTTGAAAGTTGTAAGAATGTGTAATCTCCTAGAAATGATAGACTTTGTAAAATATTATAATAAACAATAAATATTCGTGTTCAAAAATACTGAATAATTGTTTTATTTTACATACTCACGTAAAAGCTAATTATTTTAATATCATAAATGAGTCCGGTTGTTGGACGTTATTAAGAGTAACAATAATATTACTCGGAAAATACAAAAAAAAAGTCCAAAGTCATAAATCTTTTATTCAATAAAATCACAATCATTGCGAGCAGAGCCTAAAAGAACGCCTAAGAAACTACGGCCTGCTTCTATATATCTACACACTAAACTGAATCACACTCATATCTTCCGTGGACGACGTCATTGTGCATGGACGTGGACGACGTCATTGTGCGCGGACGTCGAGTGACGTCAGTGACGTCCCGCATGCCGGCCTGCCGGAGTGGACACTCGGACAGCTGGCTAAGGGGCTAGGCTTTCAGCTCGAGGACTGCGGAACACTGTTCATACGACAGATATTGCTAAGCGATTGCTGTTGGCAGCACTGTGCTGCGAATTTGACATTCTACAGCAATAAACCACGCTTCCGATTGGTACTGATTTGGATCAGTTGAGCTATCTATAAATCGTTTGCAACGGTGTGTAGATAGCTCAACTGCTTCATGTGTATTTTGTACATATTATAAATATTGTAAATACTTTATTAGTCCACTATGTTAACCAAGATTGATATACAATAAAAAAAGAAGTTGAATATTTGTGGTTTTATTTTGATGCTATGTTTATTACGACAATAGGGTGCTCGCTTTAAAATAAATTCCTTAAAAAAAAAAGAAGTTGATGTTGACATTTTACAACCGCTTGAGAATAGAAAACTAAATAACAACATTTCGTAAAGAAAAAATTACGTGACTAGACATACATATTTATAACACACACCAAACATTTTATAGTAGGTATATATAGGTATAGTAGGTATACAAAAACAAAGTAAACAGCAAAGAAAAAAGAAGAAAGAGAGTTCGCTTTTGACTAGGTAGTCGGTATTTAACTTTTAAGATAATCCATGCTCGCATTTGTCCGTCTTAGGGCCGTAAGATCAATAGTGGTTTAAACTACAAAAGAGAGTTTAACCTCCAGTCTCCGATTATTTCATAAGATCAATGGTAGTTAATCGACCATGGGGAGCTTAAACTATCGATTAGTTTAAACTCGGCCCAGGGTACGGTTAAACTCCCAATCAAAGATTAAACGCTCATTTTTGACGTTTTTCCAATATGGTTGCCTGGCTACCAGATGTTTGTTTGGACTAAACTTTTTATTTGTATTGTAATTCGTTTGTTGTAGTTTTGAGATTATAAATAAAAAAAGTCTATTGCAATGGAAAATTATTCGGATATCGAATTATTTCATGGGCTGAAAACATTACATACAACAAGAGTTCAAATTCAAAACCAACAACCAAAAGGTCTTATTACACTATGCAATCTCAAGTCAGGCTTACTGACAGTGATGTAACGTAACGAGTTGAATTATTTCGAACTCGAATTAATTATTTTAGTTAAACTGAACCTTGATTCGAGCCGCCAATTGGCTTGACTCAACTAGGTCCGTATGCAACGTATGTGGTTAGAGAAATTGGTGCTAGATTTTCACTCGTATGACTTTATATACATGCAAACCCTCGATGCGAGTCAATTCAAATAACTTGAGTTCGAAATAACTCAACTCGTCACGTTACATTACTATCAGTAAGCCTGACTTGAGATTGCATAGTGTAATAAGGCCTTGACAAAAATTGCGTCTGTATGTCAATGTCGATGTGGTCGAATATGTCAAACTGACTAATTATAACCTTTTTTTTCATGAACGAAAGAACGAAATACGAGAATGTTGCCATGCGTTTAGGACTAATCGAAGTTTATCTAATCTGCTTCTATTTTCGACTTGATCTTATGACAGTAGATTAAGCCATCGATCAAATGTGATCGTAGTTTAGAAAATCCGTAGTTTTAACTGCTTTTGATCTTACGGCCCTTAGTAAGTATAGTCCTTCTCAACATACTCTCCTTTTTAGTGAAGAAATTTATCTCATTTTATAGATTTAATGAATGGAAGAAGCCCTAAAATACTTCTTTCCACGAAGGCGATCCAGCATTCACCGTACAGACTGATGTGATGACTCCCATGGTCAGTGGAGTGGTCATTGCACACACAAAGGCACGTCACTCGCCCACATCTCGCACTAATCCACTCGACAAAGCTATCTGCGGCGTCATTACCCGCTTCGTCTGCTGACGGGCGGCGCCTGGAGGCTCTGCAGGTGAAGATACTAGGCATCATTGTGTGCGAGTCATAGCTAAACTTGCATTGAAGCATCGAAGCGGAACTAGGTTGAAATTGTGCCACACTGAGCTTCAGCAATTGCTTTGTAAGAAAGATAAAAACAAGTAAACCCCGAATCTTGGACCGATTTTCATCAAACATAGCTAAGACAGGCGTCACAGCTCAGTCGGTAATAGCTCTGCCTTCCGTGCTGTGGGTCGTGGGTTCGATCCCCACCGAGAACAAACATTTGTGTGTAGCAAACATAGGTTTTTGTTCTATGTCTGGGTGTTACTATGTATTATAAATATGTATTTACAAAAAAAAAAAGTATATTTAAGTATTCTATCAGCATCTAGTTCCCATATTACAAGCTTTGCTTAGTTTGGGACTAGAGGGCGTCGTGTGATATGTCCATGAATCTCACTCCTCACTCTCCTGACTAATTCACCTTTCAAACAAAAAATAAAATCAAAACCGATTCATCTGTCGGGAGCTACGTTGCTTCAGACAGCCACACACACACGCACAGACACAGATACGTCAAATTTGTAACACCCCGTCGTTTTAGCGTCGGAGGTTAAAAACAATAGGAACCAAGCCATAACTTTGAGAAGCCACCGAATGTTCATAATGCAGCTTTTATATTATTCAAGTTAAGATGTGAAAACACATCCGTCTTGCATTTGTTTCACTTAAATAATCAGAAAACAGTGTGTTAAAAAAATTAAATAAAAATCAAACAAACTATTCCCACGCAATTTAAGTCCAATCTACACGTTACCCTAATCCCGAACCGACCAACAATGGTTAAAAACGGGTTAAGTCCGCGGTCGCGTGCCCACTGCCGACTAATCTGATCGTTGGGTTTGATGCAGTTGACGTACTGTTCCTAATGTACTGTGACATTTGATTTTTAGCCAGATTATTTTAAATTTAATACTAAACAGATTTTTTTAAATGAGGGACAAAAGAGAGAGAGAGAGAGAGCTAATACTGAATTGTACACACAAGGAATTCAGATGACATACAAGAACTTAAAAACTAACTTATAATATCACAATGGGCGGTTTTATCGCTGAAAGCTTTATGTTTTGATAGAAATACCATTTAACTAGATAGGTAGCAATCGAATAGGTATTATTTTTTTTTGCGGAACTATACAAATTGAGAGGTAAAATTTTATTACAAACATTGAAATGAATAGTTTTAGTTAACTTATATTTATTTAAAATAATCATTACATTATAAATGGCTGGACCAATTTAAATGAGACATAGAGTAGAGCAAATATTAACAAGGAGTAGGTACGTCCTCAGTGAACGTGCTCTGAGTTGTAATGCATGCGCTGAACCATTATAATAAGCTTATTTCGTATTTTTTCTCATAAAAAAATATTATTCGTAATATTTCGTAGAGGTTGCTACGAAGTCTACGGCGTAGCAGAAATGCGTTGAAATCTTTTGCTAGTAATATTGTACGACTATTCATAAAAGGTGAAGGAAAACATCGCGAGGAAACATGGCGTAGTCAGCTCTACACGTATTGATGTTGTGTTTCGTGTGGATAGACAGTAGGCTGAGAGGATGGTATAGGTACAAGTCTACTGCATCTGAACATGTCCCCGGCACTGCAGCGACCGCACATCGGGACATGGGGACCAAGTGGCCCCAGTAATCTAGATTATTCTATTCAAGTTTTGAACTATTTCACTTTTGTTCGCATCAGTTCTCCTACTGAAGTGAGGTACACTGCGCCACAAAAGTGAGGTACAAACTACGTAGGTACAGTTAGCGACAGAGAACACTGAACAAAAGGCGAGTGTACATAATTGTACAAGTTCGCGAGTAACTCACCGGACGGACGCTGTTTCGGATTCTGGATGGTTGTCTGCGAGAGGTGATCATGTGATCTCGCAAAAATATTTACTTAAATATATTTTTCTGATGGCTTTCTGTGAAAGGTGATGAAGTCAAAAGTGAACAGTGATTACACAAAATTTATATTTTGTATGTAATTTCTAGGCTATGAAAGAGAAGTGAAGAGCATAGAGGTAAAAAAGACGCTGCTAAGTCATAACTGGCATAGGAAGTGTGGGTTTGATTCCTGTCACAAGAATAATTTACATGCTCTGGCACATAATTTACAGGTTAATTTACAGACGAAGGGGTAAAAGTGGCGAAGTTCTATTCGAACTTCGTCTAGTGTTTGTTGTCACCATTGACACGTAAGAAGAAGAAGATTTACAGGACATGAGACTTAGCACATTTATGTAAAAAAGCTACTTTATTTAAATATGATTTATTCAGTGTATTCTCGATGCGATGTGCAAATCTAAAACAAATCTGATATTATATTCAAACTATTTGCATATTGCATAACATCATCCTCAACCCGCCATAATTCAATACTTTCTTCACAGCTTCCACTATTACAATCGCCGCGAGAACGAGACAGAGCTATATCAACCCACGCTTTAGAAGGAGAAGAAAGATCCAATTGTGCCAAGTTTCAGTCGAAGGAGGAATACCAATTCAAAAATTCAGTTCCAATTTCAATTTATTGGGAAACAAAATGGAGTCTGGTGTTAGAGCCACTGACGAAGTGTTAATAAGTTTGTGTTTTGGAAAATTGGTTAACGTTGGTAACTTTTATTTATACTACTATGAAACCAGCCCGATGGCCCACCTGATGTTAAGTGGTAACCACTGCCTATAACAATGGATTGCTTTACTAAGCACGTCCACATCTCATGGTAAAAAATATATTGTTAGCTTCACCGTCAAAACGAAAGATTTCTTGGCGCGCAAAAAAAAAGTATTTTTGTTAATGTATCAAAAACTTTTTATTATATCAGACTACCCCATTTAGATAATTAGGTAACAAAAAAGAATCATAATCATTAAATTATTATAATATTAAAATAATATTAAAATCCAATGAAACCCTCCACTGTCCACCGCAGACGAGATAACATAAACAAAATAAAATATTAAACAAATAACAGTAGAGGGGGGTTAGGAGGGGGTGAGGGGTGGGGGGGGGGGGTCAATAATAAAAATAATTACCGCGAGTGTGGCCGTGACAGCGGTGTGAGGCGACAAGTATGGAGAGAGCTCTCTGCGGGGTGATTCTAGACTAGAGTTTTTGTCACGATAGATATATCTCCCAAAACTCGATAGTTTTTCGGAGATATATCTATCGTGACAAAACGTGTTTTGACTTTGAGATACTACGGACTCAAGTGTAGATTTTTTAACAGCTTAGTATGAGAATCTTTACTTAAATCTATGCTTACCTAAGAAACGAGTTCTTCAGAATGCGAACCCTGAGGCCAATCGTAAAGTGACAAGTAGGGCTCTTTTAAAACAGTTCATTCAGGGGGCTCGTCTTCAGTGGACGTGTTCGGTGAGGCAATGCGTCGCTATATGCAGTGGTTATCCCGCTTAACATCAGGCGAGCCATTGGCAAGAAAAGGGAATCGGAATGAACTTGTTTACAAAAAGCCCTACTACAACGAACGCGAAGGGGATTTCTGGGCAAAAAGTCCAGAAATCCTCTTCGCAGGGGCAACACGCAGGGGATTTCTGCCAATTGTCTCAATTGTAATACCGATCGTAAATTCTTATAAAAAGTCCTTTCCATACTTAGCCGTGAATAATAATCCAGTTCGAGGTCGTACAAGTATTGCGAATTAATCGAAACACAACTACACCCTCCACTCCCCCCCCCTCCTCCATCGCGTCTTCCCCCCCCCCCCACAGCGAGAGAGTTAATAGGCACTATTGATGTGTTTGTAGAAAATATTTGAATACAATGATCTGAAAGTTTTGTGAAAGATTGGAGAGAATTGAAAAAAAAAAAATTACAGTTCAGCCCCCGTATGCCAATATCTTTTGCTGTCAAGTTATATTTCACTGCCCAGTGTAATTTCTTCAGGTCACGTGGTACAATTTTGTACCACGTGATCATTCTTTTTAGACACTTGACAGCAAAATATGCGCGAAAACACATCAAATGACGTCATAATGTCACTATTTAGTCACAGAATAACTATGAGTTAGTATGAACTGACCATGATTTAAAACTTTGCAGTTCAACTTTGCAGTTCAACTGAGATTGGCATACCCCTGCAGTCGATAATAATAATAGCTCTGCCTTGCCTGTGGTCGTGGGTTCGATCCCCACTGAGAACTAACAGTTGTGTGACAAACATACATGTTTGTTCTATGATTGGGTGTTACTATGCATTATAAGGATGTATTTACAAAAAAAGATATAAATATTCTGTCAGCAATATAATTCCCATATTACAAGCTTGGCTTAGTTTGGGACTAGAAGGCGTTGAAATGTCCATGAATATAAAAAAAACTGTATATATAAAGAAACACTTTATTCACAAAGAAAATTATGACTAATATAGTATTTACAATATTTATAATATGTACAAAATACACATGAAGCAGTTGAGCTATCTACACACCGTTGCAAACGATTTATAGATAGCTCAACTGATCCAAATATAAAAAAATATAAATGACATAATATGCAGAGCACGTTTTGCCTAAAGCATCAAACCCGCACCTATACCTCATCTTGTAAGTTCTTTTCACCTGCTTTTAAAACCAAACAATAACAAAGACAACCGGCACAATAGCGCACAGTGTTCTACCGTGGGACATCCCGCGGGCACCTGACTACCCCTTGCGTGGGAGAGATCCAACGATAACACGCCATTCATAGCTGATATTGATACATTTTGAACGATGCTAATTGTGGAGTGGTGAAGGTTAAGGAGAGGAAACAAAAAATGTGGCCTTTCGTATACAAAATGGTTTTTATACAAATTAATGATGGAACAAGCTGATGGCCCACCTGATACTAAGTGGTAACCACTGCCTATAACGATGCATTGTCTCACTGAGCACGTCCACTGAAGACGTGCCCTGCAGGAGTAAGCCAATCAAAGTTGAACTGCAAAGTTTTAAATCATGGTCAGTTCATACTAACTCATAGTTATTCTGTGACTAAATAGTGACATTATGACGTCATTTGATGTGTTTTCGCGCATATTTTGCTGTCAAGTGTCTAAAAAGAAACACGTGGTACAATTTTGTACCACCTGAAGAAATTACACTGGGCAGTAAAATATAACTTGACAGCAAAAGATTGGAATACGGGGCTTTGATGCATTACCCAAATCATTTAAAGTGGAAATAAGGCGCTTATCAAATTAAAAACATTCTAGATTTCACTAGTATTATACAAATGGGAATAAAAGTTTTTGATTTCTATTACAGTTGGCGGTAAGGCAGCCAGTCCGGACATTAAACCCCTGTTTGTTATCAACCAGTTAATAACCACAGATCTCGCATCGTATGTTTGTAACCTTTGTGGCTTATCTCGTAATCAGAGTTGCCAAAAGGCCGCAAAAACCATTTGTTGTCAGCAACGGTAACAATACACTTTGTGCAACAAGTGGGGTGTGGGGGAACCACTTGTTTCTTTGAAACTATATTTTATTGATAAAACCTTTTTACAAAATAATTACTGTCATAGATAATGGTGTTTTTTTTTGTTTTTTAACCTTCATACTTATAAGGACACCTACTTTCTTTTGGCGTCTCTTCCATATAATTTTCCAAATGTTTGCTATTTAGGTATTGTTTTTTATTATATAAGTTAATGTATCTACCGTACTGTGGTTGGACGTGCCTCTGTCCACCCTTAATGCAACAAAAATCTTCTTTGCATTCAACTTCGTATTTACTTATTTGAAAATTTTATTATTTCGATTTAGCACCAAATCCAACCATCAATTTGTCGTTACCTAAAAAAAACAAACAAAATCAGCTACAAAGAGAATAATATTGGATACCATAGAAAAGAAACTCAATATATTTTGACACTTCGCAAAAACTCTATTGAGTTAAGGCTGTTTGCACAATTTGCGATTTTCCGCTCCCCCGGCGCGTGTTGGCTCGCCTTAATAGACCAGACCCGTTACACTACTCGGCTATAACTCTGGCACATATTCATAACCAAATTGCGCGTCGCATGGAACTGGCACCTAGAATCACCTAGTTATATAAGACGACTCTAAATGATCCTTGTGATTTTATTGAATAAAGAAATTTTTACTTTGACTCTGTTTATGTGCGTTTCGTAGCGTGTGTATTCCACGCTTATATTGAAACGCAACGTTTGAAACGCGTAATTTTTGTAAAGGAATTCCTAATTTAAAAGACACTGACCGGGCGCGGTGGTGTGAAATGTGCCATATCAACATCCGCAATGTGTAATTTTTTTTTAACGTTGCAAATGTGTTTAGTTCGCGTGAGTGAACTCAGTCGATATCGTGATGACGTGACGGGTGGAGGAGGAAGCCTTTTCAAACTCAACAATAAAGAAAAATAATTTCATTAATATACTTATGAAGTTTATATATAGAGAAATTTAAATAAATTAAAAAAATAATTATATATATATAACAATAAAGAAATAATGACTAATAAGGTATTTACAATATTTATAATATGTACAAAATACACATGAAGCAGTTGAGCTATCTACACACCGTTGCAAACGATTTATAGATAGCTCAACTGATCCAAATCAGTACCAATCGGAAGCGTTTGAAGAATCGGAAGAAATAAAGAAAAACATATATAAATATTCATGAACACACAACGCCCTCTAGTTCCAAACTAAGCAAAGCTATATGGAAACTAATAATACACCCACACATAGAACATGATGTTGTGAAACTTTTCGTTCAATAAAGAACAATGTCCAAAACTGCCCCACTTTCTAAATGTTTCAAACTTTAAAGTCTAGAAGATTAGGCTATTTTTAAAAGTGTAATAAATTATTTTTAGGTATCTATATCTATTAGTAAGTAAATACGAAGTTTTTACCTTAATTTGCTTTCAATGCTTCCCAAAATACAAAATTATCTCAGTCCCGTGTTCTTTGCTAAAGAAAAAAAAACGAAGAAAAAAGAACTTGGAAAAAAAAATACTTTCTATAGGTAAAGTCTTCAAAGAAAGTGGTTTTTATCTTCTTAAATCAAGAAATCCAATCTTGAATCAAGGAAATACCAACCTCCTTTAAACTCTTCAGAACATTTCTTCGAACAAAGATACCACAGACTATCAAAACTTTTTCTCTATCAATTTTTTTTTATTTAACAAAGAAATTGTCATGCAATACTTTAAACGCCCAGATGTGGTTTTAAGCACAATTTGTTTATAATTCTACAAAAACTACTCATTGAAATATACCTGAGTTTAATAAAAGCAGGTAATGTTAACAACCAAATTAATAAGACCTATATATATAAAAAAGTAACCGTACTGACTGACCCATTGACAAATCTATTTGTAGTACTTATGGATTATTCTTGACAGATAACCAAGACTAGATAACTGGTTATCTCAGAAGAATTCTTTACCTCTCAGATAACCAGTTATCTCAGATTTTTTTCCTCATAGATAATATGCAATACGGTAGAGTCTGACAAAGCTAAGTTTGCAATTAAATAAATGGGCAACACCAAAAAGATTTAGGTACCTACCTTTTTGTACTTAGGTACTTACATGATATCTTTTTTACATCAGAAATCAATAAAAATTTTCTGATTTCTGATTTCATAATAACTTTTGAAGACATTAAAGGTTGTCAGATTATTATCATGGTATAGAGGGTGTTTTCAACTATAGGTCTGCCATATTCTAAGCGCTGCAGACTTAGCATGGTCAGTCTCTACCTACTAAATCTAGAAAAAAAAATATTGATTTTAAAAATACAAAAACATGTCAATTTTTATGCCAAGAAAAGGAGCAAAGTCGTAGATATTCCACTAGTAGCTAGTTTTATACAACTGTCATACATGTTTAAAGTTCATAGAGGTCTACTTAAATTGGTTTATGTGTTATTCGAAACCATTGAACGAGTATCGATTACGTATTGTTCAATGATCGAGGTTCAATTTTTTTTAACATTGCAAAATATTTTCTGTCAAGTAACTTTGATCTTTATTACCGTTACAGAAAGAGTTAGATTTGTATGTAAGAGTGGCGAACAAATATTTTTGTTATTGTTTGAAATGTTTGCATTGAGTGACTGACTGACTGAAGTGATATTTTAAAAAGTTTACTTTTTTTAAATATCCTATAAGTATATAAAAAGTAAACTTTTTAAAATGTCACTTTTATTTTCATTGACTATGTGTATTGTGTAAGTACTATCGGCAAAATTTCCGCCTTACCACTTTTGAAACTGTTTTGCTTGCAAGCAGTTAGCTACCTGACCTCGCCTTTTTAACCGACTTCAAAAAAGGAGGAGGTTCTCAATTCGGTTGTATGTTTTTTTTTTTTATTTTTATTTTTTTTTTTTATTTTTTTTTTTAGTGTTTGTTACCTCAGAACTCCGTCATTTATGAATCGATTTCAAAAATTCTTTTTTGATCTGAAAGGATATACTTTCAGATTGGTCCCATTTAATTTTCATCAAAATCGGTTCAGTAGTTTGTGTTATAAATAGAAATAACTGAAAAAAAATGCCAAGTTGTGGCGTAGCGCCTACCATTTTACTGCTAGCAACGATGCAATATGCCAAGTTGCGGCGTAGCGCCTACCATTTTACTGCTAGCAACGATGACCCTTTGTGCACACCTAAATTTTAACATTTTTCTAAATTTGTCAATAAACCCAGTTTGTACATTCAAACCGCATTTAATTGGAGAAAAGCAAAAACCCACCAGTTGTTTCTCTAAAGAATCAACACCAACCACGTGCACGAAATTGCGTATTTTGCTTTCCTGTGACTTTTAAGTGGTGTTTATAGTGACTAGAACATTCCCAATGAACTGTCATCATCATCATCATCTGATGATGAAGCTGGTAATCGAATTGAAGTCGGTTTTTCTAGTTTTTTAACTTATAAATTATTCTTTTGTCTTCTTATTTTGACCAACCAGAGATCTAAACATCTATTTATTTTTATGACGGCCCATTGTTTTCATAACTTTTACACCCGAAATAATTTGCTTCTATTGGTATTAAAAAATTAACGGCTAGTCAGTTCACAGAAAATGCAACCTTAAGGTGGTAAGGCAGAACTTTTGCTGATGGTACCTACCTACTACAATAGGATCTGACTACACTATAGACGAATTAATTTGACACACTGGATTTTCGTTTGTTGCACATAATTTCAGAGAGATAAAAATCCGTTGCGCATACTGTAAGTTGGATAAAATAATTGAAGTATCTAAAAACGTTTAAGTAATAAGTAACTTGTGGGTCGTGGGTTCGATCCCCGCTGAGAACAAACATTTGTGCGTGGAAAACATAGATGTTTGTTCTATGTCTGGGTGTTACTATGTATTATAAGTATGTATTTACAAAAAAAAAGTATGTAAGTATTCTATCAGCTATCTAGTTCCCATATCACAAGCTATGCTTAGTTTGGGACTAGAGGGTGTTGTGTGTAAAGTCCAAGAATATTTATTTATTTATTTATTTATTTAACTTCCCATAAATTAAAATGGTTTGAATTACAAATTCAACGGTTTAAAATAAAAAATCGATAGATTTAGATTCGGTTGTGTTCCTTACAACGATACCCCGCTGTGTGGCGACCACACCCGATAATTTGAACCAATTTCACTATAATGTACCTACTCCGCCCTACACTCAACACTACAAAGAAATTTTATGAAAAACGATTTGTCAGTAATTTAACGTATTTTTACCATTATCCTTTGCCATGGTGTGTTTGTTTGTGTGACTGCAATTAATTCTAGGAAATTTTAGCTTTGTTCATTGCAACCAGTTTTTTTTTGTAGCGAATTAGATAGGTACATACTTCTTTTTTACTGAAAGGAACGTATAAATTTTTCAATTTCTTTTTCTCGACCTCTGCATTAAAAAAAATGCCTTTTTCAAATATGATTGTAGAACGACTTTACCTATTACAAATGCCGTCACAGCTCACGTCAACATGCTACAAGCCCTTTGGTTTTACCCATTTTTCTCTAACAAAACGGTAATTCCGTCTCGTTGACTCGAGTACATAATTCAATAACAATTGCAAGGTAAGTACACTCAGAACAAAGAAAACAATTAGTAGTACTATTGAAGTCAAAGTACTTACGGAGTAGTCTCGTGTGGCGTACTACCCGTCACTACCCGGCTGCAAACAGGGTTCCGAACTATCGTGTCCCGGACGGAACCCTTGTCCGTCTGTCACAGCTTTTCGAAATAAATAAATATTCATGGACTTTACACACAACGCCCTCTAGTCCCAAACTAAGCAAAGCTTTTGGTATGGGAACTAGATGGCTGATACAATACTTATATACTTTTTTTTGTAAATACCTACTTATAATACATAGTAACACCCAGACAGAACAAACATCTATGTTTTCCACGCACAAGTGTTTGTTCTTAATGGGATCGAACCCACGACCTACAGCACGGAAGGCAGAGCTATTACCGACTGAGCTGTGACGCCTGTCACAGCTCTCTGCCTCTCTCTCTCAGCTTGAAAATCGTCTGTATTTGAATTAATTAAATTAATTAAACAAACATAGTTTTTGAAAATAGTTTTTGAAAAAAGTCTGAATACCAAATATTATGGTCTTACACTGGTTTCGTTCGGAAACGTCGGTGATTGAATCCACTCACTCTTGACCGCTTTTTTTTTTTTTTTTTGATTGTTCTAAATAAAGGCGTGTGTAATAAAATAAAGGTATTGTACGTGTGGTTATTCAATGATATGATTTGAAATGACTTTCTTGTTCAATTTTTGTTTCTCAGTGGCAGGACATCTTTGTTTTGAGAAATGTCCTACTGTTTTTGAGCTGTGAATTGACCGCATATTACTAAGGAGAAGGGAGCACAAAAATATTTATTACATCGTCGACCTCATCGTCACTTAACATCAGGTGAGATCGCGGTCAAACGCTTGCCTGTATATTATTAAAAAACTTGTGTATTTTTTATATCTATACCTACGTACGATATTTTATTTAT
This sequence comes from Gandaritis pyraliata, assembly GCA_947859175.1. NCBI lineage: Eukaryota > Metazoa > Arthropoda > Insecta > Lepidoptera > Geometridae > Gandaritis > Gandaritis pyraliata. The sequence goes on along the minus strand of OX401876.1, from coordinate 6,668,302 downwards.
CTATATGATGGGACCAGTCGATGACGCACCTGATGTTAAGTGGTAACCACTGCTTATAACAATAAATTGCTTTACTGTACGTCATTTGAGGATGTACCCTGTGATGCATTACACTGCGACAATCACTCTAAGATATAAAGTTGTTAAGTTTGATGTGCGTGTAATAGCACCGGCACCCATACCCTTCAAACCGGAACACAGCAATGCGAGCAGCACTGTGCACACCACGAAACGGTGGTGGTATAAAACACCCTCTATTATAATATAAAGATTTCCTTGAAAAGCAATTAATAATCAAATCAATCAATCAAAATTAAGCAATCTTCTGTAGAACTGCGCTTGATATTTAATTTGATTGGTTTAGTTCTTTTTCTGAACATACGAGTCTAAGGCCTCCTACGCACTATGCGGTTAGCCGGAATGCGGCCAGCCGTGCGGCTGACCGCAATAACAAATTTGTACGAGAATGTAGTTTTCATTCGCACTACGACGCGGCTGCCGGCCGACCGCTCCGGTCGTTCTGAGCGCTGCGGCCCGACCGGCGGCCAGCCGGACGGTCGCCATACACACTACGCGGATATGCTAGTTTGCGGTTGCCCGCCATTGACGGTAAACGTGTTCACCAACGTTCGCGCATTTGATAGTTTATTACTATGGATTTCGATACCGAAAAATTATCTTCGAAAAACAATTCAAAATGCTTGCTCTCATCTCGAGTTTGCAAATAAGGATGCACCCAGTACCTTTTTTTCGGTTTCTTTTTATAACGCGAGTAAATATAATAAATAGCTGCGACTATTCTTCTTCGACGAATAGTCGACGAAGCTTCTTCGACGTTCATCTTGGAAATGAGCCGATCCAACCGCAAACTACTACGGTTTCTAAACGCACTTTCCGGTTGGAGTTGCGGCTATCCGCCACCCGGCTAACCGCAAGCGCAACCGCTTCCTACGGTTAGCCGCACGGCTGGCCGCATTCCGGCTATCCGCATAGTGCGTAGGAGGCCTAAGTTTTTCTTTTTAAAGCAGTTGTGAGACAAATCTATATTTTAACAGTAAACGCTCAGGCGCAGGCGCAGGCGGCGGCGCGGCGAGTACAGAAGGCGTAGAGTGCACTGAAGAGTGCACGCTGACGAGTGCACGCGGAGTGGACGGACTCAGGATATTAAAACAAAGTATGTAAGTATTCTATCAGCCATCTAGTTACCATATTACAAGCTTTACTTAGTTTGGGATCAGAGGGCGTTGTGTGAAATGTCCATGAATATTAATTTATTTATTAATTACTACTAGCTTCCTCCCGCGACTTCGTACGCGTACAGTTTGATCCTGTTGATTTTCCGGCATAAAAATTGCCTATGTGTTAATCCAGGCTACGAACTATATGTATTTCAAGTTTCATCTAAATCGGATCAGTAGTTTTTGCGTGAAAGAGTAACAAACATCCATACATCCATCCGTACTTAGGTACAAACTTTCGCGTGTATAGGTAATATTAGTGTGATGATAAATACTAATGCAGTTGGTTTGAAAATACAACCGTCGTTTGCAGGACAATGCCTATATTTTTACTTAATTGTAACTCGTGCAACCTTTTTTTATACTAAACTAGCAGTTGCCCGCGACTTCGTACGCGTCTACAGTTTCCGTGTACATTATATTATCTGTGCGTGTACCGAGCGGATACTTCTTTGAGAAACTTGACATTACACCTCATTACACCGAACTCGTACCTACTGGAATGTCAAACGCTAGTCGTTAGACCAAAGAGGTAGTACTACGCCCTGTCAAACTGACGTGACATGACATGACAATGAAATCCTATTGCCAATTGGCGCTGCTAATCCTTTTCGTTCATTTTATCCTGTAGATCCTGTTAATTATTCGGGATAAAAAGTAGCCTATGTGTCAATCAAGGTTACGAACTATACATATGCCAAGATTCATCCAAGTTGGTTTAGTAGTTTAGACGTGATTGAAACACAAACATCCAAACATCTCAACTTTCACATTTATAATATTAGTAGGATGATGGAACAAGCCCATGGCCCACCTGATGTTAAGCTGATGATCTTTTTTGTTTTCAATTTACTTCAAATTATTATTTCTGATCTAGAATTCCTATATTATCTAGTAGCGCTGACTGCCTCCCTGCAATACCACCGTGCTAGTATTTTGTTAGTCGGTCGCTTTGTGTCAGTCTGGTCTCCACAGCGGACTCCCTCGCACTCGCCGCGTCAGAAGGAGACGGAGGATCGTCACGGCACACCGCGCATGTCCAGTGTCACAATATTTGATCACTTATTGGTTACAATACGATCTTTATTTGTACTCTTCACATTCTTTGGCTGTGGGCTTTTTAACTGTTGATTTTCGAAAAAGCTACCTATTTTAAAATACTCTTTTAAAAAGTGGAAAAGTGGCCGCGGCTTTATTTGATAGAGGAGTTAGGGGTGACGGGGGAACTTATGACTCATGACTTTAGGTACTATCGGCAAAATTTCCGCCTTACCACTTTTGAAACAGTTTCCCTTGCAAGCAGTTAGCTACCTGACCCCGCATTTTTCTTTTGTCTTCTTATTTTGACCAACCAGAGACCTAAACATCCATTTATTTTTATGACTGCCCATTGTTTTCATAACTTTTACACCCGAAATAATTGGTTGCTATTGGTATTCAAAAATTAACGGCTAGTCGGTTTACAGGAAATGCACCTTTAAGGTGGTAAAATAGAACTTTTGCTGATGGTACCATGGTCGTATGACAATGCATTGTCTCACCGAGCACATTCACTGACGACGTGAGGACTCCCCCGGCGTCCATCACTCTGAGACGTTTTGTTAGGTTAGTCTAATGTGCCTGTAATAGCACCGGAACACAGCAATGCGAGCATCACTGTGCGGCGCACGAAATAGTAGGTAGTACTTCCACGGACGAGCTCGCACACAAAACCTTACTACTAGAAAACCTTACCTACTCATAGTACTGACAACGGATCTTTCTCCCTCTGAACTATCTGCAGGGGTATGCCAATCAAAGTTGAACTGCAAAGTTTTAAATCATGGTCAGTTCATACTAACTCATAGTTATTCTGTGACTAAATAGTGACATTATGACGTCATTTGATGTGTTTTCGCGCATATTTTGCTGTCAAGTGTCTAAAAAGAATGATCACGTGGCACAAAATTGTACCACGCGACCTGAAGAAATTACACTGGGCAGTGAAATATAACTTGACAGCAAAAGATTGGCATACGGGGGCAGTACTTAGGTAAGATTTTTAGAATGTCTCATAAATTAAGAAAGATGATTAGTGGATTATCTTTGTCCTAGAAACTAAACAGCAAAATCACGGCTACTATTGACTTTATTAAAACAAAGAGTTTGTCACGTATATAGCTATCAAGGCCGCGGCTTGAGCAATGTTTGCGAACACCAGCTTTCGATAAAGCGATGGCAAAATAATTGCAAACAATATTTAAAAACACGTTGTTCTACTACCACTGGAACTCATAGTATATTTATTACAAGGAACTGAACAGCTGCCTTACCGCAAAGTGTAATTTAAACTTGACGGTTCTTCCGTTCATATGAGTTAGTGGCCAACTCTAGTAACGGAGTTTTTAGTCGTCGTGGCTTAACAACTACTAGAGCCGGGACAGACAGTCGAAAGTGCCCTCCCAAGCACAGAACCGCTTTATGTAAACGCCACTAGCGGTCACCCATCTAAATAGTGACCGCGCAGAACGTCGCTTAACTTAGACGATCGATGAAGATTGGCTAAGCAAGAGATAGATATAAGATAGATAGATAAATAAATACTGTATTGTACACATAAGAAATTCAGACGACATACAAAAACTTAAAAATTGATTTATATTACAATGGGCGGCCTTATCGCTGAAAGCGATTTCTTCCAGGCCTAGACCAAAGTGCTTCCAAACATTGCAGGTGTATGTGCGACTGCTAATCTGGAAGTTTTACTTAATCAACTTGTTTTGTCGTCAGTACTACAGCCACTTCAAGAAAAAACATTTAATCTCACCAAAAACTGGAAATTACATTACGATGTCCAACGCACACATTGTATTAAGACACACACACATGTATTGTCCTCGCATCATACACTAGCGATGTAAAGAGTGTACCATAATAGGTTACATTTTTGTAACTATGAAAATTATATTGAAATTACGAAAAGCTTTTTATGCGAAAAATTTATGGCAGAAGAATTGCTGAGCTGATGTTAAATATGGTTATTTCTGCCTATAATAAGTACCATCAGCAAAAGTTCTGCCTTACCACCTTAAGGGTGTATTTTCTGTGAACTGACTAGCCGTTAATTTTTGAATACCAATAGAAGCAAATTATTTCGGGTGTAAAAGTTATGAAAACAATGGACCGTCATAAAAATAAATAGATGTTTAGGTTAGGTGAATAGGTTGGTCAAAATAAGAAGACAAAAGAAAAAGGCGGGCTTAGGTAGCTAACTGCTTGCAAGCGAACAGTTTCAAAACTGGTAAGGCGAAAATTTTGCCGGGAGTGTTTTTAGCTATGTTTCATGAAAATCGGTCCAAGATTCGGGGGTTTTTATATTTAATTACTTGTTTAGCATACTTGTCGAGTTATTTTGCACCACCCTGTACACAGACATGCGCATTGTGTTATTCTAACTAATGACGTAATTATAATCGTGCCTTATTTAATTCCACTGTTTGTTCTCAATTAACCCGATTCAAAGACTCCATATTGGGTACAGTTGTGAAGACAAGCGGTATGTTTTTTTTAAATAAAAGTATTCTACTTAGAACACCCAGTTTTAGAGTACCAATCAATCAAAGTCAAAGTCAAAATTTCTTTATTCAATAAAATCACAAGGATTATTTTGAAGCTTGATGCTCTATTAATTATTATAGTCTGTATAGGCACTACCTAAGCACGATTAAAGATCCACAGACGTTTTGTTTAAAAATAATAAATAGTAACTGTTTTGTATATCATTAGAAATAAATAAAGTACTTTTCGTAGCAGAAGTGCTACGCCGTAGCACACACAATCATATTGAAAGACAGGCGTGTGTTTTTCCAGTCTAGTTTTATATGGTTTTGTTAAAAAATCTTATTTGATTTTCCTAATATACAGCAATAACAGTATTAATTTTTACAAAATACAACTACTAACCGTTGCAAACGATTTATAGATAGCTCAACTGATCCAAATAAATAAATAATAAATATTCATGAACTTTACACACAACGCCCTCTAGTCCCAAACTAAGCAAAGCTTGAGATATGGGAACTAGATGGCTGATAGAATACTTATATACTTTTTTTTTGTAAATACATAGTAACACCAAGAAATAGAACAAACATCTATGTTTTCCACGCACAAATGTTTGTTCTCAGTGGGGATCAAACCCACGACCCACAGCACGGTAGGCAGAGCCATTACCAACTGAGCTGTGACGCCTGTCAAATGAAAATGAATGATTTCTTTCTATAAATGAATTACATTTGTTACATTAATACTTTCATTGATTGAATTCATCTAGTTTGTGACAAACCCTTAAAATAGTGAGGCATGTTGTCGCCTTTCTTGGTCTACAAGCCTGTCTAGCACGATTTTTTTTCTAATTTAAAATTAGGTGAGTTTGCTATCAAATGCTTGTAATGTATAAAAAAAAACGTAATGAGGAGGGATGAAAGTCATATCACGAAAAAAGTTATGAATATGAGTGTGACTGGGTACGCAGGTAGAGGAAGGCCGAAGAAGAAGTGGTTGGATTGTGTGAAAGAGGATATGAATGTGAGAGGAGTAGATTCTGAGCTGACGAATGATAGAAGCGAGTGGAAGAAGAAGACATGTTGTGCCGACCCCGCCTAGCGCGGGATAAGGGCAGGGAAATGATGATGTATAAAAAAAAAAGTTGTGAATTATTGTGAAGTGATTTCGTGCACGTCAGTACCGAGCAGGTGACACGGTCTGGTCCCGCGATCGCCTCAATACCTGATGTATTTGCTCTCGCTGTTGTCCACCGCAGACACAATGTTTGGTTACTTTACCAAACTTCACTGGCTCCTCATTTAGAATCACACTATTTTGTAAAATGAGACTTAACACGTTGAGTTTAGAGTTAAATTCTATTGAAATTTGCGGCATCCGAGGAGAAGAAATAAGTTAATTTTATCTTTAAAATGTAACACCTGGATCCTCTTCATCATGCTCATCAGCATGACTTGGTTACACTCTAGTTCGTGCTCTGAACTAGAACTAGGTGTCAAAGTCAAAGTTAAAATTTCTTTATTCAATAAAATCACAAGGATCATTTAGAATCGTCTTATATAACTAGGTGATTCTAGGTGCCAGTCAGATGAATATCCTCATAAATTAGAAACGGCTGCACCGATTTTCATCAGACAAGTACATCCAGATCCCAGATCCGCATTAAAATCGGTGCAAGAGCTACGAAGCCATAGAAAAACAGACACACAACGCCGTTAAACTCATAACACTCGTTCTTTTCTCGGTTTGGTGTTAAATGTTTGGTTACCTTTTCTAATCTACAGGTACTTAGTGGAATATATCACGAATGTATTATTTCTTAATCTGTGACTCGAATTTCCATTTTTTAGAAGCACATTCTGAATTACAAATATTACAATGTTATTTTTGTACTCATTTTCAACTCTATTCCAATACAATAAAGGTCAAACTATGATTTAAAAAAATATGACAAAAAATTTGGTATGCGTTCTGCGTATCCTAATGTAATATTATAATGGTTTCTACTTAAATATCCACTTAAATAAAGAATTTTAAGTTGTTTCTAAAGAACTTAATAGCTTTTAGTTACGTAGTACAAGTACCTACATACCAGCTCGCGGTTACTTACTTGTATTTAAGTTACCTATTTATTCATGGCCGGATTTTTATAAGGATATTTTTTTTTCTAATCGATGACCTCAGTAAAATTTTTTTTGGTTTAAACTAGGCTACTGAGTACTTACCTAGCTTATCTACGTAGCGTAACTTAAAGCCAATATCACCTTTTCATTTTCATGTAGGGTTAAGTTAGCCTCAAGTTCTTTTAATAGGTTATCGTTTGTAAAATAGTTTTTTTTTCTACCGATCGTCAAAGTAAAAAATCTTTTATTCAGTAAACTCACAAGAATCATTTAAAATCGTTTTTTAGACTAGATGATTCTAGGTGCCAGTTCCACGCGACCAGAGACAACAATGTCAACTTAGAAGGGACTATTTCTATAAATAATCAAATTATCTATCTCCAAATATTCACGCACTATTACTTTGTATTTGCAAAACATTAAACATTACAAAAAACACTAACAATACAATAAAAATGAACTAAAACTTATTCAATACAGCAGTATTAAGTTTCCGATTTTATTGTTCATTTATAAACGTTTTTTTAGTGCAATTTGTGGTTTATAAAACTAACAATGAGGTTATTCTATTAAAGCGATCTTTTGTTAATAGTTTTGTGAAAAAAGGGCACTTTGGCTGCACGTGATACGATGGAAAAAAAATTAAATAAGTAGATACGTATTCCACAGAATTTCTTGTGAGTACGATCACCCACGACACCACAATATCTAGACTGGCTTTCTGATTATATTTCGAAAGATTGTGTCGGAGCTTTTTAGCTCAAGAGATTCAGAATTAGCGTCTCTCTCTGCTGCCACGTAAGCAGTGATGCTTGCATTGCTGTGTGCAGGTTTGAAGGGTATGGATGCCGGTGCTATTACCTACACGCACATCACACTCAACACCGACGTGTCTCAGACTGATGAACACTGCAATACCTACTGACCTCAAGAAAGGTGAAGCCAAACAGTGTTAACTACAAAAAAGTAAGGTCTATTAACGTGAAGCAATTTCTTCCAGACAAATAACTAATCTTGAATAATTTTAGCATAAAAACGCAACAAAAGGGGAGAACTATACTTTTTCTCAAAAGAAAATCTTCTTTTGACATAAAGTGCTTGCAAAATTAGGGTATCACAAACCCTTCCTTATTGTGGTTTTTATCCTGCGTTTTATTACTTTTTTATTTCTTTATAACGGCTTTAGGGTCAGATATTGATATTATTATGACGTAGGGGTGCCACGGGGGCCTGCCATCGGATATCTTTTATATTTTAGCGCGGTTCTGTATGAAACAGAACTACTCAAGTTAAACTATGAAAGAACTGTTATACATTATTTATTATACTTTTTGGCTTAAGAAAACAGGGTGCAGGCATTATCTAATAAAAATCCCAACCAAAAACCTAAAACATCCGACCGCATAGCTTCCCCGTTACCAACCCCTCCTTCTCCTTTTTTTCTCAAAAAACAAGACAAAACGAATGACTGGGTCAGTCGTTCATTTTTCACAACAGGTATTTAATAAATTACATCTCTATAGTTTTAGTAATCTAACATGTATGAGTATTTAGAAATGGTTTAAAATTAGTATAGCTTTCATAAAACCCTACTAAGTACGGTAGGTGAGAATAGGTTCCGCATTTAGCTATGGCTTATTTAGTAGGTACTAATATTAATAGTTTATTTGATAGACTTGAAATATTGATAGTTTGTAACCAAGATAGTTATCAGAGCTCTACGCAACCTCATAGTAAACCCGCTCCTTCAGACACGACAATTGCAAAAATATAAGTGTAATCACACACAAGTCTCGACCATTTTCAAGTTGATTTAAAACACCCCCAGGATTTGTTAACTCTTGGTTTTAGCGTTCCATTGTGACAACCCTAACCAGTAGGGTCATCTGTCACGAGCAGCGACCAATGCAATAGGAATTACTTGCAGATATCATCCTTTTATTGAGATCTTTCGGGAAAGTGTTGGTGTGGTCTCTCAAAGTGACGGAAAACATCACGGTCATTCCCAGTTGTCACCATCTCTGTACCCAGTGGTGACAACTGGGAATTGTTTTTAAAATGCGTCTCATTTGTCACCACTGGTGATGTTCCCAGTGGTGACAAATGGGAATATCGTTCGCTGTTATCTCCAGTGATAAAAAAAACTGAAAATGCCGTGTCCTCACGTCCATTGACGTGCTTTGTGAGACAATGCACGTAGCTTGTCGCTCTGAGACCAGTAAAGGTGTTAAATCTAATTCATACATAAGTACATTTTTTTTAAATATTCAAATTCCTTCGAGAATCATTCTGTTTTCGCCCCAAAACGTCCATATCTATCTAGGTCGGTATACAAATCAAAAGGCAAGACAATTTCCTTTAAAAAAAACAAATTAAAAGAAAACCACAAGCGGAAATCTTCAAATTGGATTTCCAAGTGAAAGAGACAGACGCTGTCGTCACAGACAGTAAGTTAGAAAGAGAAAGCGAAACACCAGAAGCCACAAAGACCAAGTAATTGTAGACAATGGTACTGAAAAAGACATCTCTTAACAAGATTTCTATCATGTGCTTTAAGGATTTTCCACAAATTTTACTTACAATATGAAATTTTACCCTCACCCTTATTTGCATAGCTTTAAGCTTCAAAACCGCGTAAATTTCACTTTCACAAAGCTCAAAATGACTTTGTAAGGACTTGGAACGTATGTCTACCATGAAAATAGGTTTGTCAAAGTATGACTATAAACCAGAAAGCTTTGAGCCTAGTCTTCGTTATGGTAGTAGGAGATGAGAGGTCAAGTTAGAGTGGATTTTACAACGTTTGATAATTGAACAATTTGTTTCAAGATATTTCCCGCATTTGGAAATAGTTTTAAGTTACAATCATTATCATCAGCCGGATGCATTCATATTCATTTTATTTAGTTATCTGTAGAGTATATAGGCTTTAACCATAAATTTTCAGTTAATAATTCTTCCTACTTCCCCAGACCTGCACAATGTCGTCGGTCCATCGGGAGGTGTGAAAGACCGTTCTATGCTTCGTCTTCCGGTGCAAATATGTAGCAATTTCCATCCAGTCACCTATTTCGGCTAAATTAAGTAAGAATAAACTTTTGGAAGTTTCTACGATCATTCTTATTTTTTCTAAAATTATAATTTTAAGTGTAAATTCTCATAAAAGCAATCACAGCATTCCCGCGTTGCATCCGATGATCTTGTACATTGCATCCGCCATCCCGTTAGATTTACTTCAGTTTTATACATTTAAAATTACTTTTAACAATAAATCAATCAGCATAACAATTTAAATAGAATTAACACTCGTCAACCCCCAAACGTCATTTGCAAGAGCGAAGTTTTAAAACCACCCCTATTTATATAACAGAGCAATAATATACGAGTTACCGTCGCTAGAGTTCAAGTATGAACAAAAATGTATCTAACAAGTTAATTTTACATGAATTAAAAAACTCAGACCATAAATCATCATTGCTGGTCATCATCAAACCTTGGAGTGTGGACTTAAAATTATCAAGTCTGAATACTTTGAGATGAACTAAATGCTGTCTCAAATGGTTTTCAAAACTGATAATTCAAAACTTGGAAACGGCTTTAATTTTCACCAAACATTGCTCAGAACCATCCCAGATTTACAACAAGTACTTAGCTTTCTTACAAAAAAAAACCCGCATTCAAATCGGAGTCCTACTTACTCCTCGAACTACTAGTCTCTGTATTTTATTTGATATAACTGTATTTGTAGTAAATAAGATAAGTATGTATAGTAGGATATTTGATATTTTTGTTTTAGTTTATTAGGTTTAAAATTTTGCACACCGCCGTTCTATATTTTTCATCATTCCTGTCCATCCAAAGGTTGTCTGGAAGAGATTGCTTTTAGCGATAAGGCCGCTCATTGTACTCTCTATTTTTATGTTTCTCTCTTTCTGTAATTTCTTTTTTCTGTGTGTGCAATAAAGTTTTTATCTATCTATCTTACTTTCAGAGCTACGATGGCAATGAACTAATATAAGATACAAGATGCGTTTATTTGCAGTAAAAAGTGTTACAATTGGCACTTTAAATCTTATTAACCCTTTTCTGGTATCGCAAAAATGTTCTTATATACCTTAAGACAAACAGACAGACACACAACACCGTCAAACTTATAACAATCCTTCCTTTTTCGGTCGGGGCTTAAATATGGTTCATACTGACGCATGCAAGCACCTTTTTACTACTCCCTCCAATAAGCATCGGAATAAAATCAAATTGTTCTGTATCTTCACGGCGAAACGTGTCGGGGATTAGCGGCGATGTTAATTAGAAATGGTGTAGGCAGAGGCAAGGGCGGCTAATCGAGTGGACGACGGATTATAAGTTGGGTATTTTTTAATTGGTTTAATTTGTCCATGAGAATGTAATAGCGAAAATGTGAACTTATGTTTATCAACAAAGTTCCGTGCCCTAGGTACCTATTTAATTACGTCGTTCATGACAATAACATTTTATTGTTTGGGACATGCCTCTCATACTTGCCTTTATGAGAATATCTTTAGAGATCTGAGACCAGGGGAAACCCTATTAGGTAGGTACAGGTTTCGGAATAAGAAAGAACCAATAATAAAAACGAGGACATATGTGGCGTAGCAGGTGACTAGCCGATTAAAGCGCATGCGATGCGGGTTCGATACCCGTTATTTGAAAAAAAAACTATGCTCGATTATGAGATCTCAGTGTTATTTCAGTCTGCAATGTTTGGAAACTGGTGATAAACATAGAAAAAAGAAAACACAAGAAGGAGCATTTGACATAATTTGTATGAAGGTTTTTGTCACCAAAATGCTATAAAAATGTTCCCGTGCGCATCATGTTCGCGCAGCCCAACGTTGCACCTACAAAACTATTTCCCAATTTTTTGGGGTAATTTTTTTTTTGTATAATGCTGCTTACCTAAGTAGGAGGTAACGAAATAGAGATTTATAAATTTTATTAGAAATAAGTACAAACTTTAATAGAGATTTATAAATTTTATAAGAATTAAAGAAAAACTATTTAGATGATGTACCTATAAATAAAACACAATTTTTTAGTTTATATTTCTACAATATTTATTTACTTCTATATTCTTTCTATACTATTTATATATTTATTTGATAGGTACAGTACGGTAAGAATCAAAGGTAAATCAGTCCACCAATCAGCATTGGCTTTAAGGTATTTGATTATTTATGAACTGATCACTTTTCCCAGCCGAAATCGGTTTTCAACGGCGGAAACAGGATAAGATAAGAAACTGTTCGTATTTGTAAAATTAATAAGTATACAAAAGACTGCAAAATTAATAAGACTTACCTTACTTGGAAAAGCTTCTTTCGTTAATCGTCTTAATGATAATTTCGTAAAATAAAAATATTTTTCCTCAAAATGCGCCGAACAAATAATACTCTTATCTGACGGTATCCAATACTCAGGACGTGTTTTTTGAACGATTTTTGTCCATTTTTCTCGTCTGAGTATGTCAGCAGGAAAGCTAAAATTTCACAAATATTTTTTCAAAATAACAAATGTAGCGCTCTATGATTAAAAATATCTATTGAAATACCTATGTCTAGTCACATAGTAACACTACACTGATGTGTAGTCACATAGAGATTAATATAAATTTTGTTGGGAAAAAAAGTGTTGGTGTTGTTTGCAACATTATTGAATTGATGGTCATTTTTCTTTAAATTGATGATTCCTTATCAAATAGAGACTCAAATGTGATACTTACCGATGATATGTAATCCCATCTACTTTGTTTTTAGACCCAGGCCAATTTTTGCAAGTGGGAACCACACACGTCGGCATAATTGTATAAAAATATGTTTGGCATTGGAGGTGTCAATGGCCAGAGACTAAATGACACAAAATTTTTTATTCTCAAGTTGACATTGGTTAACGCCATCTAGCGTTGAGTAGAATTTCTTCTAAACCTCGCCATCTGTTGTGGAGTAGTAAATAATTACAAGATGTGAGTTATAAATAAATTTTACAGATGGCGCTGTTCAAAATTACTAGTAATTTATGTAAATAAACTCTATTTTTAATTTTTAGATTTATTTCCTACTTTATTTCACTACATGGCATTTCATTAGTTTTTATTTATGTAACCTAGCTAAGTTAGGTAGACAGGTAGGTAGGTACAGGGTTGCTTACTAAAATGAAACAAAATAAAACTTTGGAACAGAAATAAAATATAATTTCAAATTCTAAACTTTGCTTTGCTATTTATTACCACAGTAATACTTATTTATTTACACTATTTATTGTAAAACGACCATATTACAATTTATTATTAGTGTTATATTACTACTAATAGATAGAGCTCTACTTAACTGTAATAAGGCCTCAAACTTTACTAAACTGCTAACAGATGGCGCTAACTCTAACTTTTGGTGAGGTATTCGTTCGCAATGGTTTTCCAGTCAGTAGGGTCACCGTGTTCGTCAGGTTTGTTCTTTCTGAGGCTACGCAGGATGTCCCAGCCGTGGGCCTTTTCTGTTGAACTCACGTACGAGTTCGTGGGATCTTGGGACAGAGTGTAGGCTCCAAGGATTAAACTTTGGACCAGACGCGCTGAGATCAAAGTCTGGAATAAATAGGATTGGGCAATTTAAAATTACAGGCACATTAAAATTCTTATCTCAGAGAGATTCTTTGCTATAAGAAATTTTTAATTCAAACCTTCACGTGAAGAGAAATGCATTTTTCTCGATTCCGAATACGCGTTTTAACAGTAGATTTTCGAGAGCAAAACTCGAGACTCGCCACTTTGAAGTAAACTCATGTTTTACCTACAGTTGTACTATAAAGAGATCGCTCTCAGCGATAAGGCCGACCATTGTGTTACCTTATAAGCTTTCTTTCTTTCGTTTCCGTGTGATGCACCAATAAAGAGTTATCTATCTATTTAAAGAGTTATCTATCTACCTTCAGAAGTCTATATTCATTATCAGGCAGGCGCCTGGTGACGGTGTAGCCGGCCAGCACGAGGCCGCCCGCCTGCAGCTCCTGGGCTAGCAGGATGCCGTACGTCATGGCGATGGCGAGCTCGAACACGTAGCACGACCACTGGATGTCGCCGAAGTCGATGATGCCTTCGATGCGGTATTCCGTTTTACTGGAGAAAGGTAATATAACCTAACCTCTTCCAATATGTAATCATAATATTACAGATTAGATAGGTAGGTATACCTACTACTTTTTTTTACACCTACTGAATGATGGAACAATTTGTAGGCCCACCTGATGTTAAATGGTAGCCAGTGCATAACGATGCATTGCCTTAGGCCATACCCAGTAGGTATAGGTATCATCTATTAGCAACGGTAGTAAAGTAAGTTAGTTACTGGTTCGTTTAGGGCGAACGCAAACCAAAAACAAAACGTCTTGTCGAACAGTTAGTGATGTGAAACTTTCAGTAAAACTTTTTTAGTTACAATAATCTTCTTTTTATTTGCTGTTTTCGTTACTTGCTTATTTAATGAGAATCATCCTAAGTACTTAATAATAATATTAAGTACAATACATAATTACTCTATATTCTTATTTATTAAAAAACACATTTCATTCTCTAGGTATGTGCGTATAAAGCAATGTTTAATAGGTAGGTACTAAACAATGCTATAATAGATAGGTAAACATACTTAAGAAAAGTCTGTCATGTCAATTGATGTGAGTTTCGTTACAACGAAAACAGCATATGACGAGTGCTTACTCGTCATATGCTGTTTTCGTTATAACAGAAAATTTATTTTCACGTCACTAAGTACGCGACAAAACAGTTTTGTCGATAGATGTGCGCAGGCCCTTAGTTATAGAAATTTTAGAATTTTAGTGACAATAAGCCCAGCCAAGTTCCAAACCACATATTTGTGGATACCTTGGCTCACCTCAGCATGATCCCGTCTAGGATCTGACTGCAGACCCTCAGGAGTCTAGGGTTTAGTGGTGACCTGCGCAATTAAGGTGCTATTTCGATTCTGCAGTGGGACAAGCAACTTGCAGACCACATTTGTATTATGTGGTCTGCCGTTTGTGAGAAGGACTGTACTTAACTAAAATTTGGTAGTGACAGTTGAAAATGGCCTTCAGTCGTCTTGTCCGTTTTATGGAAAAGTAGCGTAAGATATATTTTTTACAAAATCGTTTTTATTGAAAATTCTAAATAGGTGGGTACTTGTACTTGCCTAGGTACTTATATAAGTTGACATAATTAAGTAGTCCAACGGTCTTATTGATTTTACAAGGTAGAAATCCTACTAATATTATAAATGCGAAAGTTTAGATGTTTGGATGTTTGTGTTTCAATCAAGTCCAAACTACTGAACCAACTTGGATGAAAGTTGGCATATATATAGTTCGTAACCTGGATTGACACATAGGCTACTTTTATCCCGAATAATTAACAGGATCTACAGGATAAAATGAACGAAAAAGATTAGCAGCGCCAATTGGCAAGAGGATTTCATTGTCATGTCATGTCACGTCAGTTTGACAGGGCGTAGTACTACCTCTTTGGTCTAACAACTAGCGTTTGACATTCCAGTAGGTACGAGTTCGATGTAATGAGGTGTAATGTCAAGTTTCTCAAAGTATCCGCTCGGTACACGCACAGATAATATAATGTACACGGAAACTGTAGACGCGTACGAAGTCGCGGGTAACTGCTAGTTGTATCTAAAGCGTTAGCCCTTTCAATCATAATATATCTATGACTGTGCTAAAAATACACAAATCTCCAATCGTGATGTCACAAGCAAGGTGTGATCTGAGTGTGACTGCCCTGAAAGATCGTGGAGACGTTATCAGCCGTTTCATCATTTACAAAACAAACAAACAATGCGATGATAAGATACCTAGACTTGTCTTGATAGTGATGAAATTGAATAACAAACGACAATATCAAAGGTTGACTTGGTAGCTAAAAATAAGGAAGGTGCTGTAAGTACCTATAGCAGTCACAACGGATCTTTGTCCCTCTGCCTACGCAGGGGGGTGATTCTAGACCGATAGACATATTATCACGATAGATATATATCCCAAGAACTGTCAAAACTCCATAGTTTTTGGCAGTTTCTGTATCGTGATAAAAAAAGTCTATCGGTCTAGAATTACGCCCCAGAGCCCATTTTGGGTCAAATTAGTAGGTAAGCGAATTTTTTTCCACAACGGTACACGCGCAATCGTTTGTTGCACCTAACTTCAGAAGGATGTGCGTTTAAGTCTGTAACTTTCTCCATAGAGTAAAGTATTACAAGGCTAGAAACAAAATGATTCGTAATGCTCATACCTTGTATCATATATTATGAGTTTACAAAAATAAGTTATTGTTATTCTCTAGATCGTGAAACTTTGCGATTTTTTATAATTACTGTATTTATGTGTGAAATTTTGATTTATTCAGTGAGTTTATATCTTCAAAGTATTGAAATGTGCGAGCAAAAAGGTTGTTTGGCCTTACCTAGGTCTTCATAAGTTGTTCATAATACAACAAAGTATTTTTAAGATACATACCTGCCTCCAGGCTTCAACCCGACGAGCACATTCATCTCATTCACGTCACCGTGGATGACACCCTTCTCCAACTCATCCAGTTTTGGGACTATGGCGTATTTGAACTCCTCAATTACCTGAGACGAAGCTTCTATAAGCCACATTTCATATTTGAAACTTATTGTAGGTGTTTTATGCTGTTAGGGGTCGCTTTCATAATTTTTCATAAACTGGGGCCGGTCGTGTGCACAAGTTGTCAAGATATAACACGTTTAGCAATAATCGTGCAAGCCACTCTAAGTTCAATATTAACACAGCCAAATTAGGAATCATTTTGAATAGCCTATATCCAAGTGCCGGTTTTTAGACCGAAGCTAAGTAATTTCGCTCTGTGAGTGTTATTGAGGCCTTCCAAACCAAATACATGAAACAAGACTCATTGACATGAGATTGGCACAATGAAAATAAAAAATACTTATAAAAGTAATTAGATCCTGTAGTTTCCGTAGGGTTACCTCTTCAGCAAGCTCCAAATTATGTGCATCTTTGACGGCAAACTTGAACTTGTCCAGCTCTGGGACCATTGACAGCATCCAGATGTGCTGGCGCGACAATAGGCCGGAGTGGTTGAAGTTCTGTTAAAATATATTTCAATTTGAACTAAATGAGAAGGGAGAATCTTGGTGACTAAATGCCTGATCAAGAGTTTCAGAACAACCAAAGTTCATACCAAAGGCCTTAAACTTTAGAAATAACTAAGTAGTAGGTATTATAGGTACCTTTGACTACGACTGATGGTAATGTAAATAAACCCACCTTAGTAACGTTGATTGCAATACTTTACTAACCGTAAAATTCGTGTAAGACTAGGTAACTTATGGTGTAGGTTAGATAGTCACACTTTACGTGTTCTCGTTCTATTACAAAAAGCCTTGAACAGAAGGCATAGACACAAAGGTGCTTATGTCATGTTTTGTTCACGGTTGGTTTCATTTGTATTCAGTTTATGAAAATGGCATGGTGTCATAGGTATTTAATTATATTGTAACATTGTATGATATCTGAAGATCATAAATTAAATCTATAATGCACAATAAAATATTTTCTCGTAAAACCAGTAATAATAAGGATGGCCGTCCAATTTTACGCAGTCGCTGTAGCCTAAATCAGTGACCGACAGTAAGAATGCTCAGGATGAAAGCCAAGTTATAAAAACGTAATATTTAGCACAGGTCATCATGAATGCAAGCACTCACCTGAAGCTTATTATCCAAGTTAGCCACAAACTCCCCGAGCTGGTACAACAGTGGCTCCGCGCATGGAACATCGCTGAGCCTGGCTCCGGGCACGTACTCCAGCAATCGAACAGCATGCTGCTTGCCGCTGATGGTCTCCGTGGAGTACAGGTGGCCGTACACATTGCGGACTGGCTTTGGGCAGACGATGGAACGAGCGTCTGGTGGAAATGGTATCCAGTGGTAGAAATAGATTGTTTAACGCTGGTAAACGCTGAGACTGCCCTATCAGTGGCCTCTGTAACTGACGAAGCTGATTATGTACCTATAACTTTGCGAGATCCACGAAATACCCTTTGAAGCCAGTAAACGACTAATGAAACTGATCAGGCAATATTATTATAACCATCAGGTACAGGGAGATATGAATATCTTCAACATTATCGGTAGTATTCATCACTAGTTCAATGACTCACGAGCTGTAAGATCTCGACGGATTCTATGTTATGGAAATCAGCTAGCCACTAGAGTTTGTTTGCTTACACGTGTCCCGAAAAACATTTTCACACCAATTTAAATCTTTATCTTTTCTAGAAATTATATTAGTTATCTTATGAGTCAAGATCTTTTACCTATTGTAGACATTTATAGATGGATACAAAACTCATCGGGAATCAAGTTTATTTGCTTCGTCTAAAGATGAATGGTTATTGACCATTCATGTTCATCTGTCAATTGGAACATCCGACTGGTGATCCTACTTTTATTGACTTGTCCATTTCCTTAGCAGCGACGATATCGTGGAATCATGACAATAACAGTTGACTATCGTGGCAGCGTCACAGATTGCGTGGTCTACAAACTTTGTGTAGTCTATATAAATATAGTGCCCGGTACATTCGCATTCCCTATTTTATCAACCAGCGAGGTGGAAGCAGAAATCCCTAAGACAAAATTACTTAAAAGAGTGGTTTTCCACCAAGATAAAGTTATATTTGGTGGAAAATCGAGCGATGAAACAAGGAACAACTCACTCAGATAGTTCATAATCTCGTTCTGGGCCTCCACCACGCTGGGATTCTGAGTGTCCATGGAGTTCATGATCTTGAGCACGTAACCATGAGGGCAATGGTTCGTGATCAATGGGTTTTTCACGTTGGGGTCCTGTGGAATATTAAAGAGTCATGATTGCGTTCTTGAGCACAGTAAATAGCTTGGATCTTAAGATCCTTGATGTACAAGGTTCGTATGCTATAAACTTGTTCAAGTGACCAATCATGAATATCACGATAGGTGTAAATATATGCTTGAGTTAAGCTTGGGTCTGAGTATTGGAGCATACGACTATAATTGTCCACCACAATTCAGATATCTGGCAGGCACTGATTCAAATGAACTCAAACACTGTTAGTCCGCTATTCATCGAGAAGTTTCACTGTCCACCTTTTACCTTCAACATCAGACCAGCTCGTTGTTACTTCTAGTACAGCAAGTCTATCTAAGTTAAAGTCCACGGCTAGACGTACGAGTAAGCCTGTTTCAGAAATTCATAAGTTCACCCAAGCTAGTATACAAGTCGCTCCCAAGACGCCCCAATTTATCTCATCCAGTGTTAGAAGGTTACATTTTGCAGATTGTCGTCACTTGCACTTCGCCACTCAAGATTGTCGACACTGACCTCAATAATCTTGTAGTTCTTGTCATCGTAGCCGTTGAGTTCTGTCAGCTCCAGCACTGAGATGCCGTAGAGTCGCTCCACCAGCAGCTTCACTGCGTCATTGTCGATGATTGCTTTGATCACCTTCCCCGGTTCCAGTGCACTAACTGCCATTTTGGGACTAGCAAATAACTTAGGGTTACTTTTCAAACAGCCATTTATTGAACTAACTTGGTTGAAAAAATTAAAAAGATATACAAACTTTTGCCTCTAATAGAACTATTTACGAATTTTTAAATATTTTGGGTGGTAGGTAATAGGATATTTTTGTTCCCCGGGTACATTGTAAGTGCTTTTATTTTCAAGGAACATCATTCATCTCGATGAGACAAGAGGCGCCGTCTGGCGGTAGCTTGGTGACATTATCATCACATGATGAACCGGCACACTATGTTTATTTTAGTAGGTGTATGTATTTTAGTACTCGCGATGCAATTGTCTCAATATTACACTGCTTTTATGATTGTAGGTAATTTATTGCCTACGAGCCGAGTAAATCTTATACAATAATATGAAAATAGTAGCTAGGTACCTATACATACATGTAAGGACTCATTATATAAGACTCAATATTATCATTCATCTCAATTATTAATTAATAGAGATACGAAATAAAGGACCTACTTTGTAGAGTCATTTTGAACTCATCTGCATAGGTATCTTGATTTTGATAGTTTTCATTTATTATAAAATAACACACTTGTAGAAAATGTAGAAAAAAGGTAATAAATACTTGCCTTTTTTTTACAAGTAAAATACTAATATGAAAAAACTCACCTAATATTTATAAAAAAATAATATCCGAGTGACACCCCGGATGGCCACTGTTCAACTGATGCACGGCGGAGCTGAACCAACATGAGTGATATGATAATCGAGATGAGCTACTATTACGTATGCTTACGTGTCTTATCTAACAACACCGCTCAAGTCATTTTTGCTCACTTTTCAGGAGAGACTAAAAACTGTGTAATTTATTCAATTCAAAAGCTTTCAGGCTGAAATTATTAACAGGTGCTTTAATATATATAACAAATGTTTTGTTATGCCTATTATATCATTTATATTGATGTACACGTTTTAAATTGACTTACGCGGTGTTACGTGATAATTTTACTCGACTTAGGCGGTGATAACAAGAAAATGTATGAGAAAATATAGTTTGTAGTGCATCAAAAATCGATAAAAATTAAGTTTTTTTCTTATACTATAGGATTTTTGGTTTATTAAACTTAGAACTGTTCCAAGTTGACCGCTGATGTGGCCCTATCTGCCGGTATTGCAGTCAGTTTTCTTCAACGAGTCTTTTATTCCAAGGGTATCCATGAACATTCTTTTACATAGGTACTTCGTAACTGTTTTCACACGTAAAAATATAAACGCGGCTTTCAGTTTTCTTCGATTCAGGATTTTGGTAATTTTCTTTTCAACTACCATACATGGCATGCATTGAGAAAAATGATTTTCGCTGTTCTCAATTCGCGGTGTTCCAGAATGTTGTGAATGTTGAATGTTGCGGAGCGTTTGCACAGCCAGTCGCAAAACTTATGATAAGAAAAGTTTATTAATGATTACAATTTAAACTAAAACAAACAAAGTTATAAGTTGGCTAAATAATAAATTAATTACATGAGTACCTACTAAAACGGTTGCCACTCAGCATGTGACATAGTAACTTGTGACTACTATAACGCTGGTCTTCCGTGTCGCTAGTGCCTAGCACTAATCTCTGCATTGCATTGTTTTGTAACCGTGCCTGAAATAAACGAATTTTATTTATTTTATTTATTTAATCTGACCAATCGTTAAGTTCATTAAAGCCTTCGCCGTTTTGATTTACCAAATCACCGCGATCGTGTACTTAGCGGAGCGTCATGATAGTAGATGATATAGTTTGCAAGGAAGACATGGCTGCATTGGGTTTTCCAGCGTTGTTGTCTCGGCTATTTGCTGTAGTATACTCGACGTCTATTGGTATCGTTTCAGCAAAACCTCTATTTGAAGAAACCAAAGTGCATGCATCGAGTTCTATGAAGTTTTACCAACTTTTTCAAAAACCAAGCCGTCGTGATGTCTAACGTATCCATGTCCAAACTTTGAAATCAAGCTTACTCCTTTTCTTTGGCTCTCTAAAGCTCTTACGCCGTTTACGGCTCAATTTCAGTCATGATGGACTCGCAACTGTTGACATTCCTCATTAATTCTTCATCTGTAGGTACACTAGCTCTCTCCAAAGCTTGTTGCGCGACTTTCAGCTTGTGGACCAACCCTACAGTCAGTGTTCACGTTTCGGCAGCATAGGTTAAAATGATAGAATCCTGAAAACGACTTTATCCGACAAAGAACTAAGGTGGTCGATAGAGCTCAGAGGATTAGCAAGGTGGAATAGCAGTGAGGCGGCTATGTTTCCCGACAATCGTTTGAGCAAACTATACTTGAGTGGGGGCCGCGTTAAGGCAAGCATAGTGTAGGATGCCCTCTGGTAAGGTGGGACGACGAACTGCGAAATGTAGCTGGCAAGGACTGATTGAGAAAAGCCGAAGACCAGGCTCAGTAGCGCGTCTTGGGAGAGACCTACGTCCAGTATTGGACTGATATTTAGATTAATGATGATGATGATGTTGACTCTGGTCACTCAATGACTCAAATTCTTCTCCATCTATGGTCTATACTACCACTTTATCAGGTACCCTACAAGAAATAACGTTTGTAACACCGCACAAGTCATACTCGATGCAATAGCAAGATGCTAAGTAACACCGCCTAAAGTAGATGGCGACAAACTTATTCGATTTTAAGTTCATTACGGCACTTGAATCAATAAATCTTTTAGTATATTCAGTAACTTACCTCTTAATCTTTGATAATTACACTTCAAAAACCATATTCAACCAAAAATAACACTATAAAACCGCGAAAGTCAGTAGTTGTAGAAGTAGTTATCGCGCGCAGTATGGCGGAATGACGATTTGCGCGGTGTTGGCGCGGAAACCGACTTAGGCGCTGTCACTGTTATTTGAATACTGGCCTGGGATTGGTTGATATCCTTGAATCTGTTACACAGTTCGACGCGCGAATTTAAAATCTATCCAATGGTATCAAAAAGTCAATACCGCCAAAAATCGACTTGAGCGGTGTTGTTAGATAAGACACGTATGGTAATAACTGTCGCTGGCTGTCATGCTTCAACTAAACTATTTATTTTATTTTTCTAAATCATAAGCGAGACAATGTTGTAGATCTTATTTACCTAGGTAGGTAAACCTGCTAATACTTTATTTTATTATCAGACGTGAACTAAACTCTAATTAGGTATACCTAGGTACTTGCTTATTATTATTTTTAAGTAAGTCGGTACTTACTTAGCTAATTTTATTTATTACAAGCGAAAGTGTTCTTTATAGCAGAATGATTTTAAGAGGGCTATCACAGTTTGGCCGCGATTCAAGGGCTGGCGCGCGTCTGAGTTCGTCTAAGAGTCTGAGATCGCATTTCATGCAGTTTTAAATTACGTTTATTCAATATAATAAAATAAATTGTTTAAATAAAAAGTATACAATTTTATTGATTATAAACTAACGTTTATTTTGGTATAATTTTTACTTAATAATATTAATGTAGTATGGAGAAATTATCGGCTAATTCTGAACGTTTTTAGCAATTTTATGGTTTTGAATTGATTTTTTTTTGTAGATATCCCATACTTATTTCTGAATTCCGGGGCCGCTACGGTCAATGGCAGTATATAAGAGATATTTGTAGATATTTTTCATTTCGTTTGCTTTGCACAGTAGTTCAATCCAGGAGCTTGAAAAAGGGTCTGCGCGAGTTTTATTAAAAACTTGTTTCGGAATTTTGGCTTTATTTAAATATATAAGGAAAAATTGCAAAAAGCGAGGCCGCTACGGTCAATGCGAATAAATATTCTACACCATACAATAAATCGAAATGATCTAAGAGTTTCAGTTTCAGAGATCTAGAACGTCAAAAATGGGCATTTTCACGGTTTGACCGCGATATCCGCCTTAACGAAGTTTGAAAATGTAGGTACCTATACAAGTTACAGGTGGAATACCTACCTAGGCACCAATAGATTCGTAATTCACCGCTGTCATTTTGTCGTCGTGCGTGATCAATTTGACAGTTGCCGTACCTACCTACATCGAGTCCGTCGCTTTCAAATTAATGTAATTTAGAGGTAGGTCACTTTTCCATATAGTGGTCGACCATTTTATTAATAATTTTGTAAACAGTAGATAGGTACCTCGGCCATTTTCATAGCAGTTTACTTACTTTTACCAAGGAAAACGGCAGGGGTGTTATAAGTTTGACGGCGTCTGTCTGTTTGTCGGTCTGTACCCTAGTAGCTCTGATTTGGATGCAGTTTTTTGAAAGGTTATTTATCTGGATGCCGATTTTATGAGAATATTCATCAGAGATATTGAAGATCAGTTTTGAAGAATCTCAGGCATAATTATTAATTTGTAACATTTAGTTCATCTCAATGTTACAAACCTATAGTTTTGAACTGGAGTCCACGCTCTAAGGTCTGATGATGACCAGCAATGATGGAGTAACTTGTCTTCAAATATAACTACAGAAGACCCCTACAGGATTGGGTAGAGCAAGGAATAATTTGTTTATCGCACGTAGTTATTTTCAATCACTCAACTTGACAGCACAGATAATTTATCTTGAGATTTCAGGGTCAATGACACGGTCGCGTTGACATTGTCAAGACAAATGGAATCTACTGCGTGACTCCTTACTTTGGAAGGTGCTAGAAAGTGAGGAATTGCTACAGAGAATTGTGATAACCTGTCGCTCTATTTACATATCTTTTCTTACCGGCTCTAGCAGTCCGAAGGCCAAAAACTCTACGATCCATTTGAGTGTGGCAGTAACGAAGTTATAATTATAAACTTACACTACTAAAAGGACACCAGTGGCCTAGTGGCAGCCTACCTAACGTTCTTAGATTTGAATCCTACGCATTTTTCGGACTATGAAAATTCATTCAGAGCCAAGTGACAGGTTTCTCGCGATGTTTTCCTTCACCATGTTAGAACATCGACATGCACATACATTTTTTATAAGTACCTACCTACCTACTAAAAATTTTACAAAATAAAAAGGCGTATTTTTGTTAACATATCTATACTTAGCTTATAATCAAATTATAACCTTAAATTAACTATAAATAGTTGCTTAAAAAAAATTATCCTAATTCAGTTAGCTTTTTAGAATAACGACCACAAAAATTATTAATCAATCGACTCAATCAATTGGCTTAAAAATAGCCCTTATTCTTATAGAGTTTGTAAAGCTACGCTAGCTAAAATGTTTGCTAAAATCTGTTGTCATCTCTTTTGTTTATCTAGATGATTTATACAGCGTCAGACGCCACTTAGTCCCCATGTCCCGATGTACAGTCGCTGCAGTGCCGGGGACATGTTCAGATGCAGTAGACTTGTAGTACTATACCATCCTCTCAGCCTACTGTCTATCCACAGGAAACGCAATACCAATACGTGCGGAGCAGACTAAGGGTTTCCTCACGATGTTTTCCTTCACCGATTGAGAGTACTGGCATTGCAGAAATTTTTCAGCAAACAAACACGCACAATATTATTGACAATGGTACCACATATTCATAACACACCGTCATCATCAAACGGATCATTGGTTCGATCAAAGGTATGCTCCAAGTCTATGTAACTCTCGTCTACTTCCACTGTCTCAGCGTCAATACCAGCCTCCGTCTCCTTATACCTTAATCTTTTAGGAGGCGGCGGAGGGATTGTGACCGCGGGCACGTCCGGCAGCGGCCGAACGCGTCTCTTAGTGCTGCACCTCGACTCGATCATATCAGCTGCATATAGTTTGTAGTACTCCGGTGGCTCGTTGGAGAGGATATACGACCAAGTGAAGAGGTCAATGAATCGTTCACGGAGTTGCGTCAAATGAGTGTCTAAGATCACGTTTTTTCGAATGAGTGATTTGAGGTTCACATCGCCTTTTTCTTTCAAGCAGTTATTGGTTAGGAAGTTGAGGATCACCCGGCTGCCTGTGATCGTTGCAAAGTTGGGTGGGACTAGGAAGCGTCTCCGCCCCGCTATGGTGCCAAATAAAGTAGGTTTGATACATGGCTCGATGAGCGAATCCTCCATTTTGGAGTATGACTTCATTTTCAGTCTGTTTGCATCATCTATTTGTTTTTGATCAATTTCTTTAAACCCTTTTCCTATGGAACTGTTGTAGAATTGTTTCTCATTCGCTAACTTAGCGTTTAGCAGGAATAGGAAGTGTTTTATGTTGTACACGTTCGTATGCTCCTCTGGCGTTGATGAGATTTCCTGTACTCTCAGCATTTGGAAGGAGTCTTCGACTTTAGCCTTCTGTGTGTTGTGTACAAACGAATCGACTTGCATCTTAGTTTCCAGGGTTGAAATTGTAGACATAATAGCGTCGTGGATGGTGTTGTCGCTAGATTCTCTGCAGAATCGCTTCAACTTTTTCGTTTTCGCTGCAACTTGGTTGTATTCGAGTTCTGCTTGCATTTTCTTGCGTAAGTTATCTAAGGCTAGCACTAGGTTAGTCGTCGGCGCACCGTGGGTAAGTCTACGAGCTCCGCGACGTGGAGCTGTAGAAATATCACTGTGGGGATGTGTTTTTGTCCATTTTATTAGGGTGTTGTACCTGAAATATATAATTTAAAGATTAATTTGGTGGGAAATGCTAGTGCTCCCAAAGAGTGAAGAACATTGCAAAACATTGCACAGTACTAAGATCAGCTTAGAAACAGAAACCTCACCTAGACCGTATATTCTGTCGATCCTTCCCCGGAAAGTGTTTAGTAGCCGTTGAGAAGTTGGTCCTGCAGTCCTGGTTGGCCATTATCTGCAGCAGCTTTCTATCATCATCCACAGACCAGGTGGTGGACACTCGCAGCTTCAGGAGCAGGTTGTAACGAACTCGGAGCTGGATGGCTGAACGACCCGTCAGGAAGCTGGACATTTTCCTGTAACCATTGATTTTAAACATTTAGAGTATTTTTTTTATTATGAGTGCAGTGATGGAATACACAGATTATACCTGCATCCTAGGTACCTCATATTAAGTAGCTGTTTTATTACTAGCTTCCACCCGCGACTTCGTCCATGTCCACACAAACATCCAACCATTTCAATGTGTCTCTTGTGAGTTTTATTTTCACACAGAATAAACATTTGTGGGATGAACAGATTTTTCAATATTTTAACACCCTGTAGAAGTCTATTTTTTTATACAAATAAATGGTTATCATTAAGTAAGCCACACACGGGTAGGTTAATAAGTTCATCTGAATTTACAGAGGATTTGAAAGTCAATAGCTCCAGTAATGTAGTGGTTTACCTAAAGTCAGCCCCATACACATTCACAAAGTTGAGAATAACCGAGTCCTCTTCTGGTAAAAACCTGCCTTTTCTCCCCTCTATCATTCTCATGTACTTATTGTAGCATTGAATCTTAGTTCTGTTCTGCATTGACGCTGCAACTTTTCCCCACGGGATGTAACTCTCCTCCTTGTACAAATCTATGACACGCTGTAGGTAGTTCATTTCTTGTTGGGACCACTTTCGCCCACTTGCTGCATGGTTCACGTTGGTTCGGAAGTAGACAAAGCATTGGTAGGCTGTGCGACCAGTTTTTAGCTCTTTAGCAATGGCCTCCCAGTCTTGCATTCGTTTCTCGGCTGCGATTCGCTGCAGTTTCTGGTGCTCCTCTGGTCCCCATACTCGTTTATTGATTTTAGGATGGAAGAATAGTTCCCAGATGGCTTTGTACTCTCGGGATGAGTGTCGCTTATTCAGTTTCATAGCAATCTCTTCCCAATCAAACTCCTTTTCGACCTTCATGTGTAAGTCTTCCAATGTTTTGTGTTTTAATGATAGAAGTTCATCTTTCAACTTGGAAATTTTAGTGTTAACTGCATCAGACTTAAACTTTACTCGCTGTAAGTCTGCGATTTCGGAATAGATCTTCGATCTGACAATTTCTTTAGACAAGTCAGTGAGTACGGATAGGAGACGGGTTTTGTCCCCCACGGTCCAACCGGAGACAGTCATGACATTTGAGAAGTCGTACATTTGGTACTTCTTCATTAATATAGTGTCTTCGTTGTCCGGGGGATGGGCGAGGCTCTTGTCTTTGAAATAAGGCTTGCCTACGCTGTAGTACCGGAAGAACTCTTGTTTTTCTTGTTCCGGTTTCTTCTGACACTTTTCTTTCTGTCGTCGGAGCTCTGCTTGGACTTCCAGCAGTTTTTTCATGAGAATCGCCTCTTCCGCGCGGTACTTCTGCTCCAAGAGGCTGTTGGCGTGAATGACTTCGTCGTACGCGTCTATTACAGCGTTGATTTTGTTCCGCGATTCCTTTTCGGCATCGTTTAGTAGCTGTGACGATTGCGAGCTCGATGCCATGTTTGCAGAAGTTTTGAGCCAGGTACTTGTACTCTTCTTTTTGGATAAATATTGTATTGTTTGTTTGTTTCGGTGCTTTGTCTCGAAGCAGAACTTCAGATATATTCAAATAAAAAAACAATCATGAAGATAAAACCCACAACACCACAATGTGAATAAAATAAACGGAATAAACACAACACTTTTAATTGCTATGTGATCTGTCATGTCTTCTGTCAGTCAGTCAGCTCAGCAGCATAGTATAGTGCTGCCACCAATGAAACTCAAAAAGTTCTAAATTCAATGCAAAAAAACAGAAATAGTGCAAAATAAAACTTATTACTTATGTAGGTACTAGTTACCATAATAGTGTAAGTACCTTTTTATTTTCTAACTCTTTGGGTTGGAAAAGAGATAATTGTATATAAATAATTATGTATGTATGTGTCTGTAAATAGTTATCTATTAGTTAGAAAATAGAACGTAAGGAGTACTAGGAAATTAGTGGCTTTTGCAACTAAATTGCATCCTATACGTAACTAAATAACATGACACTCAAGAAAGACAATGGAAGGTGTATCAAATAGGTAGGATTCAAATAGCAATAAATCGATTGATCTATCAAAAAAATTCAAAGCTGGCAATATTAAATAAAACTGAGATTGACATAACATAAAGTTTGACGTTGATAATGACAGCTAAGAACTATCTGTCTTTGGTAGAATGCGCGTGAATGGTGGAAGTTGAGAAGCGGAAAATTCAACAAAGAACTCCGCCGTTATTTGAAACTTTTTTGAGAAGCTCTTGAGAGTCAGAATGTAATTAATTAATACCACAAGTACCTAGGTACCTTTCGATCAATACCTATTCCGAGTACCTACCCAACACAGCCAATGTTACTGACATAAAGTATCTACCTGCTTAAAACCCACCCAGCTATAAAACTGTATTTACATCTAGAAATGATAAGTTCGCTCATGTAAACCACTTTGCTATCCGATTACCGACTCGATTAGCATACAATGGCGACAGGCGACGCTGACGGTCAGTAAAACACGATGTTATTAGACATTACAACTAATAATACTAGTTCGTTCAAGCCGTTCGTTCTACTGCCCTTTGAAAAGTGAGTTTTAAAATACTTAGGTAAGTATCTACTACAGGTGCATGGGTAGGTATAGTACCTACTTATAGATTGAGATTGGCCTTATTTCGATGACCTAGCCTTTTTTTTTTTTTTTTTTTTTTTTTTTTTTTTTTTTTTTTTTTACGATGGGAAAATGCGTTACGCATCCCCTTCAACCCGAGGAGAGCCGAAGGGGTATGTCGGGGTCTCCAACTCACTTACTAACGCTAATGAGACATTAGCAAGCGGTGGCCTACCGACTAAAAACCCATCGATCTTCCCTCTATCACCTCAGCGCCAGTGCGTCGTCAAACCACTCGCCATTAGACAAATCGTTCGACGCCACACCAGCACTTGACAGGGTCACGGGGTCCCGATCGGATTCGACCGCGGCTCGATGACCTAGCCTAGTCCAGCCGGCAAAACTCCTTATACCCGAACTTTAAACAAACGAACAATGTATGAAACAATTTTTGAAATTATCATTATTATGAACAATCATAATTTTCACTGAAAACGGGATATTTAGGTAGGTACCATGATTCTTGAGTTATAGTATTGTCTCCCGATATTTTCTGAGACATATCTTAATTAGTGGATGCCCTACGGCTAAATGTTTTTTACACTAAATAATGGAACAAGCCGATGGCCCACCTGATTTTAAGTGGTAACCACTGCCTACAACGCTGCATTGCTTCACTGAGCACGTCCTATGAAGACATGCCTTGTGATGCATTGCACTGCGCTAATTACTCTGAGGCACAAAGGTGTTAGTAACCGGAAAACAGCAATGCGAACATCAAGTTGAAATGGCAAAATGGCACCAAAAATCTTCTACAAGTCGATTCTAAATGCTGCCCAGGATTTTAAAGTAAGCTTTTATTCACAAAGGAAATTATGACTAAGGTAAAGGCACCCAAATCCGTGGTATTCCAAAAGTGGCACCTTTCTCCGTGGTATTTAGAAAAACAGCATTTACTTCTGATTCTTAGGTTCTTTTTTGTTGCAAAAGTTATTTGTTATTAAGAAATATATTTTTTAGTATATAAATCTAAAAACGAGACTTAGAACGGGCTTACATTCCAAAATAATTGGCTAAGCTCGCAGTGGTGGCTGGTCCAAGTGCACTCTCATACGTTTTTGCCTCTGTGCACGAGAGTAGCAAGCTTTTTTAAATAAGGCTTATTTTGATTTTTTTGTTCTAGGTTTTAATTTTTAGTGTTTAATTATTTAAAGAAGTATATTCTTTACCGTATGTAATACATGTTTAAGTGGTTTTTTAATCATAATGAGGTAAAATTACATATTGAAAAAACCACGGCATAAGGGGTCAAATATTTCACCTAGTAGCTAAATCCGAGGTATGTGAAAAATATACCTCGGAATAGCAATTTGAAACACCTATTTTTATTTTAAAATTTCACAAACTGGAATTAGGTTTTTGTGATTTTAACGATAGATTTGACAAATCAAATAGTCGATTGAGACTAAAACCTTATGTCAAGGTATACTTTTTAATTATTTTTACAAGTTACACATCAAAAGTACCCTACTTATGTATTTTGTTTATTGGTTGTATAGAAAATTATGTTAAGAAAATATTTATTTTCACACATTTGGCTGCATGTTTTATTAAAAAGTTAATCTTTAACAAAAATTTCAACAATTTGGCATCAGCTAACATTAAGAATGATAGGTATATAAAAATTTTGGCTTTTAGTAGGTACTGGAAATTAGAAAACATGATTTTGTAGTCTCCACAGCTATGGGTTGGGCGACACTCTTTGTAAATGCCGTCAAAGCAAAGCCGCCTTTTGAATCGCACTGCGGCGGCGGCGGCACGAGTGACAAAAGTGTCAAAGGCACCGCCTCGTAGCGACGCGTGCCGGCGGTGTCTTTGACGCGCTGCCGGCGTCTTTGGCGGTGTTTCCTTTGTCGGCACCGACACTCATTTACCTTGCACGCATCGACCACGCTTCAGTCTTGCCCTGATATTTGTACCATTTGCACGCTTGGTTTTATTTCTTCGCGAAATATCGTATTTATAATGTGGAATACTATAATAATGTGTAATGTGTGTGTGTATGTGTGTGTGTGCTTAGGACAGTAAAAGTATTTTTTTAATTTATCACATGGGGAGATTTTCCCGTTATCAGCACTTTGTGTATTTATCCGGGTTTGCAATCACAGGATGAAGATATTAGCAAAGTTGACACCGCTGACGTGTGAGAGGTTGAGTTACAAACATCCAAAGAGGTATTTAAAAACTTTTACATTTATAATATTAATAGCATTTATGAAATAATAATAGTACTACCACCAAAAGTGACCTGTATTCCTAGAGAACAATCAAGTTAATCTTTGTAACATTATTTTATCAGTTTGTTACTGTCGTTTCGTATACATTTTTCATACCACGCAATTAGGTACCAAATACCACGGAATACGGATTTTTGCCTCGGAATGGGGCGATTTCGACTTGATTTACATTTTATTTAATTTCAAATAGAAATATAGATCGGACCGTCAAAACTTAAGTAGTTTCCTAAAGTAAGGTAAAGGCACCCAAATCCGTGGTATTCCAAAAGTGGCACCTTTCTCCGTGGTATTTAGAAAAACAGCATTTACTTCTGATTCTTAGGTTCTTTTTTGTTGCAAAAGTTATTTGTCATTAGGAAATATATTTTTAGTATATAAATCTAAAAACGAGACTTAGAACGGGCTTACATTCCAAAATAATTGGCTACATTTGCAGCGGTGGCTGGTCCAAGTTCACTCTTCATACGTTTTTGCCTCTGTACACGAGAGTAGCAAGCTTTTTTAAATAAGGTTTATTTTGATTTTTTTGTTCTAGGTGTTGATGTTTAGTGTTAAATTATCGAAAGAAGTATATTCTTTACCGTATGTAATACATGTTTAAGTGGTTTTTTAATTATAATGAGGTAAAATTACATATTGAAAAAACCACGGCATTAGGGGTCAAATATTTCACCTAGTACCTAATTCCATGGTATGTGAAAAATATACCTCGGAATAGCAATTTGAAAGACCTATTCTTATTTTTGAATTTCATAAACTGGGATTAGGTTCTTGTGATTTTAACGATAGATTTGACAAATCAAATAGTCGATTGAGACTAAAACCTTATTTCGAGGTATACTTTTTAATAATTTTTACGAGTTATAACACATCAAAAGTACCCTACTTATGTATTTTGTTTATTGGTTGTATAGAAAATTATGTTACGAAAATATTTATTTTCGACACATTTGGCTGCATGTTTTATTAAGAAGTTAATCTTTAACAAAAATTTTAACAATTTGGCATCAGCTTATATTAAGAATGATAGGTATATAAAAAATGTTAGCTTTTAGTAGGTACTGGAAATTAGGAAACATGATTTTTTAGTCTCCACAGCTGTGGGTTGGGCGGCACTCTTTGTACCATTTGCACGCTTGGTCTTATTTCTTCGCGAAATGTCGTATTTATAATGTGGAATATTATAATAATGTGTTAATGTGTAATGTGTGTGTGTATGTGTGTGTGCTTAGGAAACAGTAAAAGTATTTTTTTAACTTATCACACGGGGAGATTTTCCCGTTATCAGCACTTTGTGTATTTATCCGGATTTGCAATCACAGGATTAAAATATTAGCAAAGTTGACGCCGCTGACGTGTGAGAGATTGAGTTACAAACATCCAAAGAGGTATTTAAAAACTTTTACATTGATAATAATAAAATCATTTATTAAATAATAATAGTACTACCACCAAAAGTGACCTGTATTCCTAGAGAACAATCAAGTTAATCTTTCTAACATTATTTTATCAGTTTGTTACTGTCGTTTCGTATACATTTTTCATACCACGGAATTAGGTACAAAATACCACGGAATACGGATTTTTGCCTCGGAATAGAGCGATTTAGACTTGATTTACATTTTATTTAATTTCAAATAGAAATATAGGTCGGTCCGTCAAAACTTAAGTAGTTTTCGAAAGTAAAAACACTAGAGCTTCTGATAACAGAAGCCGAACCTTCAGAAAGGTACAGTAAATGCTTAATATTTTATATCCTTACGAGTTTTAGTGAAAATACCACGGAAACAGGTGCCGTTACCTTAAAACATTAGAGCTTCTGATAATAGAAACCGAACCTTCAGAAAGGTACGGTAAATGCTTAATATTTGATATCCTTTCGAGTTTTAGCGAAAATACCACGGAAACAGGTGCCGTTACCTTAATACAGTATTTACAATATTTATAATATGTACAAAATACACATGAAGCAGTTGAGCTATCTACACACCGTTGCAAACGATTTATAGATAGCTCAACTGATCCAAATCAGTACCAATCGGATTTTAATGAATATCTCACCAACCAACCCCACCAAGAACAAACATTTGTGGGTGGAAAACATGGATGTTTGTTCTATGTCTGGGTGTTACTATGTATTATAAGTATGTATTTACAAAAAAAAAGTATGTATAAGTATTCTATCAGCATCTAGTTCCCATATTACAAGCTTTGCTTAGTTTGGGACTAGAGGGCATTGTGTAAAACGTCCATGAATATTTATTTATTTATCTAAATGAATATGATTCTGATGATGACGAGGTGACGGTACATGTAAGATGATAGGTAAAAAGGTACGTCGATATGCCGCCATTATGTCAAGTCGTGAACGCGTCGTCACGATGGATTAAAAGTACGCTAAGCATGATAGGTAGTTTATTACGCAGGTACAGTACCTACCCTTCTTACTAGTACCTACCACTGGTGGATCCAGTGGGGGAGGGGGCTCAAGGAGGATTAGAGGGATTCAAGCCCCATTAAAAGTTCTGAGTCTACTTATAGATGGACCAGGATTTGTCAGGAAACACTAAATAGCAAAACCGTTCCCAGAAACACGGTATAATATTCTTCCAGGAAATCTAAGGCTGATGTATCTTCTGTAGACCTATCTTCACCTACCTATCTTCTGTATCTTCTTCTGGAAGACCAGCGTGGGTTGTTAGCAACCCACAGTATGCTGAGCTTGGGTCCATTTTGCGACACCATTGCACACTTTGTAAATGTAATTTCAAACATAATTTCAAACATAATTTATTCAGAACAAGGTACATATTGATCTAATTACAAGATAAAACGATGAGACAGCAAAAGTTGTAAACTGAGTAGCTGTCTCAACGCCCACCTCCTAAACACATGAGTTATTGTTCTGACAAAGATATAGTAAAATACATACTAAAATAGTAATTAGGGTAAGTAGGTACAACAAAAGTAAGCTAACAACATACTAAGAATGTGTGAACTAAATTGATTATGTGAGTATTGTGTGTGTGAGAAGTGTGGTGAGAAGTGTGTAGGTTAGAGGGGCAATATGACGGTGTGTACTCTTAATCACACTAGACTCATGAGAGTTTAGGTAAAATAAGAGTAACTTTGGAGTTTAACAATGCACCTAGTGGGAATGAGTGGAAGTGGGAGGATGTGTGTGAGTGAGGGAGAGTGTATGAGTGTGTGTGAATGGTAGTTTAACTAAGTAACAGTATTCTCTTCTTTGTATAATTTGTATTTGATTTGTGATTCTGTTTAGTAATTATCGTCTCTGTTGTTGTTTATTTCTTTCTAGTGTATTTTGTTATTTTAAATTTCTTGTGTGTTGCAAATAAATGTTTTACTTACTTACTGTGTATTTATTTGAGAAAAAGCACAATACTTATTGCAGCGGAGTGTTGCGCGCCGCGCCATGTAAATCTGTCTCAATCAGTCACCATCACGATTCAATTAATGTGGAGCCTATCACGATGCGCTAATTCACTGATGTTTATCTCATTAGCGATAGGGCAGTGTAAAATAAGCATAGTTTTACTAAGTAAAGAGGTAATTTATAAGCCTATTTACCTACTTACCTACCCATAAGTCAAAGGTCAAAATACACCTAAGTAACATTTATCATGACGACCGCAAAAGAGTGGAACTCTTTGCCGGCGTCTGTGTTTCCGAACATTTACAATTTGGATGTTTTCAATGAGTTAATGGTTTCTCTAGGCAAATGTGCTACATCGTTGATCGCAACATCACTGAACATCAGGTGAGATTGCGGTCAAACGTTTGTCTATAATGTGTAAAAAAGTGTAACTTTATCACTACACGTGAGTGTGTAATTTGGCCAAGTACGTACTAAGAGAAATTGAGTTTTTCAAGTTCCGGAATGCAAAGCCTAAAAAGGAACCCTTCATTTCGCCATTTAGTACCTATCTCTTAAATTAAATCGCAAGTACTTACCAGCTTTACTGCCCTAGTGATACAAATAAGGGAATTCCACACATTCATATTTACAAATAAGGCTATTTGTGCGTTTATGTGAATCCGTTTCGATACGATTACTTTTTAATAGTTTTTATTGTAAGTGCAACGCGGAGATAAGTTCAACTACTGGAAGCGGTATCTAGACTGTGGCAGATCCAGGATTTCATCTCCCCTGAATACGCAAGTGGGCGAACGTTTAATTTTGTAGAAAAAAAAATCACGGCTGGTCTCTTCCTATATGATGAATATGATGATACCCGAACTTTTGGCCACTTCTAGTAATATAAACATCTAACTCTGTCGTACGTTTTGGGCTAGAAAGCTCAGGCCCCTGCCAACCCCAAAAGCTTCACGTCTACTCAAGGGTCTACTACCCCTAAACCGAAATCCGCCCCTGACGGTAAGTAACTCCTTTGATATGTTGGTACGAGGTATAGTTGATCGAAGGTTGGTACTCTTTGTGCGAGCCTGTTCTGCCGCCCAGCTGTGATCTTTTGGTCGAATTGGATGTACCTACCTAAGCGAATTCAGAGGGTAAAGATCCGTTGTGCGTACTGTACCTAATGTACCTACCTATTTAATACTAAAAGCATTAAAAAGGTAGTTAAGTTATTTAGTAACTAAATGCCTTCTTATGCTTATATCTTCATGTAAAGTAGGTGCCACTACGCCCAAGTCCACCAAATCCCCTAATTTAGAACGAAGCGCCCGTGGGCGACTTCTAAATAAAATAATAATTATCTAAATAACTAATTTCTAATCCATAATTATGATTTCATCACGTAATTACTGATTGGGTTCGAGTGGCGCCGACGGCGACGTCTAGTCACCACCTCAAGTAAGTACACTGTCATATCATAACACTTAACCTCCCTTCTTGGGTAATATTTGCTTAAAGTTGGTTAGTTAATACAACAAAGGCCAAATCATTTAGAACCTTACGGAGTTTGTTTTTGAGCTTTTTGTCCCCCACAAGGGCCACAAGTCAAACAAATACAAATAAGTTATTTACTAAAATTCATACAAGTTATTGGTTCCCGATGTCCCCGCACTAGGCCAAGCCTGTATAACGAAAGACCGAATCACAAAAATAACAGTTTAAAAAAAAGCTCTTCCTAATTTTAATCTTAGGGCGGCTTGCACCAGAATCGCAAAACGCGTTTACTTAACTCTTAAATAGTATTTAGCGAGTTGTCAAGTCATACAAATACGTCAGATTTAAATCGATTTAGCTGTTAAATACGTTTAGTAATTCTGGTGCAAGACGCCCTTAAAGTCATTTTTTGTCCAAAATGTAAAAATAAATTATAAGTTTAAAAAACTAGAAAAACCGACTTCAGTTCGACTACCGGCTTCATCATCATCATCATGATGATGACAGTTCATTGGAAATGTTCTAGTGACCATCAAACACCATTCTTAAGTCACAGGAAAACAAAATACGCAATTTCGTGCACGTGGATGGCATTATTTTTTCAGTTATTTCTATTTTTAAGCCAAACTACTGAACAAATTTTGATGAAAATTAAATGGGATTAACCTGGAAGTATATCCTATCAGATAAAAAAGTAATATTGCGAATCGGTTCATAAATGACGGAGTTCTGGGGTAACACACATTATAAAAAACAAACATACAACCGAATTGAGAACCTCCTCCTTTTCTGAAGTCGGTTAAAAATAGTGACGTCCCGCCCGCGCTAAAGTAACCTAACCTACCTTCACCCCTTCTTCACCCCCGCCAGCCCTCCTTAAAATAACGGAGATGGCTGCAGCGTTCTAACATCCCTGATGGTGCTGATGCAGGGGAGCAGAGACAAATCTTCCTTCAATGAAGATACACTCGGAAGCTTTTTCGGGTTATAAACTGAGCGTTTTTAGCCGTTTTCAAGTTAAATAAATAAATAAATATTCATGGACATTTCACACGACGCCCTCTAGTCCCAAACTAAGCAAAGCTTGTAATATGGGAACTAGATGCTGATAGAATACTTATATACTTTTTTTTTGTAAATACATACTTATAATACATAGTAACACCCAGACATAGAACAAACATCTATGTTTGCCACACACAAATCTTTGTTCTTAGTGGGGATCGAACCCACGACCCACAGCACCACGGAAGGCAGAGCTATTACCGACTGCGCTGTGACGCCTGAGTTGCGAGGATATTCATCATGTCTGAAAACCAATTTTGAGGAATCTCAGACCTTAATGCAGTTGGAAACCTTTACTTTCAAAGTATTGACACCTGATTAACTGATCCATACTCCAAGGTATAATAAAGACCAGCAATGATGAAGAGGAACCAATGAGATTTTCATGGTTTAAAACTTTTGTAAAATTAAGTTGTAGAATGTCAACTTGATGGGCAGTTCTGGAGAAAATACAAAAGTCATTGTACAATTTAGTAGGTAAGTACAGTGTCACACAGATGCTCATGTGCCTCTCAAGCTCAAAGCTTCAAGAAGTTTGTTAGTATCGCTTGCGCATACAAACAGAACACCCGTGTCGCGTGCCAGTGTCTAGACTCTATACCGTTGGAATAAGGTGCAGTTTCGTGTGGCAAAGTGAGAGTGTTTTGGGGGAAAATAAAAGTGAAAATCAATGCAAAGATGTACTAATCAAATGTATGCCAAATTGCTAAACGAAGTCCGTATTCTAAAACGTTATCTTACTAAGTTTAAAAAAAAATAGCATGTTTTTGGTAGTCTACCTGCTTTCCGCGTTATTTTTGCATGATCTTTCTCAGCGTCATCAGCTCCGATTTGAACAAAAAAATTTGTAAACAAATATATTTTGAATACTCTAATAGCTACTAATTAAACATTATAAAAATAGAATCGAGATTGCAGAAATAATTACACTTTTCAAGAAAATCGAAAGATTTTTCTGTGATTATAAGCGGTCGACACCGTTATATTTCAATTCAGAGAAATAATAAAATTAGGTAGATATCTAGCTATGAGAACTATTATAACTAAACCCATAACAGGTTTACTTACTAGGAATTATTTCTTAGGCTTTAATTTATGAAAATATAATATAATATTTTCCTAATCAGAATTCCTAAGTTACACCACGTGACGTCCAATTAAAAGGTATAGGTACTGATTAGACTTTAAGTTAGGTTCGAATTCCATACTTTTTTAAAACCTTTTTGATCTCAATGATCTAGTTTCATAAAATCAACAAAGATGGATTTGGAATCCAACCTGGTTCTTTGTGATCCAATTAATCTTTGTGATTTTATTGAGTTAAGCGTTTTGATTAGATTTTAATTTTAAACATGACAAAAAAATATAGTTATCTACAAGGGTATGCCAATCAAAGTTGAACTGCAAAGTTTTAAATCATGGTCAGTTCATACTAACTCATAGTTATTCTGTGACTAAATAGTGACATTATGACGTCATTTGATGTGTTTTCGCGCATATTTTGCTGTCAAGTGTCTAAAAAGAATGATCACGTAAAAAGAAATTACACTGGGCAGTGAAATATAACTTGACAGCAAAAGATTGGCATACGGGGGCTGATAGGTACAATTTATCTCAACATAAAGATGCAGAAAAGGTCCCCACATTTAATTAAATAAATTTAGTTTTATTAAACACAATAATGGGATAACTCAACAAAATCACAAAAAGTATCAATCAAAAATAGATATTCTGCTGCGGAAATCAAAGCCACACCTTTTGCGCATTAATTTCTAAGCCACAGAGGTTCTACATATTAATTAAAAAGTACGCATAATTCATAATTACTTACTGTAAAAGTTGTTTAATCATAATTCAATTAATAATGCTACGTTAAGCTAACCACTGATTGACAATGTGGAACTGACTCTAAAATTAGCATAACTAGAATTCCACAGAGCGATGGGCAGAATAACTTATCGAGTTATCATTATAATACTTGATTTCCTCAACTAATACTCATACAATAACTATATAGAGTGAATAGGATTCTTCTAGGCAAACGTGCTACATCGTCGACCGCATCGTCACTTACCATCAGGTGAGATTGCGGTCAAACGTTTTGTCTATAGGTAATGTATAAAAAAAATACAAAATAATTTATAAATAAAAAAAAACTAGAAAAACCGACTTCAATTCGACTACCAGATTCATCATCAGATGATGATGATGACAGTTCATTGGGAATGTTCTAGTGACTATAAACACCACTTAAATGTCACAGGCTGGCATATTTTTTTTCAGTTATTTCTATTTATAACCCAAACTACTGAACTGATTTTGATTAAAATGAAATGGGACCAATCTGAATCTGGAATATTTTTTCAGATAATTTTTTTTTTTGAAATCGGTTCGTAAATGACGGAGTTCTGAGGTAACAAACATAAAAAAAAACAACTGAATTGAGAACCTCCTCCTTTTTTGAAGTCGGTTAAAAATAAAACAGACACTCATTTCTACATTTGATACTTAGAAGCGTGAATTAATTTGATATATCGATGCGCTGTGGGTAATATGTCTCTATCAGTTAAACCAATGAACAATGATGGATTTCCGACATCAGAGTACTACGAGTATGTTCAATTATAATTTGTTCATATTTGTAAGTGAAAAATAATAGATGTTACTCAAAGAGTTTTTTTTATGGAGTGCAAAATATTGTTTTCAGAGTGAATAGCACTTAGCCAGATGCAGGTTTTTTTTATATTAGCAGTTACACGCGACTTTGTCCACGAAAAAATATATAACCTAAAAAAAACAGGAAAAGTAGCTTAGTGTTAATCCCGGTGGCAAACTATTACCTATTCCAAGTTTCATCCAAATCAGACCAGTAGTAGTTACAGCGTGATTGAAACACAAACATCTAAACATCCAAACATCTAAATTTTGACATTTATAATAGTAGTGTGGGGTAGTTAATTTTTTTTTATATGTATACTTTACATTTTTTTTATTAGCCTATTCTGTCCCACTGCTGGGCAAAGGCCTCCCCTCTTCTCTCCACTCGTCACGGTCCCTCGCCAAACCAGGCCAGTCCCTGTTAACCTTATATTAATTCTAGTTTTTTTATTCTCCTTATCTATCTGTTATTCATTTTTATTAACAAAAGTATTTATTCACAAAGAAAATTATGACTAATACAGTATTTACAATATTTATAATATGTACAAAATACACATGAAGCAGTTGAACTATCTACACACCGTTGCAAACGATTTATAGATAGCTCAACTGATCCAAATCAGTACCAATCGGAAGCGTGCCCACGACACTGTTTTTTATTGTTTCTTATTACGTTTTATCTCTTGCATATATCTGCTTTTGGTTGAATAAATGCATTTTCTTTTTTTTTTCCGAAAAAATAAAAATTCGGATTTCGAGCGAATTCTTTATTTTGACCGCCAAAATAACCGCTGTCAAGTCGTCGAAATGAAAATACTTCCCAGTGATGCAATCAATGTGATAAATTCTCGCG
Source organism: Gandaritis pyraliata (assembly GCA_947859175.1). NCBI lineage: Eukaryota > Metazoa > Arthropoda > Insecta > Lepidoptera > Geometridae > Gandaritis > Gandaritis pyraliata. Next base: position 6,627,583 of record OX401876.1, on the reverse strand, counting down.
TAGATATTTAACCAGATATTACTTACTGTTCACGCAATAAAATCGATTTGGAAAGTCGTATTCCGTAGTAATCCTACTAATATTATAAATGCGAAAGTTTAGATGTTTGGATGTTTGTGTTTCAATCACGTCGAAACTACTGAACCAACTTGGACGAAAAATGGCATATATATAGTTCGTAACCTGGATTGACACATAGGTTACTTTTTGTCCCGAATAATTAACAAGATCTACAGGATAAAATGAACGAAAAGGATTAGCAGCGCCAATTGGCAAGAGGATTTCATTGTCATGTCATGTCACGTCAGTTTGACAGGGCGTAGTACTACCTCTTTGGTCTAACGACTAGCGTTTGACATTCCAGTAGGTACGAGTTCGGTGTTATGAGGTGTAATGTCAAGTTTCTCAAAGTATCCGCTCGGTACACGCACAGATAATATAATGTACACGGAAACTGTAGACGCGTACGAAGTCGCGGGTAACTGCTAGTAGTAACATAAATAACAAACATGTTTGAAACACCCATTCAATTTTATTGAGAGCGGAATCTGAATTTACCTACACTTTCACTAAATGCATAGATTTAATATGAGCGTTTCAACGGAGGGACCATAGTGGGATTTTAGGTTTCTGAGCATCTCAATATTTAGTAGAAGTTCTCAAACAATTGTAAAACTGAACCGGTAATTTGTAAAAGTTACGAATCAAAAGTTATAAGCATTTTAAAGTGGTCCCTCGGTTCCACACATGCAATGCTGGGTTCCAAGGATCTAATCAGTATTCACATCTTCTTTCACTGTCTATATTTAGTAGAAGATTTGTAAAAAAAAACTACTTAATTTCAGCCCTTCTTCTTCTTGCAGAGAGACGAAAACACGATAACAAAGTGGTCCCTCAGTTCTACATTGACGAAAATGTTTTTGCGGTTTTACAAAAAAACTAACTGGAATTTTAAGTTTCTGAATCAGTCAATATTTAGTAGAAGTGCTCATACAATTTGTAAAATCAATCAGTAATTTGTAAAACTTACCAATCAAAAGTTATAAGCATTTTAATGTGGACTTTCGGTTGAACACTTTCCAAATCGCAAAAGTAACTTTACAAAAAAAGTATAAAACTTAGAGACGTGTAATATAGCTTATCATTTAGTAAAAATTTTTACTAAATATCTACATACAGCAATGAACAATAGACAGAGCCATTATCGAAATATAGCAATTTTAGTTTCCGGCATAGAGATGCAGCCGCGGGGTGACCACACGGCTTAAATTTTCGGGACAGGGAACAGCATGACAGCCGCGCGACGCGACGATTCCACTCTCTGCTGATGCGGGTGTGACTCAATGAAGTCAGCGTTGGTACTCTAAGTACCTATTCATCCATTGTATTTTCAATAGGTGAGTAAAAAAAATCCGATGATTGTCAAATAAATATAAAATCATACGAAAACGGAACGTCAGCGGAAAATCAATACTATTTATACTTAGGTGCTTACCTATCACACTACTCAAACAACTTCGAGAGGGCTTTCGCTGCCCAGTTCAACAATAGAATCTACAAGGTGCTTACCTAAAAAGAACAATCGCTAGGAAAACTTCAATAACCACTATCCCACTTACTATTATAAATGTCAAAGTTTGGATGTTTGTGTTTCAATCACGTCAAAACCACTGAACCAACTTGAATGAAACTTGGCATATATTTAGTTCTTAACCTGGATTGACATATAGGCTACTTTTTATCCCGAATAATTAACAGGATCTACAGGATAAAATGAACGAAAAGGATTAGCAGCGCCAATTGGCAAGAGGATTTCATTGTCATGTCATGTCACGTCAGTTTGACAGGGCGTAGTACTACCTCTTTGGTCTAACAACTAGCGTTTGACATTCCAGTAGGTACGAGTTCGGTGTAATGAGGTGTAATGTCAAGTTTCTCAAAGAAGTATCCGCTCGGTACACACACAGATAATATAATGTACACGGAAACTGTAGACGCGTACGAAGTCGCGGGTAACTGCTAGTATATTAAGGCTACGAACTATAATATAATAATATATGCCAAGTTCCATCCAAGTTGGTTCGTAGTTTTGACGTGATTGAAACACAAACATCCAAACATCTAAACTTTAGCATTTATAATATTACTAGCAGCTACCCGCGACTTCGTCCACAAAAAAAATAAAAAAAGTAGCCGATGTGTTTGATCCAGGTTACGAACTATAATATATTCCAAGTTTCATCCAAATCGGACCAGTAAGTAGTAACAGCGTGATTGAAACACAAACATCCAAACTTTGACATTTATAATAGTAGTGGGATAGTGGTTATTGAAGTTTTCCTAGCGATTGTTCTTTTTAGGTAAGCACCTTGTAGATTCTATTGTTGAACTGGGCAGCGAAAGCCCTCTCGAAGTTGTTTGAGTAGTGTGATAGGTAAGCACCTAAGTATAAATAGTATTGATTTTCCGCTGACGTTCCGTTTTCGTATGATCTTATACTTATTTGACAATCATCGGATTTTTTTTACTCACCTATTGAAAATACAATGGATGAATAGGTACTTAGAGTACCAACGCTGACTTCATTGAGTCACACCCGCATCAGCAGAGAGTGGAATCGTCGCGTCGCGCGGCTGTCATGCTGTTCCCTGTCCCGAAAATTTAAGCCGTGTGGTCACCCCGCGGCTGCATCTCTATGCCGGAAACTAAAATTGCTATATTTCGATAACGGCTCTGTCTATTGTTCATTGCTGTATGTAGATATTTAGTAAAAATTTTTACTAAATGATAAGCTATATTACACGTCTCTAAGTTTTATAGTTTTTTTGTAAAGTTACTTTTGCGTTTTGGAAAGTGTTCAACCGAAAGTCCACATTAAAATGCTTATAACTTTTGATTGGTAAGTTTTACAAATTACTGATTGATTTTACAAATTGTATGAGCACTTCTACTAAATATTGACTGATTCAGAAACTTAAAATTCCAGTTAGTTTTTTTGTAAAACCGCAAAAACATTTTCGTCAATGTAGAACTGAGGGACCACTTTGTTATCGTGTTTTCGTCTGTCTGCAAGAAGAAGAAGGGCTGAAATTAAGTAGTTTTTTTTTACAAATCTTCTACTAAATATAGACAGTGAAAGAAGATGTGAATACTGATTAGATCCTTGGAACCCAGCATTGCATGTGTGGAACCGAGGGACCACTTTAAAATGCTTATAACTTTTGATTCGTAACTTTTACAAATTACCGGTTCAGTTTTACAATTGTTTGAGAACTTCTACTAAATATTGAGGTGCTCAGAAACCTAAAATTCCACTATGGTCCTTCCAGTGAAACGCTCATGATTTAATTTATTACCACTTCTTTTGAAATATTTTGTAGGGTTCCGTGGGTAAATTAAACAAAATGATTATTTTGATAGAATACATTTTAGGGTATCATATTTTACGTGAATTTGGTCAATCACCTTTATAGTACACTTTTTTTGAACGGCCTTGTAATGATTGATATATTCCCTAAATCCCCACTGTGAAATCCCCATCAGTGGGGATATTGATAACAAACACTTTTTAGTACAAAAGACTTCAACGCGCTCGCCTCTAAAAATCCCTTTATCTTGATAAAACAAGTATTAGGTGGGTACTTCAAATCTATAAATTAAGCATTACTTATTGTGATAAACCACAAAATAATACAAGTTATAAGGTCAAATATAGTTTTGAAATAAAACGTGGTAGGGTTCTTATCAACGGTTACGGTTAGGTTATAATGCATTTTTATAGGCGAACGCGTTGAAGTCTTTTGTACTAAAAAAGTGTTTGTTCTCAATTTGGGGCTAGAAGGCGTGAAATGGATTTTCAAACACCACTCGCCACGGAACCCCTTCCGAAACTTTTTAATTAGTAACTCGCCCACACCCACGGGGAATACATGAACACTTTGATTACCTTTATCAAATAGAAATCAATCAAGATTACAAGTACCTAGGCATTTTGAATCGAACACGTAATTATTTCGTAGGAAATGGCGCAATTTTATTTTATATTTTGTTTGCTAATGTTTTATGAACTCGCGGAATTATTAAGTTGTTAGATTAATTAGAGGCAGTTGAGCAGTTTGAGCGGAATAATTATTTTACATAAATTATATCATAATAAGATTTATGCAAGAATTATTTAATCTGTACTAAGTATGCTCCTAACTAACATGCCTTATTTTTGTAAAAAAAAAAATTGGGCCCATACCTATTCTAAAGCTTTTTCAGAAAAAATACAAATGCAATGTTAAAATGACTATTGAACCAAAAGTGATGAATTTAAAGTAAAATAAAATCCAAAATGGCTGCAAAAAGTGACCTAAACTCGATCCCCGAAATCTCAAACCCCGAAAGTGACGACAGCAAAAAAATCGTCATCACTGTCGACAATGACAACGACGTAACTGACAGCTGCGGAACTGTCAAAAATGGCGGGAAAAAAGAAAACGGCGGACCGGCTGTTCTCGAAGTTCCGAACGCATTATTATCTGTGCCTTTGGGGAAGAACAGGTGTAGGATGTCGTTTATGGAGGAAGAAAGCGCAAAGGAAAAGGTACGGTTGGCACTACTGAAGCAGTGTTCCGCCATTTTGAAACAAGGAGACCAGCGGTATACAAAGGAGGCTTTGCATCGCACGTTTCAGGATGTGGTAAGTGTACAATACCTTAATCAGCCTGAAATAAATAAATAAATAAATATTCATGGACATTTCACACGACGCCCAAACTAATTACTAAACTCTAGTCCCAAACTAAGCAAAGCTTGTAATATGAGAACTAAATGCTGATAGAATACTTATATACTTTTTTTTTGTAAATTCATATTACATAAGTAATTATAATATATAGTAACACCCAGAAATAGAACAAACATTTATGTTTGCCACACACAAATGTTTGTTCTTGGTGGGAATCGAACCCACGGCCCACAGGTGAAAAAGTTATACTTTAGTTTATTATTTACAAGACACTTTCGAAATGTCATTTTTTTACGCTTGTCAGTAGTTCTGTTTGTTGTGCATTGCAGATTGGCGTCCTAGCCCTTCAAAGTGATCGTTTATAAAGCCGTTAATGTATAACTAAGGAATGTGTTCACGCCATCGTCTTAGTACAATTTTACAGTTCCATTTTCAGAGTGCTAATCCAATGTGTATCAAATGTCGTTGGTTATCGCGTCATCAGAAACATTTGCTTTTATATTTTGAAGTTCTGCAAAAAAAAAGTCAAAAAAAAGTTAAGTTATAAGTTATGACAGGCGTCACAGCTCAGTCGGTAATAGCTCTGCCTTCCGGTCGTGGGTTCGATCCCCACCAAGAACAAACATTTGTGCGTGGAAAACATAGATGTTTGTTCTATGTCTGGATGTTACTATGTATTATAAGTATGTATTTACAAAAAAAAGTATATAAGTATTCTATCAGCCATCTGGTTCCCATATTACAAGCAATTAGTTTGGGACTAGAGGGTGTTGTGTGAAATGTCCCTGAATATTTATTTATTTATTATTTATAGTTAAGTTATGTACAACCGAATTGAGAACCTCCTCCTTTTTTGAAATCGGTTAAAAACCAAATTGAAAGTAAAATGAGAGCTTCATTAAAAATACCTTAAAACGAATAAAATGTTAATGTAAGTATTTAAAAACTCTGTTGAGCAATATTCTAATTATCGTTTAACTTGTATCGTATTTCGCGCATGCGTCGTGTGACCTCTGTAATGAAAGTACACGATCGGTTCTGCGTCTTCGTGGCCTTGACTAGTACCATCTGAGGGATGATTCTCTTAGTAAAATCTAGTGCAAAAACCGTTGGCATGGCACAAAATGGCAACCGAATTCGTTACATTTATAACATCCAAAAAATATCACAATGGTATTTTTACTCAATTTTTTAAAGAGAATTTTTCTTGAATTTTGTTTTTTCTATACAGTGTATTATATTAAACGCATGTAGTTACAAGTATTAGTGCTTATGCATGCTAAATATATCTACATGTACTTAGCGAACTGCAGGGGTATGCCAATCAAAGTTGAACTGCAAAGTTGAACTGCAAAGTTGAACTGCAAAGTTTTAAATCATGGTCAGTTCATACTAACTCATAGTTATTCTGTGACTAAATAGTGACATTATGACGTCATTTGATGTGTTTTCGCGCATATTTTGCTGTCAAGTGTCTAAAAATAATGATACAATTTTGTACCACGTGACCTGAAGAAATTACACTGGGCAGTGAAATATAACTTGACAGCAAAAGATTGGCATACGGGGGCTGATCTGATTATAATTATAAATATTTTTTTGTGACATTTTGTTATTGAGTGAGCAAACAATCTTGATATACGAAATTCACTGATACCATGCAATCTTTTAGCGCATCTTTTTTGTTTATTTTTTTGTAAAAGGTATAAGGTTATGCCATTTACAGTACGCACAACGGATCTGTATCCATCTGAAGTTAGGTGCTGTTGTGCGGAAAAATTCGCTTACGTCGGGGACGCAGAACCCATTTTTGGGTAATTAGAGGCAATCGATTTTTTCTGCACAAAAGTCCATGCGCAATCGTTTGTTGCACCTAATTTCAGAATGATACAGATCCATTGTGCATACTGTACTTTTATTTAATTAAGCAACCATTTTATATCATAGTCGTTGAAGGTTTAGCTGATAGGTGAAGTAATACTATGTAGTAGGTATAGTACTATTATGTAGGTATTAGAAACGAGGCCACATACTCATTGGTTATTTTACAAAGACCAGTAGCCAATCGGCTCTCGCCGTCAATGTCATATGTCAGTTTTTATAGATTTGTATCAGCTGTCAGACGTATCTAGTGTAAGGTCGATAGGTGTAGGATTATAAGCTAGGTCATATTATATTGTTGTTAGCTATAACTAGTCCTAGGACACTAGATTGGTAGGTATTTCGAGTGTCTACGTACCTAATTGTGTTTGGAGACTGCATACTGCCATAACACCTACACGATATTGACTTGTAATGTCGTTGTTCGAGCAAAAATATCGTGCTATTTATGATATTAGCACAGCACGATATCGTGTGGGTGCAGTGTAAAAACGCCCTAATACTCAATATGCTTCAACTTAGCCTTATACAAATCTATTTAATAAAAAAATATTCCTATTGTTAAAAAAAAAACTTCAGGCATTATAAAGGAGTATAACACAAAAATGGTCATTACCATAATCGAGATTTTATATTTTTCTGTAATTAATTTTTGTAGTTTATCACGTAATGCTAGGTATATTATATTTAGTTTTAAAAACTTAGTTAAATCATAACCCTTCTCACTTAAACCGTCGTCGGTTAAAAGCCCGTTCAACTATGTACCAACATGATCTAAAACCACTTATCTTTGCCTTTGTAGATCGAAAACGGTCATAATAAATCGTCGTATCACTCAATCTGATATTATGCTATGTCTCGCTCATCCGGTAAGGTTAGACAGAGACGGAAGATTTGTATGAATTTATGTATGAAACAGTGCTGCTTTGCCGCCACTAATGATGTGGTGTCTTTCAATGATGGATGGTGTTAGGCTGGTGACCATAAGCTTTTGTTAAAAGAGGATTTTCCCAAATATATTTCTCTAATTAACGAAATTAAATACAACGGTGAACTAGAAGTCTTTGGGGGAGACCTTTGAGCAGGACGAGATAGGTTTTAAAAAACAAAAACTATTCAGACCACATAGATAATTAAATGGAAAACAGTTGTTAGAAGCGTTCTATATTTAAGTAATTAATTAATTTACACGGGCACATTATAATTTGTTAATTAAAACGTCGAAATTATAAAATAAATCAATTTGAGCTTCCATTTTTGAAATAAAAATTACGTAACCATTTACTGCGAGTCTACACTCTTAGCTCTTGTGTATTTCAGATGAGGTCATAATGATATTAGCAAATTGTATTCCAATTTTGTTTTTTAGTCAGGTCATCCTAGTTACTAAAACTCCATTGATGCCATTCTGCCACATAAGACTGCATTTTCAGCATGGCGCGTTTGAAACTCGTATAGAATTCGTTTACATTATTATCGAGTTCCAAATACAGTTTGCCGCCATATCGGGAAAACTTGAAGAATCCAATGCCTTTAGATGCGAGATGATTTTGTTGAAGTTTTAGACCACATCGTTGAGAAATAGCAGTCTAGATTATTTTAGTCTGTCGATCTTACTGCAAAGGTGCAAAGTACGGAGGTATTTATTCTGTGCCGCAAACTATAATGAATGAAAAAAGTTAATGTACGAATGATTTTTTACAAACTTAACTGTACCTAAACTATTTAAAACTGAAATACCCAAGTAGTACCGTAATAACGAAATGTTTTATTATATCACGTTAGATTTTAAATTTCGTCTAAATAAAAGATTATGAAAATGTCGAACTAAGTTGATGTATATTTTATTTGAAGTCTTCCAAAAGATTTTGTATCATTTGAGCTTCGCGACGAGACAGCGTAACAGTCTTGTCTTTACCTAAGTAAGTAGAAATAGATATGTACATAAAATCTAAATCTAGCCGATTTAGATTCAATAAAAACTCGTCATCATTTATCTTTACAGTGTTTCAAAGTGTTTTTAACCCTGACGCAAAAACGACGGGGTGTTATAAGTTTGATGTGTCTGTGTGTCTGAGGCAACGTAGCTCTTCGGATGAACCGATTTTGATTTTGTTTTTTGTTTGAAAGGTGAATTAGTCGGGAGTGTTCTTAGCTATGTTTGATGAAAATCGGGCCAAGATTCGGGGGTTTTTTAAATTTTTAATTTAATTAACTTGTCATCTCTGCATATAGGTACGGTGATACTTAGTATATCTACGGATCACTTTCAAATCCATGTCTCATGCACCTAGTTATTTACAAAGCTAAGCTACCTATAGTAACTTGAACAGAACATGTACCGGATTAGTTGTGCGCTCTAAATCAAAGTTCACACCTGTCCCACAGATAATACAACACACAGTACGGCACAACGGTATATAATGAATGTCAGAAGCACGTTCTGTTCTGTCTGTCTGTTGTGTCGATATAAGGGCGTTTGCTCTAGATAGAGTAGTTAATTAGACTTTGAAGCTGGTAGCTTGTCAGGGCTGCGTGATGGCTTGGCTGATGAATTGAATTAGAAAATTTCCCTATAAGTACCTTTATCCATTATTTATTTATAAAGACTACCGAGGCACTCCTGGCTAGGCTTGCGTAGTCAATCTTAATTCTTAATTAATTCTTAATTCTTTATTGCACACAACACAGACCATAAACAAAAGACAGAAATAGATGACATGTACAAAGGCGAGCTTAACCCTAACAAGAGTTTTCTTCCAGCAAACCTTTGGGGCTAGAGAGAGGTGACTATAGAGGCAGGTCCGTGTACATAAAAGGTTATAATATCAATCTTCAACGATTATCTAAGCTAAGCGACGTTCTGCAGTCTATTTGGATGGGTGACCGTTAGCATTTATCTGAGCGCTTCCGTGCTTTGGAGGGCAAGTTAAGCTGTCCTGACTCAAGCAGTTGTTAAGCTACGACGGAGGCCTCAAGGGGGCCTATACACCTCCTCACAGAGTTGGCCACTCACTTATACGAACTTACTTCAAATCCCGTTTCTTTTTATTTTAAACACAAATAATCTAGTATTGGGAAAAATTTTTACTAATTTTACGTTTTGTGGTTTTTTCAAGATCAAAAAAGACAAGTATAGTGTTTAATTGCTTGACTGGTATACTTACCTACCTCTGCGAAATCACTATTAGATAATAGTTTAAAGTTATGAAAAACATCGTGGCTAAAAAAATTTAGGAGTTCATAGACTCCGAAGGGCAACGTTGGTCAACATGAAAACTTGTTTTTTTTTACCATAATGACTATTTGTACCAAAAAAATAAATAAGTTAACAGTTGGTTTTATCTCTACTAAGTGGCTCATGAAAATAATTATATTCTCCGAACACAATAATTGCATTCGTAATGGGATGCAGACACCATCCCTAATAGTCTAATCAAGATATGAAACCGATTATCCCTTATTGACTGCGCAAAACCTAGTAATATGCGTTCGATCCCTTATACAGCGGACATTAACATGCCGAGGGACGTCGAGTCGACATTTGCATTGAAAGGGTTCCGACGATAGTGCCTTTTGGAACGAATCTTATGTGCGGAATTTCGTAAAATAAGATGTAAGGTTTGTTTCAACAAAGAAGGTTAAACTGGTGCAAACAGCTATAGTGCACCGTTCATTTGTTAGATTTTGGGGATAGTATTTTTTTTATTGTAATTATACTACTTTATAGCTCGATTGCGACTCGGTATAATATTTCTTATTTATATGTTCCTAAATTTTTATTTTTTAATTCATTTATTCGATATTTTGTTATTGTTTTACTTTATCTGCTTAGTTGACAAACATGTTTTTATTTTTGTCTTAGTTTTTTTTATAACACAACACCTATTCTCACAAGGTGTATTGGCCGCAGGTCTCGGCAGAATACCAGCGCCTAGCTACCTTCCAGTGGCTAGGCATCATGCTGAGTCGAGGCCGTTTTGCTGTTGTAGCACACAAAAACGGCACTCTACCACCTATGTACCTTACCTACCTATATTATTCTTCACTATCCGAGTTTAAACGGAGTTTATCTTACATTGCGTTGTTCGGAAACGCAATTTCAAAAGTTATTGAACCAATAGCACTAACGAACAGATAAACTACCGATAAATGTACCTCAGAAACCGGGCATAAGTAGTGTCATTGTTTTGTACTTTTTTTTGTGTGCTATGTAGTAAATAAATAAATGTCTATGTTAAGAATTCTAGTTGATCTTGTACAAAAACATCTAAAAACGCTTCCTATAGTCGGGTGAAAAGACAACGAGGTTTTTAGTGTTAGGTTCGTAACATTGTAGATTCTGTTCTAGGTGATACAATCATACCTTATTGGAATGCGCGCGGGCAGACAGTAGGTAAACCTAAAAATGTTTTTTTTCTTTTATTACCTTGCTTATAGTGAAATGTTGATTCTAGCAGAATATATTCAAAGTTTAAAAATCCTACTAATATTATAAATGCGAAAGTTTAGATGTTTGGATGTTTAGATGTTTAGATGTTTGGATGTTTGGATGTTTGTGTTTCAATCACGTCAAAACTACCGAACCAACTTGGATGAAACTTGGCATATATATAGTTCGTAACCTGGATTAACATATAGGCTACTTTTTATCCCGAATAATTAACAGGATCTACAGGATAAAATGAACGAAAAGGATTAGCAGCGCCAATTGGCAAGAGGATTTCATTGTCATGTCATGTCACGTCAGTTTGACAGGGCGTAGTACTACCTCTTTGGTCTAACGACTAGCGTTTGACATTCGAGTAGGAACGAGTTCGGTGTAATGAGGTGTAATGTCAAGTTTCTCAAAGAAGTATCCGCTCGGTACACGCACAGATAATATAATGTACACGGAAACTAGACGCGTACGAAGTCGCGGGTAACTGCTAGTAGGAAATAAAACTTCAAAGCAATGTAGCGCGAAATTAGGATGTCAAAGATAAAAACTTCGTTCTCATTTTAAATACCTAATTTGATTTAAAAAAATATGTACCTGTATGTACCTGCCAGTGTTGCTTGTCAAAGCTGACGTAAACATTATAATGTTTACCCCCTGTTGGGCCGATACCGTACTAATAGCAACGCGATCCCACCAGGCGGTCGCTCCTTCGCGATACAAAGTTGAAAAAGATTTAAAAGAAAAAGGTTGCCAATTACGAGCCCATAAATACAGAATAGCGACTTTTTGTCGCGCGACTTTAAAGGCACTAATTACGGCATCCTGCCGGACGTGAGGCACGCCCGCGCCGCGCGCGCGACTAACAAGTCGTGGAGGTGTGTCGCGAGCGAAGCCTGCTCACGTGAATACTTGCCTCAGGGTTGTCTAACTTATAATACAGTTTTTAAAATAATTGTTACTCTGCGCTCTGTGAAAGTAATTGTTCCAATCCCACTAATATTATAAACTAGCAGTTACCCGCGACTTCGTACGCGTCTACAGTTTCCGTGTACATTATATTATCTGTGCGTGTACCGAGCGGATACTTTGAGAAACTTGACATTACACCTCATTACACCGAACTCGTACCTACTGGAATGTCAAACGCTAGTTGTTAGACCAAAGAGGTAGTACTACGCCCTGTCAAACTGACGTGACATGACATGACAATGAAATCCTCTTGCCAATTGGCGCTGCTAATCCTTTTCGTTCCATTTATCCTGTAGATCCTGTTAATTATTCGAGATAAAAAGTAGCCTATATGTCAATCCAGGTTACGAACTATATATATGCCAAGTTTCATCCAAGTTGGTTCAGTAGTTTAGACATGATTGAAACACAAACATCTAAACATCTAAACTTTCGCATTTATAATATTAGTAGGAGGTCAAAGTTCAGGTGTTTGGATAGTTAGATGGTTGGACGTTTGTGTTTCAATCACTCTGTAACTACTGGTCCGATTTGGATGAAACTTGGAATACATATAGTTCGTAGCCTGGATTAACACATGGTGACTTTTATCCCGGAAAATGAACAGGATAAAACGGGACGCGGACTTTGTCGCGGGCAGAAACTAGTTGGCTATATATTTACAAACAGAAGCATTTTATCATAGTAATAGCTAAAGCTCATATCGTTTTTCAGGCTTATTCCAGACAGTCTAGTACTCGGAACAATAACTAAAGTCTAGTACAAGATTTGATAGTTTTAGAAAACTTTATTTAGTTTCGTTTCCTTCCACACATTTACTTGCAGCGCCTCTAGCGGAAACTTTCAGAAACCACAGAAATTCATGGGAAAAACGAAACGAAGTAAAGTTTTCTAAATCTATCAAATCTTGTACTTCTAGAAATCTTTCCCCTAGAAATCCCCCATGTGTTCCCCTGTGACGGGAATTTCTAGACTTATTCCAGTCGGAAGCTTTCATTTTTACGTATTTATGCCAGTAAATACAATTCATCTCGCAAATAAATAAACTGCCAATAATTTAATTCCGAACTCTCCAACACCGATTACGAATGCACACAAATTATTTAGATTACCATCATCGGTGCTTTTATGCAAACTTGTCAAATGTAATTGCGCGCCATCTATTACCTACTTAAGTTGTCAATTTTAATTTAGCCTTTCGTCATGTAGTAAAATTGACTGGCAAGTCTGGCAACCCTGCCATTTTGTAAATAAATAATATTTCATTTGTAATTCAGTCACGTAGTGATACAGGCAGTGTTGCAATGAAATAGTTACTTTTTAGGCGATAGACATTATTCGAAGTTCATGTTCACACATCATACTATATATTTTTATACAACTTAATAATGGAACGAGCCGATGGCCCACCTGATATTAAGTGGTAACCACTGCTATAACGATGCATTATCTCACTGAGCATGTCCACTGAGGACGTGCCCTGTGATGCATTGCACTGCGCCCATCACTCTGAGACATAAAGGTGTTCAGTCTCATGTGCCTATAATAGCACCTGCACCCATACCCTTCAAATTTGAACATAGCAATGCGAGCACCAATGCTTGGCGCACGAAATAGGTGGTATTTTGCTGTATCATTGGTCACAGATTAAAAATAACGATAAATATCGTTCTTAATTCTTTATTGCACATAGATAAACAAAAGACATGTGCCATCAGCAAAATTTCCGCCTTACCACTTTTGAAACTGTTTCGCTTGCAAGCAGTTAGCTACCTGACCTCGCCTTTTACTTTTGTCTTCTTATTTTGACCAACCAGAGACCTAAACATCTATTTATTTTTATGACGGCTCATCTTTTGCTGATAGTACAAAGGCGAGCTTCGTTATTTTTAATCTGTGATCAATGGTTTTACTTTCTCCTGTAATTTTTGTTGGTTGGCTACCTTGTTCTTATTGACTTTTCATCAAAATATTTGGATATGTTATTGATAACTACTTAGGGTAGGTACATTAGATATTAGGTAGGAATTGATATTTTTATTAGTCATTCAATTAAAATACTTTAAACGTACCTAGTAGGTTAATGCAATAATTACTGCGGTTAGCTTAATATGGTAGTTTACTAAATCTACGTGCTTGTGTATTTAATTTTAATTAATTTTATTTGATAAAAGTAATTTAGTTTTTTATATCATTACTTACCTATTTTACTTCAAATATTACACAATTTTGTATTAGAATGAAAGATAATTCGAAATTAAACAGAATGTATCCAAATTAATGATTGATCGCACATTGAAAACAACCAATTTCCGTTCAAGCTTGTTCATTGCAAAAGCTGTTTTAACGTATTGCATTTAAAGCTGAATTTTCCATCACCAGTAGATTATATCCACTGGTCAGTCAATCGTAAGCTTATAAATCCTAATCATTACAAAGATAAAGTAAATTAAACCGTATTTAGGCGCAACAAGACTCATTTTAAAAATTATAAAGATCAAGTTGATATCTATGAAGATTTGTCTGTCAATCTGAATTAAAGCGATATAAGAAGGAAATTGGCTTCCGTTTTAGTATAATTGACATATTTATTTACGTTTTGTAAAGCTTAAAATTACTTATTGATACATGTTAGGAAGTGAGAGCTAGTTCGCCTTCGATACTAAATTATTATGAAAACACCGACACTCGTACTAGGTGTATGAGTGCATGCTAGTGAGATGCGAATGTTAAGATGGATGTGTGGGGTGACGAGGTTAGATAAGATAAGGAATGAGTATATCAGGGGAAGTTTGAAAGTGGCGCCTGTTGTTGAAAAGGTGAAGAGTGCTAGATTAGCATGGTATGGACACGTAATGAGGAGGGATGAAAGTCATCACGAAAAAAGTTATGAATATAAGTGTGCCTGGGTACGCAGGTCGAGGAAGGCCGAAGAAGAAGTGGTTGGATTGTGTGAAAGAGGATATGAATGTGAGAGGAGTAGATTCTGAGTTGACGAATGGAGCGAGTGGAAGAAGAAGACATGTTGTGCCGACCCCACCTAGCGCGGGATAAGGGCAGGGGAATGATGATGATGACCGACACTCGTACTAGGCCCTCTGAAGCAACAGACGTGACGTCGTCCTCGTGTCAAAGTATGTTTTATTGTCGCTGCTAATTCCGTTTCTTAATTAAAATTAAAAATTTTGTTAATTAAATTAAACGTTTGTTAATTTTTATCCGAGATAAAAAGTAGCCTAGGTTACTAATTTTTTTTCTTTAATTAATAAATTTATTCACAAAGAAAATTATGACTAATAAAGTATTTACAATATTTATAATATGTACAAAATACACATGAAGCAGTTGAACTATCTAATTACCTAATTGTATTCCAAGTTTCATCCAAGTTGGTTCAGTAGTTTCGACGTAATTGAAACATAACATCTAAACTTTCACATTTATAAGTAGTATTAGTGGGATGAGTTTTATCTGGCTAGTACCTACTAGTTTTAATCAAGATTAAAACAATTTGCGGTTGGGACCGAGAACCTTAAGATTTTTTTAACTTTCTCTTTTAGGGAGAACGCAAACCAAAGACAAAACGTCTTGTCGAACAGTTAGTGATGTGAAACTTCATAATTTCGTGACAAACCCTGTCAGTATAACTTTTTTCGTCACAATATACTTCGTCTTATTTGCTGTTTTCGTTACTTGCTTATTTAATGAGAATCATGCTAAGTACTTAATAATATTATTAAGTACACTACATAATTACACTATATTCTTATTTATTAAAAAAGCACAATTCATTCTCTAGGTATGTGCGTATAAAGCAATGTTTAATAGGTAGGTACTAAACAATGCTATAATAGATAGGTAAACATAATTTTATGCATGCGTCGTGTCAATTGATGTGAATTTCGTTACAACGAAAACAGCATATGACGACGAAGCATTCATCATATGCTGTTTTCGTTATAACAGAAAATTTATTTTCACGTCACTAAGTACGCGACAAAACAGTTTTGTCGATAGATGTGCGTTGGCCCTTATAGTTTTAAATTTGGAACCATAGTGCTGTACCGCTGTCACAACACATCAATCCATCATATCGATCACCGAATAGATAATCGATTATCAGCACACCGAGTGTTATAATTACCGTACGATGCAATGATCGATTACCGGTCAGAGTTTAATAGTGCCAGGAGCATATCGATTATTTTAAATCGATTTAGGGCGTGAACTGATCTCATCAGATAAAAAAGTAAAAGATTGCAGTAAATAGGTACTGTTGTTGTGTACCTACTTATAAAGGTGTAGTATTTTTAATAAAAAAATAATAATGGACCAAGCATATAGCCCATCTGATGTTAAGCAGTTAGCTATGCTTATGCTAGATGTGCTCAGTGAAGCAATGCATTGTTATAGAGAGACGTTACCACTTAACATTAGGTGGGCCATTTGCTTGTTCCATGAGATACAGAGGGCGTTGTGCGAAATGTCCATGAATATTTTATTATTTATTTTGTTACTTATCTTATAAAAAGAAAAAACAACTTACAAGCAGTCAGTATAGTATCGAGTATCGAGTAAGTACCGATTTTATAATTTGATTTTTATTATTTAGCAAAAAACATGTTTATTTCTCGTTCTCATTTAAAATTGCATTATAAAAATGTGTCAAAGACCAATTAAATTATTTTTAATACAAGTAATATCTTAAAGTGCAATTAATTTTGTTATGTTGGTACTTAATCCATTCAATGTCAAAATCGAAAGTTGATCGATAAAAAGTTTCGATTACAATCTTGCATCTGTTGTGACACTAATGTTTTATGACGTCTCTTTTTAGAGTTCCATATACATTACACTTAATGAAAAACCCTTTTCTCGAAATTCATTATCTGTGGAATATTTTGAAATCATTATTGCCAGTATGCTACTTTTCATTAAAAAATTTTTTATACATTGTATTTCACTGCCCAGTGTAATTTCCCAAAAAAAAAACTGTTAGAAGTTTTTTGTCACTGCTGTACGAATGTCTGACGCAGGACAGACAGACAGGCATGGCAAACATACAAGTGTTACCTATTTGTCAGACTTCGGAACCCTATAAAACTTTTATTATTTTATAGATTAACTAGCGGCTTCCCGCGGCTTCGCCCGCGTTGTGGCTTTTTACCCCGTTCCTGTTATTGTTTCTTTTTAAAAAGTAGCCTATATTATATAGGCGTACATTACCCAGTCTGTATCTCATGAACCGTGATAGTTCATTACAATATGCAAGCACTTATTGTTTCTCATAGAAAACACCACCTTTGGGTGTACATAAAGGCGAACCAAGTCGCTCTTTTCGAATAGATGTGATGAAAATAAGTTTTATATTGGGTCGCGGTGACCCATTATAAAACTTCTTTATAAACAATGTTTTTTACTTTTTTATCAGCAGGCACTAAAATTACCAAGCTTGTAGGGGAACTAACTCTCGAGCAAGCTACATAAAATTGGCCGTGGGAGAAACAGTCTTCCCTCAAGTCCACTCCAGCATATTTTAATGTTTGCCCTTGGGACTTATTTATGGTCATGGCGAAACATAGTTTAATTGGAAATTGTAGCCTTTTAAATTGGAATGGGAGGTCGGTAGGAATAAGAGGCAAGCGCGGCACAAACACTGTTTCTCCCCTAGCACACCCGGTTAGTATCACGGCTTCAATAATGTTTTGGTGAAGGGTTTTCACTTGTAGCCTAGTGCCATTACAAAGTTTTGGAGGCCTCAAATTTCGTAATAACATAATTGGTGACCCCTTTTTTAAAATAAGCCTATGATAGGGTAGACCCGCTGGTTTTAAAGAATTTAAAAACTCTACTGGGTAATTCACAGCGTCATCGTCACACACCGTATCTATAGACTTATAGATTGTATTTTCACCATCGATTAAATTTAATAAAACGTCATTTATATTCGCCGCTTGGTCATTTTTTGGGGTCAAAATGGCACGTTCGCAAAACCATTCCATCGACTTTAAGTGAATTTCTGCAATGCCGGGATAAATGTCGTCTATGAGCTCCTGAACTGATTCCACAACTTTGCACAAATTCTATATATATATAATTTTTTTATTTTTTATTTATCTACTTTTACTCTTAATTTCAAGTCAATCGCACTACGCGTACAAAAATTCTCGTACAAACTTTGACATCTCTTTGCACCCTTATTAAGGGTAGTTTACAAAAACTAAAAATGTCATTCTTAATTATTTATTTAGAAGTATATTTACTGCAAGTTTGAAATCAATCGAACCACTCATTAAAAGACTCCCATACAAACTACAACACCCCTTTGCACCCTTATTGGGGGTAGTTCTCAAAAACTAAAAATGACATACTTAATTATTGAATTTAGGGTATCTGTCCTCTAAGTTTCAAGTTCATAGGTTGAAGGAATACGATTTTTCATACAAACGTTTTCAACCCTTTTTACACCCTTAGGGGTCGAATTTCCAAAAATCCCTTCTTAGTACACCTCTACGCCCTAATACCTATGTACTCCTTAAATTTCAAGTCTCTACGATCAGCGGTTTAGGCTGTGCGTTGTCTATATGTCAGTCAGTCAGTCAGTCAGTCAGTCAGTCAGGACTTTGATTCTTATAGTATTAGAGATTACTTATGATTTAAATTTTTACAATGCAGTCAAACACAGATTAGATAAAACCAGTTCAAAAGTTCAAAAGTGTACAGACATGGCGTCGGTCATTATAATGTATCTAGTAGGTAGACTGGTTATCATTAGCAACATTAAGTATAACATGTTTCAATTACCCACTAGTGTATCGATACGATGTAAAATGCATGATCGCTGCAGCATCATCATCGTTATCAGCCATAGGAAGTATATTTCATTGTAAAAAGGATCAGAATTATTAAAACATGCTAGGAAGCAGACTAAGGGCGTCTTGCACCAGAATCACTAAACGTATTTAACAGCTAAATCGATTTAAATCTGACGTATTTGTATGACTTGACAACTCGCTAAATACTATTTAAGAGTTAAACGCGTTTAGCGATTCTGGTGCAAGCCGCCCTAAGGCTATAAAAATTTGCCATTACTGTCGATTCTGTTGTTGCATTTTTCTAAACTAACCTAATCTGACAGCACTAAAAATGTTGCTGTCCCTTTCTCATAAACTGAAACGACAAAGACAGCTATAATTTTAGCGCTGTCAAATTAGGTTAGTTTAGAAAAATCCAACAACAGAATCGACACTATTTTATTGCCTAGTAGGTTTTAATTATTTGTTTTTATTTTAATTATTTAAATATTTAAATCGGGGTTAAAACTGTCCAGCCCCCGTATGCCAATCTTTTGCTGTCAAGTTATATTTCACTGCCCAGTGTAATTTCTTCAAGTCACGTGGTACAATTTTGTACCACGTGATCATTCTTTTTAGACACTTGACAGCAAAATATGCGCGAAAACACATCAAATGACGTTATAATGTCACTATTTAGTCACAGAATAACTATGAGTTAGTATGAACTGACCATGATTTAAAACTTTGCAGTTCAACGTTGCAGTTCAACTTTTATTGGCATACCTTGCAGTTTGGACAAAAACGTCTGATCGGTCCCCTTGTCACTAACAGGGTGACAGATTGGTATTTTTAAACTTTTAAAAGTTGCATCTGTCATATGTATTTATAAGTATGAATTTACAAAAAAAAAAGTATTTAAGTATTCTATCAGCATCTAGTTCCCATATTACAAGCTTGGCTTAGTTTGTGACTAGAGGGCGTTGTGTGAAATATCCTTGAATATTTATTTACCTACTAACCTTGAGCTTCTAGATCACACGAAGGCGCTAGGTCATAGGTTGAACCTACCCAGTTGCAGAAAAATGTAGAATAATGATAGTATGTCATTTCTAACCTTCCATTCTCGCACGCTATTGGCTGATTCATGTCGATTCTGCCAGATGAGGTCAATATCGACCAATCAAAACTCGAGATTTTTATTAGCTGTATTATTTATTTATGGGAGGAATATGTTTTCAAGCATAAAGGCGCAAGTACACTAGTGATGTTATAAGATGTTTTCATAGACGAAAAGCTCTTTACTTCCGACCAATCAAACATAGACTGGTGCCTCTATGTTCAACTGGTTGTACCACGGGGACGTAAGTTGACCTATAGTCCAACTGTTAGAGTAAACGACATATTATACAATCGAATTTTATACATTGATACTCTAAAAATGGAACTGTATAATTGTGCTCAATAGAGGACGTGAGCACATTTTGCACGAATTATATCGAACACTTTGCAAGATTAAATTGCTAATCTGCAATCCACGACATAAACATACTAACAAGTGTGTTGAATTGAATACGTGGCATTTATAAGTGCCAAAATTTCGGTGTTTTTTGAATGAAATTAAGGCTCCTTTGTATTCGTAGTTCAATGTTCAGTACGCAGATAATAGTTTACAAGGCACATGTGTTTACTGATAAACAGTAAGGTATCTACGCCGTTTGCATTAAGATTAATGGCTGGACCGTTATTGATAATTACAGACCACTCACGCACCTGTGATAGATTGCAAATAGCGTAACAAGTAGGTTGCAGTCTTGCAGACAAGGCTTGTGTAGTAGGCATAAAGAACCTACAAGGTGTCACAAAAATGCTTTCGAAAATTCCTTCAGTTTATCTAGATGTCAAAGTCAATAATTTTTTATTCAGTAAAGCGAGAATCCTTTAAAACCGTCCTAAATACTGGGAGACTAAAAATTATAAAACATTAAAAAAAATGTTTAGTAGCATATAATTTTTTTTATACTTTTTCCCTCTGATTTTTACCTATTAGTAATTACAGATAGAAAACAGAGTTCAAATCACCGTTCGCAGGCAGTGTGCCCAAAAGGCTAGCGCCAAAGTTACCTCTTTGGGTCATTTGTCACGTCCACCACCATACTGGATAACTCTTTGAAAAGCTAATAAGCTAAGCTAAGTAGTATAATTATTACATATGAAATATTTATATAGGTATTTATATATATATGTTGATATATCTTTTGTGTTCTTTTACTTTTTTATGTATAGTTATGTATTAATTTATATTTTTGTTCAGTTTTTGATCAGTTTTAGTACCTTTAAAAACACGCCACACCATCTTTTTGCACGCCCAGGAAGACTGGCAGACAATGCTCTTAGCATTAAGTCCTCCTAGCACTACCTATTTGTGTGAAGTTTTAAAATAAATAAATAAATAAATAAAAGCTACATCTCTGAACTCCAAGATCTTAATGTTAATAATTTTAAATATTACCACAAGTACTCAGTGTCATAATCATAATTAATTATAATTGATGAGTAATAATAAGTACTTAGAAACTCAAGTTTAAAAAAACCCATCGATCTTTATCAAGTTTTTTACGTGTTCTCAAGAAAGGCAACGTTAACCGCTAGCCGCTACCCATCCATCAAGCGGCTAACGCACGCTATTTATTACAACTCCAGTAATTGGCAGATTTCTAGAAATAGCTATAGTATAAATTCCGCGAGACAACTTAATCTTATGCTAAAGTTCACTGGTGGATAAACGACTGTTTCACTGGTTTTAAGCTCCGACTAATAAATAGACTTTTATGTCTAATCTAAATGATTTATATAGCGTCAGGGATCAGTTTTTACCTTGTTTTTACTCTTGCCTCGATATACGGGACGTTGTGGGAGCTGACTAAACCGCGGATATCCTCACGATGTTTTCCTTCACCGTTTGAGAGCATTGGCATTGCGCACATCAATTTTTCTGAGTAGAAAAATCCCAGGTTTAAATCCACGAACCCTAGCATCGGCGGACGGGGCCGGACCATCAGTTTTCATGAAAATAGTGCGTCTAGCATAAGTAATATCATTTTACCCTGAAGTCGTATAAACCATGCAAGCCAAGCCACAGACAGAAGCTAGTACCATAAGCGCATGTAATTTGGCCGCATAACAATAGTTGCACAACTGACAATCCATCTTGCTGATTACCATTTGAATGCTATTCTGACAAATGAGTTGTGGGCTTTCATATAGTAGGTAGGTGATTGTTTGACGGATGGTCACACACACACACACACACACACACACACAGGCAGGTAGAAAGACAGGGTAGGTAGCAGGTAGAGGTAGGCAGGTAGGACACTGACTGAGCACTGGGAGCCAATTCCACTAACAAACTTGTCAGCTGAAACCCGAAACGCTGAAACATGCCTACTCCATGTAAACATGTCTCCAGGCACTGCAGCGCGCCTTACCTCGGGGCATGGGTACAAAGTGGTTCCTGACGCTGCATGCATCATCTAGATTAGACGCAAGACCTATGCAGATAAAAAACTAGTTGAAATAAGGTTTAGGTTTAGGTATAGATACGTGGACTGCTCTAGAGATGGAGAATAAAATAAAATAAATAAATAAAAACTGTTTCTATTCGTTGCACGAGTTTCTGGAAGACTAAAAATACCTATTATATACATTAGATACATGCAAAAATGTGCCACCTAATAATTAAGTATTTATATACCTACCTACCTAATTGCTGTGCTCTAACAGGGTTTATGTTTGATACTCACCTGTTTATGCAACATAAAAGCGCAATAATGAATTTGAATTTGAATATTTTGGAATTTTGAAAATTTTGGTTTATTCAAGTTTTTGCAGCTGTTACAATAAATCATAAAGTTTTGCGTTTATGAAATCGTTTGTGCGAATCCAACTCTGGTGACGGAGTGTTTCATTATGGGCTGAAATTATGAAATTATTATGAAGATTGATTTCATCATAATTTAGAAGGAAAAAATCCCGCGTAACGCAATTATATGTTAAAACTAACAAGTATCAGTTGATCAACAATCCAATTCATCAAACTATAATCAGCAAGCACATTTTTCAATAGTGTAGCAGACAGCACAATAACTAGGTACCTATGTACAGTCAGTGACATCAATAGCTCGTAATCCAAAAAAGAAATCGTTGCCGCAGATTTGAGAAGAGATTGTCCAATTATGTTTAGCACTAGTTTCATTAATTTCAGTTCAGCTGTGTCTAAACAATTTTTTACGTTTAATTTTATACAAAGGTTGGTTTTAATAGGTCATTAAATCTAAGGACTATTACACACTATAACGACCCACATAATGTCACACACGACCATAATCTCACACCATAACAATGCCCTTTTCAACCTCACGAGATCTAGATCAATGTTGCACAAGTGTCGCCTATCTACCTATCTACCTATCTATGTATCTATTTTAATACGAACGTCGTGACACACAGATTATAGCTATTGTTTATTGTGGGCTCGACAGACGGGCGACTTGTCGCGGTCAAAAAACCTAATCTAGTATAATTCGATTGCCGGGAAGTATTCAAATATACAAAAGCACAGTCGTAAAATGTCCCGTTCTACTTAATCTTGATTCAAGGTGTTAGTAGATACTTTTTTAGTACCTACCTACCACCACGGTACCTACCTATTTTTGCTGCCAAACAGTGACAAATTCAAATTCAAATTGTTTATTTAACATAGACATTACCATTACAGAGGTCCAAGGCGATAACGCTATTACATATTTAAATCTAGAAAACTGTACATCGGTATTATACCTACCCACTATATATTTGACAATACAACTACATCAACTTAGGTAAATACAGAAACGTGATGAGAAAAACGACATTATAAATGGGCTTTAATGTCACCTTCACAATACTTCAAAATGGTTTTAAAAATTGTCTTTATACGGTCGTCAAACACGTCTGTCTCAGGATTAAGCAAGATGACAAGTACCTACTTACTCACATTGCTGTGTTCCGGTTTGAAAGGTATGTGTGCCGGTGCTATTACAGGCACATGAGACTTACCATTTTTATGTCTCAGCGTGATAGGCGCAGTGCAATGCATCATAGAGAGAGCACGTCTTCAGTGGACGTGTTTAGTGAGACAATGCATCGTTATAGGCAGTTTACCACTTAACATCAGGTCAGCCTTGGCTAGTTCCATCATTTGGTTGTATAAAAACAAAAGTTTATTTTGTAAATATCAAATCCTATTTCACATGCTTACTAAACTACCTGCCCTGAAAGGGCTTCTAAAATCTTCTATTTCCCCGGACGAGCTTTTTCACAAATAGCCCTACTACTACTAGATAGATAGATAGATAGATAGATAAGATAAGATAGATAAGTTTTTATTTCACACCACAATTCAACACATAAATCTAAACTTTGACTTTGACAGGCGTCACAGCTCAGTCGGTATTAGCTCTGCCTTCCGTGCTGTGGGTCGTGGGTTCGATCCCCACTGAGAACAAACATTTGTGTGTAGCAAACATAGATGTTTGTTCTATGTCTGGGTGTTACTATGTATTATTATAAGTACGTATTTACAAAAAAAAAAGTATTTAAGTATTCTATCAGCCATCTAGTTCCCATATTACAAGCTTTGCTTAGTTTGGGACTAGAGGGCGTTGTGTGTAAAGTCCATGAATATTTATTTATTTATTATTTATTAACTAAAAATAAAATAAACAATATAGATAAACTCAAAAATAACTAAAATTATAACTATAGGTATATACATATAATGTGTCTCCGTGGTGGTGAAAAGGCCTAGGCTCAGGATATGCTACTGCATGTTGCATACAGTAGCGCTGGTCTTCCGCGTACGCCAGTATTCATTTCACGGACTACTACTAGTTTTAGTAGTAGTCTACTAAAATTTTTAGTAGTAGTCTACTAAAATTTTTAGTAGTAGTCTACTAAAACGCAGTCGCCCGTCTGCATTGATGTTATTACCGACAGAGCACGTATCACTTCTGTGAATTGCAGCTCGTAATCAGATCAACCTGACAAAAGCTTCGACATAATAAATTGGAAATATTCCAATAATAGAAACTGGATTAACAAGAGGCACTAAATATACCGACTTTATATGCAGGACCTTGTATGCAGGATATGAGGATATTATACGTGTTACATATTGTCCCTATAAGCCGAAAAGGGGCTTATTCAGACCAAACACGTGAATAGATTGGCATGTGCAAAAGTTAAATACCACTTAATATTTAAAACTTATTGAAAAATTAAATCATTTTCAGATCGAATTAGCATTTGCTAGCTTTAATAATTCGTGAAATTAGGAATGGCTGATAAAGGGTTGTTCCCAATCAGCCCACTAGATCTGTCCCAGAAATGTCATTTCGAAGCGATAAATCACGTTACTACTTCCGCACATAGACATTTTCTATCATCCACCGATTGTAGAATTTCTAATTAGAGGGACAAGAAGCCTTTGAAAGTGTCTAACTAGTTCGTACTAATGCAAATAGCCCTGTTTACTTATCTAATGATGATATCTCACAGTTTTACGCCTTGAGTCGGTCATTTACAAGTATTTACATAAACAGAAGGAATGGCACGTGTTTCTGATACCTTTAGTGTGTTTAATGAGGAGAGTGGAATAAGTGCATGGCTTTGAAACTTGTTTGACACTTGTTCGGTTTCTATAGGGGCTAAAAAAATATATTTAATTAATAAAATGGGTTAGTCAGTTTGGCTTTTCGTAGTAAATACGTCGCGAGCCTTTTGGGCACACTGCCTGGAGTCAGTATATACATATGTTTTTATAACCTCAAAATTATACATATTTTGTAAATTTAAATTATCTGTTATAAGTAGGTACGCTATTTTGTAACTAACAAAAAAATAAGGAGTTTTAGCAGAAGCTACTAATTATAACAGCATTGTCAGATTTTTGGTCAGGTCAGGTCAGGTCAGGTGAGACGGCATGTGATAATTTTTGAATAGATAATTAAAGCTTAAGAGTTTGATTCGGTCTCAATTATTCCGTATTATTCTCGCTTTATTAATTTGGCCTTAGAATATTTTGTTTATTTTTTTAATTTTAAAGTTGTCTGTTGTCTGTTCAACATGTGTCCCACAAACCCGTTATTACGTAACGTTATAGCTAACAGCGATTATGCTAATAGCAATTTCTTCGGAGGTCACACGTAATTGAGCCGCATGTAATCGTAGCATAACTAATCGCACGACAGTTTAATTACTAAAATCTATGTAATATGGTAATCAACTGATAGATATACCTACTTAATAAAGTTAATTAAAATATTATTTATGTTTACTCGCGCACTTGAGATTCCTTTCGATGAATTCAATGCTCTGCTCTAAACGGTTTTGTAAATGTTTTCATTGCTCCCACTGGCGAGACGACCCAGTGGGATGAACGGGAATAAACTTACAAAACGTAGGCCATGTTATTGATTTAAAAAGTAGGCAGGTAAAGTAATTAATATACAAAACAGCTGTTACGGTGTAATTTTGAAGGGATTTTGCGACTTCTTGTCTAAGAATCCCCTTATGAGGGAAATCTCAAAGGGGATTTTGAGACTGACCCGATTTGCTTAAGATCAAGTCTACATACACCAGTTAGACATGCTCTAAGCTAAATGAAATAAATAGTCGGCAATCGATCTCAAGCTCTAACCACTATCAGATGCTAGCCGTTGGTTGGAACTAGCCATTGCGCCCTAGGCTAGGGTACATTCATGTGCTGATTAATTAGAGTAGGTACCAGCAGGGGTATGCCAATCAAAGTTGAACTGCAAAGTTGAACTGCAAAGTTTTAAATCATGGTCAGTTCATACCAACTCATAGTTATTCTGTGACTAAATATAGTGACATTATGACGTCATTTGATGTGTTTTCGCGCATATTTTGCTGTCAAGTGTCTAAAAAGAATGATCACGTAGTACAAAATTGTACCACGAGACCTGCAGAAATTACACTGGGCAGTGAAATATAACTTGACAGCTAAAGATTGGCATACGGGGGCTGGTATCCATGCCGTAATGAAGCCGGTAGTCGAATTGAAGTCGGTTTTTCTTGTTTTGAAAAGAAAACCTGCCCCCGTATGCCAATCTTTTGCTGTCAAGTTATATTTCACTGCCCAGTGTAATTTCTTCAGGTCATTCTTTTTAGACACTTGACAGCAAAATATGCGCGAAAACACATCAAATGACGTCATAATGTCACTATTTAGTCACAGAATAACTATGAGTTGGTATGAACTGACCATGATTTAAAACTTTGCAGTTCAACTTTGATTGGCATACCCCTGCTGACGTTGAGTTTGTATTGTTTCAGGATTTATTGGAAAGGATGTACAGGTTGTTCGACGTTGAGAGCGATGGATATTTAGTACAGGAAGATTGGTTCGAATTTCTGAAGCAAAGACTCACGTAAGTTACTTTTACATTGTTCAGATTGGTTCAGAATCAGAAAATCTTTTATGCATCAAAATCACAAGGATCATTTAGATTATTCATGGACATTTCACACAACGCCATCTAGTCCCAAACACGAAGCTTGTGATACGGTAGATTGCTGTTATACATACCAATGTTTTAAACACATACTTATAATACACTAGCAGTTACCCGCGACTTCGTACGCGTCTACAGTTTCCGTGTACATTATATTATCTGTGCGTGTACCGAGCGGATACTTCTTTGAGAAACTTGACATTACACCTCATTACACCGAACTCATACCTACTGGAATGTCAAACGCTAGTTGTTAGACCAAAGAGGTAGTACTACGCCCTGTCAAACTGACGTGACATGACATGACAATGAAATCCTCTTGCCAATTGGCGCTGCTAATCCTTTTCGTTCATTTTATCCTGTAGATCCTGTTAATTATTCGAAATAAAAAGTAGCCTATATGTCAATCCAGGTTACGAACTATATATATGCCAAGTTTCATCCAAGTTGGTTCAGTGGTTTTGACGTGATTGAAATACAAACATCCAAACATCTAAACTTTCGCATTTATAATTTACTTTTTTGCGAATGAAATTATTTTCAAATTAATTTGTAATGACAGTGATGACAAGCAGCTAGACTTCGTGGAACAAGTGGAGAGTGTAGCGTATGTACTGTGCGGGAATGACGTCATCACCATCGACGCCTTTCAGCACATCCTGCAAAATAAAGTGGTAAGTTTGTTTTTTTTGGTTTCAGAAATCAAAAACTAGAATTTATTGTTGTATACTCGTATTTGCTGTACATAAAAGATCTTAAAAATGGTTAAATACACGCGAAGACACGTCGACCTAGACTGTTTCGACTTTGAACTATAGAAGTTAAACGTTGCGAATCGTGCGAGAGAGACGATAGTATTTTTGTGAAGGACGCGCTGCGCTTACGCCTATTGCGCTCCCTTTCCAATGACTCTCTCTGCATTGTATACAGCGTAGTTATTGTTATATTGGGTGTATAACCTGACCTGTAGCCGTGTGTACATGTTTTTTGTACATTTTGTGGTTTCCAGGTTACAAATAGACTGTTCAGGGTGTTGGATACCGATGGTGATGGGTTCACCACCGCTGATGAGGTCATGGAGTTCATATCAGCGGTTTCAAGTAGCAGGTATGAGAGCTCCCTGCAAACCCATCTTTGCCATAAATTGGGCAATGTCAGTGACAATCATTTTCACAGGGCATGAAGCGTCTAGGCTTGCTTAGTCAATCTTCACCGATTATCTCAGCGAGCCCTGCGACTGCTGGCAGGGGATCTTTGGACAAAAAAGTCCATAAATCCACTCAGATTACTCAGACCTGATATGGATGTATATCCTGCATGGAAACTGCAGTTATTAACTATTTTCAGAGCAAGAGTAGGATTCGACAAGAGCAGCGTGGACCGGCTCGAGCTGCTGTTTAAGAAGACGGTGGGAGACCAGAAGGAAATCACCAAGGAACAGTTCCGCAAGATTATGGAGTCCAAAAACGTACGTATCTATTGCAAAGTATGTAGCTAAGTTTGTAGTACCCGCGACTTCGTACGCGTCGACCAAGCAGATTCTTTGAGAAGCCCGTACTCGCGTGTCAGACGTTAGTTAAGAGGGCTATCACAGTTTGGCTGCGATACAAGGGCTAGCGCGCGTCTGAGTTCGTCTGAGAGTCTGAAATCGCATTTTATGCAGTTTTAAATTATGTTTATTCAATATAATAAAATAAATTATTTAAATAAAAAGTATACAATTTTATTGATTATGAACTAACGTTTATTTTGGTATCTTTTTTACCTAATAATATTAATGTAGTATGGAGAAATTGACGGCTAATTCTGAACGTTTTTAGCAATTTTATGGTTTTGAATTGAATTTTTTTATAGATGTCCCATACTTATTTCTGAATTTCGGGGCCGCTACGGTCAATGGCAGTATATAAGAGATATTTGTAGATATTTTTCATTTCGTTTGCTTTGCACAGTAGTTCAATCAATGCGAATAGCTATTCTACATCATACAATAAATCGATATTATCTAAGAGTTTCAGTTTCAGAGATTTAAGGCGGCTTGCACCAGAATCGCTAAACGCATTTAACCCTTAAATAGTATTTATCGAGTTGTCAAGTCATACAAATACGTCAGATTTAAATCGATTTAGCTGTTAAATACGTTTAGTGATTCTGGTGCAAGACGCCCTTAGAACGTCAAAAATGGGCATTTTCACGGTTTGACCATGATATGAGCCTTCTAGGCCCTCTGCAGCAACCGACGTGACGTCGTCCTCGTGTCAAACTATGTTTATTGGTGCTGCTAATCCCGTTCGTTTATTCTATCCTGTAAGTAGGTAGCGCCTCTTCATTATTCGGGATAACATGTAGCCTATGTGTTAGGTAATCCAGATTACGAGCTTATTATATTCCAACTTTCATCCAATTTAGTTCAATAATTTCGACGCAACAAACGTCCAAACTTTCACATTTAATATTAGTGAAGTCCCGTTTTTAGGAAAAATCACGTTAAAGATCTTTTAACGACTTTTCAGCCATTCTTCACGGAGCGTGTCTTCCAAATATTTGATGAAGACAACAATGGTGCGATCTCTCTACAAGAGTTCATAGCCGCAGTGCACCAGTTCGCGGGACACTCGCCCGACGACAAGATCCGATTCCTGTTCAAGGTTTACGATATGGACAGTAAGTAGTCTACTTAAATAGGACTTGAATACATCTGGATCTCAATGTTAGTTTTAATTTACTTACCCTAATTTTAAGTTAACTGTTGCATTGTGAATGTTGTGTTCGCCTATAATTGGTGTTTGCACTAGACATAAGAGTACTAGAATAAAAATATAATGTTGTTTCTGTGCACAACACTGTTGGTGATCCTATTAATAAATAAATAAAAACGTTTTGTGGAACTGTGTGTAAAGAGGATTACAATATTCTCGCGGTACATCAATTCGCAGGTCAAGAAGTTCCAATTCAAGATCTATATGCATAGTATTAATATTTGGAAAAGAAAATTACATTTTACTTATATGAGAAAATATAACGGCATTATATCCTAGTAAAATCCCACTGACTGCGCCATATAACATTTCCATTTAGATGTTTTTAACTTTTTTTCCACTAGGAAACAATCTTGCATACAATAAGTTTTGCCTACTAAAATATATTCTATCGAATACGTTAAAACCAAACCGGCTGCGCCAGTTTACTTACACGTTTGTTTTTAGATGACGGCCTCATCCAACACAGAGAACTCCAGCACGTAATGAGAGTTTGTATGGAAGAGAATGGAATGCAGTTCAGTGACTCACAGCTTTTGGAACTAACGGCCGCCATGTTTGAAGACGCTGATACACAAAACCGGGGCGCGATCACGTATGAAGCCTTCAGGCACATGCTTGAAATGCATGGGGGGCTGTTGGAAAATATTACCACTAGGTTAGTCAGTGTTTATGAAGAAAGCTGATAGCCTGATGTTAAGCGGTTACCTCTGCCTATGAACTGCGCTCATCGCTCTTAAACGCTAAGGTGCGATGTGCGAGTAATAGCACCGGCACCTACACCCTTCAAACAGGAACACAGCAATGCGAGCATCACTGCTTGGGCCAATTTCTTTTCGTAATACAAACACTGCACTCTGGTGGGTGAAACGGTGAAGGAAAACATCGTCAGGAAACCCTTAGTCTGCTCCGCAAGTATTGGTGTTGTGTTTCCTGTGGATAGCCACTAGGCTGAGAGGATGGCTTATGTGCTACAAGCTTACTGCATCTAAACATATCCCAGGCACTGCAGCCCCCCGTACATCGGGACACCCATGTCAGCGTCAGAGGCCACTTTTTACCCATACCCGACCGCTGCAGAGCCTGGGACATGATTTAAATAGCACTAGACACTAGACTTCTACCAAAGATCGTTTTTTCTTTCAGCATAGACCGGTGGCTAGTTCCTCCAAAGGTAGACTCAGATTCAACCAGTTTCCTCCAAAAGCTAGCCAAGCTGAAACCCTACCAGCTCTCCCTCCCGTACGTGAAGAATAACTACGCATTGATCACGTACTTGGGAGTGTTCTTCGCCGTGAACATCATCCTGTTCGTGACGAGATGCTATGAGTACCGAGAGAGCAATGGATTTGTTATTCTGGCGCGAGGATGTGGTAAGATTTGAAAGAGAGTGACGGAGCAAGCTTGGTCTATTGTACTTCTTGTCATAAAATGGATGATCTAACAGGTCCTCATTGGACTCGCTCGGTGTGATGCTGTGATATATCTATCACTCTATGACGTCAACGTGTTTTAGCCTCATTGTATTAGCCTCATCTGGTCGCAGAAAACTGACACGATCCTGTAGTATTTGTATCTATCTAGTAGTATATTACCCTGTCTCATGTGGTTAGGTCACTGAGTGTCAAGCTCTCGACAACGTCATCCGTACGTTTGGGGGAGGACGAGGGGTCAGGGGGGAGCCTGGAGACACGGGGAACGACAACGCTACCGATGGATACCAGCTTGGTGTAACAATAAGCCAATGATATAAAGTAAAGGACTTTACAGATCCTTGTGATTTTGTTGAATTTGAGCTTTGTGGTAATTTTAAATATATTCCAGGGCAATGCCTGAACTTCACGTGTGCGTGGGTGCTGGTGCTGATGCTGCGGCACTGCATCACGGCGCTGCGGGTTCGAGGGCTGGGCTCCCTACTGCCACTTGATCATCACATATACTTGCACAAGGTAATACATTTTTATCCAATAAATCATTTGATATTCCACCATCCCTTCGTTACGCTATATTACACAGATGTAATGTTTTGAGTTTGTTTTCCAGGTGACCGGAGTACTGATAGTTGGATACAGCCTTCTCCACACCGTCATGCATCTATGTAATTTTAGTAAGCACCACATTCATTGTTATATGTATTTTATTTGTTTCTTATCTAATATTCTCTTCATAATTTTAGGTACCTTACCTACTTCGTTTGTTGATTTGTTAAGAATTACTTCTCTAAACTTTATCTCACACACAACTTCACATTCACCTTATTTCTCATCTCTCTATTATACCAAACTTTTTGTACAGCAGGGGTATTCCAATCTCAGTTGAACTGCAAAGTTTTAAATCATGGTCAGTTCATACTAACTCATAGTTATTCTGTGACTAAATAGTGACATTATGATGTCATTTAATTTGTTTTCGCGCATATTTTGCTGTCAAGTGTCTAATAAGAATGATCTTATAAAAGAGTTTATTCTATGGTTATGTTAGGTATATATAACTATTTTTTTTTTTACTTAGTTTAGTATCTATTTATGCGGTTTAGTTTGTGAAATGTAGTCTTTGTTTTTTGCACCGTCACTATCATACATTTAAAATCCAGTCCATCCAAAGGTTGCCTGGAAGAGATCGCTCATAGCGATAAGGCCGCCCATTGTACTTCGCTTTAATATAGAACTATGTCTGATATCTAATTTCCGGTGCAGTACAATAAAGAGTTTTCTATCTATCTATCAGGTCACGTGGTACAAAATTGTACCACGTGACCTGAAGAAATTACACTGGGCAGTGAAATATAACTTGACAGCAAAAGATTGGAATACGGGGACAGTAGGTACATTTAATGTTTTATTTTTGTTTAGTTCAATTTTCTCATCCCCCAGGTATGATAGTAGTGAACGATCCACTCGTCAACAGTTCAAACTACACGCTCTCAGAATGGTTGTTCACAGCTCGGCCAGGCCTCTTCGGCCTAGTGGGGGGATGGGCGAATCCGACCGGAGTGTCGCTTCTATTAGTGTTGGTTATCATGTTTGTGTGTAGTCAGAGCTTTGTGAGAAGACGTGGGAGTTTTAAGGTAAGATCTATTAAAATATTGAAGCATCTGTCTGCCTACTTTCCTGTTGCAATACCCCTGAACAGGGTTCATGTGTGATACCTACCTACAATGTAACAACTATAATACCATGTGAAAGCAATCAATGAATGATGTACCTATGTGGTAATGGTCAAAACAAACAAGATGTATGTGGTGGTAATGGTCAAACAAGTTCTCATTCAGACAAATCCAACTCGAGTTTTTTTTATTAATTTATACTTAAGCAAGCGTTTGACCGCAATCTCACCTGATGTTAAGTGTCGAGTTAGTATTAGCTCAATTCACTGAATGTAATTATGCAAAATCGCAAAGTTTCCTAGAGAATAACAAGATAAAGGTTCGCAAAAAAAAATATTTTGTATCAATGCACGAATTTGAGCAATTTTGATACAGTCGGCTACACATCAACCTATCCACTGTTTGAACTTGAACTATTATACTTTGAATGTTGCGAGTCAGGAATCGCAATAGGTGTAGGCGCGTGGCGCGCAAGCAGCGAGTCTCGTAAAAACATATCGTCCCTCTCGCATGATTCGCAACATTCAAATATAATACCTAGTTCAAAGTTCGAACCGTTGATAGGTTGATATGTAGTCGACTGTACACATTTTTGGCCGGATAAATTGTTCGATTAAAATGATATTTTTTTCTGAACCTTTGAATTGTTATTCTCTGGACCGTGAAGTTTTACAACTTTGCATAACATTCAGTGAGTTTATATCTTCATAAATGTTGTAATGTGCGAGCGAGACGGTTGTTTGACATAACCCCTCGCTTAAGTATGCTATAAACCTTTTAGATATTCTACTGGACCCACCTCCTATACGTTCCATTCTGGGTACTACTGATCCTGCACGGACCTCACTTCTACAAGTGGTTCGCGTTACCCGGCGCTGTGTACCTCACTGAGAGGATACTGCGATACGTTTGGATGATGTAAGTTTACATTGCGTAATAATAACCCTCTCTGAAACTTCGAGGTGGTTAAATCATTAGTGTGAACTTTTTTTTTATATGGAAATAATGTGAGTGCGAAAAAAATCTGTTTTTCAAAACATTTTTGCTAATTAGAATTAATAAGTAGGTAAGTATAAGTACTTACTTAAGTAACTTTAAAAAAATATATTCATGGACATTTCACACGACGCCCTCTAGTCCCAAACTAAGTAAAGCTTGTAATATAAATAAATAAATATTCAGGGACATTTCACACAATGCGCTCTAGTCCCAAACTAAGCAAAGCTTGTAATATGGGCTGATAGAATACTTACATACTTTTTTTTTGTAAATACTTACTTATAATACATAGTAACACTCAGACATAGAACAAACATCTATAGTATCTATAATATGGTAATTAGATTGCTGGTAAAATACTTTTTTTATTATAAATACGTAGGTAAGGTACCTATTTAAATTAAATACACAATATGGTAGGTAACACCCAAACATAGAACAAACATGTATGTTTGTCACCTCAATGAGGATCGAACCTACCCACAGCACGGAAGGCAGAGCTATTACCGACTGAGCTGTGACGCTTTGACATTTAGTTTTTGTCTGGTTCCAGGTCTGAGCGCAGTAAAACGTACATATCGTCAGGCATTCTCCTCCCGTCGCGCGTCACACACCTCGTGATAAAGCGACCGCCGCATCTCCACTTCCATGCCGGGGACTACGTGTTCGTCAATATACCCGAAATAGCATTCTACGAGTGGCATCCCTTCACTATCAGCAGCGCGCCGCAGTTGGAAGGTACGAGAGAGAGAGAGGGAGATAAAGAGATAAAGAGAGAGGCGGTCAGAGGGAGGGATGAAAGAGATATAGGGGGCGAGAAAGAGATGAATAAATAGAGAGATGTGGTGAGAGAGAGATAGGCATAAGTTGAGAGAGAGAAGTGAGTCAACTAAACAGAATAGAAGGTAAAAGTTAGATGAACTAAATGTTTTAAGTACCTATGCACAAGATTCCTCAAAGGGAACGGCTGCACCAATTTTCACTAAACATGGCTAAGAATCATCCCAGATAAATAACCTTTCTTACAAAAAACTGCATTCAAATCGATGCCCTACTTTCATACGAGGGAACAGACAAACACACAGACAAGAAACAAAACGACGTCAATTTTTATAACACCCCTTGGTTAAAAAGATCTTTGACTATAAGAGAAATATTACCTTATTGCTTTTTGCCCAAATGCCTAGGTTACATTTAACATAAACGGGGAAACCCTTAGTCAGCTCCGCACGTATTGGGCTTGTGTTTCGTGTGGATAGACAGTAGACTGAGAGGATGGTATAGGTACAAGTCTACTGCATCTAAACATGTCCCCGACACTGCAGCGACCGTACATCGGGACATGGGGATCAAGTGACCCCTGACGCTGGTTACATCATCTAGATTAGATGCAAAGGTTTTTTTTAGGTTACATTTGGCTCCATATTCGAGGAGTTGGGGAATGGACGAACCGTCTCCACGCGTACTTTGAAGAGGAACAAGCCAGGCTACATGGTCTACCTCACACGACACCTTCTTCAGACAACGGACATGAGTGAGTTATCATATTGCTACACAAAAACCTTTTTCCGAAAAAAAAAAGAGTTTTTTAAACATTAAAGAATTTATTCACAAAGAAAATTATGACTAATAAAGT
Organism: Gandaritis pyraliata; assembly: GCA_947859175.1. NCBI lineage: Eukaryota > Metazoa > Arthropoda > Insecta > Lepidoptera > Geometridae > Gandaritis > Gandaritis pyraliata. Next base: position 6,591,690 of record OX401876.1, on the reverse strand, counting down.
ATTTACAATATTTATAATATGTACAAAATACACATGAAGCAGTTGAGCTATCTACACACCGTTGCAAACGATTTATAGATAGCTCAACTGATCCAAATCAGTACCAATCGGAATCGGAACATTAATAGTCAAGCATTTGACCACAATCTCACCTGATATTAAGTGACGATGCGATCTACGAATGGCTTATTCCCAGAAGTCCATAATTCTATTGTTCTCTACTTCCCAGGAGGTCCATGAAAAATGAATTAATTGAACTCATCAATTTATGGAACAAGCAATTTGCCCACCTGATGTTAAGCGGTAACCTCTGTGTTGCCTCACTAGTAACTGCATTGCACTATTTTCATCTAGTAAGATTAAGTATCATGTGCGCATCGTCACACCCTTCAAACAGGAACACAGTAATGCGAGCATCACTCATACATTTCATAAAAAAAGTATATTACGTATTCTATCAGTTTTCTAGTTCCCATATTACAAGCTTTGCTTAGTTTGGGACTAGATGGCGTTGTGCGAAATGTCCATGAATATTTATTATTATACACAGAAAGTTAGCCCGAAGTATATCTAGCCAGAGCAATAAGAGCACCAAGTCAAAGGGCAAGAGGAATGGCTCAGTGCGGAGCAAACAGGTGTTCTTAGAAGCCACGCCCACTAAGTACATCAACCATGGCTTTGAGAACGATCATCATTTGGAAGGTATCATCTTAAACCTCTTTAAAAAAAAAACAATTTTTTTTTTGGATAAGTTGAGCTATCTGTAGATAGTTTCCAACGGTCTGCAGTAAGCTCAAGTAATTCATATTTTTTAATTTTTCAGTACCTACATTTAAAAATTCAATATTGATGTATTTCATACTTACAAAATGTTTATTCTGTTGGAGTCGAACCCACGACTATACCCGCGCATTCTACCAACTGTATTGGTATGCCAATCAAAGTTGAACTGCCAAGTTGAACTGCAAAGTTTTAAATCGTGGTCAGTTCATACTAACTCATAGTTTTTCTGTGACTAAATAGTGACATTATGATGTCATTTAATTTGTTTTCGCGCATATTTTGCTGTCAAGTGTCAAAAAAGAATGGTCACGTGGTACAAAATTGTACCACGTGACCTGAAGAAATTACACTGGGCAGTGAAATATAACTTGACAGCAAAAGATTGGCATACGGGGGCTGGACAGTAAAGTTTGTCAAATATGAGGGTATTATGAATAAATTACGTTTCAGGTTTAGCCACGCCCAGCCCGCGGGCAACTCCTGAGTTCTCTCCACAACGACTTTTGGAAAAATCCCGCTCCATGCCGGATGTACAGAAGAAAACTAATAAAATTGCGTAAGTTCATGTATTAGCCTACTAACTCCATTCCACTGCAGAGTTAGCATGGTTAAACTCTTATCGTCAGTTAATGATAGTGAATTTATTATTTATTGATCAAAACAATAACTATATACAAATACATAAGAAAATAGCATTTTTAACAAAAAAAAATTATTAAAATAAACTCTGAATTCTAAATGCTAGAGATAGAAAACAGAGTTCAAATGTGTTAGAAATAACAGAAAGCATACATTTTTTTTTTCAAATCATTTGTTATTATTTTTTACTTAATATTATTTTTTTTCAAAATTTCAAACTACTTCGTAGCATGCTATGGTGTAGCAGTGGGGATTTCTGTTTTTTTTTCCAGAAATCCCCACTAAATATGTAGGTCACCACTATGACTCACATTGATGGGGATATCTAACCACCATTTCTTAACCCCCCAGTCTTCGCGACTTCCTCCGTTCAGAGTCAGAGCGTACCTTCGCCCCCCCACTTCTAAAACCGGAAGTGACGACACAGCCATACAAGTCCCCTCAACACAAGGAGTTAGAGCATCGCTTCCGGTACATGAGGACCAAGCCTCCCATCATTGCATTTAAAACTCCGAGTTTTGAGGATAATGAGAGGAGAAGGAGTAATGACAGTATTATTACTTTGGGTGAGTTTATAAAAGCATAGATAACTGGAAAAAAATATGCATCAACGTGCACGAAATTTCCTAATTTGCTTTTCTGTGACTTTTTAGTGATGTTTACGGTCACTAGAACATTCCCAATGAACTGCCATCATCATTATCATCTGATGATGAAGCCGGTAGTCGAATTGAAGTAGTTTTCCTAGTTTTTTAAACTTATAAAATATCACAACTGTATTGAATAGTTGTCTATTTTGTAATGTTGTTAAAACTACGATCAAAAATTTTAAGCTTCATTACCATTGAGCTTCGCGGTAAGACAGCGTGGCTTAATAACCAAGCCATGAAATCTGCCATGGCTTAAGCCATTTCATTTATTTCAGCTAGAAGACGCCTCTCAAAGACGATATCTCCAGACAAAGACGTGGAATCTATCAAAGAGAAGTCTATTGAGGAAAAGGATATCAGCACTTCTCTCGACGAACAAGAAGCAAATAACATGCATATTGGAAAACCTTTAGAGGTAAGAATACCTATCCAAACTGTGTTTTATATGAAAAAAATGATAAAACAAGAAATTGATTGATCTTATCTAATCTATTGTTTCTGATAGAAACTTTCTGTCCATCTAAAGGTTGTCTGGAAGAGATCCAACGATAAAACCACCCATTGTACTGCATGTTTTAAATTGTTATTTCTCTTGTTTAGTCGTTTTTCTTTAATTTGGTGTACAAGCTCATGACTCACCTGATGTTAAGCAGTTATAACAAATTGCTTCCTAGACGTGCTCTGTGAGGCAATGCACAACATCCACCATGATCTCAATGAATTTACAATAAAAAGTATATAAGTATTCTATCAGCAATCTAGTTCCCATATTACAAAGCTTTAGTTTGGGACTAGAGGGCGTTGTATAAAATGTCCATGAATATTATGTATTATTCATAGATCTACATAGATGGTCCGTACGGTGCAGCATCTTCTCACATATTCCACGCCCAGCACGCGGCTCTCATTGCAGCCGGCATTGGGGTTACGCCATTTGCGTCCATCCTTCAAGCCATCATGTATCGCTACTGGGACGCGAAGCAAACCTGTCCCAAATGTCAACATACTTGGACTGCAAGCCTGCACAGCCATGATATGCGGCTAAGGAAGGTAAGTTCTACTTAAAACTACGCCATTTGTGTAATTTAAGCCATATTGGGGGCCTTTTTGTCTATCTTTTAAGCCATTATAGTTCATTGTCTATCTTCCAAGCCATGATAATTAGATAATTACGCCCTTCGCGTTTATACTACAAGCCAACATGTATCAGTACTGGAAGACGCAGAATGTCTGCATACCTGGACATTCTGGAACACCTGGAATGTAATTCTTTGGTTAAATAAATGAATTTGTATTTGTATTTACTCTGCTAGGTAATGTTTTAGAATGTAATAGTGAACATATTGTGTTATAATAGTCGCCATTGTAGCGCCACCCTGTGTTGCATAGTAAACCTTTCCCCAACCCCTAAATAAGTGGTTGATTTGTATTGCAGGTGGATTTCTTCTGGATAAACCGCGAGCAGCGCTCGTTCGAGTGGTTCGTGAGCCTGCTGTCCGCGCTCGAGATGGAGCAGGCGGAGCTGGCGCCTGCGCGCGCGCAGCAGCGCTTCCTAGAGATGCACATGTACATCACCAGCGCGCTGCAGCGCACCGACATGAAGGCCGTGGGGCTGCAGCTGGCGCTCGGTCTGCTGCACGAGAAGGTACCTTGTATTAGTTGGATTCGTCACCCAAGTTTGATTCGTTGAACGAGTTGGATACGTAACCCAAGTTAGATTCGTTGAACGAGTTGGATTCGTAACCCAAGTTAGATTCGTTGAACGAGTTGGATTCGTAACCCAAGTTAGATTCCTCACCCGAGTTAGATTTGTTATTTAGGCTGGTTGTGGCTGTGGGGCTTCAACTGGCATTAGATACACTGGACAGAAAGGTACCTTGTATCAGTTGGATACGTCGATCTAGTTGGATTCGTTATCCGAGTTAGATTCGTTATTCACGTTCATATCCATCGCGCTGGAGCGGACTGATATGAAGGCCGTGGGGCTGCAGGCGACACTCGATCTACTGCACAAAAAAGTACCTACTTGTCATTTGAGTTAGATTGGTCACCAGAGTTGGCTCGTCCTAGTTGGATTCTTCATTCGAGTTGTGTAAGAGTTTGATTCGTCGTCCGAGTTTGATTCGTCCCAGTTGAATTCATCGTCAAAGTAGGATTTGTTCAAGTTGAATTCGTCCTTGTAACTATATGAATAGGATTCATCGTTGTGTATGGGTTAGATTTTTGTTCATGTATATGAGTTGGATAGTCTGACTCAATACTATTATGTCGGACTTCTGGGTAATGTTGATTAATATTTAAACTGTATTTTTTCAGGAGAAACGTGACCTAATAACGGGTCTAAAGACCAGAACCAACGCCGGCCGGCCGAACTGGGACAAAGTGTTCCAACAGCTCCAAGAACAGAACAAAGGCAAGGTGACCGTGTTCTACTGCGGCCCCCCGCAGCTGGCTCGAACGTTGAAGATCAAATGCAGCCAGTACGGATTCAACTTTAGGAAAGAAGTCTTTTAGAAACACTGTTTTAAATGTATTAGTTCAAAATGCCTCCCAATTGTAATAAAAAAAATATAAAACAGTTTAGTAAGAAAGTGTTTTAGAATGTATGCTTTTTAGCGAGAAGCGGAAAAAAGGTGTGCAAAATGAACAAAGTATTTGCGATAGGATTAGGCATGCTTTTTCAAAGTTTTATAACGCATACTATTTTGTTTTGTAAAAAAAGTCAAAACAGTTCATGCTACTGGCACAGAATAGATATAAGAGAGTACCTAAAAGAAGGTTTATAAAAGAGTTTTTAATAAGAGATACTTTGAAAAAAGTTTTGCCAAACAAGGAGGTAAAGTTAATTTGACAAAATATTCAAAGAAAATATTTAATTGACTAAATATTATAATGCAATGGTAACCATTTTGAAGATTTTAAAAATCTAATACATCAACGATTTTTACGACATTTCATTATGTAGTTTAGATTATATCTGTGATTAGAAATTGTGTATGAAAATCTACCTACACAATGACTTAAGTATACAGGATGTTCAAAAACCAATCGACCCGAGAATCTTTTACCCTGTATAACATTTTATTGTTGTTGTTGCCGTTTTAATATTTTATTTAAATACTGTAAGAGTTTGTAAAGCAAATTTTGAATTACAGAATAAAAATGTTATTATTTTACTTGTTGATAAATAATTATGACCAAGTAACCATAATGTTACCAAGTGATATTGTTAGATAAAGTTTTGTTACTGCCATTACTATGATTAAAATGATAATTTCTTATGATATGTTTTTTTATATTTGTGGAAATTGAACTTATATCTACTTAAATATGGTTTTTAAGTTTGTTTCCCGAGACTCAAGTTAAACCCGGTGTATGTTTGGAATAATTACACTGTGTTTCGTCTCTTTTCATCGAATTTGAATCTGTCAATGCCAAAGACAAAACACGTACAGACCTAACTATTCCAAGATCACATCGGGTTTATTAATAACAGGAGAAGTGTATGAAATAAATGAACGAAAAACTATTTATCTATGGTGTACTTACACCTTACAGACTCATAAAAAGGAAAGAAAAATCTGACGAACTGAAAAATTATATCTCACTTTTCTTCTTTCAAGCATACTTACTTCTCTGACACTTTGCTGAGAATCTGTCAAAGAGTTAGCATTGCTGCAGGGGTATGCCAATCAAAGTTGAACTGCAAAGTTTTAAATCATGGTCAGTTCATACTAACTCATAGTTATTCTGTGACTAAATAGTGACATTATGACGTCATTTGATGTGTTTTCGCGCATATGTTGCTGTCAAGTGTTTAAAAAGAATGATCACGTGGTACAAAATTGTACCACGTGACCTGAAGAAATTACACTGGGCAGTGAAATATAACTTGACAGCAAAAGATTGGCATGCGGGGGCTGGAGTCTCGAATCTCGAATGAAATTTTTAGCATACGCGCTTAAAAATTACTCTAGGTAGGTACACTTTCATTGCTTTTATTTACCTGAGAAAAGCACGATACGCCACTTTCCCACGCCTGTGGTGCAGAGGTACTATACACCTATAACAACAATTACTTAATTGATCATTTAAACCAATACGGAAGCGCCAAGCACACGTCATTTGGAGACGTCAGAATCATCGTCTATACCTACGTCACAGATAACACGCGGAAACATTGCAAACCTTGGAGTCAGCGAGGTCGTTTGTACTAACAAGGTCGACCTTCGCACGACCTCACGGGCAAGGGCAAACCTTGGTGGCGAGGTCGTGTCCTCTACCAACGAGGTCGGAACACATCGCAAGGTTTGCGAATTATGACCGCGAAAAAGAAGGTCGGATTATTTTCGGAAGGTAATATTTTGAGCGAATCTTCAAGGAGTTTTGGGACGACCTCGATGGAGGACACGGCCTTGTTGGAGGCCGGTTGATAAGTAGTACTACTTAGCGATTGGGTTTCAGGAAATCGGTAAGTTTTGTAGGTACCTATTTTATTTATGGGACATTGATTAGCTATTATTAGAATTTTCTGACACTCGTGATTTTAAAATACTGAATCATCATCATCATTTTTATCCTGAAGAAGTCTACTGCTGGACATAGCTTAACTTTATATTTTTTCAGGTAAAATGATTTTGACATACCTACTAGGATAAGAAAAAAGAAAAATAAGGATAGGTAGTTCGTTTTTTCTAATAAAACAGGGATAGTTTATGAAAATATTTTAATGTTGTCAATAACGCCATCTTTTCTGATTTAACGAAACTACATTATTAATGTTTTCCTACCTACTACGTTCAACTTGAGATAATTCATAAAAACCTTGGTAGATGGCGCTGTTTCAAACAAAATTGTTGAATTTTATATATTTCTAAAATTTATTATGTATGAGGAACTACTTAGCACCTTAGAATATAGAAAACACTAATCTGTGCTTAGCACATAGAATCGCCTGGTTTAAAAACAAAAGATCTACAAGTGTGTGTATTGAATATTCTTGAGACAATATAAAAACATCTTGGAGATAAGTTCCAAGAACCGTGACGTGAGATTTCAGTAAAGGAATACAAAAACTCCAAACTGCTACGACGTAGCCGATTACAAAATGAGTCGGCGACACAAAGCGGTCATTTTTTGTTTTATACAAAAGTCAGCGAATTGAAGGAAATAATAACACAATAAAATGATCGTGTCTACTTGTAGCTAAGTATAAGTAATGCGATAATGGTGATAACGCAAATCAACGACTGTCTTCGGTATTAGCTAGTGATGGGACACAGCACGCGTCTCAAATCTCAAAAAAATGTAGTCAGGAAAAAAGTTTGAGAAAAAAAACAACTGAATAAAAGAATTTATCTCATATTCCACTGTTCTATCCTTATCTGCAAAAGAGCAAATAAAACATTACACAGTGCGAAGCCTCTTATGGCACGTCCTTAGTTATTATATTTAGTTTTTATTTGTTAGTTATTTATTGTAATTGGCATACAGCCGTTTTAATTAATTAAGTAATTAAAGTAATTAAGCAATAAATATATACATATATTAAAAATATACATGCTTATGTATATTTTATGTATATAAATACATATTAGTAAGGATTTATAAGGTTTTGTCCAACTTCTATACAAAAAGTACTTTGATTGAAGATCAAGTTGTAATAAGTCATTATTTAGTCAAGCTGTCCTATCGCCTATCTATAAATATATTAGGAGTCAAATCAATGGGAGCCAACTACGCACATCACTATTTCTCACCAGCCTGGTCTAGTCTCGATTCGAGTTCGAAACAGTCGCACGCGCATACAGTGTTACAAAATACAAAAACTATTTTCAGTGCTGTGATGTTTTGTTGACAAAAACAATGAAGTTTTTTATAAGTGTGTTAGTCCTTGCATCAGCGGTATTGCTAACAGGTACTTACTTATAACTTATGTATTTTTGAAGTTATGTATAATCTATAGGTTCGTAGGTAGATATGTAAACAAAACGTGAGTCGTTGATTTATAAATTCTAGAAAATTGGAGCAGTTACACATGTAATTGTAATAAAGTTGTTATATCTCTAACCCTTTTATAGATTTTGATACTTTAGGCACAGAATTAGGTTTAGGTTAGGTATACGATAGTGAACCTGTATATAGGTAGGTCTTATCTAATCTAGTTTTGATGGTTTATGTGATAAAAATAATTAGCTTACAGCTGATTGTCAGCACGCGGTAGATTAAAAAAAGACTGTTAGTAATTAAAATTAAAATTAACAGTAAAATAATTAGATTTTCATTTTTCGTAGCGCTCTACGGCGTAGCGAGTGCCAACTTTACTAAGAAAGTTTGGTAGAAATTCCTCTCAACTGTTTATAAAACACTGCTTTAAATTTTTCATGCCACTAGCTACTAGTAGCTAGTTTTTTTACAGACCAATAGTATATATTTTTTTATATATATAGCAAGCAACCGCCGCCGACCGTGTGCTGCCGGCTTTGTGGACAACACAAGATAATGATAAACAAAATTATTTATTACGTTACAAACAAGTACCTACATTTAATTTGCCAATAAACATGTTGTTTATAACGGTTGGCACTTTATGACGTAGAGAGGGTCTCCTCTACGTTATAAAATGCCATTTCTATGCCAACAAAATGCGATTGACAAAATAGTTCATTCATTCATTTAGAAACGGATTACATTATACGGTGATAAACTTTCTGGATTGGTTTCTGATTAAATGTGTCCGTAGTATGAGGAGCCAAACACATTACACAACCCCCAGACACCTAGATAAGGGTTAGTCTCAAAATCTCCTTTAATTTTCCCAATTAAGAGGATTGGCGAAATTTGTCTCAATATCCCCTTGATTTCAAAAATTTAGAATCTCTTTTTCAAAATGTTGATTCCCTTCGTGCAAAATACTAGCTGTATCTACTTATCGTAGTTTAGGTATATGTACCTACCATAAAAAAGCCACAATAAGTAATATTTTAAAATATTATGTGTATGGATTTTTATAAAATGTTTATTTATAATTTCTAAATATTCTGTGAACGAACAGGAAAACAAAAATCCCAGAAAATAGTTCATCAATCAAAATGTTCCTAGTATTACCTCATGACTCATTTATCTTGACCACTACTTTGTTTGGTTAAAAAGAAAATTAAAAATATTACGGATAAGTAATTCTGTTGTTATGTACCTACTTAACCACAGATAATATAAGCTATAGTACTAAACTAAAAGGCGGCTTGCACCATTAGCTAAACATGATAAATAATTAAACGGAATTGAGCCAGTAGTTAAACTTATCGAGGCAAGCCCTAAAAGTGTTTAAACTTAAAAGTTCTTATTAAGTTTAAGCTATGGTTCAAATTAGCATAATCAATCACTCATGAATCAAAATCTTATAATCTCAACGTCAATTAATCAAACATCGTCAATGAGTCAGCACCATGTCGATTAATATAACATAGGTAACAGTACTCTCAGTTGAATAAAAAATTCTTCTTCTTATTTATGGCCTCTATCCGTCATTTCGACAGACAATTTTACCAGTGTCAAGTGGATAAATTAAAATAGTACTTAGGTACTGTATTAAGTTTAGTTAATTTTAAGATTGTCAGACAGATGTACATACTAATTTAGATCTTAGCTTAAACATGATAAGAGCTTTATATTTTTAAAGTAATTTTAGTTAGTTGGCTGTATTTAACAACAGAATTGCCACCATAGTTTTTACAGTATCATTTTATGAAATCATGTCTCATCAAATTTTTTGTAGCTGCCTAAACAATCACACAAAGGAAGTATAATAATGACTTGTACCTTCCTGTGAGTAAGGTAGGTATTTTACTTTAGTTTATCAATTCTTATCGGTTATCAATAACATATTTTACTATCGAACTACATACCTAGGTATGAAGGCTTGGTTTTAAATAGTGATAGATAAACGCCATTATTGCAAACATTGCTATAAGAAAAATTAAATTTTGATTAAAGGTAAGTACAGTACGCACAACGGATCTTTATCCCTCTGAAGTTAGGTGCAACAAACGGAAAAATTCGCTTACCTCTAAATTCGACCAAAAATGGACTCTGCGCAGAGTTTTCAGAGGGGCAAGATCCGTTGTTACTACTATTAGGTACGTAGGTACCGTAAATCATGCTCTGTTATTCATGACAAACATTTATAATTCAATATTTTGCAAGTGTATAACAATGATACGGGATTTGGTACCTAGTACATACCTATTGCTAACCGCATAATACTGAAAACTCCACTTCATGTAGGTAATAAGTTCTAAATATAACAGTAACACTAACAACAAGGAGTTTGAGGTTGAGAAATTGAAATACTTCATTAAATAAATACACAAAAACACTACAATAGGTACTCGAGCTAAAATAACAACTTCAATGACTATTTGTTTTGTTACAGCTCAAAATATTAAAGAAGAATATGACAGCTTCCCGGCTGACTATGATAACTTCTACGACTACGACCAATTGAAGGGAGAGGGAAAGAAGATTGACGCTGAGCTTGACAAGGTTGAAGCTGAAGCTGACTTGAAAGTCAAGGAGGAAATAGACAAGTTCAGAGAAGACAACAAAGACTATGAGGACGATGTATTAGAAGGTATCGATGACTATCTCTTCGAAGATAATAGAGACAAGAAAGAAGAGCCGAAAGAAATTCCAGTAAAAAATGACAATATTGCAGCAGATAATATCGACGCTACCGACAATGACGACGCAAAAAAGAAACAGGACGATCAAGCAGATTATGCATTACTCTGGGGAGATGACAGCGTCGCCCCGTTACCAGTCCCCGACGTAGAATTGCCCTCTGATTATAAAGATATTCTAGAAGAAACACAAAAGTTATTAGAAAATGACGCTGATGATTTTGATGATGAAATCAAAAAAATTGTGAATCCGGAAACCTCAAAGATCAAGTCTGAAGATGATCTTATCGATGATACCATTCAAATCTTAGAAGAGATTAATGATTCATTTAATGCTGATGAGGAAATAAAAACTGATGATATCAATGAAGCTGAGCAAATACAAGATGTAAATGACCATCTAAATAATGAAAATCTCAAAGATGAGCCAAACCCAGTTATCATTGATGATGTTCCCCATGAAAAGGCATTGGAAAGTGACGTGGAAGATATAGCTGAGCAAGATCCAGAAGCTGATGTCAACGAAAATGAACATCCATCTGACGTTGTTCACGACGTCATTCAAGAAGAAGAAGATACCGTTGACAAAGTTTATGCAGACTTAAATTCCGACTTAGACAAACTATTCGAAACTCTTGATAAATTAAGTGACGACGGTGTTGAAGGTGACGAGAAACTAGAAGATGTATTCGACAAGCTCGATGACCGTTTCTTCAAAGAAGATGGTGATAACGTTGAAGGCTCCGAAGAAGTGGTTGATGACGTCAAGGATGATAATATAGAGTATAACGATGTTGATTTTAATAAAATACTAGAAGACATCGCTAATGAAGCTGACTTCGATGAGGACGGTGGAGACAGCATAGACTTGAACGTAGAACTGAATGATGAAATGAATGAACCAAATCCTGATGACGACTTTGAAAATGACGTTGAAAAATTACCTAAAATAAATACTACACCTATATTCTACCTTGACGCTATAGTCGACGAACAAAATAATGCTGAATCAGTTGAAAAAACTAATGATATCAACAAATCTGTTGAAATCGATGCTTCAGTTGAAGATAAAAACTTCACGCAGCCAAAATCTGTTGCTATAACTGAAGATGAAACTAAGGCAATTAATTCAATAGATATCGATACTTTAAACAGTGAAGAAGTTGAAGGTTTAGTGAAACAATTCTCCATGGCTCACAGCGAAGTTATGGATGTGAATTCTGAAACTTTCGATCAAAATATAGCTCCGATCCACATCAAGCTGAACGTAGATAGCCCAGAAGTGGTCACATCTCCTAACTACCCCAATCCGTACCCTACCAATAACATAGTCGATTGGATTTTCGATGGAGAAGGCATAGGGATTGAGTTAAATATAACTGACTTTTTGGTACGAGGTGCTATGGGAGACTATCTTCTCGTGAAACCAGGTATGTGAACCAATTCACTAGGTGTTCATAATGATCTTAATTTTATCATAGTATCAAAGTAATTATTCAACTTCAATTAACATGCAGGTGGAGTAGACGACTCCGGTCACGAAGGCATACTCTTCACGTACCGACTTAACTCCGAGAAGCGGTTCCGGTTTGAAGATGTGGATCGCATGTTCGTCAGATTCGAATCCACGTCCACTGGATGGAACAATATGAGAGGTTTCCAGTTCAGCGTTAAGATGATTGGTGAGTACTTGTGGAAAGCTAGGAATAAGTAAGGCTTACATAAATAGACAATCCATAATCATAATCCCATTTTTTTGGACAGCTGAAGAGACAGTACCAGAATGCATATTTCTTCAACCTGAAATAGAATTCGATTTCTCCCCGTTATCCCGTGAATGTCATAGGGGGCAACTAATGGAACTCACACTGAAAGATGGGTAACAGCATTCTCTGAATATCCTCGGGAGTCATCACTAGTCATCGGCACTTCAGCTATCAGCTATACAGTGGCAAGGATAGGAAGTCGGTAGATGAGAAAGCCTTAAGTTGTTCTTCCTGGAACTCTATTTATATGTCCAATAAAAGATTTCAGCTGATACGATGAGATGATGGATAGATAAAGCATAAATTGTCCTTTCTGTGGAATTCTATGGCCAGCATACGCCTTATTTCCAACAGCAGACTTCTGCCAGCTCATATAATGGTCTTCAAGATCTTTTGACGACGTCTAAGAGTCTGAATTTGATAAGTGAACTTCTTCCACAGCTCCGATCCCGGAGGAGCCAGAACCGATCCCAGAGCCTGAAGCAGTGCTGGTCCCTCCTACCCACCGCCTCACGCTGTTCCTCGGCACCCCGGTGCGTGAGTTCCACGAGCTGGCGGCAGACTTCCAGCTCATCATCGCTGACATGGCCGAGCTGTACATCCAGGACAACAACATTGATCCAGGGCTGAATACAACGTGAGTACCTAGTTTTAGTACTCCCAGTTCTGCTTGATCCACACTACTTTACCGTCTACCGCCTGTTACTGTATTAATTATCAACTACCATGTGAAGTTACCTAGAGACTTAAGTCAGCTCTACCGCCATTTACGATTTATAGCCACGGTAGTGTTGCCCAACCCAACCCAGCCCATCAGCCCAACTCATCCATTATAATATGGATGAGTCTTGGTCGAGTGGAATCAATCGGTAGCTCATTATCGCCTACGTACCGAGAAGCAGGTTGTGGGCTCAATTTTTGAGATGGTACTAATAAGTATCTATGTGAAAATATTCACAAAATTGGTGCTTAAATTAGTCAGAATTATGCCACCGTAGGTAATCATTATGAAACAATTAGATGTATCAACGATTGCGCATGTATTGTTGTACAGAAAAACTAGCATACGTACATCCAAATCGTTCAAAAAATAGGTTCTGCGCAAATAATTCAGAGGGACTAAGATCCGTTGTGTGACTACTATGCCTAGTATGTATAATATTGGTTCAGCAGGGGTATGCCAATTAAAGTTGAACTCCAAAGTTGAACTGCAAAGTTTTAAATCCTGGTCAGTTCATACTAACTCATAGTTATTCTGTGACTAAATAGTGACATTATGACGTCATTTGATGTGTTTTCGCGCATATTTTGCTGTCAAGTGTCTAAAAAGAATGATCACGTGGTACAAAATTGTACCACGTGACCTGAAGAAATTACACTGGGCAGTGAAATATAACTTGACAGCAAAAGATTGGCATACGGGGGCTGGAAAGCATCAGTTATGCTATTTGTAACAGTTTTGACGATCAAACGTAAGTATAAAAGTACCTAGGTATAGGTACCAACTTACCATTCAAAATTAATGCGAATGACGAAGGTGAAAATATGAAAACAGTAAAAAGTTTGGTAGTGTTCAAAAATAGAGCAAAGTCGACACTTTGCAATGTTAATAAACTAAAACAATGCTAAAACATGACGCAATTCTGAGAATACTTAGGTACTTAGGTAAGTATAATGTAATGTTTTTACTTACTTTGTAAAACATATCCTCTTTATTCATAATCTGACTGATATTATCATTAATATGCTCTGTCTTTGTCCCTTGCATGAAGACAAAAAGAGATGACAACAGATTTAGGAGCGATTAGCTTTAGACTAATATAAATAAGACCGTTTGTTATGCATTCATAATCATTACAAAGTCCACTAGGTAATCAAAATCAAATACAAAAACATCTTGCCTAGGTACATACACGGCTCTTTCCATAATTCCATACAATAACAATGAATTTTATTGATTACGACTTTTGGAAGATCTTTCAAGAATAATCAAATTAGTTGTTTGAGGTCAAATGAGTTCAAGCTGAGTGAATCATCTATTTTAGGTCAATCTTCATGTTACACTTTTTGTGCGTTTGAATTGTAAGTACCTATACCTACCTACCTACGCTCTGTACTTACTAAAATTGTATGTTATTTTAGTCGGTACCTACCTACCTATAAAGCTACAATAACAAGTTTCTAATAGGAAAGTTTTTGATCTAAACCTGCCTTGAAACTTTTTTTAGATAAGTAGGTACCTACGTACTTAGGGTATTTTTTTATTCTACTAAATGATGAAACAAACCGATGGCCATCGTGGTAACCGGTGCCTCACTGAACACGTCCACTGAAGACGTGCCCTGTGATGTCTTGCACTGCCTCTATCACTATTGTGCCTGTAATTGCACCGGTACCCATACCTAACGCTTTTGTATTTTTAGGTAGGTAGGTTATGCTAACAATTCTCAAAACAATACCTCATTAATATAATAATGTTATCTAGCTAGTTATAATTATGTACCTACCTAATCTACTTACAAACAATACAAATAAATGACGTCAGTAATTAAAATAAATGTCTTCATCATTATTAGGTACCTAGGTAACTAATCATAACAGCACATGTCATGATAAAGATACCTACTTACTAAATTACTTCTAATCTTTATGAATTCAAATTCTTTATTAACTAATAAAATAACATTACAGAATGCTCCAAGGCGTTATTCTATTTTAAAACTAAGTTGAGCGTTAAAAATATTTACATTTATAAAAATAAACAATTGAAGAAATAAGAAATAAAATTTAAATTATATACAACAAAATAACGATCTTTAGCTATGTAAAATACTGTGTAAGAAATTTAAAATATTATACTTAATAACGAATATTATGTAAACTTAACATGAGATATAACAATAGCCAATAACTAAAGGTCAACAAAAATTACCATGAAGAAGTTTGTATTCTACTTATTATAGGATAATTATAAGTTTAAAAAACTGGAAAAGCCGACCCACAGTAGGGGAATTGCGTTTGCCTGCTCTGCTTTGTAAAATCACAAGAATCATCTAGAATCAGCATCGTACTTACATCGTCACATAATATTCTACAATATTTTTTAAGAAGTGACGAAACCAGCTAATGGCCCACCTAATGTTAAGCGCTTACCTCTGCCTCAAGCATGTGGTCACAAACATCACAAAAAATCTAAATAATCACAATACAATGCAACTATTATTCAAATATTTCAGAGCAAAGATATTGTAGTAGGTAGCTATCTACCTACTACAAAATCTTTAAGCAATTTTGCATTATCTACCTATGTAGATAATGCAAAATTGCTAACTTCCTCTGCAGCGTGGGTTCCGCCACAATGAACTGTAATTTTATGCATTTGCAGAGAGGTCTTATGTTGTCATTTGATAACTAGGCTTACGAAAAGAATGACCAAACGGGTCGAATCGGAGGTAAGCGATTTTTCATTACGGATCAGAAGGTTTTGGAAGCTAAATGTTCTTAGGTACACATCGACTGTAATATAAAATGCTCTGAGAGCAAAACGTCCTCAATTTAAAATGGTTTTGAAAGCTAAATGGCCTTTCCAATAGTTAGTCCTCTAGTCCTTCCGCACAACAAGTACATGCGTAATCGTTTGTTGCACCACTTGCACCTAACTTCAGAGAGACAAAGATCCGTTGTGCGTGCTGTACAACTGAAAGAAGTAAAGAAAGAAAACTGTATGGAATTTATATGATTTCACTCGAGTTTGATGTCGTCTTCCATTTTTCTATGTGGATTACACTGAAGTTGGTACCTATTTGAGGGAAATAAGTTTTTCAAAGAAAATAATACAGTTTCCACACGAAACGTGACATATGAGAGCACATACATACATTCGTAACATTTCCTTTTATCAAATGGCTGACATCTCACCTGATGGTAAGTGTATCTTGCCTAGGGAGCACGCTTAGCTATAACTCACCTGTTATCTCTTGTTTTAAAAAATCCTAAAACAATATACTTTACTAATGAACAAATTTTTTTATATTTTTATTTTACAAACAACAATTAAATAATAAACAATTATAATGAACAATTATAGGGTTTTGAAGCGTAGACATTACTAATGCCTTGTATTTTAGTTATTTTTTTGCACCCTGTTAGAAATATATTCGTGCAACCACAGTAAATGCTACTCATTTTAATAAATAACTAGGTATTTATTTGTGTATATCCGTTCTAGGTCATACCACAGAAGTGGTAATCGTGTCATACTGAAGAGTTGAACATAGACCAAGCTAATACATCCCTACTAAGTAGTAACTTATTTTTATGAATGCACCACAGAGTATCCAACAGTACCTAGATGACTAAGGCAAAAGAAGTTTCTGATTACAATTATTTGTTTATGTGCTTTGCACCACTGTATGTCTAAGTATTTTAGTCCGACCTACTTAAAATTGCTCTACGTTTGCACTTCGTAATAACACAATTAAGCGGACTTAACTTAACTTGCGGACTGGACTAGTCAATTTACTAGTAAATCGAATATTTAATTATCTTACGTACTATTCTCGAATTCGATATTTAGGTTAATTATTGAATTTGGATCCGTCAATCGACATTGAATTCAACATTCGATTGAAATTCGTACTTTAAACAATTTATGACAAAACATTATTACTCTCGTTTATTTTCTTACTGTCCTTGATTACAAACCAAATAGATATATTTTATCATTTAGGAAACCTTGAGCCATTTTTTTTAACTAATTACATTTTATCCAAACAATAAAATACCCATTGAACCGCATTATAACCACTACTAAAAATGTTTAGGTCATAAAATGAACCTTATTATCATAACCGCAGGCCCCAGATTGCGATAAGCTCCAGTACGCATGCGTGAGCTTCGCACACGCGCAATGGCAAACGTCAGATCTATTTCAGTAAAAGCTCGCGCTCGGCACGAGCTTACAGCATCCAAAATCGTGAAAAATCCCAAAAAACAGCAAAACAAACGAAAAATGACACATCACGCGTGATAAATCTTTAAAACGAGAGTGCTAAAAAATGCGTCAATGCAGGTGAATCGATTACAAGGTGTCGCATTAGATGTCAGAAATGGAGCCTTTGATAGACAGGAACAACTTCGCTATCAGCGCCATGGTGACGGTAGCTATGCAAATCCTATTCTTCACTATCGCCTCTCTCTCACAAAGTGACAAAGTGACGGATTTCACCGGAGGCGCCAACTTCATCAGCATCGCTCTACTGACCTTCTTTCTCGGGCAGGGAGGGACGACGCTCAAAAGCTACGACAGCAGGCAGCTGATGGTGACAGCCTTTGTATGCGTCTGGGGTTTGAGACTCTCCGGCTACTTGATCTACAGAATCTACCACATCGGACGGGATAAGCAGTTCGAAGACCGGAAGAGTAACACCCTGCGATTCGCAGTTTTCTACACTTTTCAAGCCGTTTGGGTATACATCGTCAGTCTTCCAGTGATCATAATCAACTCCCCTCATCATTCGTACCCGAAATCACCGAAGACTATGACAACGTTCGATTCTGCAGGCGCTGGACTGTTTGTGATAGGTTTGCTGATCGAAACTTATGCGGATCTTCAGAAGTTTGCGTTCAGGCAGGAGCCAGCGAATCAGGGAAAGTGGTGCAACGATGGACTCTGGGCACTGTCGAGACACCCCAACTACTTCGGAGAAATCGTCCTCTGGTGGGGAATATTCACAATCTCCTTAAACATAATCGAAGGCGTAGAATGGATAGCGATCCTATCACCTCTATTTACGACCTCGATAATTCTTTTCTTATCTGGTATACCATTGTTGGAACGGTCGGCGGACGAAAAATATCGTGATAACCCAGATTATTTGTATTATAAACTGTCGACGTCGCCCCTGATACCTATCCCTCCTGCGATCTACGTGGAAGTGCCGAAGTTTATGAAGTTCTGCGTATGTTGCGAGTTTCCTCTCTACGATTCCACCAACGAAGACTTCCCTGCTACGACCATCGTCACTGAGACCACCAGCATTTCTATAGTACAGTCGACATAGCTAGCGAACGCCGCGCACGATAAAAGCGCGGCCAAGACGGAGCCGTCGAAGAATCCTAAGCAATTGTGACCGAACGAAAAACCTTTACTGCCTACCTCTCTACCGCTGAAGCAGAGCAACACGGCTGACATGAATCACTACAACTCGTACATGGAAAACTTGAAGAGAAGTAAACGGGTAGCGCTAGGAATCATAGACGATGCGAGAGAAGTGATGAACGGTGAACATGATGTCAAAATAGATGTAGAAGGCGCAGTGCCAAGTACCAGTAAGGATAAGGCTAAAAGACCTAAAGAGATAGTAAAGTACGATAGGATAACCTTTAATACAACCGCAGTGTTACACCACTATCCGCAGGTAGTTGAGAACGAAAATAAAAAAGCTACCACAAAATCAGACCTTAATCTGCCTTTAGTTCATAATGAGAATAATAATGGTGGTATAGTTAAAGCAGTTCCCAGTAAGAAGGATAAAGTTAATAATAATAAAACTAGAGTTAATGAAGATGATAAAATAGAAGTAATGAATGAATCTCTGAAATTAGCTGAAGAAAAACTTGTTTGACCAAGTTCGACCGTATTACACACAGTCGTCTGCATTTTGTAATAGGTTACCTATTGAAAATTATTGAGCAAGAAAACTTGCAACATAAAAATAACTAAGTGGTGTAAAATATAGCAATACACCGGAATCATACTTCAATGTCGCTATGAGACACGTATTTTGATAATAAATTGAATTCCTACTGATAAGACGTAAGCATTGTTTTTGTAGAAATCAATATTTTAAACAAACAAGCTAGCTAAGAAACTAACATAATATCCTAGACTTTGCTTTTGAAAAAAAAAACTAGTTTTTACAAAACTGAAATGCAAATGCATTAAAAAAAAAGCTACATTTTGTGGACTTGCCTTACTAATTCTCGCTAAACATATCGCTAAGTTGTAAATACCGAAGACTGCGAAAGATGTAATACTATAAAATATTTTATTCTAGATTTCTGATTGTTATAAAATCAACAAGGTGTTTTTAGAATTAGTGTCTAGGTGATAAAAGATATAAAAATAATTCAAAAATAAAAAAAAATAAAAAAAATATCGATCGAGTTATTGAAATCATTTTTCATTGTTGGACGATAAAAATGAAAAATGATACTTATCTAGAATCGACATCAGTAGGTAATTATCAAAAGCTAAAATAAAATTGTTAGTAAAATTCACAGCTGTGTGACTTGAAAAGATTGACATGATTTGTGGTTAAAAACGTAAAAGTCAAAACATAATTTTATTATTTTAAGTACCTATTTCACCATCTTATGATTACGCTGTCCGTAAAAATGTAGACTCTACCTTAGAAAAAAAAAGTATAAAAATATCTTTTTTTTTTTTCATTTTTTTTGTTTTTGTCTAAAACAAAGAAGGAAATATTTTTATTTGATGGATATCGTTACTCAGTGTTGGTGTAACTAAACTAAGGTCCTAACTAAACAATGTAAATTGTAAATGCTTGTTCAAAGTAAAAAAAAACATTGTAATAAGTCGGAACGGCCTAAAAATCATACAATTTTTTTTTCCGCTAGACCCTATTTCGTAAGACACCCTGTATACGCAGATCTATGAAAAAGTGCTTTAAATATCCTTAAAATCAATAGAATCCGTCTCAAAGAAAATTATTATAAAAATAGTTATAATTATATTCGTAGTTAAAATATCTATTAATATTTATTGTTAGTTATGTAAAGCATTGTTGAGTAGGTGAGTTCGTTCAAATAAAGCTTAATAATAGCCAATTTTTTGCGTTTTTTTTTTTGCTAGCTACAAGCTTTAAAGTAATTCTTATTTCTATAATATATATAAAGATCCGCTGTGCGTACTGTACTTACCATCAAAAAGCAATTACAAGCTCGTTTTTGGTGTGCAGTACTCACTTTTAACTTTTGAAACGTAGCTAAAAAGATTGACATCATTTCCTTCTCCAAAATAACAGCTGATTCATTGATTTTGATTTGAACTCATTTAACCCTAATTAATCCCAATACAGCACATTTTTGCAGTGTTTTTTGCATCGCCCAAGTCATTGAAAAAAAAGTGGTTGCCTACGATAACCTTTTTTGAACCAAGTTGACACTACAATCGCTAAATGATAGAAAACGTACAAAATGTATTAGGGCGAACGCAAACCGAAAACAAAACGTCTTGTCGAACAGTTAGTGATGTGAAACTGTCAGTAAAACTTTTTTAGTTACAACCTGCTTCTTTTAATTTGCTGTTTTCGTTACTTGCTTATTTAATGAGAATCATCCTAAGTACTTAATAATATTATTAAGTACACTACATAATTACTATATATTCTTATTTATTAAAAAACACAGTTCATTCTCTAGGTATGTGCGTATAAAGCAATGTTTAATAGGTAGGTATTAAACAATGCTATAATAGATAGGTAAACATACTTAAGAAAAGTCTGTCGTGTCAATTGATGTGAGTTTCGTTACAACGAAAACAGCATATGACGAGGAAGCATTTATCATATGCTGTTTTCGTTATAACAGAAAATTTATTTTCACGTACGCGACAAAACAGTTTTGTCGATAGATGTGCGTTGGCCCTTAATAGGTATGATTTCAGTAGTAGGTAGTAGAGCTTCTTGCTCGTCCGGGGAAGTACTAGCACCGTACCTATTTTCCGCAAAGCAGTGATGCTCGCATTGCTGTGTTCCGATTTGAAGGATATGGGTGTCGTATTATGAGAAGCGCAATTCAATGCACCATATAGTTGATCGAAGAATGCACCACAGGGCATGTCCTTAGAGGACGTGCTCAGTGAGATAATGTATTGGTTATATAGGCAGCGGTTACTACTTACCAGCGGTATTACTCATCAGTTGAATAAAAAAAAATTGTCACTTTATGTATGACTTTTCGATGATAATATTTTTTTTATTATGATGGCAACTAAGTTAAAGACCTCAACACGGGGAAATCTGGAATAAGTCCTATATGCCTATTAGCATAGATAATATAAACTAATAGTACCTACTATTAGTATTAATTAGGTAAGTAGGTACTTAATTATCATTCTATCACACATTCAATTTAAATGAAGTCGGGTTATAGGTCGTATTCATAACATCTAGGATTCCCCCACTAAATTCTTGGGGGATTTTTCATAAACTCAATTTAGTTGAGATGTGACCTTCGAGTTGATCTTGCTTTGATCTACAGCAGGCTTCGACCATACATGTGAGCATGATTTTTTTTGTTATCATTCCTAGCAACGGTAATATATCTCGTGGTGTATGTGCGTATTATTTTAAAATGCCGCATAAATACATAAAAATATGACATGTGTTTGAAAATCATGCCATTTTAGGTCAAAAACATAGTTATAACATAATTCTTATTATACACTAGTTCTTTCTGCGGATTTTATCAATCTTTCAATCAATCAAAGTCAATCGTCAATCTTTAGTTTATGAAAAATATCATGTTCTATGTATTTTCTTATTTGACACACTACATAACTGTATCTTGGGGAAAATGCTCAGATCAAGCAAGTGATTTTTTTTATGTTAAATGCTATTTGACAAGCACTTTGACACAAACGACTGTTATAAAATGAGAAACATGCGTATAATGCGGTCGAAGCTAACAAGGCACTCGTAAACACACGAGTATTTTTAGCCAACATGCCGCTCGCTCACAATTGGAGCACGTGTTGAAACAAATTGTAGAGTCACTGAGGAGAACCACAGAGTAGTGCATTCTCCATCGCTAAGATGTTTGTTGTCGAGTGACCTTTGTCTCGGGCTCTGAGACCCGATGGCTGGTATTCCGTACTATTACATAATGTTCAAATTCAAACTCGTTTACACGATTTAAGTTCTAGTTCTCATACCGCGCTAAATGGCGCTACAGTCACTATTATTACACTCTAGAAATAGAATAGAAATATAAATTATTTATTTTACGTAACATAATAAGCAAATTTCGTGCACGTGGTTGGAATATTTTTTTTTCAATTATTTCTATTTATAACCCAAACTACTGAACCGATTTCGATGAAAATTAAATGAGACCAATTTGGAAGTATATCCTTTTAGATAAATAAAGAATTTTTGAAATCGGTCAATATATGACGGAGTTCTGAGGTAACAAACAAAAAAAAACCTAATTGAGAACCTCGTCCTTTTTTGAAGTCGGTTAAAAAAGGAACCCACTCAGCAAATGCGGCAGGTGCACGTGGCTCCTTTAGCGCTGATTTTCAGGGGTGCGCAGGAGTGGAGTGGCGCACAGCCCCTGGGAGACGCGCCGTTTTACTCTAGGTACCCTACACAACTACATACCTACCCATTGTAACATCTTAAAAAATAAAACAATTAGTTTTTTTTATTCTAGCTTGACAGACGTATATAATTTTAAGAAATTCCCTAGTTTTGAACTTTAGACTTTTGTCGAAGATGTAACATTACATCCTGGGATAAGTAAGTGTAACTTGATAACACATTGTACATACATTGAAGGTTTCCTCGCGATGTTTTCCTTCACCGTTTGAGAGCACTGGCATTGCACACCTAAATAGAAAAATCCATTGGTGCGCGATTGGATTTGAATTGAACCCACGACCTTAGATAGGAAGGCGGGATTGCTACCACTAGGCCACCAGTGCTCTACAAGTACCATACCAACCATAGCTCCAAAACAAGATAAAAAAATGTTTTCCCAAGACATATTTTGAATAGGTAAATATTCTTGACTTCCAATTTGAATATCTAGATTGATATAAAAACACGTTTGTTATTCCGATTTCTGAAAATATGGTCCCTGCTATGCATAGATTTTGGATATGTGCCAATATGTTTTGGATAAGGTATAACCAGCGCACCACTAGCGGATCCAGGGGGGGTTAGGAGGGTCCAGCCCCCCCCCCACCCCCTTCCTAAATCATGGATTCTCCACTGACGCGCACCTACCTATAATCATATAACTCTAATCATAATTTCAAAACGACTTCGGGTCGTAACTTCTACTTCTAATTAAATCATGGTTCACAACTAGATGGCGCTGCTAAATCGGGCAAAAAGCTAGAACGCGCTATCGTTGCGTTTTGGAGAAAAACTACAACATCGATTGCCAGACGTAATTATTAGTTGAAATTAGCTCATAGCTTGAATAAAAAATTTTTTAAGAAGTGCCCTTTGAGGTACTTTTTATTAGTTGAAAAGAGATTGAAAAGAGATGAGTAATTTATAAATTTATATATATATATATATATATATATATATATATATATATATATATAATATATATATATATATATATATATAAATAATTTATAAAATTATAAATAAATAAATAAATAAAATTATAAAATAAAATATAAAAAATAAAATATATATAAATAAATAAATACACATAAAAAAAAATTAAATAAAAGAAATAAATAATTAAACATAAATAAATTAAAAAAGTTAAAATAAGTTAGTAGGTACCTAAGTAATGTAATCTTAGTGAACCATCTTAGCAACAGCAAGGTGACAAACAAACCAATCAAGTAGGTACACTTATTTTATGGACACAAAAAAAAGCACCAAGTTATAAAGGTTCAAAAGCTACAGGATGTTTAAGTTAACAAAAAGGTAATAAATAATTTTAGAAATTAAGACAATGTAGTAAAAGTAAAAATGTTTGACTTTTTACATGTAGGTATCAAAAAAAGATTAAAAAACTATAATGGAACTTTCTATTGAAGTTCCATTTTGTATTCCTAGTAACGCCATCTTTTGATGAATACAAGCGGGATAGTTTCTCTCTAGCTTTTAGTTTACACACGTGGCGACAGATGTCACTATCAGAATATGTGAGGCATTACGAGCTTTGTAAGGACGCCGAACCGAATGTTCTCTCTCCCTTTTCAGTGCGGAAGTAACCCAGATTACAACAATCGCGCCCTGCCCCGTGACCTGGCCGAACTACGAGCTCTGCTCCGCCGTCACCTTCGGGGTATCGCTCAAGTATGAGGAGGAAGGGGATATGCTTGATGAAGAGGCTCTGAGGGACATGTGGACCACTTACAGCGTCAGGGATCCCTTCGCGCTGAGACTACGCCGAATGGGCATTGCGGTAAGATCTTCCTTCACTATCATTATTATATAACTAAATGATGGAACAAGCCGATGGTCAACCTGATGTTAAGTGGTAACCACTGCCTATAACAATGTATTGCCTCACTGAGCACATCCACTGAACACGTGCCCTGTGGTGTGGTGCACTGCACCCATCACTCTGAGACATAAAGTTGTTAAGTCTCATGTGCCTGTAAAAGCACCGGCACCCATACCCTTCAAACGGAAACACAGAAATGCGAGCATCACTGCTTGGCGCACAAAATAGGTACGGTGATAATACTTCCCCGGATTCTTTCATATAGAGGCCATGAATTTTTATTAATCAAGCCGTCTATCGCACCTTTTCCAGGAGTTCCAGGCGCCGAGCAGCACCGTGCTGACAGCATGGCTGGTGATCGCGTCCGGCGTGCTGATCTCCATGGCGATGCTGGCCGTCGTGCTATGGCGGTTCAGCTGCTTCGAAGACTACACCAGGTATAAACAAAAATACCAAGTTTCTGTAGTTCGATAAAATGGGGAATTTCGTAGAACAATATAAAGACCAGCCCCCGTATGCCAATCTTTTGCTGTCAAGTTATAAGTATTTCACTGCCCAGTGTAATTTCTTCAGCATTGGTTTGCCAATCAAAGTTGAACTGCAAAGTTGAACTGCAAAGTTTTAAGTCATGGTCAGTTCATACTAACTCATAGTTATTCTGTGACTAAATAGTGACATTATGACGTCATTTGATGTGTTTTCGCGCATATTTTGCTGTCAAGTGTCTATAAATCTCTCAGAGGATGTTCTATACTATGGTTCCTAAAGTCTCCACTATAACGATTATCAGTTCTACGGTAAACATGGCCGGCCCACTGCCATTTCAGCTGGTCATTTTTCTGAGCTATATCTAATAATGTTTATTTTAATTATATCTGCTTGTTCCAGAATGAAGACATACAGCGACACAGACAGTCTCCACAACGAGAAGCGGAACCTGGACCTGTATCCTACTCCGCATCAGACCTTGCCGGCGCTGTACGCTGAGAATGAGTTTAAGTGGCAAGACGAGCATGAACATGACTCCACACGAGGTAGCCTTCTTCTTGACGGCTTTTATAGTTTGACAAATTAGCGCTGCTTTGACTAACCGCTAGTGTTATTAGTGTACTATGGCTTGTAATAGTGTCCATTTCCCGATCAGTCTGCCTCATCAAAGATAAGTTAAGCATTTTGTCCTTGTAGATGTTCTAGTCTTTATCATCATCAATCTTTAACTTGCCACTGCTGGACGTATGTCTCTCCCAAGTCGCGCCACTGAACCCGATCATCAGCACTTCTCATCCAGTATTTGCCAGCTATACTTCAAGCCAATTTTGCCAAATTTTGTCTAAGTAGCTAGCTAGTAGGTACTCTGGTAGTGGACGTTTCTACCAAGTGAGATCTAATCTAACTTGATATTTTGTCAACAGTTGACATGGGCGGCTTTGCCAACAAAACCTACGCACGTGACATGTACGACTTCGAGTCAGATGAGGAAGTCATCGCGCCAAGAGACAGGTAACTATTTCTAAATGACACGAGTAGTAATCATACCAAGAGACATGTTGAAGGGGTAATTATGCTAACAGGCAGGTATCGTAGGGGTAATCATACCAAGAGACAGTAAACGACGGGGTAATCATAAAAGACATAGAGCGAAGGGGTAATTATGCTAACAGACAGGTATCGTAGGGGTATTTATACCAAGAGATAGGAAGCAAAGGGTGATTACAAGTGACAAGAGTCCAAGGGATAATCATAAAAGATTGAGATCGTAGGGGTAATCAATACACGGAGCATAGAGGTGTATGTTGAAATGTAACCACACTGGTACTTCTGGCCACACTGGCATTTAAGTATATTTCTTTGTAAAAAGGATCATACAAAAAATGCTAGGAACCAGACCGTAGTTTCTCGCCCGTTCTTGTAAGCTCTGGTCGCGTGGAACTGGCACCTAGAATCACCTAGTTTTAAAAGACGATTATGATCCTGTTATTGAATAAAGAAATTATGACTATGTATAAAAGAGAAAAAGAGTAAAGGGGTACTCAGACCAAGAAACAGGAATCGAGGGGTAATCAATCAAATAAATAAATATAAATATTCATGGACTTTACACACAACGCTCTCTAGTCTCAAACTAAGCAAAGCTTGTAAAAACAAAAAACGGTCAGCGGATCTAGACAATCGTGAAGTTAGCTTTTTCGATGCGCGGCACAAACGGCTAACTTCATGATGACGTAGATTTGTCTTATACACAGTATGTATAGGTATGTGTTCGCTACACACGCTCAATCTCCTTACAGGTACTCCTCCGAGGTGTAAGGAGGTTGACGTGTTTGTTGCGTCATCGTTTTTGTCAAATGGTACGCGTTATTTTATATGTCTAGCGAAGTCGGTTCTACAATCAGTAAGTATACAATAGAAAGCTAGGAACTGTATGGAAGTACATTTCAGAATGACAAGTCACGTGACCATTTGTCAGCATTTTTGACATTTTCTATTCTCTAGTGATTGAGAGTCAGCTCTGATGCTGTTTAAATAATTTAGAGAAGATGCAAAGGTCCAAGTAATGAACAAATAAAAAGGGTAAAAAAATATGCTCTACCGAAAATTAAAAAAAAGATAAAAAGTACCTATTTAGAAACCGTCGATTAAATAAAGTCCTAACCACCAAGGAAATACTAAAGTAAATTAAGTTTAGGTCTGTGTAGCAGTATTTAATTTAGTAAATATATTATACTAGCAGTTACCCGCGACTTCGTACGCGTCTACAGTTTCCGTGTACATTATATTATCTGTGCATGTACCGAGCGGATACTTTTTTGAGAAACTTGACATTACACCTCATTACACCGAACTCGTACCTACTGGAATGTCAAACGCTAGTCGTTAGACCAAAGAGGTAGTAGTACGCCCTGTCAAACTGACGTTACATGACATGACAATGAAATCTTCTTGCCAATTGGCGCTGCTAATCCTTTTCGTTCATTTTATCCTGTAGATCCTGTTAATTATTCGGGATAAAAAGTAGCCTATATGTCAATCCAGGTTACGAACTATATATGCCAAGTTTCATCCAAGTTGGTTCAGTGGTTTTGACGTGATTGAAACACAAACATCCAAACATCTAAACATCCAAACATCTAAACTTTCGCATTTATAATATTAGTAAGATTGATAATTTTTTTTATAATTTCAGAAATGGTGCGGTCACCGCTAGAGACATCTACAGTGGTAGCGTAGCTTAGGTACCTATTATAAAAAAAGCTAAAACCAAATAAAACTAAAAATACTTATAGATACCGAACACTAAGTAGGTATAAGTATATCTAATTATTATAGAAAACAATATAACAGAACCGATTTAAAAAGGTGATGAGTTAGACTTTTTTTTATTAAAGGATCAAAGATGTTAAAAATAAAGCAAGTACAATTTATCACCTAATATTATGAAAATGTTTAAATAAACTTATTATTATTAGTCATTATTGAAAGTTGTGATTATTAAAACATGTTGTAAATTATTTTTATTCCTTGTATATTATATTTTATTTTGTTTTGATTTCTTTATAAATAAAAAGTTATTTTTATTATTTTTGTTTTTGACAAATCCTAGTACTAATTATTACTTACTATCAGCCCCCGTATGCCAATCTTTTGCTGTCAAGTTATATTTCACTGCCCAGTGTAATTTCTTCAGGTCACGTGGTACAAAATTGATCATTCTTTTTAGTCACTTGACAGCAAAATATGCGCGAAAACAAATTAAATGACATCATAATGTCACTATTTAGTTACAGAATAACTATGAGTTAGTATGAACTGACCATGATATAAAACTTTGCAGTTCAACTTTGCAGTTCAACTTTGATTGGCATACCAATGCTGTTCGCACAACGGATCTTTATCCCTCTGAAGTTGGTGCAACAAACGAATTGCTACGTATGTACCTACCTACTGTTGTGCGGAAAAATTAGCTTACTTACCTCCTTCGATCAACTATAATAATGACTTACCTCCAACCAATTCGACCCAAAATGGATTCTACGCAAATACTTCAGAGGGACAAAGATCCATTGTGACTACTATACGCACACGTATTTCACTGTTTTGTGATTTTAGATATCTATTATTTACTCTTGAAAACCGCACCGAAAAAAAGCATTAATTTGTTTACAAGTAATTTTTTTTTTTTTTAACCTGTACTTTCCCACTGCTGGGCAAAGGTCTCTCCCATATCCTTCCAATATTATTAATACACAAGTAATTAAATTAAAAAATTAAAAAACCCCCCAATCTAGGACAGATTTTCATCAAACACAGCTAAGAAATCTCCCGACTAATTCACCTTTCAAACAAAAAAAAACAATATCAAAATCGGTTCATCCGTTCAGGAGCTACGTTGCCACAGACAGACACACACACACAGACACGTCAAACTTATAACACCCCGTCGTTTTTGCGTTGTTGGTTAAAAAATGAAGCACATCTAGGTGATCCGCAGTGGCATAATATTTGAGAAGTGAAGCTACGCAAACATGCAGCATGAGCCGCCTCTCCGCAAGGTCGCAGTACTCTTGTAGATCTCAGGCTTAGTTCGCGCCGCGACCTCTCGTTTGACGCCAGATAACGCTGATTAACTGATAACGTCTATTATTACGCCAAAATTTACGTAATTTTTTAAGAAGCCGCTGTATTTTGTGCAATTTTTTGTGATGAAATTGACAGACATATCTTGTGAAATTGTGCTAATTTATAAAAATAAGTAAAATATAATTTTTTGAAATAGAATTTATTAATGTTTTATCTTGGGCTATTTTTTTAAGCTCTTTTGAAGCTAAAAAAATAAATAATAATAAATTCGTACCTACTTAACTGCTAACAAACTTTCTTTAAATTAAACATTTTCTAGATTACCTTTGAAGAGATGACTAATTATAATTAATAGAGTAAACACGAGACGTGATAAGATTACAATGAAGTACTGAAAATCATAAGCACTGCAGTATTTAACGATCATTCAGATGTGACAGACATTTATGTGCAACCAACAGTGAATATGGAAGACGCAGCCACTCAAATAAGTGTTATAGAAGAAAGTGTTGAAGAAGAGGAATTGCTACCGAAGGAAACGGAATGTAGTGAAATCAATGAACTCTATGATGAATGCTTGAAGTATCTAAAACAAGAGAGCGTAGAGGAGTTCGATTCTAACTACGATCCAGACTACGAGAGTATTGAAGAAAAACACGATGAATGTAACACTGATGAACTTCAACGAACCAATGAAATCGAGAAGAACATGGTGTACAAAATAGAAAACGAATTAAAATCGACCGAAAGTATTAATACTGTAATTTCTGAGCCACGATCTGAGAGACTGAGGAAGCTATCACAGCAACTACCTAAAATAATCATCACGCAAAGTAACACGAGCTTGAATTTAAAACGGTATGATGATGAAAGAATCGGGAATGTATATGGCTTCCAAAGAAATTATGTAAAGAAAGCAGAACACAAGAGTTTACCTAAAATCGATCATAAATATGAATTTCAACAGAGTAATATAAAAATGGATAGAAGTGTACCTAAAAGTATTAAATTAGATAAAACTAAACGCGATAATAGAAAGGTAGCTGAAAAGAAGCTTATTGGAAATGGGAAAAAGAAGCCTATAAGCACTGAAGTCATGTAAGTACCAACAAAATCCTATAAAAAAACTAAATTAAAGCTTTTTAAAGTTACGAGGAATAGGTACTAGGAAGACATAATAATGAAAGAGTTTCCGCGTATTGGAAACTGAATTGGAGTTGATAAACTAAACGACTTAGAAAGTCCTGATAAGCTAACCACCTTCTTTATGCAGTAAGGTCCCCCGTAGACCAGGCCAGTCAGACGTCCCAAAGCGGCTGGTTTCCAAGCGAGGAGTGGAGAATGTGGTGCTGATCTCCAACGTTCCCTTCGAGAGGATCCGCTTACTGAATGATACCTTTCATACTTTGGTAAGGCACGAAGTGGTTCTGATCATCATTATCCATTCCCCCTGAAAACCATTTTTCTCCATGCAAAATCTATGTACAAAACTCAGACTTTGCCACTCTTTCAAGCTAAGAAGTGAGCCAAACTGTCTCTATTAGCGTATAGCCGTTATCCGGTCTGGCTCAAGTCTGGACACAAAGTGAAATTATCTAATTTGTGCCAATTAAGTCTACTTTCCCGCTTGTCTCGAAAGACGTAAATAACTAAAGACAGAAATCTTTAATAATGTACAGTAATAGGCATAACAGATCAAACGATTACGCATGTACCTACCTATTAATTGTTGTGCGGAAAAATTAGCTTACCTCCAATTCGACCCAACATGGATTCTGCGCAGATACTTCAGAGGAACAAAGATCTGGTTGTGATGACTTATGGTCACGTCACACATGACGTTCGGAAATGACATGTCATGTCAAATGGTCTAGAGTAGAGTAGAGTAGGTTCCAATATGAAATTCTATATTTTTAGATAAATCTCCGCTGGCGTTGGATAGTGACCGGCACAGTCGTCGTTCACTTCGCCATCTGGCTCGTGTTCGCCGTCTTCTGGTACATTGCTGCGCTTGCTCACTACGACTTCGAGCCGGATCCACCGAAGAGGTCTTGTGTTACTGGTGGACACGACTTCTTGTCTATATTCTTAGCAAGTGTTGAGGCACAGGTGAGAAGCACATTTTGAAATTTTGACCTTTTTAAAGCTTTTAAGATACAATTTAGTATGCACCACGCAGCCTGAGAAGCGACAAATGGCCAAGAGTTAGTATCTGTAATGTAACGAAGTCTTTAGAGTCATTTATATTGCGTTTGATAGGATCAATAACTTTTGAATCATAGATTATTTTGATCCATTAGATATTTAGAATATCCGTTCTTGGTTATAAGACGAACTGTTTTAGTTTTTAAGGACATTAAAGATCGTTTAACCCAGAAATCTGAAGTCTAGAGGCGTCTTCAGGCAAACAATGATGAAATTATGCTCAATTTGAAACAATGAAATAATAAAGCGATTATTTAGCACGATCTAGTGCTTGTGGGTGGTAAGGGACATGTCAAGGCACTGTAATACCATTTGTATTATTTTGACTACTTACATCATCTCTTTGAATGGAGCCAGTACGCGTAATCCAGTCTCGGCATTATCATTCATAATTTGTAGCCTTTTGTGGTCCATTTTTAAACTTCCTTTCTAAACTTTTTCCATGCCTGGTAACATGCTGTCTTCATCATCCAATTTGGATGGATCTCCATTGCTAAGATGACCCGCCTCGTGATCTGGTGTTTCACTACAGCCGCCATTCTATGACGCTACTAGCCCATCTTCCATCTAATTGTGCTATATGCGAGACTATGACTTTGGGTACGTCCTCAATAGACTGACTCTGTGAGGTAATAGACACGGGTAGCCGCTTTATATTATGGAGCCACCATCTGCTTGTTTAATTACTTAATTCTCACAAGTCATAGTCTCGGTTCCCTGAAAGCAAGGGGACCATGAGAAATAATATGACTCGCGGTCTCAATGAGACAAAGTCATGGGACCACGAAAAGGCAATGCGGTAAAAACAAAAGACGTGCGTCAATCATTTTAATCTCCATCCACTTACCTAATCCCAAGTTTAGAAATCAGGAAACTCTAATTCCTGATTCAATTCCATGCACTTATCCAATCAGGTACGAATTGAGCCAATCGAGACCGAGAAAGAACTTCCTCTTTTGAGGAATAATGGGATGAAAGGATTGAGCGATAGTAGGTACATTGGTGTGGGTTCAATGATCAAAGTAGATAGATAACACTTTATTGTACCTACACATGAAAAAACAGTACGGTTAGCAGCAAAAGTGGTATACCTACTTCACTAAAGTTTTATCAAAGTTCAAATTCTACCTAGCTACGAGTACCTAGGAATAGAAATACTTTAAAAAGCCTTAAAAAGATGGAATTTTTTAAAGTTTGATCAAGGTATTTAATTGGTAGGATTACGTAGAAATACAAACGAAATTGTATTCTGCCTTAACCATGACTGTGTTTGGTAGAATATGTCGCAAGGATAATATTTGTTTTAGTGACGTGATGTGTTTTGTGATTTCAGACAACCATTGGCTTCGGAGACCGAGCCATCGATGAAGAGTGTCCAGAATCTATATTTCTATTCATCATGCAGGTATATGACATCATTTACCTATGCGAAATACCACAATCCTCTTATGAGAGCACGTATGCTGAGGACCTGTCCTGTGAGGCATCGCACTGCGTCCAACACTCTGAGATGGAGAAGTGTCGATTCATATTCCTGAAATTGCATTGGCACCCAGGCACACTGAAACTGGAACATAGGATTGAAAGCGTACAAGCATCACCACATCCTGGTGGTAGAACTCAGTCACATGAGCTTTTTTACAAAGAAAGTTACTAATGATTTTTTATCTGGTCATAATTTCAGCTGATTCTCGGCACTGGTTTATCCGGGGTGCTGACGTGTGTGGTGTACGCCAAACTCACCCGCCCTGAGAAGCTGTCTAGAGATGGTGTTGGTTTCAGCAAGAAAGCGGTGGTAAGAACTACTTAGCAAGTCAACGTGGCAGTGGACAGGCCATATATCTCACTCAGCCAACTCTGCTGGAAATTGGTTCAAATTCGAAGAACACAGTGTAGCTCAGCCCCCTGACCCGATGGACCGACAGCAATGCAAATAACGAGGGAAGCCGCTGGTGGACGTGATGTACTTGTAAATAGAGAACCTTCCACTAATTTCTGGGAGCTGTACAGCACCCAGCAGTTTTTCTTTAAAAATGTTCAGTGGAGTTCTTTAGATTAAAATGATGACGATGGTGGAAATCAAGAGGAAATCGAATGATGAATTCTGTTTCAGATCAGCATCCGTGACGGTCGGCTCTGTCTGATGATGCGCGCATGGGACCTCAACTACGACCATATCATCAGCTCAGAGTTCACCGCGCATTTTGTTCATACACACAGGTGGGTAACCCCGAGATCTTCCACCTAAGTTGACAATCTACAATCGCTAGAGAACAGAAAACTTTAAATACATGTGACGTGGTGACGCATGAGCTCTTTGGTGAATAGTTCGTCATTTCATGCCTGTTTTCACATTTTACCTTTTTGATTTCCAGAACAAAGGAAGGTGAAGTGATCCGCTACTACGCCCAGACCCTGGCCCTGCAGCAGCGTCAGTTCCTCCTGTGGCCTGTGACGCTGCTCCACGCTATCGACCACACCAGTCCTCTGTACGGTTACGGCCCTGATATGATCGCCAACAATAAGTAAGTCCTCTTGCCCCTCACTGATCCTTGGTCACTAGTCACAAGTCACCCCTAAAGTAGGCTTATGCCAATGTGAACGATTCACCAATTTAATTCTAGCTACGAAATCACGGTCAGCCTGAAAGGAGCTTCTGCATCGATGGGCACCTTCACTCAAAGCCAGACCAGCTACCTGCCCCGGGAGGTGGCCTGGGGACACCGCTTCCCACCAGTTGTCAAGTAAGAATCCACTTAGTTGATTCTGCTTTTATGCAGTAGACAGGCCTTTTATTACAAAGATCTGAGAAAACTGCTTTCATGACGTAAAGGTTACGAAGGTCTACAAGGGTTTATGCTTCCAGATACGATAGCAGAAAGCAGAAGTACGTGATAGATCACAAAAAGCTGGATCATATAGAAAAAGTGGACACCCCCTGCTGCAGCGCGCAGGACCTTGCCAGCGGTTCCGAAAGGTAAACAGGAAATTGAATTCTAAAACTTCACCACTGGAAAAAGCCGCCATTAATTTTTGACAGATTGTGTCACGGCAATTTTGCCTTACAGCAGGGGTATGCCAATCAAAGTTGAACGGCAAAGTTTTAAATCATGGTCAGTTCATACTAACTCATAGTTATTCTGTGACTAAATAGTGACATTATGACGTCATTTGATGTGTTTTCGCGCATATTTTGCTGTCAAGTGTCTAAAAAGAATGATCACGTGGTACAAAATTGTACCACGTGACCTGAAGAAATTACACTGGGCAGTGAAATATAACTTGACAGCAAAAGATTGGCATACGGGGGCTGTATATTTTTATCTGTATTGATTGTTACTTATCGTTCTAAAAGATGATTTGAATTGCCAAAATATTATAAGGTCTCTGTGAGGCAATGCATTGTCAGAAATGACAGTTTGTTCCGATAGTTATCATAAAAATATAAAAATATATCTAGGTATTTGTAAGCTAGACTATAATAATTAATACTTATTGCATTTCATTTCTAGGAGTACAGTGGAGAAGGTGGATCTGCCACCATGTCCAGGAACTCCAAGCAGCTTCAGCGACAGGTTATCCTCCTTCCATTTGGAGAGGTCTTCATCTTTTAGGAAAAATGCTTCGAAGCCTTCCTGATACGTGTCTAATTTGAAAATGTTTATCATAATGATATTTGATACTCAACACACTATAACTGCTCGACAAATTTACACGAAATTTGGATCAACAAAGATTAATTTTATATGATCCGAGTAATAAGTCCAGAAGTTAACAATGTTTTTCTTGTTATAATGATTAGAGAACACTGTTGGTTTAGTGGTGATCTGTTGTTTTCCAATTCTAAAATAGAGTTTAGGTTTGAATCCAATACTGTGACGTTCATCACGTGCTTCTGTTCTGTGTTCCCAGGTATTTGTTTTGTAATATATTCAGTAGCATCACCTAATTCAGTGGTAATACAATTTTTCCTGAATTCTGTGTTATCTACATTGTGTAATACCGAATAAATTCTGTCTTCTTTTGATGATTTTCATATTTATTTGTTTACACATTCCTTTTATACAAGTTGAAAATACTTTGCTCTATGTTTACATTAGTTCCTTATGTTCAGTTAAGCCAACAGTGCATTCGCTTCTAGTGTACGCGTTTTTAAATCTAGCTAAATGTGGATTAAATATTTATTTAGTGTCAAATTCTAGGGCGTCTCAATCAAAACGCAATAACTAGATACCTACTTACGGCAGATATTTATCTATTTACAATACAAATATTTCTTATCTTAGGATATAGGTTTTGTTATCTCTGAGATAATGTCAGTAGAATTTTAGTCTTGCGAACCAGTGATTGTATTGAAATATTTTAGAACGTTTTTAAAATAAATATGTTTAAAAAACAGTGTTTTATTTGAAGTGTAGTGAAAACTTTTAAACAGTACGAATGTCCATTTGTTCATTTAACAAAAGTGATAGGTACAAAAGTTAAAGTAGCTTGGTAAGTAGATGGAAAATAATTCCATACCCATTCGCACAAGACAGTGATTGAGGTCATAAATGCGTAAATGATAAAAATTACAAGATAGAAACTGTAATGTAGGCAAATAATAAAATGTCAGACTGAATCAAAGCTAACAAGAAAGAAACAATGCTACCAGTATTCGAAAACATCAAGATGCAGAACTACGAGTCTGAAAGTCGTCGAGAAAGCCGAAGCAGAGCTTTAGAAAGATCCCTCAGTTATTCCGAAGCTATTGGTAACGGTTCCCAGCGATCATCAATAGAAATACCAAGAATGGTCAACACAGACGTCTATGCAAACGAGGAATTAAAGAAACACTATAGGATATCGCAGTCTTACGTAGAAGGAAAAGAAATATCCTTTCCATACAACATTACTAACACAGACACAATAGAAACTATACCCAGTAACGATGGCTTGACGTCGTCTCAGTACTCCAGTGAAGATGATGGTCTAGTGATGACGATTGATGAGGACAGTCTAAAGGCTGATTTGAAGAAGGAGCTAGCTAGTCCACTTGTAGAGAATGATGACTACGATAAGATTGAAATGGCAGAATTTGATGATACGACTACTGGGCCGCCTACACAGGGGTATTCGACGCCGTATAGCAAGAGGAAGAGATGGGGGAATAGACACAGGTATTTATGTTTTTGAAATTTATCTAAGCGTGGACGTGCCATGAGTTAATGACTAGACTAGACTATCTAAAAGTTTAGGTGTCAACAGAGCATCAACTGGGTAACAAACATTTAACAGTATTTCTGGAGTTTTTGCGACTTATAAATGAACAAAGCATTGCAATTTTAAGGAACACGATAATCTTTGGTTTATTGAAAAAATAGATCATCCGTTTGTCAATGTCTCAAATGATTCATTATATTTTCTGATACGACGTTATTTCTTGTATTTGGATAAGATAAAATAAAAAGTAAAAAACACCTTAAACTTCACTTCACTTCACTTTCACTTTTATGAAAGCTATACAATCAATCTATTTCATAGTAAGCTACCTAAAAAGCACCTTAATATGATGAGAATGAATAAATAAATAAATATTCATGGACTTTACACACAACGCCCTCTAGTCCCAAACTAAGCAAAGCTTGTAATATGGGAACTAGATGGCTGATAGAATACTTAAATACTTTTTTTTTGTAAATACATACTTATAATGCATAGTAACACCCAGACATAGAACAAACATCTATTTTTTCCACGCACAAATGTTTGTTCTCAGTGGGGATCGAACCCACGACCCACAGCACGGAAGGCACAGCCGTTACCGACTGAGCTGTGACGCCTGTCAAGATCAGAATCAGAAGAATGACAAGATAAAGTAGGATATTAGCATCCTAGTAAACCTGATGACGAAGTTGAAGTCCAAACAGACAGTAACCTACACAGACATGAGACAAAGAGATGCTATGTGCCCACACCAACTGCTTTTTGTCTGCAAATTCCATTCCTTCGATCCCAGATGTACTTACACTTGGAACGAGTATAGGTTCATAACGTTTTATGATTATGCTTCGTTGTTTGACCGTTTTTCCTTTCACCCTTAGACGCAGACACGGCCGGCCCGCCCGCTCCCGCCGCGTGGTCCTCAAGGATGGAGAGGAGAACGTGCCGGTCAGGAGTAATATCTCCTCCAAGTCCATCAAGTATATGCGAGATATTGTCAACACTGTTGTAAGGTTCTTTTGCCTTATTCTTTTTAATCTCTTCTGTGATAGGTTGAAAAGGAACCTAGGTAAGGTTTCTTTTCAACCTATTTATTATTGATCAGCTTCTTTCTTTTCGAATGTGCTGCAGGGGTATGCCAATCAAAGTTGAACTGCAAAGTTTTAAATCATGATCAGTTCATACTAACTCATAGTTATTCTGTGACTAAATAGTGACATTATGACGTCATTTGATGTGTTTTCGCGCATATTTTGCTGTCAAGTGTCTAAAAAGAATGATCACGTGGTACAAAATTGTACCACGTGACCTGAAGAAATTACACTGGGCAGTGAAATATAACTTGACAGCAAAAGATTGGCATACGGGGGCAGGTCGTACAAGATAGGTTCTCTCTGAAAATGAGTCATTAATAGGTGACGACGTAGATGTACTATGGCTAAAATCCTAATGGGCATATCTTTCCAGATAAATAGCAAATGGCGTTTCCTCATCCTTTTGATGGTATTCACACACTTCGCGTTCTGGCTACTCTTCGCTGGCATCTGGTACGCGGTAGCCACTTCATACGCAGACGACATCGGCGATGGCAAGGAGCATTGTGTTACAGGGACCTCATCATTTGCGGGGCTGCTCATGATGTCTGTGGAGACGCAGGTGAGATCAGAGTCAAATCAGGCTTATATGACCCTGATGAATAAACAAGATACAAAACTAGAACTCTATGGAAGCCACAGAATCTATTAGATGGAGTCAATTTAGGAACGGCAAAAAGATCCTCGTCAACAAACTCTTTATTCTTATTTTTGGCTAGTGTTTGACCAAAGTGACATTTAAAGTGCAGCTTCAACAGGATTTCGTTTTCTTTACAGATGACAATAGGATACGGAGTCAGATATCCAAACGAAGAGTGCCCTGAAGCCATCATCGTCATGGTCTTTGAGGTAAGTTTGGTTTTTTAATGTAAATTAAGACTTAAGTCGATGTGCATTGATTATAATTTATCTTTACAGATCGTGGTTGGTACTGCCCTGTCTGGAGGTTTATCCAGTTTGCTGTTCACGAAGCTGATTCGCCCCAACCGTCATGTCTCGTCTGTAGGCTTCAGTAGAAAAGCTACGGTATCTATCTTCTGCTTTTATTCCAAGAATTTGCCAAGTAGTTGTCGGCTGGTTATTTTTTGCCCAAACCAGATATGAACTACTTATACTTATTGCATACCAGAAATTTGATTGATTGATTGATTGAATTTGATTTGACCACTTTGATTTCCATTTGGGTCTGATCCCACAAGACCAGAAATAGTTATTTTGATCGATGTGTAGGTGGCACACCATGTCTTTCTGTACAGGTGTGTCTCCGAGATGGAGAGCTTTGCCTTCAGTTCCGCGTGTGGGACCTCATGAATGTCCACATTATTGACAGCACCATCACTGCCTACATGCTGAAGCCTATCAGGTAAGGACTCACTACCAACAAGCTTAGTGGTGTTACTTCTGCTGTCTAAGTACTTCTTCACTTATTCCACATACTTTTGTTGCCAAGCAGTGCGGCTACGACTTAAAGTTTACGGGTAAAACAGCAGCCTTTGCATGATGGGTACAGAGTAAGGTTTTCATCCATGCTTTTACTGTAGGTATCGAAAAAAAAGAGGCAGAGGTAGGCCACAGAAAAGATGGATGGATTGTGTGAAAGTTGACGTGAATCGAGACTACCGAGATGAAGGCTGATAAGGGTGAGTGGAGGAGTAAAACTTAAAATTTTACATAAGGATACAAATGATTTCAGAACCCTAGAAGGAGAGCTGGTGAAGAACTACATCCACCAGCTGAAGCTGAAGCAGGCTCGTGCGTTCCTCTTGTGGCCCATCACAGTAGTGCACGTCATTGATGCGGAGAGTCCGCTGTACGACCTGTCTGCGCAGGATTGCATGGACTATCGGTAAGGAGTCTCACGCTGGTATTAGTGCGGGGGTTGAACAGTCTTCCAAAAATTAGCTCTGCCTTCCGTGCTGTGGCTCGTGGGCTCGATCCCCACTGAGAACAAACATGTGTGTGTAGCAAACATAGATGTTTGTTCTATGTCTGGGTGTTACTATGTATTATAAGTATTTACAAAAAAAAGTATATAAGTATTCTATCAGCATCTAGTTCCCATATTACAAGCTTTGCTTAGTTTGGGACTAGAGGGCGTCGTGTGAAATGTCCATCAATATTTATTTATAAAAAACTTAAAAACTAGAGTGCCGCCAGCAGCGGGGCAGGGCCCAAGCTACAGGTGGTCAGGGCTGCAGACTGAGGAACCTCCTGACAATGCGTGCCGTATCGAGGATCACTGCCTTCTGCATCTGACCCTTGAGCCAACCTTCTAGCGAGAGCTTCTTGAGGTGTTGGTCGAGGCTCTTCGCTATCAGGCCGTTCACCGAAACGACTATCGGCACAATGATCGTCGAATCAACATCCCACATGGCGGTTACCTCGTGAGCCAAGTCAAGGTACTTGCTGAGCTTTTCCTTTTCAGCCTTCACGAGGTTCTCGTCATGCGGGATGGTGATGTCGACGAGCATTGCCTTGCGTTGGGACCGGTCGACCACCACGATATCAGGTTTATTGCAAACAATAGTCCTATCCGTGATGATAGAGCGGTCCCAATAGAGCAATGCACGACCATTTTCGAGAACTGGCACCGGTGCGTACTGATAGTATGGCATCTCAGACTCAACAAGGCCATATTGAAGAGCAAGTTGCTGATGGATGATTCTGGCCACTAGGTTGTGCCTGTGCAAGTACTCACCGTTAGCAAGATGCGAACAACCCGAAACTATATGCCTGAGTGACTCTCCGGGACGGCGGCATGCCCGACAAATGTCGACCGTACCGTCCTTCAGGATATACTTCCGATAGTTGTTCGTCATCATTACCTCGTCTGCAATTGCACAAGCAAAACCTTCGGTTTCCCCAAAGAGGTCCCCGAAGCGTAGCCAGTTCACCGAATTATTATTATTATTTGTTGTGTTCAGGTTTGAGATAGTGGTGTGCCTGCAAGGCTCCTCCAAGAACATGGGGACTGTCACCCAGAGCCGGAGCTCCTACCTCTCCAAGGAGATCATCTGGGGACATCGCTTCAAGAACGTTCTGCAGTAAGTTCATCTAAAAAATGCTTTTTATATGGAGGCCGCCTGAGTTTTTCACACAACTTCATTACGTATTTTTTCCCTCATTCATTTGTTTTGAAGTAAACGGATAATATGGTGCAAATGGTAGTGTTGTAAAATTATTAATATTCCGTTTTTCGTTTACTAATTTCAATATTTCATTAGTTTTCTAAAGTTATAGCAATTCTAACCTTATTAATCAGTCAGTATTTTTAATTTTGGCTAGTGGACCTCTCTACAATACTCAGCTACAAAGATCGTAGGAACGTCTAAAGTACAGAAAAAGAAGTAAAGTTTTTTTTTCACAGTTATTCAAAAGAAAACGAAGCCTACGTCATCGACGAAGAGAACCTACACACAGTAGAACAGGTCGAGACCCCTCTATGCAGTGCAAGCCGTTTGAAAGAGTTTGAGACTGACATCAAGCTGTCAACCAACCTACTCTTCACCCCCACTGACATGTCAATATCCCCTACCAACTTGTCGATCTGTCAAGATGAGTGTTCCTCGAAATGTGACTCAGTTCCATCAACGCCAAGTTTGATTCGGGCAGCTGGTACTCGGAGAAGTTTTGGATGGAATTTCAGGAGGTTTCAGCCTGAAAAGTACGTGAATACTGAAGCTACTGTGGAAATGAGAAGGGAATAGAGTTAGAGTGAGACAGTAGTTAGAACTTTTAGAGTGTAGAGTCATTAAAAATAAAATAATTTAGAGATTACAGGGTGTAAATATCATAGTTATTTAAATTAAGATATAGCTAGTACATAACAAAAAAATACATATGTATTCTATTAGCAATCTGGTTCCCGTGTTACGAGATTTGCTTAGTTCGGGACTAAAAAGCGTTGTGTGAAATGTTTATTGATTGATTTATTTATTATGTAAAAAAACTTTCATTATAATGCCAGATTAAAATGGTGCCTATTACCTATTATTATTTTCTTACAAAAATAACAATGGCTAGGCTTAGGTGGTAGATCTCTAGAAATAGACGACAAGCCAAATATTTAGGTATTTTGTACTTAAAAACAAACTTACAAGATAAATAACAGTTCAAAGCTTATCAGCATTTAACGGAAATATTCCGAAACCACAGATAATATAAAACAGTTGAAAATAAAATTATTCCATTGACTTTGACATAAGTAACCAGGGCTGGAAATACGTAATACAGGGTGTGATGAAACCACTATCGGAAACTTTGGGCCTAGCTGCGGATATGGTGAAAATCGCACGTTGCTTTTCGCTGGTAGGTAATAATAAAAACAGGTGCAGAAACTTCATTATATTTCCCACCTTTACTCTAGTCCCGAAACACGATAGAAAAAAATCCCAAATTTACTTACCTCTAATTTTCTCCCACCTTTGCTCTACTTAGTCCCGAAACACGATAGAAAAAAAATCCTAAATTTACCTCTAATTTTCTAAGATTGTGTTTGGATTTCGAAGACGGCACGAATTATTGAGTTGAAAATTAGATAAATACATGTACCAACAGTTTCTTGAGATTCCTTAGCTGTTTTTCAAAATTATCTTTGGGTTACAAGATATCAACAAAAAACTGCTAATTCACGCATTTTTTATGTCGTGGGTCATGACATAAAAATTGCGTCGCGGCGGTCGCAAGCGCCACAACGGAGAGCGTACGGTTTCGAACCTTATTCCGACGATCTTATGACCGCAGTTTGAAATCACACGCCTAAGGTGCTAATTTTCAATACACTCGAAGTTTTCGGAAGTGATCTTATTAAACCCTGTATAACGTTACATAAACCTTTGATAACAAAAACAAACATACTTTCAACTTATTTAAATAATAATCAACCGTGTCTCATTGGGATAAGGATTATTTTGATAGAATATTTTGGTTGGCTTTGTAAAGTGGCATCAATTGATACAATTGCATAAAACTAATTAAACATAGCTCTACACAACTGAAAGGTTCCATTGTGTAACAAAATACAGAAAAGGTCGATAGAATATAAATTAGTGGGAGAATAGCCCCGGTGGGGTGTGGGAGATTAGATCCTCTAGTATAATAAACCATCATAAAGCTATGGGTTAATCTAAAAACCCCCTTTCCCCCTGAAGGGGATTTTTCTACTTTTAGTCTCAAAATCCCCTTTGAGTTTGAAAATTTTGAAGAAACTACAATAAGGGCGGCTTGCACCAGAATCGCTAAACGCGTTTACCTCTTAAATAGTATTTAGCGAGTTGTCAAGTCATACAAATACGTCAGATTTAAATCGATTTAGCTGTTAAATACGTTTAGTGATTCTGGTGCAAGACGCCCTAAATAAATGAATTTAAAAAAAAAACGGCTTGTTTTTCCTTCCCAAACCTGTCATAAGTATGTAAGACGCGAATCGAAGAGAGAAAATACATTTAGAAAATACAACTCGCACTTTCTTTTTCATTCCTTGTTTTATAACTGTGCGGTAGTTTTGCCATTTCGATACATGCAGATAGAAAAACACATTCAGGCGATCAAGAAGTTTTGATTTTGTTTTTTTTTGTTTGAAAGGTGAATTAATCGGGATTGTTCTTAGCTATGTTTGATAAAAATAGGGGAAAGATTCGGGGGTTTTTTAAATTTTTAATTGAATTACTGGTTTTGTAACGAGTTGCAAGGTTTAACAAGGTGCCTCTAAGTTGTGGGATACTGCATCATCTGTATCAGTAGAATTATCAATGATACCTACTGTTTTATAGAATGAGGAAATTGACAGTAATTAGAACGTCCTGCATTCTACTTTACCTGTTGCATGGTTTTTTTATGTACACAGATCAAATTAATCAACAATAATTGAATGCAACTATTTTTAACCACCGACGAAAAACGACGGGGTGTTATAAGTTTTACGTGTGTGTGTGTGTGTGTGTGTGTGTGTGTGTGTGTATGTGTGTGTGTGTGTGTGTGTGTGTATGTCTGAGGCAACGTAGCTCCCGAACGGATGAACCGATTTTGGTTTAATTTTTTTGTTGTTTGAAAGGTGAATTAGTCGAGAGTGTTCTTAGCTATGTTTGATGAAAATTGGTCCAAGATTCAAGGGTTTTTTAAATTTTAATTTAATTACTGTCATAGAAGGGGTCGAACAGGAGGTACAAATCGAAAATGTAAAAAAAAACAGTTTTCAGCTAAAACAATGAACTAGGTAGGTACCTAATTATATGAGCAGCCGTGACACTTTAAAAAAATGGTAGTATCTTAATGGTAGACTGATGTCATAGTTTGCACGTTCCGTTTCCCCAAACGTGACAGAAAGAATTATTGTTTTTGC
The DNA here is from genome assembly GCA_947859175.1 of Gandaritis pyraliata. Taxonomy (NCBI): domain Eukaryota; kingdom Metazoa; phylum Arthropoda; class Insecta; order Lepidoptera; family Geometridae; genus Gandaritis; species Gandaritis pyraliata. The sequence goes on along the minus strand of OX401876.1, from coordinate 6,547,527 downwards.
TTATTCAAGTTATCTAAACAAAACGCTGATGAGTTAAAGAACATTGTACCTACGACTGAGTTATACCTAACATCCCCCGTATTCCAATCTTTTGCTGTCAAGTTATATTTTACTGCCCAGTGTAATTTCTTCAGGTCACGTGGTGCAATTTTGTACCACGTGACCATTCTTTTTAGACACTTGACAGCAAAATATGCGCCAAAACCAATTAAATGACATCATAATGTCACTATTTAGTCACAGAATAACTATGAGTTAGTATGAACTGACCATGATTTAAAACTTTGCAGTTCAACTGAGATTGGAATACCCCTGCAGGCATGGCAAGGGTTCCCTCAGATTTAGTATCTAAATATATAAGTAGCACTTATTCCTTCCCAAACGTAACCTTCATTTCATACAATACCTACCTACTAGGCAGCTAGAGAAATACGGGAGTACAGTCGGCTACACATCAACCAATACTCTGTTTGGACTTATAATTTGAATGTTGCGAATCAGGGATCGCAATAGGTGTAGGCGCGTGGCGCGCAAGCAGCGAGTCTCACATAAAAACATATCGTCCCTCTCGCATGATTCGCAACATTCAAATAATAATACTTCAAAGTTCGAACCGTTGAATAAGTTGATGTGTAGCCGACTGTACCTAATTAATCAAATCAAAAGGCTCGTTTAAATTCAATTGAAGCTTATAAAAATCAGTCAAAAACTCTTTGCTTGAATCTCGTGTTAGAAAAAGCCGTAAACTGACAGCGGTCACCCATCGCGATGTACTTAAATGACAAATTATGAATAAGTGAATGAATCACTGGTTGAGTGTGTAATCGATTGAGTGCGATTTCTATCCGGTTGAATGTAGTGCTTCAATTAATTTAACCTTGCAGGTTAAATGCCACTGCAAGGAAATTATTAAAATACCTATAATTCATATTCTTAATTCCTTGTTTAAAAAAAATATATTATTTTTAAAACGGATAGACCACATTCTTTATTAATTCGTGTAGATGGAATTTCTATGTACCAGTCTGTACGCTGTTATTATTAAAATTGTTACAAAAGACTGCGAAGAATAAATAACATTTATCTCACAAGACACTGATCAAAGGGAGCGGTGACAAAGGACTCCATTTGCATGTGAAAGTTGAAACGATCACGTTTCTTGTAGGGCTGTCGAAGGTCCCATTCAATTTTCATCAAAATCGGTTCAGTAGTTTGGCTTATAAACAGAAATAACTGGAAAAAATATGCTATCCACGTGCACGAAATTGCATATTTTGCTTTCCTGTGACTTTTTAGTGGTGTTTATGGTCACTAGAACATTCCCAATGAACTGCCATCATCATCATCATCTGATGATGAAGTCGGTAGTCGAATTGACGTCAGTTTTTTTTAACTAATAAATTATTTACAAAATAAAACAGAAGTCAAAATCAAAAATTATTTATTCAATAAAATCAGTGTTTCTAGGTGCCAGTTCCGAGCCTACAATAACGGGCAAGAAACTGCATGCTCGGCAAAGATTTATGAAAATCTTAAAACCTGTGATCATGGAAATCAGCTTAGATCGATCTTCATCATTGCTGGCCATCAGTCCTTGGAGTACGAACTTCTTCAATCAAATATCAATACATTGAAATAAACTAAGGGCGTCTTGCACCAGAATCGCTAAACGCGTTTAACTATTACATAGTATTTAGCGAGTTGTCAAGTCATATAAATACGTCAGATTTAAGGGCGGCTTGCACCAGAATCACTAAACGCGTTTAATAGCTAAATAGATTTAAATCTGACGTATTTATATGACTTGACAACTCGCTAAATACTATGTAATAGTTAAACACGTTTAGCGATTCTGGTGGAAGCCGACCTAAATCTATTTAGCTGTTAAACACGTTTAGTGATTCTGGTGTAAGCCGCCCTAAATGTTTCAAACTTGGATTATGTCTGAGATTCCTCAATACTGGTTTTCAGAGCTGATGGATTCTGATAATTTGGAAACGGCACCACCCCTTCACACCGGAACACGGTAATGCGAGCTTCACTGCTTGGCGCACGAAATATGTACTGTATAGTAGTACTTCCATAGACTCTTTCACAAGAAGCTCCACTAGGTTTACAACTTTTTCAATTACCTTGTACTGATTGGTACTGATTCGGATCAGTTGAGCTATCTATAAATCGTTTGCAACGGTGTGTAGATAGCTCAACCGCTTCATGTGTATTTTGTACATATTATAAATATTGTAAATACTGTATTAGTCATAATTTTCTTTGTGAATAAATATAATAACTAGCAATAAATATCAGATTTCAAAAAAAAAAATTACCTGTTCGATGTTGCCTCTTGATGCAAGAAAATATCATCAAAAAAACTCACGCTGACAACCCTAGAGAAAAATACCAACACCATTTCTACAAAATGCTTCGCACGAGTGTCGCATAGTAATATCACGTACTACGTAGGACGTAGTGTAGAGTAGGTATTAAATATACTTTCTACAAAATAATATCGAGGGCACTGATAGGTACATAGGTAAAATATCCATATAAAGGTCCCTAGTCCGTACGCAGTCAAAGCTTTCCTCATATTTCTAATAATTCTAATCTAATGTATTTAATCTATAATTTTGACATATTTTGTAACCTATTTCTTGACTATTAGTATTAATTAATGTAATTGGTTTTAACACCGTGTTAATTAAATTAAATGAATGAATATTTAACAAACAGTATTATGTTTTTTTTCAGTTTGTAAAGTCTCAAATGAATTAAGTATAGAACTTTGAAACCAGAAAAACTTCTTGTTACTTTTTTGCTGATTTGAATCTACGAGGAATTGCATTTGTACTGTAAATGTGTCTTATCTAACAACACCGCTCAAGTCGATTTTTGGCGGTATTGACTTTTTGATACCATTGGATAGATTTTAAATTCGCGCGTCGAACTGTGTAACAGATTTAAGGATATCAACCAATCCCAGGCCAGTATTCAAATAACAGTGACAGCGCCTAAGTCGGTTTCCGCGCCAACACCGCTCAAATCGTCATTCCGCCATACTGCGCGCGAAAACTACTTCTACAACTACTGACTTTCGCGGTTTTATAGTGTTATTTTTGGTTGAATATGGTTTTTGGAGTGTAATTATCAAAGATTAAGAGGTAAGTTACTGAATACATTAAAAGATTTATTGATTCAAGTGCCGTAAGGAACTTAAAATCGAATAAGTTTGTCGCCATTTACTTTAGGCGGTGTTACTTAGCATCTTGCTATTGCATCGAGTATGACTTGTGCGGTGTTACAAACGTTATTTCTTGTAGGGTACCTGATAAAGTGGTAGTATAGACCATGGATGGAGAAGAATTTGAGTCATCGAGTGACCAGAGTCAACATCACTATCATCATTAATCTAAATATCAGTCCAATACTGGACGTAGGTCTCTCCCAAGACGCGCCACTGAGCCTGGTCTTCGGCTTTTCTCAATCAGTCCTTGCCAGCTACATTTCGCAGTTCGTCGTCCCACCTTACCAGAGGGCATCCTACACTATGCTTGCCTTAACGCGGTCCCCACTCAAGTATAGTTTGCTCAAACGATTGTCGGTAAACATGGCCGGCTCACTGCTATTCCACCTTGCTAATCCTCTGAGCTCTATCGACCACCTTAGTTCTTTGTCGGATAACCTCGTTTTCAGGATTCTATCCTTTTAACCTATGCTGCCGAAACGTGAACACTGACTGTAGGGTTGGTCCACAAGCTGAAAGTCGCGCAACAAGCTTTGGAGAGAGCTAGTGTACCTACAGGTGAAGAATTAATGAGGAATGTCAACAGTTGCGAGTCCATCAGGACTGAAATTGAGCCGTAAACGGCGTAAGAGCTTTAGAGAGCCAAAGAAAAAGAGTAAGCTTGATTTCAAAGTTTGGACATGGATACGTTAGACATCACGACGGCTTGGTTTCTGAAAAAGTTGGTATAACTTCATAGAACTCGATGCAAGCACTTCGGTTTCTTCAAATAGAGGTTTTGCTGAAACGATACCAATAGACGTCGAGTATACTAGAGCAAATAGCCGAGACAACAACGCTGGAAAACCCAATGCAGCCATGTCTTCCTTGCAAACTATATCATCTACTATCATGACACTCCGCTAAGTACACGATCGCGGTGATTTGGTAAATCAAAACGGCGAAGGCTTTATTGAACTCTTTATTACCGATTGGTCAGATAAGTGCTAGGCACTAGCGACACGGAAGACCAGCGTTATAGTAGTCACAAGTTACTATGTCACATGCTGAGTGGCAACCGTTTTAGTAGGTACTCACGTAATTAATTTATTATTAAGCCAACTTATAACTTTGTAGTTTAAATTGTAATCATTAATAAACTTTTCTTATCATAAGTTTTGCGACTGGCTGTGCAAACGCTCCGCAACATTCAACATTCACAACATTCTGGAACACCGCGAATTGAGAACAGCGAAAATCATTTTTCTCAATGCATGCCATGTATGGCAGTTGAAAAGAAAATTACCGAAATCCTGAATCGAAGAAAACTGAAAGCCGCGTTTATATTTTTACGTGTGAAAACAGTTACAAAGTACCTATGTAAAAGAATGTTCATGGATACCCTTGGAATAAAAGACTCGTTGAAGAAAACTGACTGCAATACCGGCAGATAGGGCCACATCAGCAGTCAACTTGGAACAGCGTTTGTAGGCATATTTATGCCTACAAACGCTATTCCAAGTTTAATAAACAAAAAATCCTATAGTATAAGAAAAAACTTAATTTTTATCGATTTTTGATGCACTACAAATTATATTTTCTCATACATTTTCTTGTTATCACCGCCTAAGTCGAGTAAAATTATCACGTAACACCGCGTAAGTCAATTTAAAACGTGTACATCAATATAAATGATATAATAGGCATAACAAAACATTTGTTATATATATTAAAGCACCTGCTAATAATTTCAGTCTGAAAGCTGAAGAATTGAATAAATTACACAGTTTTTAGTCTCTCCTGAAAAGTGAGCAAAAATGACTTGAGCGGTGTTGTTAGATAAGACACGATTTTCAACGTATTTTCAAAAAATAAATCTTATTTCCTATCTACGTACTTATTATTCTGATTAGTCATAAGTCGTAGGTGTGAACACAGAACAGAGAAGTAAAATATATTTTAGGTAGGTACTCTTAGATAATAGATATTTCCACATCCCTATTCAAAAATTATTATTATTAGGGACGAGAGAAATAAGAGTTTATAGTAGGTATACAGCTTTATTTGTTCAACACAATAACTATAAACAAATACTTTAGAAAATAGCATTTTTAACAAAAAAAAATTATTAAAATTTACTCTGAATTCTAAATGATAGAGATAGAAAACAGAGTTCAAATCACCGACTGCAGGCAGGGTGCCCAAAAGGCTGGCAACGTTACCTCTTTGTATGGCAATACTAATTCTCTGTCCAACCAAGGTATATTATATTACAAACAAAATCATAATATTGAACACAATAGGCTGTGTAAGTACAAGAATATTGTAGAGCTATCATAGAGTAGGTACAACTATGAATGAGTTTAACACAAACTAAGTACCTAGGTACTTACAATACCTTGAATGAAACACTAAGCTTACTACAAATTCTAAGTAAACCACAAGTAGGTATTATCTCAGTAGTTACTACTAGTATAGTCTGTGCTGTTTTCATTCGATACAATACACTTGACGATAGTATTTAGCTCGCTCATGTACCACGCGCACGTTCAAACGAAGAACACGCCTTGATATTACCGCGCTTTTTTATGTCAACGTCAAAAGTTATATGTGGCCATTATTATTTTTTCATAAAAAGAAATAAAAAGAAACTTTTTTTTAATTGAATTGATATTGTGATGATGAAGGTTTTATTGTTTGTTTTGTTTGCGGGGTATGCTGTGAGGTGCGATGATAAAAAGTGAGTAAATTTCATATCTGTAATTACTTAAAAATTTACCCAGATATTTTACCCAGTAACAAAATTACATTATCATAAATGAAATGAAAAGCTACAAACATGATACATACTCATATTTCACGTTATGTATAAAATAAATAAGTAAAATAAAATAAAAAGCCGTTTATTTCTTTTGTATAGCAGTGAAAAAATAAAAAGTTTGACATTAATTAAGTATTCTTTCCGTTTTTTTTTCTATAAGTATAAGGTATTAAGTAAGTACCTAGTGTACCAACCTTAAAGGTCGGTAGGTAATCAGTTGGTTGGGTATAAAATATGTAAAACAATATGTTTATATAGTTATTGTTTTGAACAAATAAATGAGTAAACTTGCAAAAAAAACAATATGTTTAGTTTTTTATCTAAAATGAAAACACGCGCCTAATCATGCGTAACAAATTGGATTAGTTTCTTTGTGTTTTGTTGGCAATTCCGCAATGTTTATTTTTGTTGATGTCAGTGACAAGTTAAAATTATTTCTGAGAAGAAATAACTAGACTTCTTCTTGTGTTAATCGTTATTAAAAAATCGTTAACTACCTGTTGTTAAACAAAAAATGATTTAGGTACCTACTGAAGGTATTGTAAAAAAATAAAATAAAAAAGTTTCAGACAAAAAACCTTTTTTTTTTTAATTTTTTGCAAACCACCTTCTCCGACTGTAATTCAGTTAAATTCAAATAAAGAATCAAACTGTTTACGTTTCGTTGCTAGGCAACGGTGGAGTAAGAAAATGTAGAGCAATGATCGGATAGAGGAAACACATTCTTATCTCAGCGAGATAAAGTTCGTTATCCGTTGCGCAAAATATTTGCATCTTAAATCAAGGTGTTAAAAAATAAACACAGAGTTCAGTAACTGGAAACTGGATTGTATGCAAAGTTATTTTTGTAGTTTATTTTCTCTTGTTACAATTCCAATACATCAGGATCAGACACTTGAGAATTTTAATGGTATTCTGTAGGGATATGCAGAGGCAAGTCCATGCATTAAAAGCAACGTTATTTTAATTTAGTCGGTCCACCTACGATATCAAAAGTTTTTTAAGTAGGTACTAATATTATAAATGTCTAAGTTTAGGTGTTTGTGTTTCAATCACGTCGAAGCTACTGAACCAACTTAGATGAAACTTGGTATATATATAGTTCGTAACCTGGATTAACACATAGGCTTTTTGTCCTGGAAAATCAACAGGATCAAACGCGGAAGCTGTAGTATTAGATAACTTTTAGGCTTGTAGAAAATTAGAAATAAATCAGTGTCCTAAACAGAACCTAAACCTACTAGACAGAATAATGACTATGACAGATGGACGCTCAGACCTAATTCTGTATTAGTAGTGAACACGCAATGTAGGGTGACCTAGGGTAATCAGTTGGATCCATTATTCTTTATTAGTTCTGCATGCTTAGCATGAGCGCCAAAACGACTTTTTTTTCTATCAAAGCGAAGACAAATCATACTTCGTCCCTTTCTTTTGTTTGACGAAAACAGAGACAGACTAGTGTATTGTCATTGTGACTTCCCTCATTTTTTTTCACTTTTTCGGACCCCTATAACTTTACAACCCGTTGTCCGATTCAGCTCACACTCCTACCAGTAAACTACGGTAGTACTATCTGTCGATGTACTAAATTCTACGCAGGTCGGATAAGCGGTTCGAAAGTTATGCTCTAACAAACATACAAAGCCGATTTGCCCAAGTTCTCAAATCTTCGCTCGATCAAAAACATGATAGAAAAAATCTCCATCCTACTAATATTATAAACTAGCAGTTACCCGCGCCTTTGTACGCGTCTACAGTTTCCGTGTACATTATATTATTTGTGCGTGTACCGAGCGGATACTTCTTTGAGAAACTTGATATTACACCTCATTACACCGAACTCGTACCTACTGGAATGTCAAAAGCTAGTTGTTAGACCAAAGAGGTAGTACTACGCCCTGTCAAACTGACGTGACATGCCTGACAATAAAATCCTCTTGCCAATTAGCGCTGCTAATAATTTTCGTTCATTTTATCCTGTAGATCCTGTTAATTATTCGGGATAAAAAGTAGCCTATATGTCAATCCAGGTTACGAACTATATATATGCCAAGTTTCATCCAAGTTGGTTCAGTGGTTTTGACGTGATTGAAACACAAACATCCAAACATCTAAACATCTAAACATCCAAACATCTAAACATCCAAACATCTAAACTTTCGCATTTATAATATTAGTAGGATAGGATGCGAAAGTTTAGATGTTTGGATGTTTGTGTTTCAATCACGTCTAAACTACTGAACCAACTTGGATGAAACTTGGCATATATATAGTTCGTAGCCTGGATTGATACATAGGCTACTCTTTATCTCGAATAATTAACAGGATCTACAGGATAAAATGAACGAACGGGATTAGCAGCGTCAATTGGCAAGAGGATTTCATTGTCATGTCATGTCACGTCAGTTTGACAGGGCGTAGTACTACCTCTTTGGTCCAACGACTAACGTTTGACATTCCAGTACGAGTTCGGTGTAATGTCAAGTTTCACAAAGTATCCGCTCGGTACACGCACAGATAATATAAAGTACACGGAAACTGTAGACGCGTACGAAGTCGCGGGTACTACTAGTATTTAAATATAGAACTGTGAATGCAAAACTGAATAAATCACTACATACCTCTACAATTCTACATACTAACTTAGTAGTCTTTTTGTCTGTGTGTCCCAATGGCGGCGCACCCCACATACTAAACAAAGGTTTTCTATGAAATGTCCATATTTAATAACGGCCGTGACAAAGCAATAAATTTAAAAAAATTAAAAAGGCTTAATAATTTTTTTAACATCCTCCATCTTTTTTATTTTCTTTTAAACTTTGAGTTTAGAAAATAAATTGACTTATTAGCTTAGCATATAAATAAGACCATTTTGGGATGATAGCCCAACAAAATCCCAATAATATTTTAACTAGATTTTGCAACGTTCTGCGTAGTCACTATTTGGATGAGTGACCTCTAGTGGGATTAAGGCACATAGCGCTTCCGTACTTCGGAGGGCAAGTTAAAACGTCAGTCCCGGCTCCAGCAATCGCCACGAAACTAAAAAGAAAATGTTTACGAATCTAACCTGACCTACTTACAGATCGATAACGCATTCACTGTAATATTTATTACATACTCGTGAATCATTATCTTCGGCACCTTGTCACATGTCATCGGCTGCCGTCTAAACCACAACAAAGCGTTTTAATAATTCACAAACAGTATGTTCAATTTTATATTAAAATTAATCAGACTCACGTCTGCGTCTGTAGTAAAGTAACGTACTAAATTATTTGTTCTAAGTACACGAATGTTAACATAGATATAAAAAATCTTAGGAGATAGCACAAGGTGGTGCGGCGTGGCGCCTGTGACCGCAACGACGCGACGACAATGACATGACGACGGACGTGACGTTCCGAAAAATGACATTTATAAATAAATCGTAAGGCGCACGTTTTACATAAGCAGGTAGTGTTCCGAATGAAAGAAGCTTTTAGATGTACGATTAAAAATAACCCATTTTGAGAAATCCGTCTGGAATTGTAAAAAAAATAAACACAAAATTGATGCTGATAGGACACGTATTGGCTTATTAAGTCTAAATTAACTACATCAAATGAGATGTTCAATTAAATTAGTAATTTGTTAATTTTGTTTAAAACTTCGCAGCAGCCTTACCGCAAAGTGAAATGGATAAATGATCAATTTTTTATGATATTTTTTACGATCTTAGGATTATCTAAATCATTTAAGTATAAAAATAAGTAATAGGTATAAATTTATCAAATTACATTGTATAAATTGAACCATATTTTGGATATTTTTTATTTTCACTACCATTAGGCTTCGTGGGAAGGTACCTGGCTGTTCCTTATATAGATGCATTTTTTTCAACCACTGAATGTATTTACCGATTCCAGTGAACGAACACAGAATAAATAACAGGAGGTTCGGAGATGCCATCACGTTTTCACGATTCACATAAGTGTTGTGTATAAAAACTACACGTTTCTTACGATGTTACATTATGTTTTACTTATTAATCCACACGTTTATTAATATCATGCTTAATTATTACTTTAGTTATTAAAAGTGCAGTCAAAAACATTAGATTACTTATTTACCTAAAAAAGTTTTGGAAGAACTTATTACATCTTTTTTGTATTTCGATTTCATTATTCACGAAACGATCTCACCTGAAACAAAAACTTTTGCAAAAGTACACATAAAGTTTTATTTATTTATTTTAAATGAGGAATTTACGAGTTAGAGCTTTGCCTACCAGTCATCCTGAAATTTACTATTTAATGAATAAATCATGAAAATTACATACCTATAACATCATAAACGTACTTAGTAAATTCAGTTTTTGAGATATCGCAAAAATTTTTTCACATTTGTCCTTAGAATCTTATAGACTTTTGATTTAGGCTAAAAAACTAAAAAAATTACTAACTCATCTTCCTCATTTTCAAAAATTTTAAGTTCAAACAAAACAGTAACTAGAAATATGAACTTAAATAGGTAAAGGTATTTATTTATGAAGAATAAGCTAATTCACTGATTGTAGGTACACTGTGCTCGGTATAAAGTGCAACTTTTTAGTTCAGTAGATAGATCATGACTACATAATATTTTTTTTTCATAATCCATTATGGATATTGATATGTTTACCGCCTGTCATGTCACGATGGATTCCTCCTAGCTAATGACTGGTTTATATATTCAACTGCAGGATGTCAGTAGATAGGTAGATTACAATAACGAGGTTTTCGGAATAAGTAGGTATCTAAGAGGTCGTCTGTTAATCACACGAGAGTCGAAAGGGGGGAGAAGATTGGGAAAAATCACGAAATATCACACGAGGGAGAATGCGTGTAGTGTGTTTATTTTTTCGGTGAACGCGTGATTTTTAAACTGAATATTAATACAACAGTCACACTTGTCTGAACTTAGCTGCAGGTAGCTCCGCAGTCCTATTCTTGGCTCGGATAGAAGAAAGTGAGGTGCGGAAGATATAGCGCTTAACTTCAGAGAGACAAACGGCTGACTACTATACAGTGGTTACAAAAGAATTAGTACCTACATATCTAAAAAAACAGCCCTGACACAAACACTGTTGCCATGGTAATCTATCTTTAGTAAGACACAACCAGAGATAGATTGAATATTGGGAATGGTTTTAATTTCGCAAAGCTACTAGGAACCAGACCAACTGACCCTGTAGATCTGTTGACCTACCAAATTGACCTTGCAGACAACATTCATACAATTTACAAGACTTAAAAGTAGACTGTAAGACAAAATTTCTCATACACAGGTAGAGATCGATTGTTCTACAAGTTTGAAATGCACTTATATTCCGTCATAGACAATGGATAATGATGTCATATAGTCTATGTCACGCTGTCAAAACGCTACATTTGACACCTAATTTGTCAAATTACATAGATACCTTCTTTCCAAGAGAGATGGTCATGAGTCTTATATACTATTTCCTGTACCTACTATCAATCCTACTATTCTACAAAATACGATGTTCAGATGTTTATGCCTCAATCAAGTCACAGCGAGTGTACCAATTTGCATGTACCTAACTTGAAAAAAAAAGTCCGAATTAGCTTATGTAATAATGTTACTTTTAACTCGAAAAATCAGCTGGGTCTACAATCAGCAGAAAAGATGAACGAGATGTGGACGACGTCGCGGGCGGAAGCAAGCGTAGAATATTCTACGGTACATCCTTAGTTATAAAGTAGGTACATCCTTAGTTATAAAGTTGTCTCAACATTTAGACTAGATTATAAAAGGCATGTTTATAAGCCGTTGAGCTTTGCTATAAAAAGCTACTTATACGAGGATCAATGACCTGATGATGATGTAATGCTACCAATCGGTAGGTGGAGTAGGTACTAGTAGATATGGAGTAATCTGCTGGCACGCAAGCTTCCGCACCTTGATAAGTAGTTATAGGAAACTTACAAGTATTCCGTGAAGTGTTTGAATCATAAGAATAACAAACTACTCATTATTTATAGTTAATAATTACGAAATAGTAGTTAACAATACCTAGTGTAAGCCTAGTGTAGAATATTATTCAATAATTTTTCCTCGACATTTATATGAAACAGTTCGTTCTCAAGCACTATATTAGTTTAAGGGGCCGTATTAAAATTTGACGACGTCAAGTTTAGGCATTTATGAATACGCGACGCGCTGCGCTACGCGTTTGCGACGCGCAAAGGACAAACCAATTTGATCTTTCGACATGTTCGTTCACTGGATGAGTACGATTGATTTGTAGTCTAATTACTAAGTTGGTATGTGGTAGGTACCTATCTCCACGTGACGTGTGTAGAACTGTTGTACGAATTGTAATAAAAAGATTGTAAAAAATAAAATAAATATTGCAAACCCTCTATTATGTAGAAAATAAAATAAATATAGCAACCCCTCTATATAATTTTTTTATTGATCTAACAGTATTTATAATTCCAGTTTAATGCCCCCTCTTCTCCTCTCAGAGATATTGTAGCCCCCTTCCCGTATATCCGCTACTAGCAGAATTCGACCTCCATTATTTGGAGCAATTCGAATCGAAACATGAATTTTGCCAAAATAAAGGAACATTTTGCCTCTGACAGAATTTATTTCCCCTACTACGTTTTCGAATCCAGGACAGCGTACTTTACTTTTTAGAGTAAAATGATACAGGTGTCGATTTCGAAATATTTTGGGGTGCTGATTGCGGAAATGGCATCTACTTTGAAGTCTAAATGGCGAACGTTGATTTTTTGAGTACAGTGATAGAAGTGTCGTTTTCAAGATATTTTGTGGTGCTGATTATGGAAATGGTATCCATTTTGAAATCCAAGATGGCGGACATTGTTTTTTTTGAGAAAATAGATATGGGTGTCGTTTTCGGGATATTTTGGGATGCTGATTATGGAAATGGTATCCAATTTGAAATCCAAGATGGCGGACATTGGTTTTTTTTTTGAGTAAAGTGATATGGGTGTCGTTTTCGGGATATTTTGGGATGCTGATTATGGAAATGGTATCCAATTTGAAATCCAAGATGGCGGACATTGGTTTTTTGAGTAAAGTGATATGGGTGTCGTTTTCGGGATATTTTGGGATGCTGATTATGGAAATGGTATCCAATTTAAAATCCAAGATGGCGGACATTGGTTTTTTTGAGTAAAGTGATATGGGTGTCGTTTTCGGGATATTTTGGGATGCTGATTATGGAAATGGTATCCATTTTGAAATCCAAGATGGCGGACATTGGTTTTTTTGAGAAAATAGATATGGGTGTCGTTTTCGGGATATTTTGGGATGCTAATTACGGAAATGCTATCCATTTTGAAATTCAAGATGGCGGACATCGGTTTTTTTGAGTAAAATGATATGGGTGTCGTTTTCGGGATATTTTGGGATGCTGATTATGGAAATGGTATCCAATTTGAAATCCAAGATGGCGGACATTGGTTTTTTTAGTAAAGTGATATGGGTGTCGTTTTCGGGATATTTTGGGATGCTGATTACGGAAATGCTATCCATTTTGAAATCCAAGATGGCGGACATCGGTTTTTTTGAGTAAATTGATATGGGTAATCTTTACGATGGCTGAGGAGGACTCTCAGATATTGATTTTGCAAGCAATCGATTCATTAACAAAAACTTCAAAAAAAGATAGGATCCAATTCCATAATCAGTACCCCAAAATATCCTGAAAACGACACCCATATCACTTTACTCAAAAAAATCAATGTTCGCCATCTTGAATTTCAAAATGGATACCATTTCCGTAATCAGCACCCCAAAATATCCCGAAAATGACACCCATATCTATTTTCTCAAAAAACCAATGTCCGCCATCTTGGATTTCAAAATGGATATCATTTCCGTAATCAGCACCCCAAAATATCCCGAAAATGACACCCATATCTATTTTCTCAAAAAAAACCAATGTCCGCCATCTTGGATTTCAAAATGGATACCATTTCCATAATCAGCATCCCAAAATATCCCGAAAACGACACCCATATCACTTTACTCAAAAAAACCAATGTCCGCCATCTTGGATTTCAAATTGGATACCATTTCCATAATCAGCATCCCAAAATATCCCGAAAACGACACCCATATCACTTTACTAAAAAAACCAATGTCCGCCATCTTGGATTTCAAAATGGATATCATTTCCGTAATCAGCACCCCAAAATATCCCGAAAATGACACCCATATCTATTTTCTCAAAAAAAACCAATGTCCGCCATCTTGGATTTCAAAATGGATACCATTTCCATAATCAGCATCCCAAAATATCCCGAAAACGACACCCATATCACTTTACTCAAAAAAACCAATGTCCGCCATCTTGGATTTCAAGTTGGATACCATTTCCATAATCAGCATCCCAAAATATCCCGAAAACGACACCCATATCACTTTACTCAAAAAAATCAATGTCTGCCATCTTAGACATGATAGTGGAGGAGGGAGATAAATTTTGTGAGAGCCTTCCTCGCTTTGTCACTAATCGATCGATCGATAAAATCAATCTAATTCTACTTTTTCCAAAAATACCTCATAGGGTGTGTGGTACCTCTATGAGAAATTGGAGAGGGGTAGAGAGGGCGGGGGGGGACTTCACAAGGAGTCAAGTCAGTCAGCAGTAAGTAGATGCTAAGTAGGCAAGTAGCAGAAAGTAGTAAGTACATTTGAGTAATTTATAAATCGGCCTATATACTAAGTAGGTAGGTACTTGATTGAAATAGTGTTTTTTATTATTTACATAAGTTCAAATATCGTGAAGATACCGACATTTTATGAAACCTAAATAATGTAGTTAGAAAACATCTACCAAGTACCTACGGCCGCACGAAAGATCAAATCACGCGGTCACACTATAATTTGGTGCCGATACTGCTATTTGTCGATATATGTATATGTATAGTGCGCACGACGAAAAGCGATACGTCCTCCCTCCACGGCCGCTCAGCGCGGAATGCCACCCGCAGCTTTGCGCTGCATGATATATATGTAGGTGATTTTAGAAAAATCCTATAAAAATAAGTACATGGTAGAAGACTATAATTTTATTTTTATTTGTAAGAAAAAAACCTGTTCTTTTATATAGTATGCGTATTTTAACTTTAAACTTCTTACTTTCGTAGAAATCACAGTTTGTTTGTAGAGTAAAATTACGTAAAAGGCGGTGTTTTAAAAAAATAATTTCTCTAACATATTGTATGAACGGGTAGCAATTTTTTCCCAGCATTCTATTTTTAACAAAATAAATATTTTAATTTCATTTTTAAATTATCTTTAAACTAGTTTTTTATATGATAAAACCAAGACGAAAAGTTCACATTTTTGATAATTTTACGAAGACATGCGTTACAAATTAATTTATTTCTCAGTTGTGTATTGCCTAATTTAAAATGTTCTCCCAGCATTCTATTTTTATTGAACCAAACTTTAATTTCCATTTATATTTGTAATCGTAAAACGTTAACTGTAATAAAAATCGAGTTCGAAAAATGAGCTAAATAGGCCAAAATCAAAAGAAGGCCAACACCGTGTGACGGAGACATATTATCAGCAAAACCTGGTCGTCTATAAACTACTTAGTTGTTCTGTGAGAACAGTAGACACTTTCCCCTTTTACCCTGGCTAAATCAAATTTCAGGTGCTTGAATTTTCCAATAGGCTTACCTATGTAGACTTTTGAGCAACATAGAGGTATAAGTTTTAGAGATTACTCGCGTTCCCTTGGTCCTAGGAGGTCGAATCTGGTGTCTACGGATTTGTCTCGTAAAAGCCGAGAAAACTGCGTAATCTTACTGATATAGGTATGCATAATTTTTTGGAAAAAAAAAAGATTTTTTCTCTTTTCCCCGAAAGCGAAAGATTTTCGTCTGACGTTCGTTTTGCACGTCTTGCTTGTGTGTGACATATTTTTTGGGAACGTCGTGGCCACATGCGATGCGCCACGCCTTCTTGCGTTATCTCCTAAAATGTATTTATCTATGGTTCAATCAAAATTGCGTGGGAGTTTTATGATCATTGCTTGGCGACAGAGAGCTCTACTACTACTAGACTCCTAGTGGCTAGGTATTCATCTACTACTAGACCGCCATCCAAACAATTGTACCTACCAAAAAATTTTTTTAGCTGATGTAACTACAGGAATCAACATTTCACGCCAGAATTTTGACACTTTGAAAATGTCATGTTTTGGCGCTTGTCAGTAGTAGGTATGTTTGTTGTACATTGCAGATTGGCACTCAAGCCCTTCTACGTGTTCACAAATCAAGCCGTTAATGTATAACGTGGTAATAACTAAGAAATGTGCTCACGCGCTCGTCTGAGCACAATTGTATCGTTCAATTTTCAGAGCGCCAATGCATGGTCCATTGTATAGAATATCGTTGGCTAATGTGGATAATATTTATCTCCCCCAGTTACTACGTCATCGAGATGGTGGAAGAGCCCATCCAAAAGCCGTTCAAAGTATACTGGAACGTGCCCACCAAGCAATGCAAGTCTAAAAAGATCCCCTTCAGAAACCTCTACGAGAAATACGGCATCATACAAAATGAAAATGACGCTTTTATGGGGGAAAAGGTAACCATATTGTATGACCCAGGGCTGTTCCCTGCGTTGTTGAAGAATGAGACGAGTGGGAGATTCAAGTTTAGGAATGGAGGAGTGCCCCAAGAGGGGGACCTTACGAAGCATCTGGAGGCGTTCAAGGATGAACTGGATCTCAGTATACCAGAAGAAAATTTTAGTGGTAAGTAAAAACATATCGTATAAGGACGTCAAGGAAGCTGCCCTGAAAAGAAGAACCTGGCGGGAAATGCATATGTCACGCCGACAAGAGCCGTAGCTCTTAAATTAGAAGAAGAAGTAAAAACATAGAGAAACGGCTCAGAAGTTCAGAACTATGCATAAGTACGGCTGTGTTTGTTGTTTTGATTTGATACTTGATACAGTCAGTAGCAACGCAAATAACGTTTGTTTTGACGCCGTAGAGAATGTAGGTTAAAATACATTTTGGCTGATATGCGCTAATTCATTGGTACTTATTACATCTACATCCTGTGTGAGTCAGAATGCGATGATAAAAACGCAATGCACATTAAAGTGCGAAACACACAGAGGGCGGGTGCGGGTCAGAGGGCTAGTAAGAGTTTTGGTGTATAAAACTGGTGTGAAATGTCTGATGCACAGCACACGTTGACGCTGATTGGCGAAACTTAGTCTATTTAGAGCATTTATATCAAAAATTGTTTTTAGAGATATTTTTTTCTATAATTTTATTTCATTTCTTATTAACTACCTAGGTAAGTACATATAATAAATAAATAAATAATCATGGACTTTACACACAACGCCCTCTAGTCCCAAACTAAGCAAAGCTTGTGATATGGGAACTAGATGGCTGATAGAATACTTAAGTATATACTTTTTTTTTGTAAATACATTACTTATAATACATAGTAATAATACTTATAATACTGGCAGGGAGGACTCCGTCAGTATTTTATGATCTCTCCAACGACTTCCTAAGTAATTGGTTCGCAAAATAGAATTAGATCCTATTAAAAAGCCATCAGCTGAAGGTCGGTAGACTCCGTAGTACAACCAGCGTCAGTAGTGAATAGATAGACTACTGTAATCTAACTATAGTATTTAGATTTATAGTAGTCACAACGGATCTTTGTCTCTCTGAAGTGTCTGCGCAGAAACCATTTTAGGTCGAATTGAAGGTAATCTATTTTTTCCGCACAACAGTACATGTGCAATCGTTCGTTGCACCTAACTTCAGATTACTGTACGATGTTTAAATATGAATTGGGGGACTATAGACTATAGACTGGCAACTCAGAAACTGTGACGCGCGGTTGTCTCTGTAAAACTATGAGGGTGAGTGTACACACGGCCACAGGTCAGGTTATACACCCAATAGAACCATAACTACGCTACATACAATGCAGAGAATAGTTGGAAAGGGAGTGCAACAGGCTAGGGCGCGCACCGCGCTCGCAGCCCGTCCTACACAAACACACTGTCGTCCCTCTCGCACGATTCGCAACGTTCAAGTTCTAATAGTTCAAAGTCCAAACAGTATAGGTGGACGTGTCTTCGACTGTACCAGCTGGTAGATACTCCACTCGACCTTGGCGCTATGCTAATTGAGTTATCTTCAAATGAACTGGTAGGATAGCGGTAATAGCACCTGATGGTCATAATTGGCTTATGTTTTGATTTCCTGACGAAGAATGATGATGATGATGGCAGCGTTCATTGGGAATGGTCTAGTAACCGTAAACACCACTTGTCACAGGAAAGAAATATATACACAATTTCGTGTACATGGATGGCATTGTTTTTCCAGTTATTTTTATTTATAAGCCAAACTACTGAACCGATTTTGATGAAAGTTTTATGGGACTAATCTGGAAGTACTGACATCCTTTTAGATAAAAAAAAATTTCAAATCAGTTTATTAATGACGGAGTTCTGAGGTAACAAACATAAAAAAAACTAATTGAGAGAGTTCTCTTTTTAACCGACTTCAAAAAAGGAGGAGGTTCTCAATTCGGTTGTATGTTTTTTTTTTTTATTTTTTTTTTTTTTATTTTTTTTATGTTTTTTATTTTTTTTATTTTTTTTAATGTTTGTTACCTCAGAACTCCGTCATTTATGAACCGATTTCAAAAATTCTTTTTTTATCTAGAAGAATATACTTCCAGATTGGTTCCATTTAATTTTCATCAAAATCGGTTCAGTAGTTTGGGTTATAAATAGAAATAACTGAAAAAAATATGCCAAATTGCGGCGTAGCGCCTACCATTTTACTGCTAGCAACGATGCAATATGTCAAGTTGCGGCGTAGCGCCTACCATTTTACTGCTAGCAACGATGGACCCTCTGTGGTGCACACCTAAATTTTTACATTTTTCTAAATTTGTCTATAAACCCAGTTTGTACATTCAAACCGCATTTAATTGGAGAAAAGCAAAAACCCACCAGTTGTTTCTCTAAAGAATCAACACCAACCACGTGCACGAAATTGCGTATTTTGCTTTCCTGTGACTTTTAAGTGGTGTTTATAGTGACTAGAACATTCCCAATGAACTGTCATCATCATCATCATCATCTGATGATGAAGCTGGTATTCGAATTGAAGTCGGTTTTTCCAGTTTTTTAACTTATAAATTATTTTTGTTTGAATCGGTGAAAAAAAACCACCGAATTAAGAACCTCCTCCTTCTTTTTGAAGTCGGTTAAATAGATTAGTGATTACCCGCACATACCCATAAACTACTATGACCTAAACATTCTAGTTAGTATTTGTACTTGTATGGTACTAGAAGCCCGTATTATTGAGAACTATTAGATACAGCCTAGACCCAAATATCCTTTAGGAAGGATTTTGTAGCTAAAGGCCAAAACACAAATTACCCTTCAAACCGGAATACAGAAATGCGAATATCACTGTGCGGATATTGCACAAGAAAACTATCAGAAAGAGTATATACACTCAGCGGCACGGAATCTTGGCCAAGCTCGTTTCTCGCAATAACAAAAAATTTAAGTGTTTCTAATGAATGTAGCTTATGGAGGTAGGTAAAAAAATGTTTACTTTTAGTTCTAGAGGCTAATTAATTAAGTTTAAGTGCACTTTGACACCACTTATAGAGATTTAGTCGAAAACGGGCCATTCATGGGACTAGGACGAACTTTAATCTTTGTGCTTTGTAAAGTTTAGCTTGAGGTGAACGCATTTTTGACGTTTTGTGTTTGTTTTTGTGTGTACAAACATGTGTTTTAAAGAAAAAAAAAACGCCATTAACCGCAGAACAGGTCGCGCAAGCCGTTGCATTGATCGACCAAGGGCTGACACAGCGAGAAGTGGCTGTTGTGTTAAACGTACCGCGTTCATCTATGCAATATGCTTTGAAGCGGTACCAGGAGACTGGTAACTAAACTCGGAGACCAGGAAGTGGAGGTTTACGATGCACATCAGCTCGAGACGATCGGTTCATTGTCTTAGAGATATTGAGAAACCGCTTCCTTACAGCAGTTGAGATACGACAGCGGCTCCAAAACGTGAGAAGCATAAATGTAAGCGAGCGTACGGTTAGAAGACGAATGGAAGAAGTAAATTTAAGGGCTCGTAGGCCAGCGCGCGGTCCAGAACTTCTCAGACAGCACCGAGTAGCTCGTCTTTAATTCGCCCGAGAACATTCCAACTGGACACACGAGCAATGGGCTAGAGTCCTCTTTACAGATGAGTGCCGAATTGCTTTACGAGCTCCAGACGGTCGAGAAAGAGTGTGGAGAAGAAAAGGAGAACGGTACTTACCCATTACCACTACACAGACAGTGAGTTTTCACGGCGGTTCCATAATGGTATGGGGAGGAGTAAGTTCAGATGCTCGTACGGAGTCGGTGGTCGTTGACAATCGACTGAATAGCAATCGATACATTGAAGAGATCCTCCAGGACCATGTTGTACTTTATTTGGGGTTTATTGGATTCGACATTGGGGTTTTAATGTTTAAAGTTTTAATGCACGATAACGCACGTCCCCACGTCGCACGATGCGTGGTAGAGTACATTCAAGAGGTCGGAATCCACAAGTTGCAGTGGCCAGCTCGTAGCCCGGACTTGAACCCAATAGAACACATCTGGAACATGCTTAAAAGAAAAATAAAGACCGGGCCCAATCCACCACAGACTCTCAATGAGCTCCGAAATGCAGCGCTGGACGCGTGGGAAGCCATACCGCAAGCCGCAGTCAAAAACATCATCCAGAGCATGCCTGACCGAATGCAGGCAATCATCAGGGCTAGAGGAAGATGCATTCGTTCATAAAACGTGCAAAGGATCTAAAAAAAAGTAAATGTTAATTTGTTTTTGCCAATAGTAATGGATGTTTAAATTTTAAAATATTGTAAATTTTGCTAAAAAAAATATAGTGAATGCTGTAATGGTTTAAAATCAACGAAAAGTCCCTAAAACATAAAAGGAGACTAATTTTCATCCTACCTACCTTTTATTATTCAAATAAATCATGCAAAACACAAGTTATCGCAAAATTCTTAAGTGGCCAAGTTTCCGTGCCGCTGAGTGTAGTAGTCTTTCTCCCTCTGAAGTATCTGCGCAGAACTCATTTTTAGGTCGAATTTGAGATAAGCTAATTTTTCCGCACAACAATGCCTACATAATAATATGTGTAATCGTTTGTTGCACCTACCTTCAGCGGGATAAAGATCCGTTGTGCGTACTGTATCTAGGTAAATTATTGAAGTGCATTCTATTATCCTACTAAATGTTTACTTCCTTACCACAATCTATGTGCTTCATTATCTATTGTAGACGACATTGAATTGACTCGTCCAAGAAAAGTAATCTGATAAGATAATATTTTCATCTTAATACATCTCTTTGTGTATCAAAACAATCAAAAGTCAATCACCTACAGTCTACGGCTGCTGACATGGCACATCGGGTATGAAATTCATAGATAGTAGAGATAGAAAAGAAAGCGAGGACAACAGCAGTAATAGAGTAAAACCACAGTTAGATAAACTACTAATACATAAATTCAAGAAAAATATATCTATCTATGGAAAGTACCTTACCTACCCATTGACAGGCGTCACAGCTCAGTCGGTATTAGCTCTGCCTTCCGTGCTGTGGGTCGTGGGTTCGATCCCCACTGAGAACAAACATATGTGTGTAGCAAACATAGATGTTTGTTCTATGTCTGGGTGTTACTATGTATTATAAGTATGTATTTACAAAAAAAAAAAGTACCTATATAAGTATTCTATCAGCCATCTAGTTCCCATATTACAAGCTTTGCTTAGTTTGGGACTAGAGGGCGTTGTGTGTGAAGTCCATGAATATTTATTTATTTATTTATTTACCTGCTAAAGTTGCATCGAACTTATAAAGTAAAAGAATCTTTTGTTGCATTGACTTACATTTGTTACTAGAGTTAAAAATCAGATAAAATAATAGAGCGACCGATGGCGCACAAAGTTTAAGAAAAAAAGAAAGAAAAAAAAAAGAATTACTTAGGTATATTTATTTGTTAAGTCACAAAGGTTACATAAGAAGTAGCGTAGAGCATAAAAGAATGTGCCACGTCAACAGCCGGCAACTGTAGATACCTTTCAGACAGCTAACCTATCGGTTCATCTGAGTTATTTATTTTTATTATTACAATGATTCATTGTTTTGACTAAACGTTACACTAACCAAATGTAATAATAACAAAGTTGTTTGTGTTTAATAATGCTGAGTGGGGCGGTAGCTTGGATGTTGTATTTCAGTACGTAGGTATAGGTCGATTAGTACCTACATACCTACTTTTAAATAAGTATACCACAGACCTATGCACTACATCATTCTACACAAATATTAGTGTAATGTATCCATGTTTACTTATAGATAGTACCTAGGTATGAGGGTACTCGCAAATACGGTTTGCGCTGCCTACCGCAAACTAACAATAAATCAGTCTTGTTTGAATGGTGTTTTACTCCGCATCCTATATAAGTACTTCAATTAGTTGGAGAAAATGACTGATTGCGCGTCTACTGTTGTGCGGAAGAATTCATTTACCTCCAATTCGAGCCAAAATGGATTCTGCACAGATGTTCAGTTCAGAGGGACAAAGATCCGTTCTATTGTGAATACTATGTATTTGTGTTTAGTTTAGACGTATTTGACGCGCATTCACCAAAGAGTACAATAAGTAGCATTAACTGATTTTGAAAAAAAAAATGAAATACCGTCAGAAAATTGACAATTTACACAAAAACTTTTTATTGTGCCAATCAATCCTGGGGGGTGATAAAATAAAATAAAAACATGTCCATAATAGGCGAGCTTTATCCTACAAAGAGTTCGCTTCCAGCAAATCTTAGAATGAGAGATTGTAAAATACTCCTATTTAACCCATATTTTTATTCCTATTTTTCCTATTTAATTAACCTATAATTATTGTTTAAGTTTTTTTATTGTAGTTTAAGGTTTAAGTCTGGGTTAATAAATTCATTTTCTTTCTTTCTATTTATTTCAATTTTTCAGGGATCGGTGTTATAGACTTTGAGTCATGGCGGCCGACCTATCGACAAAACTTCGGCGTGCTGCGACCCTACCAGGATGTCTCGTTCGAGATCGAGAGGAACCGCCACTGGTGGTGGCAGAAGAACTGGCTGCAGGCCGAGGTAGACCTTGCATTCTAGTTGCATGCCTTTGTAAACTAAGCCAGCTTTACAAGATTCAAGATGTTTATTGATAAAATTATTTACACGTCATTTATTAGTTACCTACTAGGCATGGCTGAGGTAAGGGCTCTCATAGCTGTTATATTTTAAATCAAAATATACTTTAGAAGACCAATATGCATATGCCCTTTGAATTTGTAAAAACTATGTAAGGGCCAACGCACATCTATCGACAAAACTGTTTTGTCGCGTACTTAGTGACGTGAAAATAAATTTTCTGTTATAACGAAAACAGCATATGACGAATGCTTCCTCGTCATATGCTGTTTTCGTTATGACGAAACTCACATCAATTGACACAACAGACTTTTCTTAAGTATGTTTACCTATCTATTATAGCATTGTTTAATACTTACCTATTAAACATTGCTTTATACGCACATACCTAGAGAATGAACTGTGTTTTTTAATAAATAAGAATATAGAGTAATTATGTAGTGTACTTAATAATATTATTAAGTACTTAGGATGATTCTCATTAAATAAGCAAGTAACGAAAACAGCAAATAAAAAGAAGCATATCGTAACTAAAAAAGTTTTACTGAGAAGTTTCACATCACTAACTGTTCGACAAGACTTTTTGTCTTTGGTTTGCGTTCTCCCTTAGGGCCAACGCACATCTATCGACAAAACTGTTTTGTCGCGTACTTAGTGACGTGAAAATAAATTTTCTGTTATAACGAAAACAGCATATGATGAATGCTTCCTCGTCATATGCTGTTTTCGTTGTAACGAAACTCACATCAATTGACACGACAGTCTTTTCTCAAGTATGTTTACCTATCTATTATAGCATTGTTTAGTACCTACCTATTAAACATTGCTTTATACGCACATACCTAGAGAATGAACTGTGTTTTTTAATAAATAAGAATATAGAGTAATTATGTAGTTTACTTAATATTATTATTAAGTACTTAGGATGATTCTCATTAAATAAGCAAGTAACGAAAACAGCAAATAAAAAGAAGCATATTGTAACGAAAAAAGTTTTACTGAAAGTTTCACATCACTAACTGTTCGACAAGACGTTTTGTCTTTGGTTTGCGTTCTCCCTAAAAGGTTTTAGTGTCGGAAAACCTTCATTCGAGTGGAAATTCATAGAGCATGAAGTTATTGGAGAATATTTCATCATCATCATCATCATCATCATCAACCTATACTCGTCCACTGCTGGACGTAGGTCTCTCCCAAGACGTGCCATTGAGCTCGGTCTTCGGCTCTTCTCATTCAGTGTCTGCCAGCTACATTTCGCAGATCGAACGATATTGAACGATATCAATCGATCGATATCGATTTCGGAGAATATTTATTGGGATGAAATGTGTTTACGTTCATTAATAATTGTCTAGTAGATAACTTATCCCGCTGTTGCTTAACACAACAAACCTACAATTTCAAGTTATTATCGCAATATTAATTAGGACAACGGAATATCACGAATCTGTGTCATTTATTAATATTTCTAAAACTAAACTGTGATAAAATGGTAGAAATATTATTGGTAGTGTATCGATTTTCGTAATGTAGTTATGTAGGTAGTTTATTTACCAAAATATAGATTCAACACCTACTCATTACACAATAGTTTGTAAGCACAGTCTACCATGTAGTGCACTTAATTCACCTAGGTATCACCTGAGTGAATAAAGTCCTAAATCCGGATATGACCTCGGTGAATCAAGTCTACTAAAAGTGTACTTAGTGGAAAGATTGTATTTGTGTCTTTTTGCCTATAACATGCAGGAGTTCCCAATCAACGCAATTGATTTTACAAATCAAAGGTCCTAAAATTAGAGGACAGTCCAGAATTGACTCCACAAGAACATCACATCGCATCGGTGTCCCGAATGGACGTGACCAATGTGACCATTTTAATGCCGTTGGTCGCTATGGTGCGTGGTCTCAAAAAAACTGGAGTGTGGTCCAATATTGGCTCTACAAAACCATCACTTCGACTGAGCGTGACTATTTCTATTAGTCCTAATGGTGCTAAGAATCAATGCATAGATACGGCATTTGAAACCAGCTGTTTGAAGCAATGTGTTCCGCATACCACTATCTATTTGGATCACAATAGTTTAACTGTATTGTTGCAGATGTTAAATGTACATTTTACTTATTTCGTGTTTGTTTTTATAATTCCGGATGATCTATAAATAAATTCGCCGAGCGCGTCTCGTAAAAAACATAAATAAATAAATATTCATGGACTTTACACACAACACATGTTCATTATGTTCAATCAAACTCGAAATATTCTTAAAAACTTCCCTGGAAGTATTATTTATTAGATTATTTAATAAGTAGGACTCAGCAGGAGTCCTCGCCAAATATTTGGTCGGGAACAAACATCTGTTTATCATAAATACTTGTTCTCGATGAGGATGGAAACCACAACCTACAAACGAAACAGGCAGCGCTAAGTACGAGTAAATACTTACTACTGAGCTTTGAAATACAAGGTGTAACATAATATAAGTTGTATAAGGTTGTATAAGGTCAAGAATACGTAGGTTACTGTGGTCACTTACCAACAGCTGCACAGCGGCTCTGTACACAAGCACCAGGTCTGTCCAAGGGTGGACCAGGATTTGTCAGACCAAACCCTAATAGCTGGAGCAAACCCCTTCCAAAACCAAATCCTGTAGGTATCCGCCAGTAAACAGGTGGATTGGGTCTAATTCTCACTTCGGCAGAGATTTTACTCTAATAGGGATGACATCATATCTCACTTCACCCACTAGTTTTTTAAACGAGTTTTCGATGTCATTTTGACGTCATTTCTATTAGAGTAAAATCTCTGCCGAAGTGAGAATTAGGCCCCTGGTAGATATGCTTTTTAGCTGCTTTGGCCATATAAAACAAACCATTCTTATAAAATTAATTTTTACCGTCATCTCTAATGTTCCCCCTTAATATTCCAGGCAAAGCGACGCTTTGAAGAGGCAGCGCACACCTTCATGCAGACGACCATAGCGCTGGCCAAGCAGCTCCGGCCACGTGCAAGGTGGGGTTTCTACGGATTCCCTTACTGCTTCAACATGGCCAGCAACAACATGGTGGAGGCCTGCGCCAGCAATGTTCCACAGGAGAACGATAAGTACGTTTTTTTTGGAAAAAGAGTGATTTTGATTTAGAAACTTTAGTTGACATAGATTGCCAAAAAAATCGTTTTAGCAGTCCATATGTTTTTAAATTCTGACATAGGTATTCTAAGCGCTCGTGCAAAGTCGGACAACAATCAAATATTTATTTAGTGACTAATCTATTCAGCAGGGGTATGCCAATCAAAGTTAAACTGCAAAGTTTTAAATCATGGTCAGTTCATACTAACTCATAGTTATTCTGTGACTAAATAGTGTCATTATGACGTCATTTGATGTGTTTTCGCGCATATTTCGCTGTCAAGTGTCTAAAAAGAATGATCACGTGGTACAAAATTGTACCATGTGACCTGAAGAAATTACACTGGGCAGTGAAATATAACTTGACAGCAAAAGATTGGCATACGGGGGCTGGTATTATAATGGGGTTGAGACTTGTTTGGTATAAAGATACCTGTTTTAGGAGATCTCTGATGCGTGATAGGTACCCATTTAACGATTATTTTTGCACCAATTCCAGTATAAGTTGGCTGTGGCGAGAGAGCACCGCCCTCTACCCCTCCGTGTACAGCTCGGTGGAGCTGACGACGAGGCAGATGACGTCACTCATCAGAGGCCGGGTAAAGGAAGCCGCGAGGTTCGGCAGACAGATCCTGCCTTACTTCTGGTATCGGTACCGGGATGCTGGGTTTTTGAGCGAGGTAATACTTGTTTCAGGATAAAAGCCTAATTTACTTGTAGATAGATAGATAGATAGAAAATACATTATTGCACACCTTAACCTAGGGACTAATATAACATACAAAACAAAACTTAACTAATGGTACAATGGGCGGTCTTATCGCTAATGAGCGATCTCTTCCAGACAACCATGGACGGAAAGGACTACGAGGTAAACTACACGCCTTTACATCTATTGAAGATGATTTATACAGCGTCAGGAGGTAACCTATGCCTACACTTAACGGGACACTGTAGTGCCTGGGACAATGTTTAGATGGAGTAGGCTTGCCCAGCACCTATACCATCCTCTCAGCCTAGTCAGCCGTATCCACAGGAAAGACAAGGTCAATACGTGCGGAGCTGACTGACTACACGACTTGTAGCAGAACTTGTAAAGCTAATTCTGGACATGCTCGTTTTTGAGCTTTACGGCATTTAATACGTTTTTAGCGAGTAAAGGCTAACCTCTTTTTATTACTACTAAATAATGGAACAAGATGGCTCACCTGATGTTAAGACTTGATTGGATTGGACTCGATCAGAATCAATTCATCAATTTTCTCTGCCAATTTATAATAATAGTACATGCTAACAGCATTAGGTATCTTATCTACCTAGATAGTGTAGGTACCTAACCTACTTTACGTCTCTCAGCCAAGTCATAGGATCGATCTGTGATCGTGATGAATGCTATGATATTTTGGTCGTCGGCAACTGATTTTGCAACCACTGCCAATACCGAGACAAATGGCTCAGTGGCTGCATCGCATATATCTATCTATGCGTCGTCCAAATCTATGCTGAAGTCACTGAACTTACTAAAGGTGATCCAGAAAAGTTAAAAAATCACATGTTTTTATTCAAGAGCCATTCTCAGTTCGCCAGAGATTTTACTCTAATATGGATGACGTCATACCTCGGCCAAAAACTCGTGTCACTACTGGTGAAACAAGTTTTCGTCGTCACTTTGACGTCATCCCTATTAGAGTAAAATCTCTGCCGAACTGAGTATAAGGCCCCGTAGAGTACATATTAAAAATATCTCGAAACTCCAGTTTACAATGAACACAAACAAATCGGGTTGGTATTGCCTAACCCCGATCCGGCCTCCCCCCAATGTAGATTACCAAATAGTTACTACGTCATCAGTGAACGGTACAACAGCAGACAAAAGTGCTTAATTTATTCATTGCAAATCAATAGGTATTCCAAATCCATCCAGTCGCAACAACTTCTTATAGAAATCCATTGCTAACCTCTGCCATTTTCCAATGAAAACCGATTTTGAATAAAAATAATATTATTCCAGGTGGACTTAGAAGCAGCTCTAAGCACCCTCTACAAGTCCAACGCATCAGGCTTCATTATCTGGGGCAGTTCCAGTGACGTCAACACTGTGGAGAAGTGCAACAAACTCCTGAACTACATAGAACAGATTATGGGACCCGCCATAGCAAAGTATACTAAGTCACGAAGGCTACAAGACGATACAGATGTTATTAATACTACTACAGATAGTACTTTAGCTATAGAAAAGGATACTACAGTTTCTAGTAATACAGTTAGTAATAGTAATACATATAGTACAAATGGGATAAAAGATCTCGACCCGGAATATCATTGGGTACCACCGGAGAACTACACTCAAACTATCAAAGATCACGTAGAAGAAGAAATTAATAAGAAACTTACTAATTATACAGAAACTGAAAACACAGTATTAGATAACAATGTACTTATCGATTTGATACTTAATTCTTTAATAAATAATGTAAGTAATAGTCAAGAAAATGCTACTAAAAGTAATGAAATAAGTAGTACAATTAAAATAGTAAATAATGATACAGCGTCAGAGTTGCTGAGTAGTACAACTACAGAAGGAGCTAAAGATTTAGAAGGTGAATTTAGTTCAAGTAGTAGATACACAGAAATAGATGGAGATAAGAGAGAAACCAATTTAGATGCTATAAGCACAGAGAGTACAAAATCGTTTGAAGCAACGACTAGTTATTATGATAGATACAAAGAGACAACAGAAATGACTGGTTCTTTCTTTATGCACTTTATGGAATACGAAACAACAAGTATATCATCAGATAGTTTTACTAACTCCTTAGATGATACATCAAAGAGCAAAAACTTTAAGAAAACCACTTTTCAAGATAGTCTGGAAGGTTTTCTGGACTTGTCTACACAGCCATTGCTGAGTACAGAAACTACAGAGTCAAGTACTTCACAAATAGAAGTAATTGACAACACAGCAGTAGATACATCTAAATTTACTGACCATACGACAGAACACAGTCACTACTTCAGTGAAGAAACGAGTAATACAGATATAACAACACTCCAAACTGAACTAATTAAAGCAATGTCAAAAAGCTTGCGTGATGAAGTCAACTCGAAAGATATCACGAAACCCAATGAAACAGAAACATTAAGTACAACTGAGTCAATCCATGCAACGAAAATACATACAAGCAGCCTCAATCTTAGAGAAAATAATGAAACTATGCAACCAAGTTCAAATCAAAGCAAAAGTATTGACAATTTAAGTACAAAAGCACCGGATTTCAAAAAACATACTGATTTTAAAGTCACAACAGAAGCACAGATTGAAGACACATCGCTTTCGACGATGACTACGTCTCCAGAGCAGGTTGTCTTTATTTAAATAAGGTATTTGTTATTAACACTTGCACCAGTTATTTGCACCCTGTTTTGTTTGCACAGCACCGTGTTTCCACTAATATTCTGTTTCTTCTATTCATAACAAATTGTTTACATTCTTGGCAATTTCGATAATGATTACTTTAATGTCTTTAACCTTGATAATAACATTGTTTATTTTATTGATAGTTACAACTTTATAGTTTTTTGTTTGTTTGTTAGTTTTCTTTCTGTGTGTTTTGCCTATTTGTTAATTATTGTGACTAATATTTCGGTGTCAGGTATTTTAATGTGTGTGTTTCTGTCTGTCTAGGTGTCGGGGTCTGCTCATCGCATCACTAAATCACAAACTTTGTACTGTATAGTTTTCTATATTTATTCTGTATCAAAATGTCTCTGTTTTATTTTTAAGCAATGCTCTTGATTTTGTGTAATTAATGTTTTATCTGTGATATAGTAGTGAAATTGTAAATATTATTTCATATAAGAAATATTATGACTAATTACTGAATAAGTAAAAAATTCTAAATTGAAATATAATCTAATTGTTTCTTTAATTTTTTGTTGTAATTATTTTTCATCAAGTCTTGAAATTGCACACCAAGTAAATAAATAAAATGGAAGATAATGACACATAATTTAATAAAACACAAAATCAACAACCGCACAAAACAGAAACACAATAATTCTTAAACAACAATGGCATTTCATCATCAGAAATGAAGTTCCTATCGGGTCTCACACTCGCAAAGTTGTTGAAAACCGGTTCAGAGATGACTCTGAAGTCAATCTCAGAGCACTCCTTGATTCTAGCAATGTCTTTGCGTAGTTCCGTGATGGTATACCCGGTGATGATGAAAGGAATCTTCTGTTTGATGATGGAATTGATGGTGTTAGGCCAGGAGTCTTTGCCGTTGTAGACAGAGGAGCGTTGTATGCTGGGGTTGAAGGCGCACACTGGAAACGGAACGCTGCTGAAATTTTCGAAGATATTGAGCTAGCCTAATTCAGTGAAGGAAAACATCGTGAAGAAGCTGAAGGTTGTTAAACCAAATGTAATTTGAGAACTAGTAAGGCCTTGTTAAATAGATTCTAGACAAAGTTGACGAGCTTAAACTCACCAAGTTTAGGAGACACAAATTCTTCACTGGATCGGTATTCAGAGTAAATCTTGTCTTGAAAGCTGAACACCACGCGACGTTTGTTCTGGCGGCAGTTGTCGCATAGCCTACATTACAATTTTAACCTTAGTTAAATAAAGAAATAAGAGAAAGAGCTTGTAGTAGGTATTAGTTATTCCGTGGTAGAGGGGGAAGGACTATCAATGAACGCAGTGCAATGCCGCACATGACATGATCTGCGAGATTTTCTTTGATATAGACATAAATGATCCTTGTGATTTTATTGAATAAAAAATTTTGACTTTGACATAGACCTAGCAAACCTCGAGATATTTGTTTAGTTGGTTAGTATGTACCTGATCTTCCCAAGCAAATCCAGGGGCAGGTCCCCAGGATTGAGCATAGGGCTGATGAGGACCACCCTCAGCACTTCCACATCAGGACGGAGGTGGAGGAAGAACACTTCCCATTTGTTTAGGGCATCAGCTTCGAACTGAAGTTCCGCACCCACCACGTGGATTGTGAACGATGATTTCTAGGGAAAGAAATAAGTGAAGAGTAAGTAAAAGGTCATCTTTGATAGAGTTTATTGTCCACCTGAAGACTTGCGTCATACAAGTCTTAGCATCTGCTAAAGCTACGACCAAAACCTTAGGTAAGTAAAACCAACCTTATGCACACCGTTACAGTGGTTCATCTTGCTCATGCACAGCTGGTAGCAGTAGGCCGCAGTGAGCGGAGCTGTGGCAAGCTGCGTGAGTGCTGCGTATTGTATATCATTCATGTCTGGAGCAACAAAGATCAATGAAAGAAAAACACCAAACGGTCAACGAAATGCTAAGGCTTTTATGACTGTCCCAAATATTTAAACCCAATTGTTACGGATATCAAAAGCTAAAAGTTGCTGCGAGTTTACCTAAGTTCCCAAAACCTCTTTTCTAAACCAGCCTACGCTATGCAAAAAACCTAGAGTGAATGAGACTTACCAATTTTCTCCTCATACATAGAAGCCAACACCTCATTCATCTTCTCAGCCAGTTGCCTTTCCCCCATCACCTTCGTCGGCAGCCGCGGTTCCAGTCTCCCTCGCGTCTGCTGGTAGCCCACCAGCTTCGCGTACAGATGGTAGGACTTGCACCAGCGCTGGTGAGACTTTGGGAGATGGTGCGGTTGATCAGTGCAGTAGGATATCTGGCAAACGAATAGTTTCATTACATGTGTGGCCGAGCCACCCTTACTGAACCTACTGATACTATACTAGCTGAAATTCACCTATGTTAGCTGCTAGCTAACCTGTAAAAGAGTTATTTCTACACCGACAACATTGCATTTTAGTTTACTACTGTTTGTAACTCCATAGGTCTTCAAAATGAGTGCCCGTATGTCATTAATTGGTTAAAATATTGATTTTGTAAGAGATTTAAGCCTATTTTAAAACCTGTATCTCACCTGACTACACCCATCACAATCCTTCAACTTGGCCTGCCTCCACTCTCTGCAAGTAACATCTGCGCACATCCTCGGGTACAGCATCGCTTCCTGCTCCCACGGCACCAGCCGCCTCTTCAGGACTTTCTCGCATGACACTATCATCTGCATTCGGAGCAGGCGGTACTCCTGGCCAGTTATATTTTGGGCATCTGCGTAGATGTGCTTTTGATCTAAAAATGAAACATATTTTTATGTAGACACTTTTTAATTTGCCAGAATTAGTGTACGAGGATTAATAGGGACTTGCTTGGACTGAAATTCCAATGTACGAGTAAGGCATCGAATTCCATCTGCTTATGTGTTATATGTTTACAAGTGAATAAATGAATATGAATATGAACCTTGGTGCATAGACTGCTAGTAAGAAAGAGGGTTGAAAGTATATTAAACAAGTGGTTCCGTAAGAACGAAAAAGTAGTTATCTTATAAAAAGTACATATTGTTTATATTACTGAGGAATTTGAATCACATTGATCAATCTAAATAAATGTAGGTAAAGATACATTCTAAAACTTACCTCTCAAATGTACGATAGTAGACACAGCGAAGCATAAAGCCTGATGCTGTGCCCAATCCTCATCTTTATGTTTAGCTCCACAGTAGAACACCAAGTTGCAGTAACTACAAGGTACTCTTTGCACCAACTCCTTATGG
Source organism: Gandaritis pyraliata (assembly GCA_947859175.1). Taxonomy (NCBI): domain Eukaryota; kingdom Metazoa; phylum Arthropoda; class Insecta; order Lepidoptera; family Geometridae; genus Gandaritis; species Gandaritis pyraliata. The sequence goes on along the minus strand of OX401876.1, from coordinate 6,514,405 downwards.
CAAACATGACAAGCACTTTGCAGAAATACCTTTCGAAAACTATACTTGTAAACGTATTCTTCATCATCGTTTTTAACGCGAGAGAAAGACTCTTTCTCAGAACTGTCTTTCATCATTGTAGTTCTTTTGATGTCAGTTTGCGACTCTTTAGATTGTTTTTTTGCTTCTACATCCACTGCGTCTTTTATTTTAACCTTCGCCTGTCTTTCGTTCGGAGTTTTATTTTTCTCCTTTTTGTAATCGGTTCTATTCGATTGTGCAGGAATATCGGTGTGGCCTAAGAAGTTTTTTGGCTGCGAAACAGGATTTACTTTATCATCTTTTTTATGTGATCCTTTTCTGGATGATTCAGCTTCGTCCACAGGAGCAGTTATATTGATTTCTGGTTTATTAGCAGCTAAATTTTTTTGGCTTTCTGCTGCATTGTTATTGACAATCATTTCAAAGCTTTTATTGACGTCATCAATGCTAGAGGTCATGGCATCCTCAAAATTTTCTATCGGTGCAAAATCTAGCTGCTCAAGTGAATCTGCAAATGTTTGTTCTAAAATTGGTAAATTATTTGTATCATCGGGCATAACAGTCTCGTTCCAGTCTTGTTTATGTTCCAGAGCATCAGATTGCTTACTCTTGTTATCTGTAGATTCCGATTGCTGTTTTCCTTTGCTTTCAGTCGATTCAGTCTTTTGTTCAGTCTTTTCTTGTTTCTCTTGCTTATCTTTAGTATTGTCTTTAGAATCAGTTGAAGAAGATTCACATTGCGCTGGGCTTGTGGCACTTGCAACAGGTGCTGTTTCATGTTTTCCTTTCTTTTTAGATTTACTTCTACCCTTGTTGTCTTTCCTAGCAGGACACACTGGTGGTGTTTCTGCAGTGTTCATTGGTTCAGTACATATTTTCTTTTCTTCAACTGGTAAAGTCATATTCACAGTTGGTGCTGGTGGAACTTCAACGTCTGCAAATGTTTTTTCACATACTATTCTGTGAGATTCATAATCTTGTTCTGCTTTTTGCTCGGTTTTTTCCATAGCTGAAAATTCTGCTAAAGATCTTTCGATTGATAACCTTAATTCCTCCATGTCTTGATTAACTTCCATCATCTTGGATTTCAAGTATGTGGGTTCTTCTCCAGTTGTTTTACTTTCAGTCATTTGAATGTCGGATGCTACTAAATCTGGTGTCCTTGATGGGGTTTCGCCCGACCCTTGGATTAATGGTCTAACAACTGGTTCATTTAGTTTTGGATCTTCAATATTCCGAATTTCTTGAATAACCATGTTGTTGTTAGTATCCAAAAGTTGATGACTAGATGCGCGTATGAAATATACGTCTGGGGTCACATCACAACTTGACCCCGATTCATCTGTCTTTACACTCTGTATTTCTATATCAGACAAAGGTGCTGCGAGGGAAACAGGTACATTTTCTGTTGTAAAAGGTTCATAAGCTTTCGGAGTTTCTTTTGTTTCTGTAACTTCTGGGGTAATTAGTTGTTTTATTTCCTTAGTCTCTTCACTTGTTTCAGATGACATTGGGAATTTAGGTGTTTTCTTTTTTTTCTTTCCTGTTTTGATTTCAGGGTTACACGCTTCTTCTACTTCTAGTAGTGGTGGAACAGCGTCTGTTAGTGGACTCATTTCAGTTTTTTCCGATTTTTGCAGTGGAATAAACTCATCACACATTGTGACCGTAACATTTTCTAAACCACTTAAAGTTTTGCCTTCGTCACTTTTTATTAAACCAGTTGAAACTGCTTTAGGTTGTTCCTTTGATTTCGCTGACTCGTACGTTGATTCCTCTTTTACTTCAGTAGTTTCTTTAATTTTTGGCGGTTTAGGGGATTTCTTTCTTTTCTTATCATGTTGTTGTTTATCTGGTATGTTAATGGTATCAGTTATTTGGGATACGTTTAGTGATTCAATTTTAAAAGGTTCAACTTTAGTTTTTTCTTTTTCTGCTATTTTAGTTTCTATGTTTTCAAGAAGACTTACAGATTTTTCTTGAAGTACTTCTTTCATTACAACACTTTCAGTACTTTTTTCTAACTTTTCAGTTGCTGGCCTATCTTGCTGTTCCTTTCTTTTCTTTTCTACGGGCTTTGCAATTTTCGCTTTTGGTTTCGGGCTTGATTCTCTTTCAACTGGGAGTTTTAATGGCTCTAACAAGTCGATATCTTGTTTCGCTTCCGATATAGTCTCAAAAGTTGGTTTGGGAGTAGTTTCTTTCACAGGTTGGGGTTTAAATGGTTGTATTAAACCCACTATTTGTTTTATTTTAGGGTCGGTTTCAACTTGAGTAGTTGGTTTTAACTCTTGTTTTTGTTCCTGATGCGTGTGCTTCTTATCTTTTTTATTTTTCTTTTTATTTTTACTTTCTTCCGGACGAGCTTCATCTTCATCTAATGTTTTCATCGTTGGCAATACTTTTGTTGTTTCAGTGTCACTACTTTTGGGTATATCTTCTGAAATTATATATTCTGCGATACTTGTTACAATATCTTCTTTAGTTTCTTCATTTTTCATTTCTGCCACCTGCAACGGTTTATCACCTTCAATACTTTCAATCAGAAGTTGTTGAAAAGCTGAGGTGCAGGTTATTTCCTCCGACTTGTCAGATTTTTCAGAGTCATTGCGTTTTTTCTTTTTATTCTTTTTCTTAGATTTTGTATCAGGTTTTGTTTCTTCAGCTTTTGAAACGTCATCTTCTTTTATTTCTGGCTGAACCTTTTGAATTTCTATTTTTGTTTCTTCCAAAGCTATTGGCAAACATTCATTTTCAGGTTCTTTTGGTTGTTGGCTTACTTGTTCTTGCGATTTCTTCTTGTTTTTTTTTTTTCGTGCACTAGGTAAAACACCAGCTTCTATAGATTTATTTTCATCTTGCTCTTTAACATCATCACTGTCATTTGTCCCTTGTTTTTCGGTTTTAGGAACTTCACTTTGAGCTGTTACTTCACCTTGGGTCTTTTCTATAATATCCTGTTCCACATTTTCCTTTTCTTGATTCTTCTTTTTACCTTTCCTCTTAGGTTTTTTCGGAGTTTCAGTATCCATCTCTACACTTTCAACAACTGGTGAGATCACTTCAGCTACAGCAGGAGCAGCCGCTGCTGGTATTTCTTCTGTTACATCACTCTTCAGTAGCACATCTTCTGATTTTTCTTCTTTAAGCACAGGTTCAACTTTAGCCGGCACATTTGGGGTTGGTTTCGGGCGATTTTTATGCTTTTTTTTAGTATTCATTTTTACTTTTGAAAATAATTAGAAACTCAAGTTCCACGACTGAACAAATCTAAATTCAGAGTTCATCTGACCGACTTGTGTCTTGGGCCGTATTATTTGCGGCTCTAAATTCACTTACAGCATTGTTAAATGTCACATATATACGCTCAAACAACTTCTTACTCTATATTTCATGTGATAGATTTCATTTTAGCCTGGCGGTTGGTATTACATCAGTGTTTGAATGGAAGATCCAACCTTATTCCACGCATACTAAGGTTAATTTCAGCTTGTTCACGGGGACTATTTCGGTAGCCGAAGAAATACAAGGAAGCGATGCTTGCCAAGCTGCATCGTTCCTACTAAATATAGAGCAGTGCATTAATTACTCACGGGGAAAGGTATAAGTGGTTGAAAAAAAATCACATAAATTACTTACCTACTCCAAACGAGTAATCCATAAACATCTAATAGCTCAATGCATTGTATACAAATCAGGACATATCGTAAGGAAACCCTTGGTTTAGTCAGCTCTACACGTATTGGTGTTGTGTTTCCTGTGGATAGACAGTAGGCTGAGAGGATGGTATAGGTACAAGTCTACTGCATCTGAACATGTCCCCGGCACTGCAGCGACCGCACATCGGGACATGGGGACCAAGTGACCCCTTGACGCTATAATGTTTATAAATATTGATGATGTAAATATGCTGGATTATTCAGTTTGCCTGTAACCTAATAATTATTGACCGAGCGAGCGAAGCGAGCGAAGCGTCTCAGTTTCCACATTGGCCAAAAATGCGTTTGTCCGGATGTCTGTTCTCCTCTACAGGTCGCATTTTTCAACCGATCTGGACGAAACTTGGTACACAGGTTATATGAATTATTAGATTTTTTTTGTCGTCGGGGATTTTTGATTGGGGGGAAAATAGGGGAGAAAAGAGGGAAAGTTTGCTGTAGCGTTATTTATCGACGGATTTCAATCAAATTTGAGAAGCACACGAAAGACTTCATTCAACACAAGATGGTGTAAAAATATTTCCAAAAAGAGGGAGTGGAAAGGGGAAAAAAGGGAAAATTATTTTTTCCCGAAAATTGACTTCTACCAATGTCAATTATTATTAGACTACACAGTCCTCTTCGCCTTTACGAGACAAATCTGTAGACACCAGATTCGACCTCCTAGGCTAGGACCAAGGGAACGCGAGTAATCGCTAAAACTAATTTTGCTCAAAAGTCTAAATTCAAGCACCTGAAAATCGATTTAGCCAGGGGAAAAGGGAAAGTGTCGGATATTGCATGGTTATAAAGGCTTGCGAGGTCTATGTTCTCACAGGACAACTAGTTTTATCTGAAAGGATATACTTCCAGATTGGTCCCATTTAATTTCCATCAAAATCGGTTCAGTAGTGGGTTATAAATAGAAATAACTGAAAAAAAATATGCCAAGTTGCGGCGTAGCGCCTACCATTTTACTGCTAGTAACGATGCTCGCGTGTTCTATTGGCTAATGCATTACTTTCGGACCCTTTGTGCTGTGCACACCTAAATTTTTCATTTTTTCTAAATTTGTCATTATACTTACCCAGTTTGTACATTCAAACCGCATTTAATTGGAGAAAAGCAAAAACCCACCAGTTGTTCCTCTAACTAAAGAATCAACACCAACCACGTACACGAAATTGCGTATTTTGCTTTCCTGTGACTTTTATGTGGTGTTTTTAGTGACTAGAACATTCCCAATGAACTGTCATCATCATCATCATCATCTGATGATGAAGCTGGTAGTCGAATTGAAGTCGGTTTTTCCAGTTTTTTAACTTATACATTATATGATTATAGTGCCAGTAAGTAGCAGTACAATAAGTTTTCATTTTATTTCATTTCATGAAACACCTAAACAAACAGGTGTTTCTTTCAAAAATATGTAAAAATCTCTCAAAAATATTTTTACAGATAATTAGCAAATTTTTATGATAGGCAGTCAGTAACACGACTTCGCGCTCTTTTTATGGTTTTCCTCAAAACGCAACGATAGCGCGTTCTACGTTTCTGCCTGATTTAGTAGCGCCATCTAGTTGTGAACTATGAACCACAGACCTGAACTAATCAACAAAATAAAAATACTAATTCAAATTCTTTATTCTTACTAATAATTGGTGAGAGCTATGCTTTTAATATTGTTTTATTTATTAACAGGGAATCTTATTAATGTTCCGATCCACTTTTGGAATCCCACTACTATTATAATAAATGTCAAAGTTTAGATGTTTGGATGTTTGTGTTTCAGTCACGCTGTAATTGACCGAGCGAGCGAAGCGTCTCAGTTTCGAGATTGGCCAAAAATGCTTTTGTCCGACTGTCTGTCTGTCTGTCAGTAATCGCCTACAGGTCGCATTTATCAACCGATTTCGACGAAAATCGGCACACATGTTCCTTGATTTATTTAAATTTTTTTGTCGAGCGTGATTTTTGATTGGGGGGTAAATAGGGGAGAAAAGAGGGAAAATTTGCTGTAGCGTTATTTATCGACGGATTTCAATCAAATTTGAGGAGCACACGAAAGACTTCATTCTACACAAGATAGTGTAAAAATATTTCCAAAGAGGGGGAGTGGAAAGGGGAAAAAAGGGTTTTTTATTTTTTCCCGAAAATTGACTTCTACCAATATCAATGAGACTACACAGTCCTCTTCGCCTTTACGAGACAAATCCGTAGACACCAGATTCGACCTAGGACCAAGGGAACGCGAGTAATCGCTAAAACTTATACCTACCCCTATTTTGCTCAAAAGTCTACATAGGTAGGGCCGATTGGAAATTTCAAGCACCTGAAATTCGATTTAGCCAGGGTAAAAGATAAAGTGTCGGTTATTGCATGGTTATAAAGGCTCGCGAGGTCTATGTTCTCACAGGACAACTAGTGTAATTACTGATCCGATTTGGATAAAACTTAAAATATATTATAGTTCGTAACCTGGATTAACACATAGGCTACTTACCCGTTTTTTTTAGGTTAAGTATATAGGTAATATATTTTTGTTTTTTTTTCGTGGCCGAAGTCACTGGTACCTAACTGCTAGTAATTTTTAAGTTTAAAAAACTAGAAAAACTGACTTTAATTTGACTACCAGCTTCATCATCTGATGTTGATGATGATGATGATGGCAGTTCATTGGGAATGTTCTAGTGACCATAAATATCACTAAAAAGTCACAAAAAAGCAAAATACGCAATTTCGTGCAATCCACGTGGCATATTTTTTAACCGACTTCAAAAAAGGAGGAGGTTCTCAATTCGGTTGTATGTTTTTTTTTTTTATTTTTATTTTTTTTTTTATTTTTTTTTTTAATGTTTGTTACCTCAGAACTCCGTCATTTATGAATCGATTTCAAAAATTCTTTTTTGATCTGAAAGGATATACTTTCAGATTGGTCCCATTTAATTTTCATCAAAATCGGTTCAGTAGTTTGTGTTATAAATAGAAATAACTGAAAAAAAATGCCAAGTTGTGGCGTAGCGCCTACCATTTTACTGCTAGCAACGATGCAATATGCCAAGTTGCGGCGTAGCGCCTACCATTTTACTGCTAGCAACGATGACCCTTTGTGCACACCTAAATTTTAACATTTTTCTAAATTTGTCAATAAACCCAGTTTGTACATTCAAACCGCATTTAATTGGAGAAAAGCAAAAACCCACCAGTTGTTTCTCTAAAGAATCAACACCAACCACGTGCACGAAATTGCGTATTTTGCTTTCCTGTGACTTTTAAGTGGTGTTTATAGTGACTAGAACATTCCCAATGAACTGTCATCATCATCATCATCTGATGATGAAGCTGGTAATCGAATTGAAGTCGGTTTTTCTAGTTTTTTAACTTATAAATTATTTTCAGTTATGTACTTTTATTTATAAGCCGAACTGAACTACTGAACCGATTTTGATGAAAATTAAATGGGACCAACCTGGAAGTACATGCTTTCAGAAAAAAAAAGAATTTTTGAAATCGGTTCAAAAATGACGGAGTTCTGAGGTAACAAACATTAAAAAAAAAGAATTGAGAACCTCCTTTTTTGAAGTCGGTTAAAAATGATTATGGCTGTAGGTACAATAATTGTAGGTACCTACATGTACCGAATCCAATGTTCACAGAAAGCAGAAAATACACTCGCGATGAAAAACCGAGGCTTCGCGGAAGATAGGTACCTATAGCTTTTTGCAATACTCTCCTACCCAACTAGCTTCAAAGCTTATGATTCATTTACCATTCAAAAACAGCCCTTTAGTAGTTTACTTAAAGTGTATTTTGCTTTGACACGCCAATGCGGAAAACATTGCCAATTTATTTTCCACTTACAAGCAAATTCCAGCTTTATACCACAAGAATAGAGCATGTTTCTGATTGGCAAAATAAGAGGATTAATTGTATAAAGGATGTGGAAAGCTGAGAGATTCTCGACTTTATGTAGAGGGGTTAAAAGTGGGAATGCAATGAATTGCTCTATTAGGAACAGTTGTACATTTTGAGGTACGATCCGGGGTAGGTGTGCGTTTCCATTGAACGGTTGTAAAATAGAATTACCTAGATAAGAAATTGTTTGTGGTACCCACAATAATAGCAGGTAATATTAAAAAAAAAATCTATAAATCCTGAACCCAAGAGTATAAAACCCATTTAATGTCATTGAGAAAGTATTACTTACAATACTTACATTATAATTTTTAACCGACTTCAAAAAAGGAGGAGGTTCTCAATTCGGTTGTATTTTTTTTTATTAATGTTTGTTACCTCAGAACTCCGTCATTTATGAACCGATTTCAAAAATTATTTTTATATTGAAAGGATATACTTCCAGATTGCTTCCATTTAATTTACATCAAAATTAGTTCAGTAGTTTAGGTTATAAACTGAAATAACTGAAAAAAAATATGGCAACCACGTGCACGAATTTGCTTATTTGGCTTTCCTGTGACTTTTAAATGGTGTTTATAGTCACTAGAACATTACCAATGAACTATCATCATCATACATCATCAGATGATGAAGCTGGTAGTCGAATTGAAGTCGGTTTTACTAGTTTTTTAAACTTCAAAATTATATTATCGTACGTAAATTTCAAACATCTTTTGAATCTGAGAACAATTTTTTTTACAAAACTTTGCTAAGTAACCTCCCTCAAAGAGGAAATCACCATCTTTAGAACAAACGTTTTAACTTGTAGTGTTTATTTCAGAGCCAAGTAACAAACACGAGGAGAGTCACAACACTTCAAAATCGATAGATAACTTGATGATTGAAAATAAATCACTTTGCGCCTTGATCATTCTGAGCCTGCAAGGTTGATATTTGTTTTGTTGATTTACAAAAATTGATTCGCAATTTTTGTATAGAGGAAAATAGTTACAAAAATTGCGAATCACTTTTCGCAAATCAATCAAACAAAATTAATAGAAAGGATGTGTTCGTTTGTTTTTCTAAAAATAAAAACAATTTAATTAAAATTCGCCAAAAAAGTTGTGACCGACAAATCGTGACGCACAAAACATTGAAACGGAAACGCGCCCCTCACCAAACGCAATCAGAACATCCCCCCAACCCCCCCCCCCCCTCTATCGACGTGTTAGTATCCGGGTCAATGACACAGCCGCGCACCCTGCCAGTGAACTGGGTAACATCGGGTGGCTCGTGGCTCTACTTTTGAGGTGGGTAAAGATTTTCTGGGTTTTCAGGTACTTTAAAAATATAGACTTTAAAACTTCTAAGATGATGTCTGCCTACGAGTATTCTTCTTCTTCTTCGTCTTAGTTCTTCTTCTCCATAGTTCCCAAAAAAGAGAATAAAAAACAAAGAATTTTTTTAATAATGGTTGAGTTACCGAAACTTATTCGACTTGCAAAATAACCCATAGAGGTAGGCAATGATGGGTAAGTGGTAGATAGGCAAGTCTGTCTGTGACGAATTACCATTTAAATTGAAGCCTCCATGCTAGGGTTGTCACGGCACGCAACATCTAAATAAAATCCCAAAATAATAATCGATAAAAGACTTGAACAGTACGAACAACGTATTTTTATACCTCTGAAGGTAGGTGCAACAAACGATTACGTATGTATTGTTGAGCGGAAAAATTAGCTAAAGTCAAAGTCAAAATTTCTTTATTCAATAAAATCACAAGGATCATTTAGAATCGTCTTATATAACTAGGTGATTCTACTAGCTTACCTCCAATTCGGCCCAAAACTAGGATCTGCAGAGGGGTACAAATCCAAATTAGAATTGTATTATACCTAGAGTAGGTATATTACAATTCTAATTTCTAATCTGGATATAGGTACCTACTTATTATTGGGGATGAGGTAGATGCGACGCAATTTGGACCCAAATCTAGGTTTTTCAAAATAATTACATATTTTAACTGACTATATTTTCAAGAAGCATAATTTGTAGCTTCCGTTCAAGTTTCCGAAAATACATAGCAGGTACCTACTTACTTCTCCACCCTGTAAGAAATATCTAAAGTTCCCCCAGACGCGACGGTTAAAACGTCTACTGCGCAAACATAATTGAATTTCACAAATGCATACTTCAGTCAATTTCGAGAAAAGCACGAATATTAAATCTTCACAAAGAAATACCGGAATCGAGACATCCCTAGATGGAAATACCTGCGAAACTTGCCAGAATTCGCCGGGAAAAGTGTTGGGGTAAATACAGTGACTATGAACTTTCTAAATAGTTCATTGCGTAAAATGTAGTTAACTTAAGTATAAAATATATTTAGAACTTTAATTGAATAGTTTGACTAAATATTTTGAATTTTTAATTGAATAGATTGACTAAATTATGAATAACGCATCAAACGAACTTGCCATCATGTGAAGTTCGATTTCAATTATTGAACAGGTTAGTTGGATGATATAAATAAGCGCTCAATAAAGACTTATTTCTGCGTTTTATAAGCAAGAAGAAAAGTTTAATTAATGTTACGAAATAAAGAAAAATAATCAAACTCACGTGACTAATCACGGTACACATAACATTTTTAATGAAAAGTACGAGGATGTATGAGTAACCGTGATATTTTCAAAAATTACTTGACGTTTCACAATAAAAACAAGCTGATATCATTTTTATGATAAAATTATGACTAAATATTGGGAAACAATCTAACTCACAAATTATGGTAAAAACATGCTTAAAAATTATGTAAAACTTCATGTTTTCGTAGTCTAACTCGCTCCCGGTAGCGTTAGACCTTTTTTGTTCTTTTCGCCTCGTTGCTTTGAGCTTCAAATTTTACTGCCATTTATACCGCCGACGAGGACTGTAGGTAACTGTTATACCATTGGACTTTGAACATAATTATAAGCTTTTTTTGAAATTTTGTAGTTCTTCAGTTTAATTTTTTCATTTAGCACTTTAGTCGTCATTTATAAATAGTTCTTTTATTGATTGATATTGTAATTTTATATCTAGCGTATACTTTTCTCTCGATATAGTAGTTTATGTTACTGATCAGATAAAACCATTATATTCAGCACGAAATATAGAATTCAGCCCCTGTTGAAAAAAAATATTTTTGTATGTATTTGTCTTTACAATTCTTTCCCTTAAAATCTGCTTCTGCTACTAATAGACTATGAAAGAAATAAAACATGTCAGATCAAAGAAAAGTAACCCTTTCATACCATTGCTTTTAAAATTTGTAATATCGCAGAGATTTGAAGGGTTCTTTATTAAGGTAGCGCTGGACACGACAGATAGGGGGTGGTTATAAGGGGATTTGCCTCAGAGTACTATTTTAAGCTATGGGAAATGCTACACCGGCTGTAGTTTCTGTTGCTGTTATGTTATACCAAACCTTTACAATACTCAAAATAAGTACACCTAAAGTACTACCTAAGTGTCGAATGTGTAGTTTTTCACTTTCGTCATTTTGCGTTCATGAAGAATATCTTCGTCGCTCTTTTTTTATACAACTAAATCGTGGAACAAGCCGATGTTCCACCTAATGTTAAGCGGTTACCTCTACCTATAACAATGCATTGCCAATTCCTCAGTTGACATGCTCAGTGGAGCATGTCAACTGAGGAAGTGCCTTGTGATGCATTGCACTTCCAACTCTTCTTTTTATGTTTCCAACGGATTCATTTAACTTTTTGTCGAATTTTATTGGGTTTGATTTAAATAATTCTGTCATTACGTGTGTAATCCATTTCCCATATCCCTACAATGCTTATTTTCCCTCTGCTATATTATGTTAGGGCTGGCTGGACCCTTTAATTCAATAGCAACCCCTTTTTAAGCTTGTTCATTAAAACATGAATCAAATTTCGCAAATTGGCTGCAGTTTTTTTGCGTAAGGTTTACAATGACAATGACAAGAATCACCTAGTTATATAAGACGATTCTAAATGATCCTTGTGATTTTATTGAATAAAGAAATTTTGACTTTGACTTTGACTTTGAATGGAGCTAAAAACTAATTACTTATTTCGTGATAGTGTTCCTGACAAACTGACGTTTGAAATTTTAAATGTTGTTTCGATAAATGCATGGACATTGATGCAAGTAATTTCTGATGTAAGTAGGTACGTTTACTAGGAATAAGACAGTTTTGCATGTTTATAGAGAATACTTCCTAGGAACTCAAACAAAGGAAAACGCGGGAACGGGAGCATGTCATTGACCTGCCCTGTTTTCTTATAATGAAGTTTTATAAAAGCCTTACCTATATGTCTAACTGAAGTCGGGAAGGAAACGAAGTTTTCGTTACAGTAAGAAAAAATTTAAGAAGTTGGAAATATAAACATGACCGGAAGGCCTAAGGAAGCTTATTTTGGACGGAGCTACCAAATAAAATTGAGGTCAAGATCGCAGCTTAAAGAAAAGCATTTGATTTTACATTTTAGAGTCGTAAGTTTTAACTCCCAAAACTTTTTGACTATGCTCGGTATTACGTTAGCTAGCCCAATTACGATTAGGTAAGTCACGATCATTGTCCCCGTGAGCGAGCAAGTGCAGCCCGGGCGGGGGTGTGAGCGGCGGGGGTGGATCGATGCGGGGCGGATCTGGTTTTTTCGGACAGTATACCACCGGAGGGTGAACAACCCTGCGTTACGTAAGGCGCGGTCGATCGCCACGGGCATGCGCGCACCCCAGCACCCTATCCTCTCAATACCGGTCTCGCGCGCCCACCGAACGGACGTGCCTTTTCTTTTACCGCGTTTTTCGTTTCCCTTTCGTTCTTTCCGTTTATGATTTGAGCCATGTCGAAGGGAGACGGCGAACAACAGAATGGCTCCGGCGAGGAGTCCAAGACTAACCTCATCATCAACTACCTGCCCCAGAGCATGACTCAGGAGGAGATCAGGAGTTTGTTTTCGAGCATCGGAGAGGTGGAGTCTTGTAAGCTGATCCGGAACAAAGGGGCTGCATTTCCGGACGCATTGAACCACGCGCTGCATGGCGGCGGACAGAGCCTGGGCTATGCCTTCGTCAACTACCACCGCCCCGAAGACGCGGAGAAAGCGATCGGAACCCTTAACGGACTCCGCCTACAAAACAAGACAATTAAAGTGTCATACGCCCGACCCAGTAGCGAGGCCATCAAAGGAGCGAACCTATACGTCTCCGGCCTGCCCAAGACGATGACACAGAGTGAGCTTGAGCGCCTCTTCAGCCCGTACGGCCGCATTATCACGTCGAGGATCCTGTGCGAGAACTCCGGCGGGCGCCCCTTCAACGGAGGAGAGCAAGGTCTGTCTAAAGGCGTCGGTTTTATCAGATTCGACCAACGCGTCGAGGCCGAGCGCGCGATCCAGGAACTGAACGGTACCGTACCCAAGGCGGCAACTGAGCCGATCACGGTGAAGTTCGCAAACAATCCGAGCAACAACGGTAAGGCCTTGGCTCCTCTAGCGGCATACCTGCCAGCCGCGCTGCGATTTCCGGCGCCTCTAGGCCGCTTCAGTTCCGGCAAGTCACTGCTAGCTATTAACAAAGGTTTGCAGCGCTACAGCCCTCTAGCGGGCGAGCTGCTGGGCGGAGTCCTCCCCGGCGCTGTAGGCTCCGAGTGGTGCATTTTCGTATATAACCTGGCCCCGGAGACCGAAGAGAACGTGCTCTGGCAGCTGTTCGGTCCGTTCGGCGCCGTCCAGAGCGTCAAGGTGATCCGAGACCTGCAAACGAACAAATGCAAGGGCTACGGGTTCATAACCATGACAAACTACGACGAGGCCGTGGTGGCAATCCAGTCGCTGAATGGCTACACGCTGGGCAATCGCGTGCTGCAAGTCAGCTTCAAGACCAACAAGATAAAGACTATCTAAGCGGCTCGCAGCGGCCCGTAGGACGGCACAGCAGGCGCGCACCCATACATGCCGACTCCGCATCCGCATGGTCCGAAGTCATTTCGTGAGCAACCTTGAAGCGGCTGTGAAGCTCCAGGACTCGACTGTCTTCCGGTGGCTCGCCCTCCGGCGGGCGTTTTTTAATCTAGAATGTTCGATATAGTATCGCTCTTGTGCGGCCCTTTGTACCGCTCCTGCCGCCATTTTCCCGGTGATCTAGAACCAAAATTGGGTTAAGTAGTGAGGCTATCAAAATGGCGGACATCCGCTTAGCGCGTCGCGCATGTCCGGGTAAGATGGCGGCCGACCGGCGCCGTCGAGCACGCAATAATACTTTAAGAGCATGTGATGCTCACTCAGGCCAGACTTGAACCATATATTGGTAATAGTCAATAACAAAATAATGATATTAAACTTCGCTTATGAACGGTTGTGGTTATCGAGAAATAGTTTTCGAATATAATAAAAAAATAATATTAGCAATAATAGCCTAAATGCTATGCTCCAATTTTGTATGCGATCATATCGTATAAGTAACTACTGTTTCGTACATACGTTAATGTAAGGGCCGAAGTCGACTCGGATCGATCAATAATTGCCAAATATATCGACGTATGTTCATCCGATTCGCTCACTCGATCACTCGTAGCTATATAGTACTGCAGCCGTCGAGGCTACACATCCGAAGTCAAATAGTGTTATATTGTTAAAGATTCGAAGATATATATTAATACGTATATTTTAATCATATATTAAACTTAAGGATGAAAACTAGTCAAACTGTGATAGGTTTTGATAAAATTTTAAAATCGGCGAAACAGCGCGACGGTGGCTTCCGCCGGCGGAGTGGTAGTTAGGTTAGAAATTTTTGAGATAAATTTTGAAGACGTAATACGCTTAATGATATATTCATCGTCATTGTCGTATGTGATCTGGGATTGACACGCGACCGAAGCCACAGCGCTCCGGATAACTCCGTAGGGGGAGGGAATCGATGCAGCCAGCTCCCGGGCACCGGGAACAGCCGGGCCCGGGAGCGAACGAGACGGGACTAGTCGAGCTCGCCACGAGCACATCAACTAACGCGGAAATGGTGTCATGCTAAAACACCAATAGTGTATCGGAAACTCGATGCATAAATAAACCAATCGGTACCTGTAATAATTTAATGTATGGATGCGAACCTGCGTCTATTCGAAGTAGGCTTTAATTGTCTTAGTCTAAATAGAAATTTGTAAATAGAAAAGTTGTTTAATTGTTAATAAAAGTAAATGAAGCCGCGTCACAGCGTCACCAGTCACAATATATCAGATAATCTCGACCCAACATGACCTATAATGAACATCGAACTTGAATAGATTTAATATTGTGCCGTCCTAACGACCCTAAAACGATTTTTGTAAAAAAATATATACTTGATATATGTAAAAACAGTTTTGTAACATTTCAAATATTAATAGGTACTCATAAAATAACCAAAGATGAGATTAAAAATTAAATTTACAAGTATTTATATATTTATTGTAAATGTAAAACGTGCAATAACTAATAGTTGGTAATTTAATAAAAATATATTAATTAAATAAATGGCTCGAAGAGATGTTTGACAATGAAAATGTCAAGTAGAGGGATTCGGCATAAGCCGAGTTTGTTTACTATTTATTGTAAACTATTCGTTTATCCGCGCGAATCACATTTTCTTCTTCCTAATTTAAAAAATACAAAAAAAATGCTTATTTTTCATACAGCTTAAAAACGCTTACATTTCTATTTGAGTAGGTATTATTAGTAGATGTATTTGTGTTTAATTTAGTCAATTCGTGAGTTACCTGTTTCGTTCGTCAATGTCACGAGATGATGTTCGGACGAAACATATGAATGTTTAATTTAATTACTTTAAATTATTATATTTACTATAAAAGTGGGAGGAGGATTAAATGTATGTGACAGCACAATTATTATAATTATATTTTATCCATAGTTTCTTAGGTTATTATTAATATAGTTGTTGTATTGTATTGTGTTAAGGTACATGAAAATAATCAATCTTTGCCCAAAAATGGATTATAAATTTAATCAAAGTATTGATCATTTTCATGTCTTATCTGTTTAGATTTAGTTACTCATTTTAGTGTACGTGCAATCAACGTATTTTATGTCTATTTATCCTAGGTGTGTTTAAATTATTTATTGTTAGTATTTAACTTGAAATACCAGTTCGGAAGGACCTGAATTGATTTATTTATTAGGAAAATTATATCGGGCGATAAAGATCGGAAAAGATACTGTTTTTGAAAATTATACTCTTATTTGTAAAGAAATAAAGTCAGTTTTTCTTTCTACTAGATATTTGCAGAATGTATAAGCAGGGGCAAAAGTGAGCGAACTGTAGAACGAAGAAGATATTTCTGTCCGCCTCTTGAAGCAATCATTTTATTTAATAAATAAGTAATAATAAGTAGAAGTAACATCGGAACTGACTTTATTTTATAAATAAATACGGAACATACACTTACCCACTCGGTTCGATTCGTTGGTTTGAACGTTGTTTGTATGAAAGATAGGAATACGTCGTTTGAATCGAAACAAAAAACACCAAATATTAATAATAACTCATCGACTTTTTAGGTAATAAATAATATTAAAAGCAAAATATTATGGAAAGGATCGTAAGTCGTTCGGTAAGCTAGTTTATGTCACTTACGCTAGTAGGGCGTTTTGCGCGTAACCCTCTCTTTCGGAATAATTAATGATAAAAATAATAAATAGTGCTCAATAGTGTAGTGGGCCCCGGCCGGGTAGACGTTACGAAAAAGCAATAAATAAAATTGTGAATTTTACTAATAAATCATTTTTCTCGCGGGTAACTTACTTGATATTTTTGTATGTATTTAATATATACTGTAATTCATATCTTCATAGCGGTAAGTGGCAGGCGCGCAAAATGTTCTGCTCAAAATAGGTTAAAATTTTAATAGCTTACAAAATCTATACAAACACTCTAAAAAACTTTCTCTTATATCGCTCTATATAAATTAAATTTTATTTAAATTATCTGTAAAAATAAAACGTGTAAAATTTTAAAGATAATATTGTAAAAGCTATTAAAAATTTAATCAAACTGACTTGTATCTGAAGGAATATTATAAATACTGCTGCAGATACAATAGTCAACGAGAAACAAACCCCAGTAAGTGACAAGGGAGAATCAGACCTATTATCATAGCATACGGCTACTTTTTGAACGGTGTTTTGACGCATTTTTTATGAAAAATTTAAGATAAAGTAAATATTTAAAACTAATTAATTGGCAACACAGAAACAATACTCTAAATACGCATAGGCTAATTACAATGTGGCTGTGAAATTAGCAAAATAAAGGTGTACAATTGAGACGAAATTGTCTTAATATTTAATGATTAAGTCAAATAACAGAACAGAGAAAAATTTATATATTCAAACACTACAATTTTTGATAAGACACGCTGAAAAGCCGTGCTTCGCTAAAACGCACGCGAAAATAAATATTTAAATAAACGATGAATATTTTAGTTTCTCTGTTCTGTAATTAAAATCATGCACTCGCGCGTACAAATGGTCGAAAGCCCATAATAATAAGTAAATCAATTGAATACCACGCGGGTGACTGTCCAAACGGTGATAGATAGAGTTGGGATAAAATCTAGAGTTTCTAAGCAGATTTCGTGTACGGAACACTCGGTCACAGCACAAAGCGATTCGTGGCCGAGACATTCCCATAGATAAGACACAAGAAATCAAATCTTCCATAGGAATAAATAAGTTTTAAACTTGCGCGTGAAATATTTCAATGTCGCGTTTCGCAATGCTCAATCCAAAGCGCGGCTCGCGGCCTCCGATAGATAGTTACAATCGATTGGAATATTTCCAGCGAAGCACTCGAGACATCGACTAAATGTTTACTGAACCCTAGATCCGCACAACCTTCTGCGCTGAAGGCTGTTTTATAAAATTACAACTTAAATACTTGCTCATCGTGTACTTCCTTCGTATTTTGGATCCGTTTCTCTAGTCGTAGCTTTTAGATATTTCGATAATTTTATAAATACAGCCCCAGCGAGTATCCTGCGCACGATCATCGCTCGATTGTCGATACCGTCGTCTTCTTGTGACGTAGCGTGATCCTACATCATTATAGACAGTGAAACAATGCGGGCTAAACTACCGGAAGACTAAACGTTGACTTGAACCGACTAAGCTTTCAAATAATCGTTTTTAAACAGGACTCGTCGACGTCGGGTAAAACAGATTGCAATAAATATGTAAATAAGGGCACGGTCCAGGTCGGGTAAGAGTTAAATTACCAATAGTTTCGAATTTAAATTATTAAATATCATGTAATATCAAATTCACTGTCTATTTATTAGAATTTGTTCTCGGTGTTGATTCCTGACTGCACGGTTCGGTCCCTCCCCGCCAGTGTTCATCCTGCCGAGGCGGAGTCCAATGTACCTGATAGTGTGACTATCGTTCGAAACTAGTCAAAACGACGCGAATTTTTCACATTAATAAATCAAAAGCGTGGTGGGAGCGAACCCCGAATGCAGAGTAGCATGTGATACTCCTTGTACCTACTTAGTCATTCATAACATAACGCCTGAGAAGGGACATAGACGTGATCCTGTCATGATTTCCCTAAATCGCCCTAACTTCCGAAATACTCGATGTAAGTTAAGAAGTAATTAGAAAAATGCATCGTAAGATAAGATTCTCAAATATAAAAGTATTGAATAAGTATTTTAACATCAGTTAAGATGTACTTAGACAATGAAAGCAATGATATTTATAATGAAATTATGAGATTCGGTCAGCCAAATTCATTCGTATTAGCTGACTCCACTTTGATACAAAATACGTATTTTATAAAATTGAAAAAAAAATATGCAAAAAAAGTTTAAAAAACACTTAAGATCTTCCGGTTTAATAAAAAAATTCAATGTTAAAATAAATTTCATTTTTGTCTTTTTATGAATTATTGTAATAATTAAGAAGTAGATTGTATGTGTTGGTCGTATTAACCGATTTAGTTGATATTGTACCTAATCATTAGGTATTTCTATATTATATCTTATTGTGTCGATTTAAATAATTAATTACCTCTTTAGCTTTTGTGAGGAATATTTGATTTGCACAAGAAATAGTAGTGATACCGGACGTGGCTGGCCAACTGCAAGCTTCCACATTTATGAATTAATTGATCGTAAATTTAGAAATTTTCAGATGGCCACTAGTAAAATTATATCAATTATCGTAAGTTGATATAATTATACAAAGCGTTCTTTAAATTTACAGTTTTAGTGTCGTCGTTAGACTTAAATGTTGTTCCCAATAATTTGTAAGATCGTTTAAGTGGAGTTTGTGAAATTTTCCAAAATTGTATTTATTATTGAGAATGCGTCTCGACGAATGCGTTAGGTTTTGAAGAATTTCTACAACCCTCATACTTTTTGGAACTAGAAATTATAAATTACTCATTCCTAAATTAAGAATTAATAACCAAATATTTACACCTTGTCGTAGTTTCTTGGCTGTTTTTAAATTAATTCATTAATATTTTCACGTAATTTCAGTGTCTATAATTATTAATTTATTGGAATAAAAATAATGAAAAAAATATGGGAAAAAATGTTGTAAAGATTCTTCTCCACTTTATACAATAGTTTTTACGATATGATATTTAATATCCTCAATGGTTGTAACTATACATTTCTTGTTCTAAATATATAAAAAACCCATAAAAAGTTTGTTTCTTTTACACCTCAGTACCGATTTTAGCATTCCTTGTAAATAAATTGAATAGATTTCTTGATATTGAATAGTTTCGCTAAATAATATTGAATTATTTAGGTAAGTAAATTAAACATTCAGTCAAAACCTATTCATTTTAATGTAAAAAATCAAAGGACCATTATTCTATTCATTTATTGATAAAATCAACTAAGGATCAATGTGCTAGAATTTTATTAAATCTATAAAAACATAAGTAGGTAGGCCGTAATATCATCTTTTATGTAAACAAACAGTAGTGAGCATTTTGCTTTTCCAAAAAGTGAGCAACAATTTTAAAAATATCATTGTAGCACAGCTGATTCTTTTGTAACATGGCACCCCTATTGTGACAAGTGATGCCACCCCATAGACACCCCGTTCGAGGGGTGTTTTGTTATTTTAATGGCAGGTCCAGTTGAGCTATTCTTTCACTGAATATTCTTTTAAAATAAATTTTCAATTTTACTCTTAAAAACCTATTTTTAGCTGTATTTTTACGTAATTTTATTTAGTTTGCTGTGACAACAGAATTACTATCAACGTCTTGAGTGAAAAAGAGTGCAGCCACCATTTTCGATTTTCGGAAACATAGCTATTTCCAGAGATAACAGAGATATCTCGTAAATTCCATTCCCAAAGGTAGTACCGAGGTAGGAACTCGTAAATTCGAAATCTTCGATTCAGTCCCCTGACGCTGGATGTATCAAGTTTACCCCAAAAGTAT
The DNA here is from genome assembly GCA_947859175.1 of Gandaritis pyraliata. Taxonomy (NCBI): domain Eukaryota; kingdom Metazoa; phylum Arthropoda; class Insecta; order Lepidoptera; family Geometridae; genus Gandaritis; species Gandaritis pyraliata. The sequence continues at coordinate 6,494,297 of OX401876.1, read as the reverse complement.
GACGTCAGCACGAGGCTACTGACCTTTAGGGACCCGGGAAGTACTCGTGGAAGGGGGTGAACGACCCCTGAGTTTTGGGGTCGTATTTTTTTTTGGATCTCGTGCCAATTTTATTGAGTGGTATTGGCAGTTTACTAAAGGTTTTTTTTTTAATATTAGACTATAGCTTTCGTCCTGTTCATTTTTCGGGATAAAAAGTAGGCTATGTTTTAATCTAGTTTACGAACTATATAACCAGATGAGTTTCAGCCAAATCGAATCAGTAGTCGCAGCATCATTGAAACCATCGATTAAGAAATTTTGGTCCATGGTATAAGACATGTAATAAACTTGCGTGTTTTTTTTTCTAATTTTACTATAGGTAACCAAAACTCTCTTGTACAAAAAATGTTGAAAACATCATAAAACCTATCTTTTTGAATATCTGAGTACAAACATTAGTCACGCTAAACAGCTGGGCTCGGGACTCCGGAACGGTGCCACTACAAATATTTTAGCAAGGGGAGTAAGTACAGCCAACGCCATAAATTAAAAAGGCGAGATATACCTATTTAAAAATGTTTTATGACTGAATACTAGCTTTTTATTTTCTTTATCCAACTATAATAATGACAGGCGTCACAGCTCAGTCGGTACTGGATCTGCCTTCCGTGCTGTGGGTCGTGGGTTCGATCCCCACCAAGAACAAACATTTGTGTGTGGCAAAACATAGATGTTTCTTCTATGTCTGGGTGTTACTATGTATTATAAGTATGTATTTACAAAAAAAAAAGTATATAAGTATTCTATCAGCATCTAGTTCCCATATTACAAGCTTTGCTTAGTTTGGGACTAGAGGGCGTCGTGTGAAATGTCCATGAATATTTATTTATTTATTAATAATGAAGTTGAAAATCTCTATCTTGAAATTTTTCTACGCGCAATGCCAGTGCTGTCAAACGGTGAAGGAAAACATCGTGTGAAAACCCTTGGCTTAGTCAGCTCCGCACGTATGTACGTGTTTCGTGTGGATAGACAGTAGGCTGAGAGGATGGTATAGGTACAAGTCTACTGCATCTGAACATGTCCCCGACACTGCAGCGACCGTACACCGGGACATGGGGACCAAGTGACGTCTGACGCTGTATAAATCCAATCATGACCAACTCTTGCCTACCTACCTGCTGGGTTTGTACCTATGTACCTTGCCTATCTTTACCTCTACCTACCTACTGTATGTTTTGCTGGAAATAAATATTTTTCATTTTCATTTTTCTTAAATTTTCGGGAATTTTTTATTACACAAAAAGTTTCGAAAGAGATCACCATACACCCTGTACATAGATTGTATTGAACATTCCTCCAACCCTTCTGTCAATATTAATTAGCGAAAATAATTGACAGGTAACCCCAAAGTCCAGACAGCTATTTGTGGACCATACTAACTACCCCCTTATAGGGTGGTAGAACACCCCAATAAGGGGTAGATTTAGATAACAAAAGGATTGTATTGATATGTATCAGTACAACGCAAAATAATCACTTTTATAATTTTTTTTTAATTCTACGAAGCAGCTACGTTATAGTGCTTTATAGTATTCATTTTATTTATAAAATATGTTTTAATATTTCGAAGAAAATTTTTTTTATGGTAAGAAAATCTTTGTCGTACGTAGCTAATGTTATAGCAACCGACATGATTGACCGTAGAGCATCTACGCCGTAGGCGAATGCTACGAAATGCACCTACACAGGCGCTACGCTTTAGGGCCCTTATAAACTGACTGTTTTTCTCGTAACACATGAATCCTATCAAGGGTATTTATTGCAACTTGCAACAGGAAAGTAGAGAATATCTATTTATCTTTATACAGATAAGTACAGTACGTACAACGGATCATTATCCGTCTGAAGTGAGGTGCAATAATGATTGTGCATGTACTGTTGTGCGGAAAAATTAGCTTACCTCCAATTCACCCCAAAGTTGGTTCAGCGCTGATACTTCAAGAGGGACAAAGATCCTTTGTGATTACTATACTTAGTAATTAAAAATGTAGTAGGTATGTCCATATTGTCCGTACTAAAATCTCTCCTCTCCCCACGGAATCCTCTTAGTCTAAAATTAACAAATACTGCTTTTAAACTCCCTAATAAACCCCTACCGGTGTGCAATCCACCCCTAAGGCTCTAAGCTGACGTACCGCTACAAATCGACTGCTTATAACTATGAATAAATAAATAAATATTCATGGACATTTCGAACGACGCCCTCTAGTCTCAAACTAAGCAAAGCTTGTAATATGGGAACTAGATGCTGATAGAATACTTATATACTTTTTTTTTGTAAATACATACTTATAGTACATAGTAACACCCAGACATAGAACAAACATCTATGCTTGCACAAATGGTTGTTTTCAGTGGGGATCGAACCCACGACCCACAGTACAGAAGGCAGAGCTATTACCGACTGAGCTGTGACGCCTGTCTGCTTTACTAATAGACTGCTTTACATAGCTTTGCCTTCTGCGTTGTGGGTTCGATCCCCGCACAGAATATTCATGTAATGAACATAGAGGTTTGTCCTGTTTATAGTATTATTTCTGGGAAAAATGGCAAAAATTCAAAAACTTACGAGGTACTTAGTAATATAAAATTAGTTTTCATTCGATCGGATCATGATGGACGCGCCTCTGACTAGCTCCCTTGAACATCCTCAAGGGATCTTGATTAAATAATGGTATGGGTGCGAGTGCAATTGCATACAATATCCATGAGACTTTTTTTTACGTCACAGAAAGATGCAGTGCATTGCCTTACAGGGCACGTCCTCAGTGAATGTGCTATGTCAAGTCATGGAATTGTTATATGCAGAGGAAAGGAAACACTGTTGTCGGAGAAATGTTTCGTCACTTTTTTACATGACAAAAGTTCATCTCATACTAACACAATAAATGTAAGAAATCTACAATTTATATTATACTCAAGCCGTGCAGAAGGCCCAAAATAGTTGTATCTATGGGAGAGGCCTAAGTCCAGCAGTGGACTTCAACAGGCTGAAATGATGATGACTTCCTAAGTCAAAGAACCCTCCTGCTAAATTCTACTATTAATTTTAAATGCTTCTCAAAGCAGTCGTTTGATTATTTCAAGCTGTCAGTGTATAGGGACCCTAAAATCAGTTAGTAATTAGTATGATATGTGTGCAGTTCGTCTGTCCGGTCTGTCTGTATTGATTGGTTGCCATGGTTACTATTGAGCCGGCGGCAATCTAGTGTTGGGGTACTGTCGATAATATTCATTTTTTTTTATTCATAGTACATCCAACAAAGGTGACACGATAACAAGAGAAATGTCATGGCAATGGGCTTAAAACTATTGTGTTCCTTCAATTAGAGGATGCCACAGCATGCATTATAAAACTAATCAAACAGGTAGACAACAAATATTTGTTGTCTACCTGTTTGATAAGTCTTATAGAATATAGAATATGTATTCATAGAATAATATTATAACATCAACACAAAATATCAATCGTAAAACAATAGGAAAAAAGAACTTGGAGACAATGTTAATTCTAATTGAGATTCTAATGGTAGCCGATAGATGATTTTTAAAACGATATAGTGAATACTCCTGTTTTATTATACCCGGTATTTTGAAAGTGTTAATGAACATAGGAATTGATGTTTTAACCGTCTTCAAAAAAAGGAGGAGGTTCTCAATTCGGTTGTTTTCTTTTTTTTGTTACTTCAGAACTTTGTCTTTTATAAAGCGATTTGAAAAATAGTTTTTATTTGAAAGGATAAACTTTCTGATTGGTCATAATCGCTTCAGTAGATTGACGTTTAAAGTCAAAATAAGTGGAAAAAAACGCCATTACAATTATTAACAAAATCTTCTACAAGCGATCTCAAACAATCAATCTCGACTCGACTTATCACCCACATTATTTTATTTTTTTATTATTTTTCATTTTTACTTTTTTGTAGGTAGGTAATAACTTACCTGTTCTTATAATAAGTTACTTAAGTCATCTGTATATTTGCTGAGGACAAATAAAGAATTATCTTATCTTATCTTATCACATAATATTACACGCGCAATCGTTTGTTGCACCTAACTTCAGAGGGATAAAGATCCGTTGTTCGTAGGTACTGTACCTATTGCCAAGCTTTTTTTATCGATGTTTATTTTCCCCTCCCTATTATCTGTCGACAGAATGCAAACATTTCAATACAACCTACAATTTTATTATAACCCTATTGACGCGAACCTCCCAATGAAAAATACCATATTGCCTACAATATAGGACTCAAAACAGCTTAGCAAAATGTTTCAATATAAAGTTCCTTATGTATGGCATAGAGTTCAAAATCGCGTGTTTGTTTATGTATTAAGTAGATGGAAAAGGATTTATTATGTAGAAGACTATGTAGAGGGCTTGTTTGTTTTGACTAGGAAAAGTTAAAAGGTATTTGTATTTCTCAACTGTTTCATGTGTATTTTGTAAATACTGATTAGTCGAAATTTTCCTTTGAATAAACATTTTTCTGTTTAATATATTATTTATTTTTGTAGAATTTTTATAGCGCCGGTGGTCTAGCGGCAGCGACCCCGCCTTTCAATCCTAATGTCATGGGTTCAAATCCGGTCGTGCAGCACTGGGTTTTTCTACTTGAGAAAATATGTGCAATGCCAGTGCTCTCAAACGGTGAAGGAAAACACCATGAGGATACCCGCCTACGTGGAAGGCTGTCCTACGCTTCGAATACGGTTCGTGGTCGCCATTCAATAACATTTGTTCGGGAGATTGATATTATATAAATCAAAATCAAACTAGGTAGGTACTGTTAGAATAGTTTATTACTAAAACCATAACTTACTTATTATTACCATTTATGAGATGATTACCGACCTCGCACCTGAAGATATCTGTACCTGGAATTAAAACATCTATGTAAGTATGCAATTTTTATAAACAATACATATTTCGTATTAAAAACGACATTTTTACGCTTTTTTTTATTCAACTAAGAGATGCAACAAGCTGATGGGCCACCTGATGTTAAGTGGTAACCACTGCACTGCCTCACTGAGCACGTCCACTAAGGATGTGCTCTGTTATGCATCACTCTGAAACATGTCTCATGTGCGTGTAATAGCACCAGCACCCATACCCTTCGCACAGCACACAGCGATGCGACATCACTGTGCACACTGATAGGTGCTGGTACTGAACCCGGCCAAACGACCACACAACAAGCTATACTACTACCCCCCTTTCAGTCATAAAAATCATGGTACGAAAATTCGAACCATGATGATACCATGGTTACCAAGGAGGCAAGGACGTGTCCGGTGAGGCAATGCACTGCATCCTACTACTAAAGTATGAACTTACTCTGATGCTTGAGGGTATGCTGGCGTAATGCTTTGATGCTGTCGAAGGTTTGACGGCAAATTCGGCACTTGTAGTGATAGCTCACCGCCTGTCGAATATAAACATTGTTATGTTTTAACGCCATCTAGCACGCTACTTAAGAACTACTCTGTAATGCGCACGAATCCCGATAGATGGCACTTTCACAAATCGATAAATCCTAGATCGCGCAAGCAAGATACAAAATAAAAAATTGAATTTGAATTTATCCCTCTGAAGTTAGGTGCAACAAACGACTGCGCATGTACTGTTGTGCGGAAAAATTAGCTTACCTTCAAATGGAGTCGAAATGGCTTCTGCGCAGATACTTCAGAGAGACAAAGATCTGTGATTACTACAAGTATGTATTGTAAGTTTGGTTTAAAAATCACTTGAGTAACGCTTAAAAATACTTACGTCAGCCAAAATGGTAGATATGATTTTCCTGTATCTCCGTATATCGAGAGATGAGTGTGTTTTGAGATGTGACAGTAGATTGTACACCGACACGTATGTGCGAGCACATATTGGGCACACTAGTGCTTCTGTGGAATAACAATATAGTTTGTAATATTCGTGGACTAATAACACATAATTGTTTAATGGCGACGCCATAAATTCCCAAACTAAACAAAGCTAACATGGCTATTATAACTAATATAGAAACTAGATTGCTGATAGAATACTTGTTATAAATATATACTTACTAGCAGTTACCCGCGACTTCGTTCGTACGCGTCTACAGTTTCCGTGTACATTATATTATCTGTGCGTGTACCGAGCGGATACTTCTTTGAGAAACTTGACATTACACCTCATTACACCTAACTCGTACCTACTGGAATGTCAAACGCTAGTCGTTAGACCAAAGAGGTAGTACTACGCCCTGTCAAACTGACGTGACATGACATGACAATGAAATCCTCTTGCCAATTGGCGCTGCTAATCCTTTTCGTTCATTTTATCCTGTAGGTCCTGTTAATTATTCGGGATAAAAAGTAGCCTATGTGTCAATCCAGGTTACGAACTATATATGCCATGTTTCATCCAAGTTGGTTCAGTGGTTTCGACGTGATTGAAATACAAACATCCAAGCATCTAAACTTTCGCATTTATAATATTAGAGCGTGATATGTCAACTCCGTAAGTTGAAACTACTTACTGTTCTTCAGTTTCTTAGCGGGCCGAGAGGAGCCTTGGAAGCACGACGCACACACTCGACAACATGTCAACTCTTTCAGGTACATCTTTGCTTCTTCATCGGCTATTTCAGATGATTCACCTTCCTTCTTGCTGTAATAAATATGCGAGACAATAAATCAGAAGATTTTGCTAAAAACTTTTCAGTATGGTTAATAACAACGCCATCTATAGAAAGAAAGAAAGAAAGAAAGAAAAAGCTTTATTTGACAACACATCGTAATACAAACATAAAACAAAAGTACCTAGAACTATAATAATATGTTGCCAAAAAGGTGGCAGCTCAGCATAATTGTTGAGTTGCTAAAAGAAAAGCAATTCAACGCTGATTTTCAGCTGAACCCAATCGAGTGACGGCTTACCTACGCCAGACCAAAGCACCAACAATCCGAGTTTGACAGTACAGTCTATCGATCTATCGATATACAATAAACGCAAAAATGAGACCTGTAAACAGTAATAACGCCATCTATTGATAAGCAGCAAAAGACGAAGTAGTCTCAGAAACAAGTAAGCCGAATTTAATAATAACGCCAAAAGATGGCGCTGTTTCCGACGTTTTAGAACTGCACAGATGTTTTAGAAAGCTGAAGGGGTAGTCAGACAGAGGTGTACATAATATTTGACACATGTATGCTTGTTTTTATTATATCGAGAATTCCTTATATGACAAGTCACAAGCTCCACAATAAAACTTTAGAATAGTAATTTTAGTAAAATTGATTCATACCGTTTATCAATCAGTCCATAAATGGCAGATAGTGCTTCCTTGGGCTTAAAGACAACCAGAGCTTCGCCATCTTTGTGGTTCTCCTGAAAAATAATAAGATATTTTTATGGTTTATGGAGATTTAGTTGACTAGCAACAGTCAGCACTATCACACACACACACTAGTGATTATGCGAGTGATAGTAATCATAATCATAATTCTTTTTTCAATAAAATCACAAGGATCATTTAGAGTTGTCTTAATAAGGTGATTCTAGGAGCCAGTTCCACGCGACCAGCGAGTTCGCGTTGTGTTTCGCAATCAGGATTAAAACCATTTTATTGACAAAATAAGCTATAGTGGTAAGGTATATGGTAAGGCAAAACCAGTGATTGGTTGAATATTGTGCTTTGGAATGGCATAAGACAAATATTACATTACCTCACCAAGATGGATTTTATCAGCTTACCTTGCTCAATATAGCTTCACTGGAATGTCCAGAGCTCCATTTCTTGCGATTTCCAAGTATGTAGTTGTTAAGAACTCTTTTCTCCTTGTATCTCGGCAGCACACATTGGAATATCTCCGATTTTTTATCTCCATCTGTGTTCTCGACTGTGGTCTTGCTCCAGATTGTAGTTTCTACTGCACCTGGAAATAAGTCATGGTCTTATTAGTCATTGAAGGCTCCTCATAAAAAACAAAATAGGATGGCAGGAGCTGGTCCACAACAGCATGGAGGATGCTGGAACATTGCTGCCATCAACCCAAAGTCCTTCTCCATTACTTTGAGGCTGACTGGGGTGGGGCTAGCATGGAGACAACGTACAATGTGGGACTTCAGTGCCATCCGTTGCCATCTCATTTTTAGTTGATATGCAATTTTTAATGACCATGTTTTAGTCATTATAAAATTTTAGAAGTTTCGGATGAGATTGCCAAGCTTCCAGCTAAGCTGTATAAAACATGGTTCGTACCACTAAGTTTATTCACAACATTCTTGAAAACCGCAGTCCTAGTGGACTTCTTCGTATCTCCTCGTTCCGGCTTTAAGATCTCATCGCAATACTTAAAGTGCTCCAAGCAGACTTTATTCCAGTTTGTGAGTCGTTTTTTATCACTTTCATTGACTTTTACAGCCCTTACTGGTAAGCAAAGAGGATCGTCATAGTCAGGAATACGAATGTTGAGCCTCTTTCGACTTGCATACTGTTCTTTAGGTACAACATGATGGTAATACCGAACAGTTTTGGTCACATTGGCATTCGTTGGTGGCGCTATGTGGGTGATTTTTGTTTTTTTCTGCTGCTGCATTTTCTTTTTATTTAGCTCTTGGATATCTTCAGTGGGGTCGTAGTCTGAATCATCTTCTTCTTTCTTCCGCTTCTTTCGCTCCACAGGTTTAGGTGAAGCTTGCTGGACGAGCAGGTTATGTAGCTGGGGTGCATCGACTTTCGGGGCCAGTGTCTTGACACATTGCTGCACGATTTCGGCATCTTCTTCCAGGTATTCTATTTCATCGTCGAACTCAGCCATTCTTGAGAGTTATGTAGTTATTCTCGCTAAACTTTCACTCAATATTTTATTTAGACAACAACAACACAACAATTTCAATAAAAATCAAAATACAAACAAAACCAGAGAGCAGAGCCCTAGACTAGACAGTAGACAAAGGTATTTACATTCTCTTTGGTAGACAACACATTATACGACATTTTAGAGCAGAGGGGATTAGACACAGACAACAGAACACTCAAATCAAGCACAAGCGAGCAAAGCCAACCATTGAGCTTTCTGGATCAGAGAAGCCAACTTTAGCAAAACACAAAATATTTTCCTTATTGAATGAAGCTTTGCCTGCTCTCAGGAGCGAACAAAAAAAAAAAATTGAATGAAGCTCATCGAAGCAAACAACTGTGAAAGATTTTTGATTATTTTTTTTTATACCTACTTGTTTGTTCGATTCGAGTTCTCTATTGTTTTGCAAAATAGAGTTCCGTTTCGAAATGTACTAACTAGTATGAGAACATAAACCTCCCGAGCCATTATAACCATGCAATAACCGACACTTTTCCCTTTCCCCTGTGCTTGAATTTTCCAACAGGCCCTACCTATGTAGACTTTTGAGCAAAACAGGGGAATATGTAAGTTTTAGCGATTACTCGCGTTCCCTTGGTCCTAAGAGATATCGAATGGTGTCTACGGATTTGTCTCATTAAGGCGGAGAGGATTGTGTAGTCTCATTGATATTGGAAGGAGTAAATTTTTGGGAATAAAATTAAAATTAATTTCCCCTCTTTTCTCTCTTTCACTCCCCCTTTTTGGAAATATTTTTTACACCGTCTTGTGTAGAATGAAGTCTTTAGCGTTTTTCTCAAATTTGATTGAAATCCGGTGATAAACAACGCTACAGCAAACTTTCCTCCTCTTCAAATCCCCCAATCAAAAATCGCGGTCGACAAAAGTTTTTGAATAAATCAAGGAAATTGTGTGCCTATTTTCGTCCAAATCGGTTGATAAATGCGACATCTAGGCGATTACTGACAGACAGCCGGAAAAAAGCATTATTGGCCAATCTCGAAACTGAGACGCTTCGCTCGCTCGGTCAATAAAGTACGGAAAAAATCTGGGTAATTTATATTACCCAGATAAAATGAATTAAAATGCTTCCTTTTCTTATGAAAAGGAAGCATTTTAATTGACAGCAATCTCCCCTGATGTTATTTTTCAATGCTGTACCTACCCACATACGATGATACGGACGATACATTTATAACTTATCTATGTATTATGTGGATAAGTAGGTACATCGATATACCTACTTGTGACTAGGTAGATTTGTCATCAGTAAAAGGTCGTGGTCACTGTTATCAGGTTATGATTTCCTATCATTATACTATCACAAAACCACTTAAATCAATCACTTGAGATAGCACGATAACATAAAAACCCTTTTCTGGGATTCCTGTAAAATACAGTAGGTAGGTACCTACTTACCTGTTAGACATAAACTACGGTAGGTAGTGCTCATTTTTTTATTTATTATAATCACTGCAATAGAACACAAAAACTTAACACCAGTCTTAAAATAAAACAAGATAGTATAGGTACCTGCTTACCCACTAAATACAATCTCAGATCGTTTGGCTTTAATGAAACGGGTTCGACTGACTGAAGTTCTGACTCATGAATGGGGCTTTAACTAGAACAGAGCTAATACTCACTGTAAGTGCTAAGTATCGTATTATCTCTTCATCATAATAATGAAAGCTGTCCCATCGTGAACACTAATTTTCAAAGTTATTTTACTGATTAATCTTCAAAGCTGAATTTAATAATAAATAAATAATAAATAAAGATGGGACTGATACATTTTATAGTGAAATACGCATTATTTTTGTTTAATTTAATTTTTACGGTAGGTATGTGTGTATTTTGTGAATTTGTGCGTTGGTTATAAAAGTAATGGGCAAAGAAAAATCAAGCAATATAAAATGTACAGTTGTGTTCACATTTATATTTTGAAATCAAACATTTTATTGAGTAGATAGAGAAACAGTGATAATTTTTTTTTTACCTGACTCAATTATTAAAATTTGTTACAGGGTCTAGGCATAGCGCTAATTGTAGTAGGGGTACTCGTTCGTCTTAAACTGTTTGAGTTACAACCCGATGATGTTGTTAACGATGAAGAACTCGAAACCGTGATAGAAGCACTTGCAACATATATTATTGTTTTGGGCTGTGTTGTATTCATCATAGCATTTACAGGATGTTGTGGAGCTGTCACTGAAATAAAATGCCTGCTCGTTACAGTAAGAAAAACAGTGGTTTACCCACTCAAATTTATTTTTATTTTTCAAGTAAAAAGTAACGATCAAAATCCGCTTGAGCTGAAGAATAAAATAAATAATATAACTTATACTTACTTGGTTTATTTTTAGTATTCATAGATAATTCTTTTTCAGTATGCAATCACTATTTTCATTTTACTAACTGCAAAAATATACTTGACGATAGTGTGGAATAAGGATATTAACTCGCTTCGATACACCGTTAAGGATTATATCAATAATGCATTTGATGAGCCTGCTTATAATGTGACAATCCATTTGATGGAAGCCTCGGTAAGAATTTTTTTACTTGACACAATAATCTAGTAGGATTGCAAGTTTGCAACCTACCGACATAACTTAACTGATTAGAAATTAGGCTGTTTCTACCAATATAATCAAGTGAATAATCAATTTAACCTGGAAACGATTAGTTTAAACTCCGATGAATGTTTCCTATGAAGTTTATTATTATAAGAGACTTGGTAAACAAAATGATCATATCATTTGTTTTTATTTTTAGTTACACTGTTGCGGGACTACAGGTCCAGATTCATACGAATTTCTACCACCAACATGCTGTGCCTTAGAATCGAGTGAAAGTATTATCAGTGCTGATAATGCTTGTCTATTGGAAAATGCATTTACTGTTGGTTGCTTGGAATTAATTGATAGCTTTATTGCCGACATTGCGCAAAAACTCAAAACGGTTCTTATTGGGATTATAGTATTTGAAGTAAGTTTAAAAGAAACAAGTAAAAGAATAGAAACAACTCTTGTTTCCGTCATATGAGTTTAATTATTAAAACTGCTGAGGAACAAATGTTCTCGAATGGTGACTATGAGCTTGAAGGCCAAGCTTTAGAATTATTCCCACCCGATGAACTGACGGAACTGATATTATCAGGAAGTCGGTGAATAGAGAACACCCAAAAACATTTTATCTTAATTTATGACTGAATGAGAAATAGTTGAGTACCTACCTACTTTAGTAATTTACATTAATGTCCTTTCAGACGTTGGAGCTTGTTGCAGCAGTTTATTTATGTACTTGTACAGGAATAAATTATAACAATAGAAAATAAAATAGTTTGTTATTATTACTTATTTTATTATTGTACAAATATAATAAAACATAAAAGGATTCGGTCCATAATAATTTTCTTAATTAAGACCAGTATACAACTTAATCCATACCTAGTAGCTTCCATCAAACCTTGTAAACATAATGGTGCTCCCACTCTGGCTGTTACAAAATGTTTACTAACAATAGTAAACAATGACTTTTGTTTATGTCCTGTGTTGTGTGCAATAAAGAATTAAGAATGACATGTTTCAACAAACATTTGATCACAAATTTTAGAAGATGTTTTCGTGTTGTAATGTTCGTAAACATTTGTTAAAAAATATAGAACATTTTGTTAACATTTGTCCGTAAACATTTATCCAGGTGTTCGGCAAAGCCATTTAGAACGCTTTTTCTTTTTTTGAAACAAAAAATAAATGCTAATCCAATGAGCATAATATCTTCTTCCATTTTCATGTTGTCGCTTCGGAACGTAAATCCAAACTGCGAGCCAATGTCATGTGGTCAAGTATTATTAAATGTTAGTAAACATTATCCATCAGTGTAGGAGCCCTCAAAACATCTAACAACTGCTAACAGAATGTGACAATTCCTAACTATGTTAGTAAATGTATTATTGTGGGAGCACCATAAAATAGATTCTCACATTCTATGACGGTAATAAATAATATTCTTTTTCTAAACAAGTTATACCGTCTAACTTTTATAGAAAAAAACTTTGATATCGCATAACTTAGGCGATATTTAATTGTATGTTAATGTATGCGGAACTCAAACTAGTATGGTCAACACATACTTAGCCAGTTTCATGAAACCATAGACAAATCAAAAGATTTTCTAGCAGTCAAGCAAGCATTGATTTCAAGCAAGCGACTCGACCATAGCAAGCAAAGCACAAGCCAAAGCAAGCAAGCAGTCAAGATAAAAGTCAAACAAAACAAAGTAATTTTGACAACATGTCGGACAAGTTCGTACTATTATATATTTTTATGATTGATTTTACTGATTTTACTTGGATTTCACATAAAAGTGCATGAAAACTGAAATGTTTTGCACTTCTATGCAATCGCATTAGTTACGATACAGTTCGAGCGAAAAAATTGCGTAGAATTGTGAAATATCGAAGTCACCCATGTGTTTAGTTTTTAGCATTTTCGATGAGTTATGCTGAAACAGTTTGTTTTCCTTGCAGTGAAGACTTGTTAGGCGATGATTTGGGAGACCACAGTCTTGCGGACTACAACCTTGGGAATGATGAGGAGGACCAGCTTCTTGCTGATGATTATGATGGAGGAATTACGCAGAATGTTCCGACGTCAGTAGAGGTTTTCAGAGAGTCGAGTGATATGGTCCCTTCTGATTATTCGGGGCACGGGATGGAGTATGGCCCTCAGGTAAACTCATTTTACACTCCCCAACACCATACACCTAGTTACATAGGTGAAGAAACATCTTGGAACTTGGTTTTTTTCATGACAAGAAAACCAAGTTTCTCATATTCCTATCATGCATAGCATTATTAAGATGCTCATGTTTCTACTAAAGAGTACAATGCAAATAATGTCGCTCGCTTGATTGACTGAAAAAACAAGGAGTTGGTCTCTGGACTAATTGTTATCTATTAGAGTCCTTCCTATGCAATATGTAGATGAAGTTGTGCCAACAAACCCTGCGCGAGCTGTGTAAACAAAAGCTTATATAATTCATATTATTTCAGCCTACTCCATACCAGCCAGTGATGGAGGCTGAATGTGTGGTTCCGAACATTGTTGTAGAGGTGCCTAATCTACCCCCCGTACACTCCACCTATGCTCCGTACGAACCGAGGCATTATGAGCCCGAGCACTCTGTTCCTTTAGCTATGGTAAGTTATTTATTTACATACATCTTATAATTCATACTCTAACTGATGCAGTGCAATGTCTCACGAAACATAACCCCAGTGGACAAGCTCAGTGAGGCAATTATAGTCTTCTGCTTTTTTAAATTAGGATGGTATCAATTTCTACAGCATTAATTTCTTTGTAAAGTTATTTAATTTAATGATAAATATTTAAATCCTATGCTTACCTTTCAGCCAGCTGCTCCGATTGAATCACCACAAATTGTGCCTTCAGAGGTTATGTCAACCATTCCGAGTGAGTCTAATGCTTATTTGTAGTCTATAGGAACTGCCTCTGGCGCTTTAGGGCTCTGCCCTTTAGAAAAAAGCTTTATACAGCACTTACATTTCATCTCTGTCCCTATTCTTGGCTCCGATTGGAGGAAAGAGAGGAGTGGGGGTTTAATCCCTAACTTTGGACTGTGTGGTGTATAACATACATTTACTAGTCTGTGTTGATTGTATAATGAAGTAGATATACCTATGTGGGTAGATTTGTACAAGGTTGATATGAACACAGTCTACATAGCTCCCTAGCTGAATTTATATTTCCTATCTAAATAGATAGATAGATAGATAGAAAATACTTTATTTGCACACCTTAATCTAGGAAAAATGTGTTAAATAATGTGTTTCTATCGAAAATCAGGACATAATATACAGATATGGAATGGCTGTGTCTATTGTATGTAACTAGTAACTACCCTTATTTTACAGACTTTTGAGAGACTAGATGGAATGCAGTTATTTATCTGATTCAATCACGGTTCTTTGAAACAAATGTAATGTGTTGGTTTTAGATGACATGGCCCGAGAGAGGTTCATATCGGAGCGGCCCGTTGGTGCTCAAAGAATGCCTCAAGTGCGGGACATACCTGACTCTTTAGGTAAGGCATTGAAACAGAGGGGTGATCAAGAACAAATCTGACAGTCGCCGCGTTACGTAAACCTAACAAATCATATTGCGCGTCAACGCCAGCTCGACGGCAGAACGTTGTAGCGTCACCGCGCAGTGTATCTCGGATACGCTAGCGTTTACGATACGTTTACGATTGTAACATTTATTCAAGGAATAGAGCCCTCTGAAAATTTTACAACATATTACTATTTAGATAGATAGATAAAAACTTTATTGCACACACAGAAAAAAATAAATTACAGAAAAAGATAAACATAAAAATAGAGAGTACAATGGGCGGCCTTATCGCTAAAAGCGATCCCTTCCAGACAACCTTTGGATGGACAGGAATGACGAAAAATATAGAACGGCGGTGTGCAAAATTTAAACCTAATAAACTAAAACAAAATATCAAATAGCCTACTATACATACTTATCTAATTTACTACAAATACATTTATATCAAATAAAATACATAGACTATCTTAATAATACATAAAATAAAACTATATGTTATAAATTATAAATAATTATAAATAAATACTATTTGTTACAGATAAAGTGGTTGTGTCTGGTAATATGGTGAACATGGGGGGTCGCCGCGCCTGGCGCAGCGCTCAGTACAACGCGAGGTTCCAGCATCCGTACCGGCGGCATAACCAACGCGTCAGTATATTACACTCATACATTATTTCTATTTCAACAACAATTAAAAAAAACTCGTTTTAATAGGGGTTTTTTTATACATTATAGACAAACGTTTCACCGCAATCTCACCTGATGGTAAGTGACGATGCGGTCGACGATGTAGCACATTTGCTTAGAAGAAACCTTTGTAGAACGGCTTTAATATTGTTATATGTTCTGATTTTTTTCGATGTGACGATGTGACGCGGGCGGACGCAAATTGATAAATAAATAAATAAATATTTAGGGAAATTTCACTCAACGCTCCTTAATTCCAAACTAAGCAAAGCTTGTAATATGGGAACTAGATTGCTGATAGAATACTTCATTCTTTTTTTTTTAGTAAATACATATTTATAACTAGCAGTTACCCGCGACTTCGTACGCGTCTACAGTTTCCGTGTACATTATATTATCTGTGCGTGTACCGTGCGGATACTTTGAGAAACTTGACATTACACCGAACTCGTACCTACTGGAATGTCAAACGTTAGTTGTTAGACCAAAGAGGTAATACTACGCACTGTCAAACTGACGTGACATGACATGACAATGAAATCCTCTTGCCAATTGGCGCTGCTAATCCTTTTCGTTCATTTTATCCTATAGATCCTGTTAATTATTCGGAATAAAAAGTAGCCTATATGTCAATCCAGGTTACGAACTATATATATGCCAAGTTTCATCCAAGTTGGTTCAGTGGTTTTGACGTGATTGAAACACAAACATCCAAACATCTAAACATCCAAACATCTAAACTTTCGCATTTATAATATTAGTAGGATAGTAGGATACATAGTAACACATATAGTACAAACATGTTCATCACGCACAAATGTTTGTTCTCAGTGGGGATCGAACCCACGACCCACAGCATGGAAGGCAGAGCTATACCGAGTGAGGTGTGACTTGTGTCATATACTAATGTTGGTTGCAGGGTAACTTCTCGCAGCGCAGTTCGTTCCCCCCCCCGCTGCGCGGCCCCCTCACTCCGCGTTCAGAAAAAGATCACCTTCCCTTGCCGCCGCCGCCGATGCCGCAAATACGGTTAGAAGACAGGTATGTATTCTTATTTATAAAAATACTACCGAATTGAGAACCTCCTCCATTTTTGATGTTGGTTAAAAAAAACAATTCAACCCTTTTCAAGTAAATTCAAATTGAAATATTCAAAACTTTGTGGCAGTGGGCTACCACTTAACATCATGTAGACCATCAGCTTGTTCCATCATTTAGTTGTACAAAAAAAATGTTAATTTACAAATAATTTGAAGACCCGGACCATGAAAATCTTAGTTTAACTCTTGATAAACAAAGATCGTTGAGAAATGGACAAAGTTATAAGTGAAATGTCTTTGGCTACAGTTTTTTTTTCTAATATTTTAAGATAACCGTCATTATTGTTAAATTTCTGTTCCCAGACCGATGGATATGCCAAGAGAATTGCCAAGACCACCTTTTCCTCCCGACAGGCTTATGGAAATGACCAGACCACCTATGGACATGAATATGGACATGAATCGGACTATGGACATGGGTCGTCCAAATATGGGCATGGGTCGTCCAAATATGGACACGGGTCGTCCAAATATGGACATGGGCCGTCCAAATATGGACATGGGCCGTCCAAATATGGACATGGGTCGGCCAAATATGGACATGGGTCGGCCAAATATGGATATGCAAAGGCCGCCAATGGATATGCAAAGGCCACAATTCCAATATCAAAGGTTTTCATACAGAGAGGAAAGGCCTATGTTCAATCAAATGAGGCCTCAATTCGAAAGGCCCATGTACTTCCCACGACAACAATTTCAAAGGTAAATCTAAAATTATCAAAACAAAAATGTAAAAAAAAATAATTGCAAGTGGGTCACTTAGAAATCTGGGCCCACCTTATTTTTATCACACAAAACACGACCACCTTGTGTTTATGGTTAACTAATATTATAAAATTCCAAATGTTTAGAAAATAATTACTATTTATTATCACAATAAATGTCAGGCGTCACAGCTCAGTCGGTAATAGCTCTGCCTGCCGTGCTGTGGGTCGTGGGTTCGATCCCCACTGAGAACAAACATTTGTGTGTAGCAAACATAGATGTTTTTTCTATGTCTGAGTGTTACTATGTATTATAAGTATGTATTTACAAAAAAAAAAGTATATAAGTATTGTATCAGCATCTAGTTACCATATTACGAGCTTTGCTTAGTTTGGGACTAGAGGGCGTCGTGTGAAATGTCCATGAATATTTATTTATTTATTTACAATCTATTTTATTATTATTTAATTGTATTTGAAGGTTCGGTCCTCCAATGCCCCAAGTGACGATTCGCCAGAACCTGGACAAGAAAGAGCCAGAGATCAGAATGTTGCCAGTCCCGGCGCCGGGCACTCTGCCACCCAGCTTGCCGGGGCTGGCTGGCAAGAAGGTGCTCATCAATCCACACTTCAAAGGAAACTTTCAACCTGTCGAGGGTAACTTATACTATTTCAACTGCAACTTTAATTATCTCAGTTCGTTCGTTCATAAGTGGCTAAGTGAGATTCAGGCCTGGTTCCTAGCGAGATTTAGGCCTGGGGGGCGATTCTAGACCGATAGACATTTTATCACGATAGATATATATCCCAAGAACTGTCAAAACTCCATAGTTTTTGACAGTTTTTGGGGGATATATCTATCGTGATAAAATAGTCTATCGGTCTAGAATCACCCCCCTGTTTCCTAGCGTTGCATTCTATGATCCTCTTGAACCTTGGACATAAGCACACGGGACACGTCATGCCCGAAATAAGTATGAATTTACCGTCGACCAATTTTTGCGGGCACGGGGGGAGTGATCTATTTCTGCATTACTTCTGCATATAGCGTTGTCACTGTCTAACAATTGTTCTAAATTGACACTAGTGATTGACGCATTCGATGAAATAGTACGAACTTTTTGTGGTCCTATCTTATTTAATTTACATCGATATTCTTCATTTCATTGCCCTCGATCTACATATTAGAATTATGCAAGTTGGTAAGGAAATATCCTAGCCTTTATAAAAAATTAGATGACGAACCCAGGCGCTATGCTCTCAGGCCAGGTACAAATAAAATAGTTCAACCTCCATCAAAGTTAACAATACACAGTAAAGGCCCATATAAAATGACCATACAGGTATATAATAAACTACCGGAACAAATGAAAGAAGCCCAATCTGATACCCTATTTATAAAATGACTAAAATCGTTAAAAAAAAATGTTATTATGAATGAAATGATTATATGAATGACAAAATGTGCGAATATAATAATAATACTGAATTAACACAAGAAATTGACGTGAATAAAACCTCGGTCTGGCTACTTTCCTGTTGCAATACCCCTGAACAGGGTTCATGTGTGATACCTACCTACAATGTAACAACTATAATACCATGTGAAAGCAATCAATGTATTGAGTATATTATTAATCGATGGTGTCAAGTCTTTAGGCAAAAAGGGTGAATTTGTGGCGGGAGGGGGTAAGAGTCGAGATTGGCCGAGTGACGTGTCCCGTGTGTTAATTCGTCCAAGTTTTTAACATTGTAACATTGTAGGGCTGTCACTCCCGACGTACATTCCGACGCGGATACAAAAGTCGCCGCCGCTCAGCCCTACGCTTGACAAATTCGGTAAACAAACCGCTTGTGTGTACCTGCTTCACTTAGCACATTATAATAGTATTTCTATACAGGGTGTAACACGCCCACTTGCGAGAACTTCGGAGGAACTCATTAGTATGAAAGACGTTTTAGATAGAATCATAAGTGAGTGAGTAAAAATCAATTGTTCCGTACAAAATGACACCCATAATTAAATTAAATTATTAAATATTCATGGACATTTCACACGACGCCCTCTAGTCCCAAACTAAGCAAAGCTTGTGATATGGGAACTAGATGCTGATAGAATAATTATATACATTTTTTTTGTAAATACATACTTATAATGTAGTTCTGGGTGTTACTATGTATACATAGTAACACCCAGACATAGAACAAACATCTATGTTTGCTACACACAAATGTTTGTTCTCAGTGGGGATCGAACCCACGACCCACAGCACGGGAGGCAGAGCTATTACCGACTGAGCTGTGACACCTGTCACAGTATGTATAAAAATGTACGGAACCTGATTTTTTCTCTCTGACGCTGTTGGTTTCATTGAAAAAGTTATATTGATAGTACTTATACCTTCCGAAGTTTTGTGTGGTTTTATTACACCCTGTATAATAGTATGTGTTCTTCCTAAACTAGTATGCTGTAAGTTGGCTCAAGTCTAGACTCAGACATACATTTTTTGACAAATTTTCACTGTAAAGTGTTGAATAATCTGTTTGAATCACACTTTTGTTTGTCCGTACGAGCCTTTTCGTACTCACAATATATTTCTTGTACGTTTTATTATTTCACTAGTAGTATATATCTATATCTTACACAGTAGATATATCTATATCTTTCACAGTAGATATATCTATATCTTACACATTAGATATATCTATATCTTACTCAGTAGATATATCTATAGCTTACTCAGTAGATATATCTATATCTTACACATTAGATATATCTATATCTTACTCAGTAGATATATCTATATCTTACACAGTAGATATATCTATATCTTACACAGTAGATATATCTATATCTTACTCAGTAGATATATCTATATCTTACTCAGTAGATATATCTATATCTTACACAGTAGATATATCTATATCTTACACAGTAGTAGTAGTAGTAGACTATGGTTGGTTAGCAAATATTAATTATTAAATTATATCGTAGTTTTAAAGCACTTTAGTGTCTATTACAATAATTTATGTCTCACAGTAAGGGGTGCAGTGCAATGCACGTCCTCAGTGGACGTACTCGGTGAGGCAATGCATCTTTATAGGCAGAGGTAACCACTTAACATCAGGTGGGCCATCGGCTTGTTCCATCATTAAGTTGTGGAAAAAAAACGCATGGGTATTGGCCAATCTGTCATCGAAGACGTATTTTTTTTTTAGAAAAAAGAACAATAATTTTTAATGTCTGAGTCCTAAAATGCATGTTTAAAGAATGTGATTGTTAGTTATAAGTATTTGTTTATTTATCAATAAAGACACAAAAATAAAATTCTTTTAAATAAAGAAACTTATAACACCCCGTCGTTTTTGCGTTGGGGGTTAGAAACAGTTATTCAATTTTAAATGACAGCGCAGTGGAAACGCTGGACTATAATTTTTCCATAGAGTAAAGACATACAGACAGACAGAAGTATATTGTACCGTTATCAATATACACGAACAAACTAAACAATCGTCTCGTTGCGTAAACCTAACGTATTCGAGTCATATTGCGCGTCAACATCAGCTCGACTGCTGAAAGTTTTAGCGTCACCGCGCAGTGTATACGCTAGCTATACGATTATGTATCACTTTTATTTGTTATCAAAGCATTGTAAATAATATAGAGTTTTATTTGTAGGCCCTATCAAAGATATTGACGACGCGGCAGAGCGATTCATAGCAGAACAGAGGAATGCTTTAGCGCGCGCTGCTGGAAGGAAGTTCGCAAGACGATCTCCACAGAGGTATACTATAGTAGTCACAACTGATCTTTGTCCCTCTGAAGTTCCTAATTTCCGTTATATGTACCTTTTATGTACACGGACCTGCCTCTATAGTCACCTCTCTCTAGCCTCAAAGGTTTGCTGGAAGAAAACTCTTGTTAGGGTTAAGCTCGCCTTTGTACATGTCATCTATTTCTGTCTTTTGTTTATGGTCTGTGTTGTGTGCAATAAAGAATTAAGTATCTGCGCAGAACCTATTTTTGGCTCGAATTGTCGAATTGGAAATAACCTAATCTTTCCATACAACAGTGCATGTACTGTTGTATGGAAAAATTAGGTTATTTAGTTAGGTTAGTTAGGCAAGCGTTTTTTGCACCTAACTACAGATGGATAAAGATCCGATGTGTGTACTGTACTTTGAATAATTATTATCCTACTGGATGTTTGCTAATATAATACAGTTTTTTTGATTTACTATAATATTATTTTTGAGGTAATATAATACAGTTTATTTATGGTAAATCATTTGGCAAAGGTTTTATGGATTTTTTTAGGATCGAGCATTTTATTTGCAAAATTTACTTGTTTCCATAAAACAAAATAATTGTGGAATGAAATGAAATGGTTTATTTGCTACAAATATGGTTACAAGTTCTTACAGTATCTAATAGGTTTCATATATTTCACCAAACACATCGGCATGCAATTTTATATTATATTATATTATTTAATATCATATAATCATTGTAACATGCACCTTATTTCCAGATACATAGAGAACACAACAATAGAGATAGAGAACGAGCTGGCGCGACGCCCCGCCAGAAGGCGAAGCGACGACGACGATCTGCTTCGCCGTCAGGAGGAGTTCATACACGCGAACAGAGCCGGCCTCAGGAGACGGTACCTACATACATACATACATACTACAAACAAACAAACATATACAAACACATATGTGGACAGGCGTCACAGCTCAGTCGGTAATAGCTCTGCCTTCCGTGCTGTGGGTCGTGGGTTCGATCCCCACCAAGAACAAACATTTGTGCGTGGAAAACATAGATGTTTGTTCTATGTCTGGGTGTTACTATGTATTATAAGTATGTATTTACAAAAAAAAAGTATATAAGTATTCTATCAGCCATCTGGTTCCCATATTACAAGCTTTGCTTAGTTTGGGACTAGAGGGTGTTGTGTGAAATGTCCCTGAATATTTATATTTTTATTTATATCCTACTAATATTATAAATGCGAAAGTTTAGATGTTTAGATGTTTGTGTTTCAATCACGTCGAATCTACTGAACCAACTTGGATGAAACTTGGCATATATATAGTTCGTAACCTGGATTGACACAAAGGCTACTGATCTACAGGATAAAATGAACGAACGGGATTAGCAGCGCCAATTATTGGCAAGAGGATGATGTCATGTCACGTCAGTTTGACAGGGCGTAGTACTACCTCTTTGATTGTATCCGCTCGGTACACGCACAGATAATATAATGTACACGGAAACTGTAGACGCGTACGAAGTCGCGGGTAACTGCTAGTAATAAATAAGTATTCATGGACTTTACACACAACGCTCTCTAGTCCTAAACTAAGCAAAGCTATATGGGAACTAGATGCTCATACTCATACTTATATACTCTTTTTATTTGTAAATACATACTTATAGTACATAGTAACACCCAGACATAGAACAAACATCCATGTTTTCCACGCACAAATGTTTGTTCTTGGTGGGGATCGAACCCACGACCCACAGCACGGAAGGCAGAGCTATTACCGACTGAGCTGTGACGCCTGTAAAATTCAGCTGGTAACCGCTTTACATCAGGTGGGCCATCGGCTCGTACCATCACTTTGTTGTATAAAAAAGTATAGGTACCGCTTGTGATTTGACCAATAAATGGTTATGACTTATTGTTTCAGTATGCGTTCTCCCTCTCCCCCCGCGGTGCGTCGTACTCCGTCCCCAACCGGCCCCCCCGCCCCCAGCGCGGCCCCCCGGCCCCCCTCGCCGCGACGCACGCCAGAACGAGAGAGAAGACATCGCCCCGCTAACGATGAGGTACTATAAATATTGATGGACATTTCACACAACGCCCTCTAGTCACAAACTAAGCAAAGCTTGTGATATGGGAACTAGATGCTGATACAATACATCATACATATCCTTTATATTATAAACGCGAAAGTTTGTAAGTATGTATGGATGTTTGTTACTCTTTTATGCAAAAACTAGTGGTCCGATTTGGATGTTGATGGATGCCGCGTTCCGTTTGATCTTGTTCATTTTCCGGGATAAAAAGTATCCTATGTGTTAATTCAGGCTACGAACTATTTATTCCAAGTTTCATCTTACTTACATCTCTTTTATCCATACTTACAAACAAAGCAGCGCCAATTATTGGCAAGAGGATGATGTCATGTCATGTCATGTCACGTCAGTTTGACAGGGCGTAGTTCTACCTCTTTGGTCTAACAACTAGCGTTTGACATTCCAGTACGAGTTCGGTGTAGTGTCAAGTTTCTTAAAGTATCCGCTCGGTACACGCACAGATAATATAATGTACACGGAAACTGTAGACGCGTACGAAGTCGCGGGTAACTGCTAGTATTTTATAAATGAGTATGTTGTTGGTTGTGCAGGATACAGAGTACCGGCGGCGCGTGCGCGAGCAGGAGGACATGAGGGAGCGCGTGCTGCGCGCTAAGGAGGTTAGAAGGAGAAAGAATGCTGCGCTCTACATCAAACAGATGCAGGATAGGTATGTGTCGAGTACTTACGCCTCATGGGAAACTGTTTCAGGAAATACATTCCAAGTAGACCACTTTCACTATTTCAAAATTATTCCTAATCGTATTTTTTTACCTAAATGGGTATTTATATGTCCAATTTCCATGGAAATGACTTAATGTGGCCATAATTCCAATAATTTTATATTTTATGACAAAAAACTTATTATTTTAAGTTTAGTATATAACTATTGTCCCTAAAGTAAATATTATTGTGCAGTAGTGAACATTAAAAGTCATACATGGAAGTGACTTTTTACGAGAAATATCCATCTACTATAATCTACTATAATCATGGTAGTTTCGAATTTTATGAATATCCACATAACTCGGAAAGTGCTGCGCCAATTTTCACCAAACATAGCTAATATTAATTATTTTTACAGAGAAAAAGAGGAAAACAACAAAGAACAGCTCCAAAAAGAACCTCCCCCAGCCAAGCTATTACCTGCCCCTAAGCCACTACACAAGCCAGCAGACAAGCCAACCAAGCCAGTCAAGCTATTAGACAAGCC
Source organism: Gandaritis pyraliata (assembly GCA_947859175.1). Lineage (NCBI taxonomy): Eukaryota > Metazoa > Arthropoda > Insecta > Lepidoptera > Geometridae > Gandaritis > Gandaritis pyraliata. The sequence goes on along the minus strand of OX401876.1, from coordinate 6,469,695 downwards.
AGAAGATGTAAAGCCCGATACAACTAAGAAAACTCCTGAAAGAGAATGTACACCCCCCGAGTCCCATGTGAGGTCTCCGGCTAAAGATGACGAGGTCAACTCTACTTGTGGTACGTTTATTATTTTTAATGCAATAAATAGTTATACAGTATGATAAGACAGTCAAGCCATCGGAAAATCCAGTCAAGCCATTAGCTGAGGCATCAGACAAACCACTTCCCAAGCCATTAACTAAGTCCTGAAGATTAAGTCATCGGGTAAGCCATAAGACATCATTGGATAGTTATGCCATCGATCAATTCATTAGGTACTAAAGCCACTACCCAAACTCTAAGCTAAGCCTAAGAAGCTATCTGCTAAGCTACCCATCAAGCTATAAGTATGATAAGCCAATATAGCTGTTGGACAAGACATCGGTTAATCCATCTGTTAAGCCTACAGCTAAGCCATCAAGACATCAGGCAAGCCAGTGAAGCTGGTAAGGATTCTTATTAGCGATAAGGCTGCCCAACTTTGTTGTTTATTTCAAGTTTATCTTAGTCTCCGATACAGTTTTATAAAATTTCAATTTATTTTCAGCGGAAGAATTGACCCCCCCACCGATGGCCCCCCCTGCGCGGGAGCTGACCCCCCCTATCGCCAGTGATGATGAACTGGACCTCATTCTCGGAGACATCGACGGGATTCTATCAGATGATGACGATCTCGTCATCAAGCCTAAAGACAACCCCAAACCAACCAAGTACGTTACCTTCAACTGAATATAATAGAAGACTGGCTGTTGCCTGCGGCTTCGTACCGTTCTCTAAGCGGATTGTGAGAAGCTTGACATTACACTGAACCCGTACTGGCGTCTCAAGACGTTATACACCAACACTCGTACTAGGGCCTTTGCAGCAACTGACGTGACGTCGTATGAGGACGACAAAGTTTTATTGGCGCTGCGAATCCTTTTCGTTCATTTTATCCTGTAGATCCTGTTAATTATTCGAGATAAAAAGTAGCCTATGTGTCAATCCAGGTTACGAACTATATATGCCATATTTCATCCAAGTTGGTTCAGTAGTTTAGACGTGATTGAAACACAAACATCTAAACATCCAAACTTTTGCATTTATAATATTAGTGGGACTAGTGGGATAAGATAAATGTGCCGGGAAAATAATTGATATTGTAGTAAATAAGGTTTATATTGAAAGTTATTTGTTTGTTATCAGAGCAGAGCCGGTGGAAGGCAAGCCGGCAGCGGAGCCCCGCGCCAAGCTGCCCCCCGCGCCCCGCGAGCCCCGCGCTCCGCGGCAGAAGATAATATTCACGCACGCACGGGACGACAAACGGGACAATCCAAAGAAAAAAGGTTATTATTACTTTATATCTGGCTGTTATTTATATATTTTAAAATTTCACACAGATAAGTAATGCTAGGCGGACTTAATGCTAAGAGCATTGTCTGCCTGTCTTCCTGGACAAAAAGATGGTGTGGCGTGTTTTTAAAGCGGAATACTATGTATTATAAGTATGTATTTACAAAAAAAGATGTATGTAAGTATTGTATCAGCATCTAGTTCCCATATACCAAGCTTTGCTTAGTTTGGGACTAGAGGGCGTTGTGTGAAATGTCCATAAAAAATGATAATATTGGTTTGTTACAGAGAAGTCGCCGACTCGCAAACCTGTGGTGAGCTCCACCAAGATGGACGACGCTGACATTAACGACAACAAATCCAAGGTTAGCTATCAGGAGAATAAAATTACTATAAATTAATTATATCACTTTACTATCACATGTTATAAGCAAATAAATATTATATCCCTGTAAGCGCAAGTTGTTGTTATAGGCAGTGGTTGCCACTTAACATCAGGTGGGCCATTGGCTTGTTCCATCATTTAGTGGTTCTAAATAATTATATTGTTGAGTCTGATTTCCATTGTCGTGAAGCGAGGATCGAGTTGTAGTGTATTTGTATGAAGTGACAATAAGCGCCTCCAGCGGATGATTTGAGAACTTATAGTTCGTGGCGTGACGAGCAGGGGCTCGATGTTATCACACAGAGCACGTCCAATAAATAAATATTCATGGACATTTTCACACGACGCCCTCTAGTCCCAAACTAAGCAAAGCTTGTAATATGGGAACTAGATGCTGATACAATACTTATATACTTTTTTTTTGTACATACATACTTATAATACATAGAACAAACATCTATGCTTGCCACACACAATGAGGACGTACCCTGTGAAGCAATCTACCAGTTACTCTGAGACATAAATATGTTGTCGTCTTTTTCCATTTGTAAACAGGTAAAATTGTGACATGATAACTGTGCTTGTAATTCATCTTTATAACCGGAGTGATGGGGGCAGTGCAATGCATCACAGAGCACGTCCTCATGCACTGCATTGGACGTGTTGCATTTGTCAAAATTAATTTTGAAAGCACTAAAAAATACAGTTTTTTTTTTCATTAATTTGCCAACAAATTGTAGCCCTAGTAAGTATAGGAAAATAAAACAAGAGAATGTTAGGGAGCATATTAAAATACTTAAATTGACGAAAGATTTTTGTTTTTACAGACAAAATCAAGAGATGTGTCAAACAAATCCCGGACAAGGATTATATTCGAAACTAAAAACTTGGTTAAGGTAACTTTAGACTCTTATTTTATAATAAGGCTTATTTTAGGGGTCGTCAGAGAATAGCAAGCTAATCAACAAATAAACAAACAAATAAATAAACAAAAAAATAAACAATGCTAAAATATATTTTCTATTCTTTAGCAATCGTATAATGTTTAACACCATTTAAATTAAAAGTAAATTAGTTAATTCATGCTCTCAAACGGTGAAGGAAAACATCGTGAGGAAATATATACTTTAACTAACATATTAGTATACTAAAATGAAATCAATACCTATTCCAAATATATATAATGTTTGGATTTGCTGTTGACTATCCCTTTTATAGACTGGTATTTACCAACTCAGAATAATGCTATTCGCCAGATAAAAATATTACTACCTATATATATTTAAAAATATTACTATACTAGCAGTTACCCGCGACTTCGTACGCGTCTACAGTTTCCGTGTACATTATATTATCTGTGCGTGTACCGAGCGGATACTTCTTTGAGAAAGTTGATATTAAACCTCATTACACCGAACTCGTACCTACTGGAATGTCAAACGCTAGTCGTTAGACCAAAGAGGTAGTACTACGCCCTGTCAAACTGACGTGACATGACATGACAATGAAATCCTCTTGCCAATTGGCGCTGCTAATCCTTTTCGTTCATTTTATCCTGTAGATCCTGTTAATTATTCGAGATAAAAAGTAGCCTATGTGTCAATCCACGTTTTACGAACTATATATATGCCAAGTTTCATTCAAGTTGGTTCAGTGGTTTTGACGTGATTGAAACACAAACATCCAAACATCTAAACTTTCGCATTTATAATATTAGTAGGATGTTTAAAAATATAACTATATGTTTAAAAACAGGCTGATAAAGAAAAATCTGAAAAAACTGCAGCATTCTCGAACCGGCGCGTGATCCTGCAGCGCAAGCCGACCAACGAGACTAAATCTGTGTTTTCCCGCATTGACATCACCAACGACCCTTCCAAACCCAACCCTGGCATATTCAGCCGCGCCGTCCGCACCCTTAGCGAGCGCACCCACAGAGACAACAATAGAATTGTTATCAAAAATGAAAAACATGAACCGGAGATAGAGTACGACTCCAGCTCTGACGAGGATCGACTCCTGGATGATGAAGTAGGGAACATCGCTCTGGTGGACAATCTCCCGCACGGTATGACGGACACGAGGCTTAAGACTTTGGCTGGCGATGTACAGGTAATTTGATTCTAAGCGTTTGGTGCTTCGAATGTAAAGCGCTTATTAGACTGTGCAATCTCAAGTCAGACTTACTGATAGAGATGTAACGTGATGAGTTGAATTATTTCGAACTCGAATTATTTTAGTTAACTGAACCTTGACTCAAGCCGCCAATTGGGTTGACTCAACTAGGTCCGTATGCAACGTAAGTGGTTAAAGAAATTGGTGCTAGATTTTCACTTGTATGACATTATATGCATGCAAGTCCTCGATGCGAGTCAATTCAAATAACTTGAGTTTGAAATAATTCAACTCATCACGTTACTTCTCTATCAGTAAGTCTGACTTGAGATTGCATAGTCTAATAACCGCTTTATCTTATCAACTTTTTTTTCTATGTCTAACAACTACATTTTATACAATGGACTATACGTTGGCGCTCTGAAAATGGAACGATACAATTGTGCTAGCACGAGCGCGTGAGCACATTTCTTAGTTATACATTAACGGCTTGATTAGCGAGCACTTGGAAGGGCTTGAGTACCAATCTGCAATGTACAACAAAAATACTACTGACGTACAACGTGTAATAGATTATTATCGAACGAATGTGTCTTATAGGATATTAATACATCCTACTAATATTATAAATGCGAAAGTTTAGATGTTTGTGTTTCAATCACGTCAAAACCACTGAACCAACTTGGATGAAACTTGGCATATATATAGTCCGTAACCTGGATTGACATATAGGCTACTTTTTATCCCAAATAATTAACAGGATCTACAGGATAAAATGAACGAAAAGGATTAGCAGCGCCAATTGGCAAGAGGATTTCATTGTCATGTCATGTCACGTCAGTTTGACAGGACGTAGTACTACCTCTTTGGTCTAACAACTAGCGTTTGACATTCCAGTAGGTACGAGTTCGGTGTAATGAGGTGTAATGTCAAGTTTCTCAAAGAAGTATCCGCTCGGTACACGCACAGATAATATAATGTACACTGAAACTGTAGACGCGTACGAAGTCGCGGGTAACTGCTAGTAATCTAATAGATTTACCATTGGATGCGGAATGAGCGAGAGTGAACGAGCGAAAGAGACGGGGCATCTATAACCCGTCGAGAGAAAAAAGTTCAATGTTATAAATGTAGGCAATTTCAACTAGGATGACAACGCAAGAGATGTGGGTTCTATTCCTGCGTATTGACATTATTTTTTTGATCTCTACAGGATACTTTTCTTAATGTAGAACTAGCTGTTACCCGCGACTTTGTACGCGTGTACTATTATGTGTTAATCCAGATTACGAACTATATATAGTACAAGTTTCATCAAAATTGGTTGAGTAGTTTCGACGTAATTGAAACTCAAACATCTAGACTTAGACTTTCACTTTTGTAATATTAGTAGGATACGTGTGTAAATATCATGAAAATTTTTAAATACTTTTATTTTCAAATGATATCACTCATCCATTGCAAACTGTTCATTGTTAGCTCACTTAAAATAATTTGTAGAGCATTCGAAACACCAAATAAAATTAAAAATAAAACACCACTGTGATATTTATTTATGTAATTTATATATTTTAATTAAGTACTTATAAGTGAATTATATCAAAGAATTTTTAGATAATTTTTTTAAAAATAATTCGATAGTTTGAACTAGATCTCGTCTTGAATTGGACATGAGGAAACATTATTCATTACTTACATTATTTACAATTTAATTAAATAATAAATATTAATAATTGATCATTAATATCGCAATATATTCAAACCTAAAAGTGTTTTTTATCGATAATTCGTTGATATTTAATTATTATTCGCAAGCTAGATTATTTTCATGTTTTCTGTAAAAAAACTATTAATTTATTCACAAAGAAAATTATGACTATTGCAGTATTTACAATATTTACAAAATACACATGAGATATTATATAAAATAATTTTTGACACTGTTTTTCAATTTTATTTTAACTTTTATTTATTAAAAAGATATTATTCAACTAATATTAAAATAAACTTGTTTGCGATGATACAAATATGTGAAAATATTAAAAACATGAGTTTCATTGTTAAAACTTGTGTTTTTTTTTTAAATGGTTATTTACAAAACTTAGTGTAAATACTGATCGATGTATCGATATTATTACTATAGTGTTATAATATCTATGTTGTGATTGTGTCGAATAAATGTCTATCTATCTATCTATCTAATATCACTGCGGACTGTCTATAAGATTAAAAAGATTAAGATTATGAGAAGTTTTAAGATTTTACATAAACGTATTATTGTTACATTACGCATTCCTCACATTACATTTTGTTTTTTTTTTTGCATTTTTATGATTTTCACAAAAAAGTTCTAAGAACTTTTTTCTGTCGAAATAATATAAATATTCATGGACATTTCACTCAACGCCCTCTAGTCCCAAACAATCCAAAGCTTGTAATATGGGAACTAGATTGTTGATAGAATACTTATATACTTTTTTTTTGTAAATATATACTTATAATACATAGTAACACCCAGACATAGAACAAACATCTGTTTGTCACACACAAATGTTAGTTCTCAGTGGGGATCGAACCCACGACCCACAGCACTGAAGGCAGAGCTATTACCGACTGAGCTGTGACGTCCATATATAACTACATATACAGAAGCTCAAATCTAGCTTTACAAAAAAATGTATCACATATGTTACATTAGTTAATTACTCTTTATAAGCATTTAGCCTTATATAATCTAGGTATAGGCACTAAAGTAAAGAACCTAAGATTAGTCTAAGTATAAAAAAACAGAACTGAAATCAGAGGGATATTTTGCAGAGTTTAATTTTGGACAAGGAAGAGCGCAGTGCAAAGCTTACATTTAAAACGACGAGCGCGGCTGAAACTTTTAAGAAGAAGTTTAACAACAAAATGGTTGCAGCCAGCAGACTTACTGTCACTTTGCAGTAACAATTAATACTGGTATCGATTCTGTTGTTGCATTTTTCTAAACTAACCTAATTGGACAGCGTTAAAATTATAGCTGTCTTTGTCGTTTCAGTTTATGAGAAAGGGACGGCAACATTTTTAGTGCTGTCAAATTAGGTTAGTTTAGAAAAATGCGACAACAGAATCGATAGCACTGTACGTTATTTTAATAAAATACGCAGTAGAAAATAAGGTTATGTTAGTAAAACATGTTATTTTTGATTTTATGCATTAAGTTTTCACTTGTAACTTGAGGCTTATTGTCTAATTCTACTGGAGATCGAAATCGGGTTAAAATTTAACATTTCATTCAGGGAATTACTTACAAAAACCAATTTAAGTTGTAATAAAAATGTTTATAAAAATACGCAAGAATTATCTCAAATGATTTAAGTCATTGCCAATCAAAAAATAATGATAATAAAAACAAACGAATGATTTAACATTGAGTTTTAAAATGATACATTGGGTTTTAAAATGATACATTAGGTTTTAAAATGATACATTGGGTTTTAAAATGATACATTGGGTTTTAACTGTGACATTTCCGATTACCAGTTAATTTAGACAATTTGTATTGAAGATTGTAACAAAAAGATACAAATAAAGCGATGCACGATTTGTAAAATGTTGTTTTAAATAGTTACAGCCGAAATGTAACACGTTTATACTCATAATATTGTTTCAGCTTTATAAAACCTAGAATTTAGAACCTAGGATCTGTGTTATACCTAGCTAAAATATACAAAAGTTAATTTTCATTCATACACTATGTACACGAACTACATAAACTTAGTAATTTTAGATTTTTAAGTAAAAAAAAACAATATTGAAAATATATTCAAATGCAAAAAATTCGGGTCACCAACACCAATATTCCTGAGCTCTTTAAAATATTGCATAAATTAATATTTATATTTATTTTAGGCTCACGATAAAAAAGCCAAGGTCCGTATTATAAGTACCTTGATTAAACATAAAAAAATATGTAATAGTCTATCTATAAAATCTATTATATTATAATAATCTATAAATCTTAGGCTTTGATATCTAGGACTATGTCAATGACCTAGATTTCCCTGGCTCACGTTTTACTAAATACAAAGTAATTTTTTACTTCTCTGTAGCTTCATGTTATCTTAATATGAAATATATAATTTTTTTTAATATGTATTACATTATGCACGTTGAGAATATATTGCATTAAGAAACATAATATTGTTTTTCCCAAATATCGTTTAAAAATATATGTATTTACCGCATCAAATATTAATAAACTGTAATGTTCAAAATATAGGGTGCTTATTTTACGTGTAAGTGTTAAGTACTAAGCTGTAAGTACTTGTGAATGTTCCTCGAAAAACCAGTGTTTTAAAAATAACTCTTTTTTTTCTAACTAATATTAATGTTAGCAGCTTGGAGCACTTATAAATACAAGATAATATAATTCCAGATATTTTATCATGTTTAAAGTTAATTGTCTACCGACTTGTATCTATTGTAATTCCCTGTATGTATTTAATATTACCATAAAAATATGAAAGAATGATAAAACCACATCGAACAAATTTTTCAAAAATTTAGAAATTCTAATAAATTTAAATAAGTATAAGAAATATACTGTTATGTAACCTAGATTAATGTTTTTTAACTGTTATGTGAAGTACTCATATAAATTACAATGGTAATTAGATTTGTATGTATATTTACGAGCATAAAATATGTATCTTCATGTACGCATTGTCTAAAATTACACTCAATGTAATGAGTCCGGGTTTTGATCTACTAAACTTAAGCTAGAAGGGGTTTTTTAAAATTCAATACCTCTTTTTTGTGGTACATAGCTACATAATTAGCTCTTTTTATTTATTATTTCTGTTGGCAGTTTTGATTGCAAAGATATGGATGTTTATGTTAGTGTCCCGAATTCATTGCATTTGAGTGTACATCAATATCACTGTATTTAGGCTTCTTGCTATTGACAATTTAAAAAAAACTATTAAATATTTTTAATAAAGTTAAGGTGTTTTGTTAAACATAAACATAAGTTTTTGTAGTTTTTACTAAAATATGTTTTGTGTGTATTATCTACTAGTAGTATATTAGTTCATAGTTAACTAGTTTTGGTATAGCTTAAACGCTAAACTATGACATTGCTGTGTTTTATGAATAATAGCGTAAAATGTTTTTTTTTATACTAGTATGGTGACAATTCTGTCTGTAAACTAACAAAAATTCTGTTAAAATATAGGTCTTATCAGGTTAAAGACAAGGTTCAAATTAGCATAACAGTGACAAGCATAAAATTCCCCAATTTGAATATTTCTATACAGCTGAGTTGTTTTTCGTCAAATTAATCGCTATCTTGCTTCGTTATTTGGTTTGAAAATAATTTAGGATTATCATTCATGTTTTTGCCAATTTGAACCTTAGTGTAAGCGTAATAAAGAACTTTTGTATTTAAACACTTTTAGTTACAATGGAACAACAGAATTGCCATCATAAAATACAAGAATGTAAAACCCCCAATTATTATTGTTTTTTAATGTGATTTGTCTTGTTGGTACAGACTAGTGACACGAAATAAATTTAAGATTCTTCTCTCACTTTGTATGTCTACTTCCAGCATTAGCGGCACTTTTAAGCTCATACTATCTGATATAAGTTAATGTTAATAAATCTATACGTAGAGTGTACATTTTGAAGCTTGATTGTTCTTAAAATTGTAGGTAATTTTATAACTACAAAAACAGTTAAATAGTGTCAATTCTCGTAAATTCTGTTGTATTCTTCAATAGGTCGATGAACATATCTGTGAAGCGGTAAACAATTAAAGTAAACCCGGGGATGGGGGTGGTGTGGTTTTAGATCGATAGACATTTTTGTTACGATAAATATATCTCCCAATAAAATTACATATAATCTAGTTTTGTCAGTTTTTGGGAGATATTTGATAGGTCCTGCCTTTTTATAAACTGTTAGAATGCAGTTTTTAGAAAAGTATACGACAAATTAATAGCTTTTCATTTTTTTTATGCAATTAGCAGATATAGGCATACGGCCCACCTAATGGTGAGGTAGTCACCGTGGCATAGACACGCCGACAACACTAATAACATTGTCGGGGTGTTGCCTACCCTTGAACAACATTTATTTTTAAATTACTTGAATACTATAATTCCGTTTGTGTCAGGAAATTTCGAGGTTTGGGGGGTGAATCTGGGTATGGCAGAGATTTTAATTTTACTCTAATAGGGATGACGTCAAATCTCGGTCGAAAACTGGTTTCACCCACTAGTGACGTTTTTTAACGTCATTTTGACGTCATCCCTATTAGAGTAAAATCTCTGCCGAAGTGAGAATAAGAGCGGCTTGCACCAGAATCGCTAAACGCGTTTAACTCTTAAATATAATAGTATTTAGCGAATTGTCAAGTCATACAAATACGTCAGATTTAAATTGATTTAGCTGTTAAACACGTTTAGTGATTCTGGTGCAAGCCGCACTAAGGCCCTAGATTTATAATTTACCGTCATACAATTTAAGGAATATTTAAACTTGAAAGAAAGAAATAAAGTGATAAGAAAATAGATTCTTTGGTCCTATAGAAGATAATGCAACAGATTACAGAACCGCTAGCATTGTGTGGTGCTTCATATTAGTTATATTTGCATACCTTTCATTCAAAATGTATGTTCAATTAGTTTCTCCCCGAGTTTGAGTATCTAATTAGACGAGAGGGCGCTTTTAGTCGAGACTTCAAGGATTTGCTAAAAAACAAACATAATTCGATATAAGTAACGTATTTTTACCGATTTCAAAAAAAGAGTTTCTCTTGAAAAAGAGTTGTATTCCTTTTTACGTCGGTTTTCCAAAACATGATCATCAGATGATGAAGTCCTGTTTCCCTAGGTTTCAAATTTATAAGTAAAAAAGAACGTGTCATTTAAGAGGGGGTATCACAAAACCGCAACCAGACTATTTTAAACACGAGCACATCAAAAAATGTGTATGTTTTTTTTTTTCAATATTACAAATATTTAAAAAATGTACAGATACTTGTAGGGCGGACTGATTTTAACAACTAGGCCGCAGATGTTCAATAAACAATTATTTTATTTAAAGAAAAACATCTTAAAGTTGAGTGATCGTTTAACAAGATCATCAAAAAACTGCGAAGTTCTCACATTTTGAACGCCGCGGTGGATGTAGCTACTGTTTTAAATCTTATTCCAACTTATAGCGCCCTCTTACGGTTAATTAATAGAACTCAGTATTTTTAAAGAAAATGAGGGTAGTTAGAACGAAATGCAAGTTGATTCGAAATGTATATTTTTGCATTTAACTTAGATTTAATGGTTTTTGTAGATTGTAAGTGCTTTAAAAATTTCTATCCTAATAATAATGTTTAAAAATTTAACTTTTCATTCAGTTTCAGTTAAATACATAAATTATATGGAAAATCGATAGTTTAGTACCTTAGTCTTGTTACTAATCGAGTAACGGTCAGCCGTTGGTAGAAAATTCAACATTTCTGTCTGTCAATAAGACAAAATGTTGGTATTGGTTGGTTGTTTCTAAAAACTGTATTAGTGAGGGTTCGAATCCTGAACAATGAATTTTTTTAAATCGAGTTTTGGATAGCGAAGGCAATCTTGAAAAAAGCAATGAATTTTAGTAATTCTATATTTAAAAGCTAACTAATATTAAACGTATTTTATATATATCATATATACAAATATTAAGGCATTTGCTGAATTTTATGTTCGGACGTGCCTTTGCCCAGCCTTTTTATAAAATATCAAGAGTTTTAATTAAATCCTATATAAACAAATACCGAGATATCTGAGAGCAGTTGAGAGCCTATTTATTTTTAAATCAAATAAAATCTCTGGCCAGTAGAGAAATCTCGTGTAAGTTTGTAGAAAATGTCACGCGAATCTTCTAACCTGTATGAAAAGTTATCCTATCCATATGTAAGCTAGTTTTGTTATTTGGTAAATAAAATAGAATGTAGAACAAATTGTTTTTATTTTTACCTTTTAGGTAAATGTTGGGATCTCAATAATAAACAACAAAGTATTTAAATATGTGTTTCTGTTTCCCTAATTTATTTAGTTGTAAGACGTTCTTGTAAATCCGAATACAAACTTCAGCTTTTTACAGAAGTTTTTTATAATATTTTGTGCTAATAACGATAACTGTTATTTAATATTAATACTTTGCATTTGTGATATTGTAAGTAGAGTGTAATTTAATCATGTAATATGTTTATATATTGTTTTTATAATAGCGTCGTTTTTAGTATGAAATATTAAATTCATAACAATGTTATGAAATGATTTTAAACTGTGATATGCGCGTGTGCGACTTCAAGACTGATTTTCAACAATAAAACAAAGTTTTCAATAATACTGTCTTTTATTTATATAAAAACCACATTTTATCCTATATCTAAGCTATTTTACTTTAATAAATAATTTTCAATAAATATTTCTCAGTTGTGCATGTGTAGGAGGTAAATTTTCACAAAATATATCTTTCTTATGACTAAAATAAACAAATAATCTAGAACAGTGCTAGAACTAAGTACTTAGCTAATATTAGATATTACTGTATTCATTTATTCAGTAAAAATGCAAATAAAATCACTTGGTTTATAAGAAAATATTTAACTGAAAATAATAATATGTTTATTTTTCATGATGTGTTCTCAAACGTTACACGGAATAAGACATTGAAAAAATTATGGCATTTTTTAAATTACATGCATTCTGAAATATAACCATATTTGCACTATTAGTACTTACTTAGATGAACATTTTATAAATTATGTTTCGGCAAAAATTGAGCAAAGTTCATTTACAAACAAATAAAAATGTGTTGGTACAACCTACACAAAGTCAGTCTAAGTCATTTTTGAAACTTCATTCGATCGTGTGGCCAACTCTAGTAACGGAGCTTTTAGGCCCCCTTAAGGCCTCCGGCGCGGCTTAATACAGCCGGGATCAGTTGAACGTGCACGAAGCACGGAAGCGCTCAGATGTAAACGCCATTAGCGGTCACCCATCCAAATAATGACCGCGCAAAACGTCGCTTAACTTAAATCGGTGAAGATTGACTGCAAGCCACGAGCGCGTATTCGAAACTAAAACAGATAGTTATGTCGGAATGTAAGAAAACTGGCGATGTTGAAGTAGTTCGGCGCCAAGCGGAGTAGATTCTTGTATCCCTCCGTGAAGTCCTCCGGGTGGTATATCTTGTGGGAGTGATGTGATACGTCGAGCGCTGTTACAGATTGCAAGGATGCTGGTATCTGCAAATAATAATACTAATGATGTATAGATGATGATGTATAATCACAAAACAAAGGAAGTAAATAGAAAGAGCATGATGACTTTTTAGTATGAGAACCATGTGAGTATATGTGAGTGAGAAATATGAGTATGTGTAGCTAAACTCACACCATGTCAAAACTAACACACTTAGAAATAAAGATTATAATTGGTTGAAAGAGAACGTAAAACGGACCTAAATGTATTAAAATAATTTTATTGATATAAAACCTTAGTTCCATCGGAACATGGTTCAAAACTCAATAAAATAAACAAGTGATAAAAATTAAAGTTTACTTCGTCTACTCAGCAAAAGGTGGCGCTTTTGCGAAGCATTTTTGTTATAGTCTTTATTAACAAATCTTAAGATTGATAATGCAATGGCTGTTATGACAAACATAGCTACTCACTTAGTGATGTGACCAATGAGGATACATGACGAATTTGTCGATATCGATTATTACCTACCCACTGATTGATAACGAAATAGCTACGTTTAGCCGCAATTACATATGTCTGATACGTTGTGTCCAAGGGCTCTGCCGTTTGTGGTGGTTGAAATAAAAATATTTTCTTTCTTTGTTTAATTATAATCAATCACAGAGGTTAGTATCAGACTGACACTATTGTCAGTCTGATACTTGGGTAAGGACCAAGAATGAAGGTACCTACCTAATTAATTAAAACTTCATGAATATAAATAATAACACTATAATTACCTGAAAACACAAAATTATTAGAGTCGGTATAGCTGTGCCAACAATGTATTTGTTTCCACTTTTTTTAATTACAAAATCTTGGTCCTTAAAGTGCAGCAAATTGTACCTACTGTATTTTGTAGGAAACCAATTTTGTTTCCCAGTTGCATCAATCAATTTTTTTTTATGTCTGGCACATTGGGTAAACTGAAACCAGAAGATATACCTATTTTTTCAAAATATTTCTGTAATTTTCATCTGACCCAGCCATTAAAGTTATCGATAACGCATTCATCAGTTTATTGGGGCCACATCCCTAACTGAGTAGCGAAAGTTGAGGTTTAAAAGAAACGCGACTTTAACGTGTATGATTTACAGTCTTTTTTTCTTTGACGGTTTTGCATTTTAACAAAACTAACAATTAACAATAAAATATTACTTATCGGTGATATGATATGCCCCCATTTGTTAAATTTTTGATTCCGCTATCGTTTTTGCACTCTAAAACAGCACAATATGGCATGTTTATATTTTTTAATGTTTTTTTTCAAGTACGGTTACCATGACAAAATTCAAACACGACTGAAGTGAGCGGAGCTAGGCGGAGCTTGAAGTGCGTAATGCAATGCAGACTTGATATTAAGCGGATCCACCTACTTACTAATTCTACTTATTTTCTCTTTTCTGTGTGTATAATGATGATGATGATGATGTATAATGATGTATAGTACGTCAGGGGTCACTATAAATAAATATTCATGGACATTTTCACACGACGCCCTCTAGTCCCAAACTAAGCAAAGCTTGTAATATGGGAACTAGATGGCTGATAGAATACTTATATACTTTTTTTTGTAAATACATACTTATAATACATAGTAACACCCAGACATAGAACAAACATCTATGTTTTCCACGCACAAATGTTTGTTCTCAGTGGGGATCGAACCCACGACCCACAGCATGGAAGGCAGAGCCATTACCGACTGAGCTGTGACGCCTGTCAAGAATATCTGTATTAAGTATCTGCAATGTTATTTTATTATTAGTAAATAAAGAATTTGAATTTCAGATGCAGTAGGCTTGCATCTATACCATCCTCTCAGCCTGGTGTTTATCCACAGGAGACACGTAAAACTATGTAGTTCTGATGCTGCAATATCTATAATAGGACCATTAATATGAATGCCCCTCATGATGCAACAAGCCCGATGGCCCACCTGATAGTAGAGGACATTCTCTAAATATTAAGTAAGTAATTTTTATATATTGTTAAAGGCGTTTCTCCCTACCAAGTTTCCCTTATTAGCACTTTTTCTCCACACTACACAAAGGTTGGTTGGAAGAAAATGCTAAATAGCATTAAGCTCGCCTCTGTACTATTTTTATATGCAATAAAGAATTTTCTTATCTAATCTAATTCTCTGCACCGAGTATTATAGATAATTTTTTTATGAAAAACAGTAATAGAATAAACTCATCTGCTGCTGATGTTACCTCCTCTAACAATGCATTACCTCACAGCAAGTTTACTAAGGACGTGCTATGTGAAGCAATGCACTGCGTTCATCACTCAGACACGTCTGTGTTAAGTGTGATGTGCCTGTAACAGCACCGGCCCCATACCCTGCAAGTCGGCACATAGCACTGCGAGCATCACACTAGAAGTACTAAACACTCACAGTACAAGTAACGGAGAAGTGATATGGCGGCACAGTAGCTCCGTAAGTAGAATGCGAGTGTATGATGCTGTACACCGGTCTCTCGAGGAGATGGAACGATGACGCGACCGGCGACTCGAAGGACCACGACGTTATGTTGACGTTGGTACGCGGCCATAGGGTTATCGTGTTGTGCGGAGCCCCTGGAATAAATAAATTGTTTTTAGCGCCATCTAGCGCGCTATATTTATTTATTTATTTATTTTATTTAGAGCATCCAACAAGGAAATCACAATTATCAAGTACATTCTTAAATCTAAAGGAAATGCTTTGTGTTTCTCTAATTACAGGACGCCACAGCGTGCACAAAATAGACTCAACTAAACTAAACTAATAAACTAAACTAAACGTAGTTCTTATAGTTCTATATAAGAACTATAAGAACTACGGCCGATAGATGGCACTGTCGCTAATCGACACAGACAAATCCTAGATCGCGCAAACGAATACCATCCATCCAAAGATTATACATTTCCCGCCAGGTTCTTCTTTTCAGGGCAGCTTCCTTGACGTCCTTATACGACATGACATCTATCTTCGCCTTCACTTGGCTCATGTAGCTAATACGCGGTCTTCCTCTTCCTCTCTTTCCTTCTACCTTCCCTTCAATGATATATCCGATTAAGCTGTCATGTCGTATCCAAAGGTTATGTGTAGGTAAATTAATTGACCGAGCGAGCGAAGCGTCTTAGTTTCGAGATTGGCCAAAAATACTTTTGTCCGACTGTCTGTCAGTCTGTCTGTCTGTAATCGCCTACAGGTCGCATTTATCAACCGATTTGGACGAAAATCGGCACACATGTTCCTTGATTTATTAAAATTTTTTTGTCGAGCGCGATTTTTGATTGGGGAGAAAAAGGGGAAAGTTTGTTGTAGCGTTATTTATCGACGGATTTCAATCAAATTTGAGAAGCACACGAAAGACTTCATTCTACACAAGATAGTGTAAAAATATTTCCAAAAAAGGGGAGTGCAAAGGGGAAAAAGGGGAAAATTGTCGGTTATTGCATGGCTATAAAGGCTCGCGAGGTCTATGTTCTCACAGGACCACTAGTTATAATACCTATAAGAGGTTATATTCATATTGGTCATCTAAAGCTGCGTTAGCTAAAATGGCTGCTAAATCTGTTGTCATGGAAATGACAATGACAGTATCACATGAGTTACCTGTCATGAGGAAGTGATAAGTGCAGGTGTCCCTCGCACACGTCCTGTTCGCGCGGAGCGAGGCCGCCGGCGTGAACACTGCGGGACCCGACATGTCTACAAATATAGCTTCATTTCTGAAATTAACAACAGTTTCATTAATACAAATTAATAAGTTTATTTATAAACACAACCGACTGAGCTGTGACAGGCGTCACAGCTCAGTCGGTAATAGCTCCGTGCCTTCCGTGCTGTGGGTCGTGGGTTCGATCCCCACCAAGAACAAACATTTGTGTGACAAACATAGATGTTTGTTCTATGTCTGGGTGTAACTATGTATTATAAATATGTATTTACAAAAAAAAGGATTTAAGTATTGTATCAGCATCTAGTTCCCATATTACAAGCTTTGCTTAGTTTGGGACTAGAGAGCGTCGTGTGAAATGTCCATGAATATTTATTTATTTATAAACTGACTTCAATTCGACCACCGGCTTCATCATGAGATGATGATGATGACAGTTCATTGGGAATGTTCTAGTGACCGTAAACATCATTAAAAAGTCACAGGAAAGCAAAATACGCAATTTCGTGCACGTGAATGGTATATTTTTTCAGTTATTTATATTTATAAGCTTTGGCTTAACTACTGAACCGATTTTGATGAAAATTGAATGGGACTAAACCTGGAAATATATCATTTTAGATAAAAAAAAATTTAAATCGGTTAATAGAGGACGGAGTTCTGAGGTAACAAAAAAAAAAAACCATACAACCGAATTGAGAACCTCTTCCTTTTTTGAAGTTGGTTAAAAATGACTCACAAGTATCGTCCGAAGCTCGTCCTGTAGAGCGGCAGGTTACAGTACACGTGATCTTCGCACCGATGGACTCGAGTGGCGGTGTATCGAGTTAGTATCGGGTCCAGTGACGACGCCGTGAGCGCATCCAGCTTCAGCACCGCTACGCCGGTGGAGACCTCCGTCCGACGGTGCGACTCGTCGTGGGATACTATCTCTGTGTGCTGCAACAAACATTTTACAAAAGATAATAAAATTGAAATGAAACTAAGTAAAATTTCAGTATAAAGCGAGATGGGTAATGTCAAACAGTGTGACAGGCGTCACAGCTCAGTCGGTATTAGCTCTGCCTTCCGTGCTGTGGGTCGTGGGTTCGATCCCCACCAAGAACAAACATTTGTGTGACAAACATAGATGTTTGTTCTATGTCTGGGTGTTACTATGTATTTACAAAAAAAAGTATATAAGTATTCTATCAGCCATCTAGTTCCCATATTACAAGCTTTGCTTAGTTTGGGACTAGAGGGCGTCGTCGTGTGAAATGTCCATCAATATTTATTTATTTATCATTTCATTACGAAAAACGCCACAATTTTGTCACTTTCGAAATGTCATGTTTTGACGCTTGTCAGTAGCATGTTTGTTGTACATTGCAGATTGGCACTCAAGCCCTTCCAAGTGTTTGATAACCAAGCCGTTAATGTGTAACTAAGAAATGTGCTCACGCGCTCGTCTGAGATAGATAGATAGATAAACACTTTATTGTACACAAAGAAGAAACAGAACATAAGAGAAAACAATTAAAGCTAATGTACAATGGGCGGCCTTATCGCTAAAAGCGATCTCTTCCAGACAACCTTTGGATGGAGAGGATAAACAGAAACAGAAAGACGGCGGTGTACAAAGTGTGCACAAACAAACTGAGCACAATTGTGACGTTCTATTTTCAGAGCGCCAATGCATAAGTCCATTAAAATGTCGTTGGTGGGAATACGTACAAACCAATAATGCCTCTGTGTGGAAGGCCCCTCCTCCCTGTAGGGTGCGAATGGTATGAGCATGATGACGAGGCAGGCCACTAGCGCCGCCGCCAGGGGGAGCCACATGCGGCGTCGCGAGAATAACAACTCGATACCAGACTGAAATCACATCATTTTCATTTCATTTATTTCCTTAAATTTTAGCGCTTATTAGACTGTTCAATCTCAAGTCAGACTTACTGATAGAGATGTAACGTGATGAGTTGAGTTAATTCGAACTCAAGTTATTTGAATTGACTCGCATCGAGGACTTGCATGCATATAAAGTCAAACAAGTGAAAATTTAGCACCAATTTCTCTAACCACTTACGTTGCATACGGACCTAGTTGAGTCAACCCAATTGGCGGCTTGAGTCAAGGTTCAGTTTAACTAAAATACACTCGAGAGCAAAAAAATCGACTCAGGCGACACACCTGCAGTCGCAAGTCACTGGCAAAAAAACTGATCGTGTAAATATTTTTTTCATAGTAAAATCATAAAGCTCCTATTATTAGCTTCAAAATGATATAAAATATTGTAATGTTTCTTGCTCACACAACCCAACAACATGTTGTGATCAGTAACCACCCTTTTTGCGCTTGTTTACAATAGTGCTAATTAAGGGTTACTTACCCATATAAAAGGTTATCTACCTGACCCACCCTTATCAGTTAGCCGTCAAACGTCAACCGATACACATCTCCGTTATCAACAAACAAGAATTCTACCTGAAAATGGACACAACAAGTGATGAAGCTGCTCAAGCGGTCATCCTATTGCGACAAGGCCAGAGTCAGCGTGAAGTGGCACATGCGTTGAACATGAGCCAGTCTGCTGTTTCCAGAGTTTACCGTCGTTACCAAGAGACTGGTAACTTTAATCGAAGACGCGGTTCCGGAAGAAAAAGGTGCACATCGGAGAGAGATGACCGTTTCATTGTCAGTACATCGCTGAGAAATCGGGCCCTCACTGGCGTTCAAGTCCAACAAGAGCTCAGAGAAACGCGAGGAGTGGCTGTTAGTGGCTGGACAGTCAGAAGACGACTTAAGGCAGCTAGCCTTGAGCCAAAAAGGCCAGCTACTGGCCCCAAATTAACCCCAGCCCACCGAGCAGCCCGCCTACGATTTGCCAGAGAACACGTTGATTGGACTGACGAACAATGGAGCTCCGTCCTCTTCTCAGACGAAAGCAGAGTATGCTTGCATGGTAGCGATAGAAGAGGACGAGTCTACAGAAGATCTGGAGAAAGATTCGCGCAGTGCTGCATCAAAGAAAATGTGGCTTTTGGAGGAGGTTCCTGGATGGTGTGGGCGGGCATTTCAATGGAGGCAAAAACCGAGTTGGTTTTTATTGAAACTGGTGGTCGAGTGGGAGGATTGACGGCGAACCGATACATCGATGAGATTTTAGGGGATCACGTCGTTCCCTACGCCGGTTTTATAGGCGAAAACTTTATCTTAATGCACGACAATGCCCGTCCACATACTGCAGGTTCCGTCCGGCAGTATTTACAGGAGGTCGAAATTGCCGCTATGGACTGGCCAGCGCGTAGCCCGGACTTAAATCCTATCGAGCATATGTGGGACGAACTGAAACGAAAAGTTCGGGCTAGAAATCCTGCACCAGCCACAAAATCGGACCTCAAAGCGGCGCTCATTGAAGAATGGGATAGCATCGAACAAGATCGAGTAAAGAAACTTATTCGATCCATGAAGAAGCGATTGGAAGCTGTTATTAGGGCCAGGGGGGGCAACACTAAATATTGATAGTTTAATTTCTAATAAATTAATATTTTGACGAATTTAAGCTGGTATTTTCTTTACTGTTAATGATCACCCTTTTTCATTGCTTAAGACTCCTTCTCATTCAATATTTTTTCATTACCAAAATAAAAATGTAAATAACAAAGTAGACCACTCATTTTAAAGTTAAAACTAACAGCTTTGAGATGTTAAAATCAGAAATAGAATGAAAGCTTCTGATTTTTTGCCAGAGTTTTTTAAACGCGGGCGTGCGTCCTGAGTCGATTTTTTTGCTCACGAGTGTAATTCGAGTTCGAAATAATTCAACTCATCACGTTACATCTCTATCAGTAAGTCTGACTTGAGATTGCATAGTCTAATAAGCGCTTTTACAAACTTACATCTAGGTAGGTATTAAAACAATGAATGAGTTTTACAATGTAAACGTTGGTAAGTTTGTAAGCAAGCCATATGTTCAAGTCAAATGACTACCCTCTGTACTAGTTTACACTGTGCGACGGACGGGCGTCGGTGCTCTGCCAAACTGAGCTTTGCGTCCTTGTGTTACAGTAGTTAGTGGCAAAATCGTTTGAGGTAGGTAACTAGGATGACATTGCTAGGAATAGTGTAGTACCACTTTGTACTATAAGGATAACAAAACAATGTGATAGTAACCTCGATAGTAACCCAGTAGTAGGTAGTTTTATAGTATTATCGTGTGCATTAATTAGCTAATTATTTCAGATTGATGGATACATAGCATAGCATAGGTAGGCACAGTACACACTATTTTATAGATTATAACTAAGGTAGACAGGTAAGGTAAGTATCTATTTAAATTACTATAAGTGCTTAGTAGGTATTTATAACTTTAAAACACTAGGAAACTCGACTTTAGTTCGACTACCGGCTTCATCATCAGATGATGATGATGACAGTTCATTGGGAATGTTCTAGTGACCATAAACACCACTAAAACGTCACAGAAAAGCTAAATACAATACATAAGCTTACCATCAGGTGAGATTGTGGCCAAAGGACATTCTATATTATATAAAAAAAAAAAATACGCAATTTCGTGCACGTGGTTAGCATATTTTTTCCCACTTTAAAAAAAAACAAACCACTGAACCGATTTTGATGAATATTGAATGGGAATTGGGATCAACCTGGAGTACATCCCTTCTGATAAAAAAAGAATTTTTCTAATCGGTTCATAAAATGAGGTAACAAACATAAAAAAACAACACAACCGAATTAGAACCTCCACCTTTTTAAAGTCTGTTAAAAACCAACATGGCGGCCGAATTACGTGCTGTCAAAAAAACAAACATGGCGCCACCTACCATAAAGAGTTAATAATAATAAATAATAATAAATATTCATGGACTTTACACACAACGCCCTCTAGTCCCAAACTAAGCAAAGCTTGTGATATGGGAACTAGATGCTGATACAATACTTATATACTTTTTTTTTGTAAATACATACTTATAATACATAGTAACACCCAGACATAGAACAAACATCTATGTTTTCCACGCACAAATGTTTGTTCTCAGTGGGGATCAGTTAGATATTTTACTGATTTTTTTTACAGTTTAAAACTCACCACAGTAGTGCTAGCTATAGCTACGAGTCCTATATTAATGAACGCGACTGTGTAGTCGGGTGCGTCTGTGGGCGTGCGGCCCATTACAGGCAACATGAGCGCACACACGCGCAGCGCGCACACACACATCAGCAGCACGGGGGGGAGGGATAACGCTGTTTCTAGAATAAGGTGTTGCCACGCTGGAAATAAATTATTTAAATTAAATAATTAATAATAATAATAATAAAATAATAATAACAACAAAAATAATAAAAAAATATACCTACAAAAATAATAATAAATATAATTAATAATTATTTTTAATTTTTTTTTATTATTTAAGATCTTTATTAAATTATCTTTACGGACAGCCAAAGCACATGTTTGAAAAGCAATTCATATTATTTAGTTTCCTTACGAACCTGCGCGTTGTTTAGGTATATTCCAGAAATCCCCACCATTGGATCGTTTTTTTTTTCAGAAATCCCTACTGGATACGTCGTAGCATGCTACAGCGTAGCGTGCTACGTGTACCTAAGTCGCAAGTTCAAATCCCGATAACCATAAATTACTTTTTGCATTTTTTTATATTTTAAATAAATCTATTTTATTACACACTTAAATATCTAGATGTCTAACCGTGCCAAAAGATCCGTAGCTCTATTTCAACATCATTAAAATATTTGTAGCTTTAACAAAAACTTACCTTGCAACCGCACATATCTAATCACCGTCAACGAAATGATGGATGTGGTAGACATCATGAACAGCGGTACTGAGAACAAATATCTTGTAGCTTCTAAACTTTTGATACATAACAGGACAAGTAGGATGAGAACCACGATGAGTCGCGTGGCTGCCATGGCCTGTACAGTTCTTAACGAACGGTTTAGACCACTCTGAAAAAGAAACAAAGATAAAATAGACACCGACCACGCCAACTTTGCAGAGGCAGCATAATTTAAAACTTATAGTAAAAAAAACACTGTCCTTACCGCTGCTAAAACAATTTGACAACCTATGTCTATGAAAGTTACTATGTAAAGATAATAACCATACAGTAGTCACAACGGATCTTTGTCCCTCTGAAGTATCTGCGCAGAACCTATTTTTGGCTCGAATTGTGTGTGAAGTTGTGTGTACTGTACAAATATTTTTGGGGTCATCACCCATTTATTTTATTGCAAAGTTATCATGGTCAGTCTATAGTATAACTAGCCTGCAACAGGCTATATAGAATTACTTTTTTAGTTCTCCAAGCATCATAACCTTCAGATGCAGCCACCGCACCCACCAGATACGGCACCCAGAACATCGGCACCACTATCCAGGCTTCAGATAAATATCTGTAACAAAAAAAACATGCAAAAAGTAATTATACGGTACAAGGATACGAACCTGGGACCTTCGGAACAGAAAAATATATAATGTGGATTGCCTCGTGTGAAATATCTGTTGGAATTTATCTACAAAAACTAATCTGTATTAGATTGTGATAGCAATCCTTCTTCTTAAAAGTAAAACCTTATTTGTGTTTTGCTTCATGACGGACGTATTACCTTCCTAGTGACATCTATCAGTTTGGCTAATATATTTGATACGAGAAGAAGCCAAGTCTTGTGGTTTTATTTTACAATATTAAATAGAGAAATCCTACAATATCTATGAATATTTATTTATTTATTATTTTTACTAACCTCAATTGTATGGTAGTAGCAATCATTATAGAAGCTAGTATTAATGTTAGTACTACACCAGCTACCATCGCAGACAGACGTCCTAGTGCTGAGTATAATAGCTCTTTCACTGTTGACCATCCTAGAAAAATAGAATTGGTGAAAATCTCATACAGCACCATATAGCCCCAAACTGGTACAATGGGAATTAGGTAGCTGATATAATACCTTACATGTTTAACTTATGGATAGATAATATTAGTGGAGATTTTACACAGCGCCATATAGCGCCAAACTAAAATCAGCTAATTCTGCGGAACACAAACTAGCCAGATGGTAAATAGTGTACTTTAATTAGTTTTTCGCGCTTACATTGAAGTTTCACTACTCACTAACAGTTTTTATAAGTAATGTCAACGATGTAAAGGTGAATAGATATAAACAAAGATATACTTACGTGGTCCCACCATCCAGATATAGTAAGCAATACTGAGCCATGCTAGTACCGCGATAGATATGTCTACAGCGTACGCGGCCGCCATCGAGTATGTTATCAAAAATAAGTTTAAGAAATCGTAGTATATTGTTGTTGTTGGTAAATATAGCTGCAAATAACTCCTTATTAATATTATTAATCCTACTAATATTATAAATGCGAAAGTTTAGATGTTTGTGTTTTAATCACGTCTACGTCTAGTTTAAACTACTGAACCAACTTGCATGAAACTTGGCATATATAATTTGTAACCTGGATTGACATATAGGCTACTTTTTATCCCGAATAATTAACAGGATCTACAGGATAAAATGAACGAAAAGGATTAGCAGCGCCAATTGGCAAGAGAATTTCATTGTCTTGTCATGTCACGTCAGTTTGACAGGGCGTTACCTTGTTATCCAAGTTGTCCATATTCCCCAATTCCTCGACCAGTGCCAACATCATATTCCCCGCGTTCTGTATCACTCCTGTACGAATCAAATCCGGATGGTCGTATCTAGTGTGGTACACGTGACCACCTTTAGTGAACGCTATGTCTATGCCTGGGAGTGAACAAATCATTTATAAATTAAAAAAAACTAGAAAAACAGACTTCAATTCGAACAGCTTCATCATATGATGACAGTTCATTGGGAATGTTCTAGTGACTATAAACACCACTTTAAAGACACAGGAAAGCAAAATACGCAATTTCGTGCACGTGGTTGGCATATTTTCAGTTTTTGTTATTTCTAACTCAATCTACTGAACCGATTTTGATGAAAATGAAATGGGACCAATCTGCAAGTATATTTTCTAAATAAAACTGTATTTAAAAGTCAGTTTATCTGAAAATCCTCGCCTTAAGTACAGTCAACATCATTAGTAAATAACGAACCAAAGTTTCAAAAATGTTTTCATAAACATGTATATAATATTTGTCACACACAAATGTTAGTTATCAGTGGGGATCGAACCCACGACCCACCGCACGGAAGGCAGAGCTACCGACTGAGCTGTGACGCGTGCCGACTCACCCTGGATCCCCCCAAAGTCCCGGAATATCCTGAAGTCAGTGTCGGAAGGTATAATGCCTGATGAGAAGAGGAATTCCCCCAGACCCTGGGCGCTGGGCCGGCTCACGGCGCGGCTGTACGCGTTCAGGATCCTGGGGTCTGTTACCTGCAATAAATAAATAAGTACAGTACGCACAACGGATCTTTATCCCTCTCAAGTTTATTGCAACAACGATGGCGCATATACTCTTGTGCGGAAAACTAGCTTATCCACAATTCGATCAAAAATGGGTTCTGCGCAGATACTTCAGAGGGACAAAAATTCGTCGTAACTACTATACATTATTGTTGACTAGCAGTTACCCGCGACTTCGTACGCGTCTACAGTTTCCGTGTACATTATATTATCTGTGCGTGTACCGAGCGGATACTTCTTTGAGAAACTTGACATTACACCTCATTACACCGAACTCGTACCTACTGGAATGTCAAACGCTAGTCGTTAGACCAAAGAGGTAGTACTACGCCCTGTCAAACTGACGTGACATGACATGACAATGAAATCCTCTTGCCAATTGGCGCTGCTAATCCTTTTCGTTCATTTTATCCTGTAGATCCTGTTAATTATTCGGGATAAAAAGTAGCCTATATGTCAATCCAGGTTACGAACTATATATATGCCAAGTTTCATCCAAGTTGGTTCAGTAGTTTAGACGTGATTGAAACACAAACATCCAAACATCTAAACTTTCGCATTTATAATATTAGTAAGATAAGATAAGATTATATTTAGCCCCCCTCCCTTCCCCGCCCCACTGCTGAGCAAAGGCCTCCCCCCCATTCTCTCCACACACTCCGATCCTGGGCTATACTCTGCCAATCTGGCAAATAACGGTGAAGCTCGTCGCTCCATCTTCTTGGTCTGCCGCGTGCCTTCCTGCTGGGTCAGGAGCCACTCAGGGCACTCCTTGCCCCCCCCCCCCCCCCCCCCAACCACACATGACCAGCCCAATCCCACTTCAGCTTAGCGGCTTTTTTTTTGTCTGCGATTTGAGTTTGACTAATACTCACTTGAAACACAGAAGGTTTTCCATTCATGCCTGCAGAGTCCAGGTTGACCACCGCAGTCACTCCCTCAGCCCACGAGTGTTTCAGGAACCCGTGGGATGCCTGAAACACGACCAATACCTACATTTTCGTCATCACTTACCATCAGGTGAGATTGTGGCCAAAATAATATATTCTATAGATAGATAGATAGAAAACTCTTTATTGTACTGCACCGGAAATTAGACATTAGACATAGTTCTATATTAAAGCGAAGTAAGTACAATGATATTATAAAAAAATATTCATATTTTTATATATTTTTTATATTATTATATAAAAAGTCTACACATATTAAGAGCACCAGTGGTCTGGTAGTAACCTCACCTCACCTTGTGATTCTAAGGCCGTGGGTTCAAACCCGGTCGTGCACCAATAGGTTTACCCTAGGTCACTCCTCCAAGCCTGCGAAGCCCCCAGGAAGCTTCTGTGCTTTTGGGAGGAGTTAGGCTGGCTACACTCCTAGCCAGAACACCCCCCACGCATAATGGGCCAACTTTGAGCCTAAATGCGGAAACGGTAGTCCTATCATTATCATTTACCAATAGGTTTTCTATCCAGAAAATTGATTTACGCAGACACCAGGTTGAGAGGATGGTATAGGTACAAGTCTACTGCATCTAAACATGTCCCCGGCACTGCAGCCTCCCGTA
This sequence comes from Gandaritis pyraliata, assembly GCA_947859175.1. NCBI lineage: Eukaryota > Metazoa > Arthropoda > Insecta > Lepidoptera > Geometridae > Gandaritis > Gandaritis pyraliata. Next base: position 6,442,878 of record OX401876.1, on the reverse strand, counting down.
CATCGGGACCAGATTGAACAGCAACATACCAGCAATCCTAGTTCTTCAGCTCCGTTGAACAGAAACACTATATTATTCCTAAACTTCGTGGACCGTTTGGATAGTTTGCTGAGGACCTCCATCATGACTGCGCAGAACAAGGCGTTGTCAGATGCACCTGTCAAATATGACGTTTTATTTTAAGATCAAATATTTTCACTCACCTTAGCATTATTCAAATTCAAATTCAAATTTTTATTTCAGCTTATCACACATTAGGTAGGTACATAATAATATGACAGCCATATTGGAATACTTAAAGTTAATAAAAGTTAAAGCTAATTGGGTAAGACAAACCAGATTATGAGAACAATTTCAGTTTAAACATTATGTTCTTTAAAACATTATTTTCTTTTTGACGATTCTAAATGATCCTTGTGATTTTATTGAATAAAGATATTTTGACTTTGACTATGAGATTTGTTATACAGGGTGAGTTATCTCGAGCGCGCTCTGAGGGCCAAATATAAACGGTTATAATTACAGAAAAATGTTGTTAGAAGTCACGAGCGCCATTTTGATAAAAATAAGATTTAAAAATATCAAGAAAGTAATTTATTTTTCGAGAATTTTTTTTTTTTTTTTTGGCATATTTTTTGATCGTATACCATCTCATAATGACCAGCCTTTGATAAAAGAATCAACATTACTTTTCGTGGCGAGGTTAACTAAATTATAACTGACTGAGCTGTGACAGGCGTCACAGCTCAGTCGGTAATGGCTTTGCCTTCCGTGCTGTGGGTCGTGGGTTCGATCCCCACCGAGAACAAACATTTGTGCGTGCAAAACATAAATGTTTGTTCTATGTCTGGGTGTTACTATGTATTATAAATATGTATTTACAAAAAAAAAGTATATAAGTATTCTATCAGCCATCTAGTTCCCATATCACAAGCTTTGCTTAGTTTGGGACTAGAGGGCGTTGTGTGTAAAGTCCATGAATATTTATATTTATAAAAAAAATGTACATAGTAAACTAAACCTTCTTACCAAGTGCATAAGGCACAGAATCGTAGTGACAGTTGACAAGTACAGACGTCCCCATAGTGCCATTACTGTGGTATCCGCTCTCTCCCTCTAACACAGCGATCACGTTGGACACGTTTTCGTATACATTTACGAATGACGCCGATGACTTTAGGAAGTAATCGCCTGAAAAATAAATACATACTGCTGCTGAAAAAAACACAAAAAATATTTATGAAAAAAAATCTTCACCATTTTTTTCATATATGTTTTTTTGTTTGTTTATTATCTAAGTTATGCGACATTCTGCGCGGTAGCTATTTGAATGGGTGACTGCTAGTGCTATGTATCATCAGCAAAATTTCCGCCTTACCACTTTTGAAACTGTTTCGCTTGCAAGCAGTTAGCTACCTGACCTCGCCATTTTCTTTTGTCTTCTTATTTTGACCAACCAGAGACCTAAACATCTATTTATTTTTATGACGGTCCATTGTTTTCATAACTTTTACACCCGAAATAATTTGCTTCTATTGGTATTCAAAAATTAACGGCTAGTCGGTTTACAGGAAATGCACCCTTAAGGTGGTAAGGTACAACTTTTGCTGATGGTACTTCCGAGCGCTTCCGTACTTCGGAGGTGACGTTGAACTTTCGCGGCTCTAACAGTCGTTAGGCCACGACGGAGACCTTAAGGTGGCCTGAAAACTCCACCACCAGAGATCGCCACTAACTCATGCGAACGAATAAGTATTGCCTTTGACTTTTATGAGAGCACCGGTGGACAAATGTGCAATGTCAATGCTCTCAAACGGTGAAGGAAAACACCGTGTGAAAACCCTTGGCTTAGTCAGCTCCGCACGTATGTACGTGTTTCGTGTGGATAGACAGTAGACTGAGAGAATGGTATAGGTACAAGCCTACTGCATCTGAACATGTCCCCGGCACTGCAGCGACCGCACATCGGGACATGGGGATCAAGTGACCCCTGATGCTGGATACATCATCTAGATTAGATGCAAAGACCTAACTTTCATGAGTTACCAGTAACAATCTGCCAGTCTGTAGTTACTCTCTGATTAGCTTGCAACGCGATAGTATCGACCATTGCTTTAACATCGACAGTTTTGTTAAGGTGGTAAGCAGTGCCGGCTACCCTCGGGGCATCCCCTATAATACTGTTAAGGTACTTCCACGCTGTTTCTTCGGAAAATGTGTCTGTGTTCTGAAATACACCAACGTTTATAAATTAAAAACTGCATTATCTTACGCATGTGGTATTGCGTTCACGCAACGGGCACATGAGACGCCATGAATTTTCAGGCGAGAGGCATGTCACTCAACCGTCTCGCTCGCACTTTCAACATTTTTGAAGATATATTTTTGACTTACTGAATGTAATGCAATGTTGTAAAGCTTCACGATCCGGAGAATAAAAGAATGAATGAAGAGAGAATGCAAAGGTCCAGCAAAAATATCATTTTGATCCAAACAAGTTTTCTAACTAGAAAAGCACCAATGCGATCAATTTTGTTACACATTTTTTGATCGAAAGACTTGTTTGGATCAAAATGATATTTTTGCTGAACCTTAGCATTGTTATTCTCTAGATGGTGAAGCTTTGAGGTTTTGCATAATTACATTCAGTGAGTTTATATCTTTAAATGTTAAAATGTGCGAGCGAGAGGGTTGTTTGACATCACCCCTCGCCTTAAGGGTTCACGTACTGTACTTTAAGTAACCCTGTGTTAGTAAAACTAAGGGGTAGGTATAGGTACTCACATCTCTAGCTAAATCAGCTTCATTAATTACCCTTGGCATGTCATCTTCGACCAATTGTGTTAGATACCCAACCAATAGGTACCATCCTAGTAGGAGTATTATAAGTGTACTTGGCACCTGAAATATCATACGAATTGTTAGTCTTTACACTCCACAGACTAAATATAGAGCTAATTGTGAAAGAGATCGTCCGGGGAAGTACTAAAACCTATTTCGTGCTATGCACAGTGATGCTCGCATTGCTGTGTGCCGGTTTGAAGGGTATGGGTGCCGGTGCTATTACACGCACATGACACTTAACATGTTTGTCTCAAAGTGATGGGCAATGCAACAATGCCTCAGATATTGCGGATGTCATTAGGTGACGGTAACCGCTTACCACAAGGTGGGCGGTAAGTCCGTTTGCCTGACGATGGCATAAATAAATAGTATACCGTTGTATAAAATAATGTACAAATGTAATGTAATAATGTTGTACAAATAGTATCGGTTCGTTTCTGGGCACACTGTGCATAAAGTGGGGTCGATAAGTGTATGATATACTTATCAGCAATTATATCTAAGCCATTTTTGCACTGTAAACAAAGCTCCTAGATTACATATAGTAACAATTACACAATAATCTCAAGTTTTAGCACAGCGTTTAACTTAAAGGTGAGGAGTAATATCAAACAACCGTCTCGCTTGCACATTACAACATTTTTAAAGATGTAATTATGCATAATCGCAAAGCTTCACGATCTAGAGAACAACAATGCAAAGTTTCAGCAAAAATATCATTTTGATCCAAACAAGTTTTCCGATCAAAAAATGTGTACCTATCAAAATTGATCACATTGGTGAAAATTTTCTAGTTAGAAAACTTGTTTGGATTAGAATTTAATTACATTCAGTAAGTTTATCTTCTAAAATGTTGAAAGGTGCGAGCGAGAAGGTTGTTTGCCATAACCCGTCTCGCTTTAAATAAAAAGCGTATTTTACAAGGGTTTACTTAGAAACTACCTACATAAAGTAGATAAGTTGGTACATTACCTGCAGCATACGAGTACACTTAAAAAAAAGTTATACCCAAATATTTGTTTAAATAGATTTAACTACAAATAAGTATTATATTAATTAAACCACCACCCAAAAACCAGACAGTAACAATTAACACAACATAATAAATTAAAATTAAGGCGGACAAATTAAGAAATTATGACAAAAAGCGTGGTAAGCAGTTTAGAAAAATGCATCGCTAAGTGACATAGAGTACATAATAAAAATAGCGGCACCTTTTCATATAAACATCAACTGGATGTACCTACAGACAGAATAATGTTTATTGTGTAAATTAAGCATTAACTAGCTATAACGCGTTTCACAAAACTTTGTTGCATTTTTCAGACTTCATTTTTACTAACGGCTTCATCATCAGATGATGATGGCAGTTCATTGGGAATGTTCTAGTGACCGTAAGCCTCACTAAAAAGTAGCAGAAAAGCAAAATACGCAATTTCGTGAATGGACTTTTTCCAACTATTTTTATTTATATGCCAAACTACTGAAAAGATTTTGATGGAAAATTTATGGTAGGTACTACCTATCTGGAATAGGTACCTACATCCTTTCAGATAAAAAAAATTAACAATTCGGTTTATAAATAACGGAGCTCGGAGGAAACAAACATAAAAAAATATAACCGAATTGAGAAACTCCTCCATTTTTGAAGTCGGTTAGTTACCTACGTTAGCAAAGAAATGCACATTGTGTTCAGACACTAAGATATAATATGGTCTTAATTAATATTTACATAACCGCAAATTACATACCTATTAATATTGAACTTAATAAAAAAGACTTTATTCACAAAGAAAATTATGACTAATACAGTATTTACAATATTTATAATATGTACAAAATACACATGAAGCAGTTGAGCTATCTACGTTGCAAACGATTTATAGATAGCTCAACTGATCCAAATCAGTACCAATCGGAAGCGTGCCCAAGACACTGGATGCATTGCCGCGCTGAATAGCAATGCTGATTCGATTAATATATATAATGCACATTGTATTCGTTTGTGTAGGATCTATTCATCATGATATCAACCTGAAGAAGTTCACAGTTATATCCCGTGATGGTCGGTCCATTGAGCCATCTTCGTTTCTAGTTCAAAAAGTGTTGACCAAGATCAGGTATTGACCTTGGTCAACACTTTTGAACAACCTATTTCCGGTCAGTAACACCCAGTGGATAGGAGTACTAAGGTCGGTTAATCTACGAGATAGATAACGTTATCAATCTTGGATGACCAAGATTAACTATTTTTATCACTAAGTTAATATTAGCGATGAATCGCATTCTTAGTATCGAATGTATAAATTATTTACATTAGAAAATATAACTAGGTTTAAACGAACTATCAATTTACTTAAATTAAAGGCTTTTTAAATCAATATTGTTTTTCAATAAGTGAATTATTAATGGTACCGTAGTTACCCATCTCATTAAACATTATCCTAAAATGTGCATCCCAAAAGCTGTTTAAATAACATTACAAAGACATAATTATTATCCCGAAAGTACACAAAATCCCATATATGGTTCAACTTACAGATACCACAGGCTCATACAAATGTTTGCCTTTCCTAGTGACCTCGTATAACACCTAGAATTACAAAATTACATGAAAACATATGAGATTTATCAACATTAGTCTGAAAAAGTCCACTATTAGACATAAGTCTCCCCATAGATTTGGTGGAAATATGTGTCTCGACTGGTATGAGCGTTTTTCATACATCTTGAATTTTTAAACCTCCAATTTTGATGGAAGTTAGGGCACTGTCAAATTGCAGGTTTAAAATACTATTGGTTGAATTTGGCACACCCTAGATGACACTTCATTCGCTGTCTGACGATAGGGGCTTCCTCATTGACTATAAATAAATCATAAAACTTGTCATATCAATACTAGACCAAAAAAAAATTACTAGCGAATACCTAATGACTCAGTTCCGACTATGACGGAGTTAAACATTTTTTTTTACATAAAAACAGTTATTAGGTATTTAATGATATTGGAATGATGGACAATAATTAGAAACATAGATAGACTGCTGAACTCATAACCCTTCTTTTGTCTGCACTAGTCGGGTAATAAGATGAGAGCGATTGAAGTAGGTATGACGCCACACTATCTAGTAGTGAGGTAGGTAGTAGATACAAAGCACTTAAGTACATAAGATATTAAGATAATTTGTTAGGGAGAACGCAAACCAAAGACAAAAAGTCTTGTCGAACAGTTAGTGATGTGAAACTTCACAGTAAAACTTTTTTAGTTACGATATGCTTCTTTTTATTTGCTGTTTTCGTTACTTGCTTATTTAATGAGAATCATCCTACGTACTTAATAATATTATTAAGTACGCTACATAATTACTTTATATTCTTATTTATTAAAAAAGCACAGTTCATTCTCTAGGTATGTGCGTATAAAGCAATGTTTAATAAGTAGGTACTAAACAATGCTATAATAGATAGGTAAACATAATTTTATGCATGCGTCGTGTCAATTGATGTGAATTTCGTTACAACGAAAACAGCATATGACGAGGAAGCATTCATCATATGCTGTTTTCGTTATAACAGAAAATTTATTTTCACGTCACTAAGTACGCGACAAAACAGTTTTGTCGTCAGATGTGCGTTGGCCCTTAGTGCAATTTTAGTGTTTTCCTTCACCATTAACTTGCACCAAAAGGCTAAGAAAAAGATTAGAAAAAGTCTAGAGGGCCGAAAGTGCCACATTTTGTCATTGACAAGTCTTGACACCAAAAAAATAGATCTCAGATTAATTCTAGGACCGTAAACCCTAGGCATCGACTCCCCCTTATGTGAAGTACTTAAAACCCTGAAGGGGAAGTCAGAGGCAAGTCCGAACATGGATATTAATGTAAGTAAATGATATTAACCCGTTGCCAGGGCTTTTCCTCTCGGCCATTGTCGTAATCGTTGGTCGGAACTCCTTTGTATGTGAGGTTCTGGAAAATACATAAGAGTATTCATGATTTATGTATATTTCTGAAAATACTAAGTAGAGTCTGATCACACCAAGTCTGCAGCAATTAAAATATGGCACAATGAGGAAACCTATTAGTTGGAAGCATTGTTTGTCCTGTGAAAAAGATTCCATGATACCATGTACCAATCTTTTAGAGGCCCATTTATTGATTTGCAGAGTTAGCGTGGCTAGACTTTAATATTTAGTGAAATGGTTATTCAAATCTTGTATTGATCCAAGATTAATTAATGGTTATGAGTTTATTACACACTTAAAATTGCCCTACCTCTGTTTTACATTACCCAAAGACAATTTAAGCATTAATTAACTCCAAGTAGCGTTTCAGTATTCGGGTGTTCATGTAAGTTTAAGTCATGCCTGATAATATTTTGTGATATCCTAGAAGGGTCATCATCATCATCAGGACCATCATTACATTAGGGATAGAGGTAAAATGCATTTTTTTTTCAAGTTAATAATGACCCTAGATTTGATGAGCCCACCAAGATGTGACAGTAAAAATGCTAATTTCATTTTGTGTTAGTATTTTTTTTATTGCTTTTCTTTGTTTTTTTTTTTCCAGGGTACCATCGGACATGCTCAGCAAGGCAATATATTGTTATAAGCAGTGGTTACCACTTAACATCAGGTGGGCCATCAAGCTTGTTCCATCACTTAGTTGTATAGAAAATATTGGGATGATGATTGTTTCTGTTTATTTATGTCAATTAGGGTAGGTATGGGCAAAAAGTAACCTCTGATGCTGTATGTACCTATACATTATCTTAATTAGATGAAAAAGGTCTGATATATTATTATATTTGTTGGAGTGGGCAACATTTACAATATTTTTATTCAAACTTCATGACATGCCCAAAATAATTTATTGCATTTTATTGACCTTTATAAACCAGTTGTATAGAACATTGTTAAACCATAAACATTTTATCATTATTGATATGAATTATGTTTGTTAGAGTCAAAGTAAAGTTATCAAATAGTTACCAATAAAACAATAAACCGAATAGGTACCTACGCAACTACTTCAGGTAATAAATACTTTTACAACTAAGAAATCCGTTAATTTTTCTTTCCTGTTTTTGTGAATGCAATGAAGTTTTCTGGACATTGTCATATTTGATAACCAATTGAATTATTTATATGTAGGTAGGTACTTACCTATTTCTTTTTCCTAGTTACTAGGATACATAGGTAGGTAGGTACCTATCAAAATGTTAGGACATAGACTTGTAGTTAGCTACCACGATATTGAATTATAAAAAGTTTTAATAGTTTTTATCCTAGGTGTTACCCGGTAGATGTGAAAACAAGTATATGACCAAGATATCAATATTCGAAGATTAGTTCAGGTAGGTACCTAGTTATTATCACTGATTCTAGCTATTTTCATTAACACTCACCATTGCGACTCCTCGATTCTTCTTTCTACCATCGTTTTCATCTAGATTTGCTGCCATTTTAGTTCAAAAAGCTTAGCAAACTAGAAAATATTACGAATTTTATTCCGGAGTCCGGACTTTTGGAAAAAAATAACAACAAAATCCAGTTCTAAAACGAGCACCACCAACGCCACCAACTGACGCGCGACTGACACTTGACAGACAGATTGAACGGAAATAAAAACTAAAAATAACATACTGCCAACTGTCAAAGTCAAAATGACAGTCCATCTGGTTTGACAGTTGACGTGTGTTATAAAAATGATACCAGCACTAAAATCTGAATTTCCTTTCTTATATCAAAAACCTTACTGAGGTTTCAATATTAAGTAGGTAGGTACACTGATATTAAAAGGTACCTTGGAATCTAATTCGTTCTAACTGGCTCAATCAAATCAGATTAATAAGATTAAAAAAAATATGAAATATTGCTCTGTACTCCTACTGTGCAATGCAAAACCACTAAATACAAAATGTGCACGTGGCATATTTAATTAAGTTTACCAATGAAACTTTAGGCACGTAGGTGTATAAAATTTACTTACACAGATTTTGACATCCAACAAGGTCTTGGATTTTTATTAGTATGATGAAAAATTGAAATTGTCAACGACGCATCTGGTTAGATGTTTTATTTAATTAGGTACATAGGTATAAATAAAATCATTACTGTAATAAAACATGTTTATTGATGGTTTCATTTTGTATTAATCATAATTATGCTCACAATCTAAATACAGCGTAGGTATTATTTTAACTACTGAATAAATTATTTTTTTTATAATCTCCATGAAAGATTATTATTAAATTATCTTACATCACTGTTTTTACAGTCGAAGTAGTCAGTAATGATAAATTTTGTTATAATAACTTTGTAGGTAATGCATAGTAAACTATTTATAAAATGATTTTTTTCAGTACCTACTCACAGTTGTCTGATATTTTTTTTATGGTTTTAGGTACCTATCAGTATTGCTTAAGTATTCCGAACATCGTAAAAAAGTGCGCCAAATTGTACACAAGTTATTGTATTTCATTATTATTTTCCTGGATTGTTTGTTATTCAAAGCTAAAACGATTTTTTTTACAATTATTAGTAGCTATATTGTACAGTACTTACCTACATATCTATTTACAATAATATCTAAACAGATCTCCGTAGAGTAGGTACAATGCTGAATGATAAAAAATATAACTATTTTGTTCAACATAGTTCCAAAGTCACAGTAAAATTGATAACCAACGTAAGTAAAAAAATTAAAATAGTAGTAGGTAGGTACATAAATTAACTAATGGTAAATCACAAATAAACTGAAGCTAAAACAGAGTAGTAAATTGTTTTTAAAAATACACAAATTATCTATATTTATAATTTTCACAAACATACTTAAAATGGTTGGTATTCCTAAAACTAAAACCAATGATTTAAGAGGTTGAAATTTTTTTTCGATTGCATTCAAGGTTTTTAATTTGAAAAATTATGTGACAGGCTCTGCCTGGAAATTATGATTACGATTTTATGATAACCTTTTAGGATTGTTTTTTAGTTACTGTTTTATTCCACTAGCTAGTTCATTACACACAGTTCACTTAGATAATCCCACTTAGTACCACAAACGACAAGTAAGACGGCGATTAAGGAAATCAATACTCATTTCCATTTCCATTTCAAAGTACAAGCACCGGCAGCAAAACTTTGGACAAAAGTCTATGATAATCCTTTGCTTTGACGGATTTAAGAAATACAACACTAGGGTGATGGCGGGAGACTGTCATCACTTTCAAGGTAGGTGACGTAGTTGTCTTCGCCGGGGACGTGCGGTGGCCGAGGCGGTGGCAAGGAGGGGACATCATAGCCGTGCATCTGGAATAATAATACAAAAATACATTTAAATGACACTATAATAGAAATCAAATACTACAAGTATCGAAATAATGATATTAATCTACATCTACTCGAACTTGTAGTTATTGAAATCTCCACCAATTTTAGTTATAAAATAATGTTGATTCGTAATACATGTCATTGTAAAAGTATTTATTTTCTTCAAAAAGATATTGGTAACATTTTAGTTAACCTGATTGACTAGCTGCTGGAACGCCGCACTATGATGTGGCGCCCTGTCCAGGTCTGCATGGAGGGCGAAGTCCGAGAGAGCCTTCCACGGAGGCTGGTATGCCGTCACCTCGAGGGCGAGGGAGTTAGCCTCATGCCGCACCGGTGACCCAGCCACTAAAGGTACTCCCATCGACATGTATCCGAGACGTCGGCCTTCCTGTGGAAAACGACAGTCAGTTAGACAAAGACGAACGATTGTTTCATCTAACCTTATCCCTTCACATTACACCAAACATTTCAAAAAATACCATACATAATCAATTACCACCTTCTCCTGTTGCATCTGCATCTTCAGCTGAATGGTTTTTTTCTTGTCTTTACACCTTTTGTTTTGGAACCACACCCTGATTACTCTTGGACTGAGACCCGTCATTTCTACAAGCTGTTCTTTCATCAGTGCGTCTGGGCGAGGATTCGCGTTGTAGCATGTCCTAGAAGAAAAACAAAATAATAACTGATCAGTTCACTACAACTAGCAATACAATACGCTTGACATTTCTAGGGGTAATAATCTGCTGTTTTAATAATGAACGTTAGGTACTTGAGTGGTGATGATGATGAAAGTCTAACCGCGTTGTTTAACCGCGATCAGTTTACCCAAAGAATTGGTAAGAAGTAATGGTGGCAACACCACATCAACATTGTTTTTTTTTAAACTTTGCATTTCGAGGCAAACATCACCTCAAGTATTCTACCAAGGTTTTCAAAAAAACAAAGTTTCAGATATTTTTAGTTATTGATTGTAAATAGTTTTACCTGAGTGTATGAAGTTGTTTCTCGTTGAGCACCGTTCGAACACGGGTGGGCTTTCCATCGGCTGCAGCGGAGTTGCGTGGTCGACCGCTTTTGTGGGAGCCTGATTCACTCCCAGAGTCTGAAATAAAAGAAGATTATTTTGAAAACTTTTATTTGTAGAATCTTACAATAAGTTGGTAGCTACTGAGAGGAAAGTGGTTCTAAGCCACGCACCATTCGTTACTTCCACAGATAAGTTAGTAATTCTCAATCTTCAAAAGAATTACCAAACCCTTTAGGTATCAATGCAATGGATAAAGTTTGGTAAGGTTGGTGGAATAATTACCCAGGTCTTTACGAAAACCTAGGTAGCAGGTAGGTGACCATCGAATATTTTAACAATGGTGATGTTTGTCATCATCACATATCTACACATCCTACAATACCCCATATTACGATTTTTAAACATGGACAAATTATTCTGTATGGATTATTCAGAGGTGTAAAGTGGTATTAGATCAGTCGGACACGCGGCTAGGGCTTAACTACCCCTTGACCATCAAAGGGTTGAAATTGCCTTTTAACTCGATTGAAATATGATAATTTGCTTGACGCTATGTAAGATAGGTACCTAGGTAGATAAGTTTAGGTTATACAACATTATTTTTCTCTTCTGTGGTCCCATACATAACCTTACCTCTTTTCAAGAGGGTATAAAGCATAGCAACAGCTGTGATTGGTAGGTACATACAAGAAGCTAAGAAGATTTTAATGATTTTACTATTTTTAGGCATGTAGGTACACACGGTGATACATCGACCTACACTGTTTAAAATTTGAACAGAAGTGGAACGTTGCGAATCGTGCGAGAGAGACGATATGTTTTAATGCGTGTCATGTGCCTACCTGTATAATACTGTGCTCCCTTTCCAACCCTTTTCCAACACATAAAGCTAATCTGATTTATTGTAGCCATGTGTACCATGAGATATAGTTGATCGGAAGGTACCATCACTTTTTCATAGGTTTAAAAAAAACTACGAGTAGGTATTACATTTCAATGTCTTTTTGTTGTCGTAAGTAATTAACATTTGATTGTAAAGGCTCAGACCGGTCGCAAGGTTGCTAAATAGGTATGTAATGAACCATATTTATATCATATCTAGATCTACACACCTACAGAGATTCCCAGAATTAATAACTGAGCGAAACACAAAAATCACACCAATATTAGTTCATCTTATCTCATTACATGCCGATTACCTATCGTAATCGTATCATTCGTGCACCTACTTAGACCTAGTGATGTGCCTTGTGGTTAGGTACTAGGTACCGCATCCGTGTAAAAATTCTAAATTCTAGCGCTAGAAAAGTTAGCTTCTAAAAAATATAAAAACGCGCATTTTCAACATAAAGCTTCGTTTGTTCGTATGAGTTTTAAGGCCGCCTTAAGGCCTCCGTTGTAACCTTGTGGGGAGAAATATGGCTTGCTCTAAATTAATAAAATAAAAAACATGCAGATGACCCTGATGTTAAGCGGTTACCACTGTTAGCGTATACCTAGTCTCATCCTTGGATGATTAATTTTGTCCAAGGTCTCATCTCAACTCGGCTTATTCCCAGAGGTCCATAATTCTATTGTTTTCAAAAAAATTAGGTTCATACATTTATTTCCAAGAGGTCCACGACATTTTAAATTTAATAATATTCCTTTCCCAACGGGTCCATGAAATTGTTTGGTACAGTAAGCAACAAAAGGTTTCGATAAATAGGTTTAGGGAAAATATTTGTTTAATAAAAGACAATGGATAGATAAATTAGGACTCTATTAAAGAACGTTGAAAAATATCAATCTAAGGCATTAAAAGTTAAATTAAATAATATAAATTTTATACAAATAGTTTGTAGAAGTTCTTGCTATGCACCAAAAGATGGCGTTAGTAGGCTTTTTTTATCAATCAATTACTCAGTCACTTGTGAATCCGACTTGACATGATAGAATCACCTAGTTATATAAGACGATTCTAAATGATCCTTGTGATTTTATTGAATAAAGAAATTTTGACTTTGACTTTGACTTAGTGAAAGATTGGTAGCTTGACGACTGACATTATTTAGTGTTTCCACTTCCTGATACGTAGCGCTAATAGTCCATAAGTCAGGGCACTTTCGTAACATTATCAACTGCCAAATTCATAATTTTGTTTGATATTCGTTACATCTTATCTAATATTTAGGAACTAGGTAGGTATAGTATTATATGTTATACTGATCAACTGATATAAAAAAATGACATACAACGTGTAACATATTGTCCCTATAAGCCGAAAAGGGGCTCATTCCGACCAAACACATAAATATCTTCATTGCCATCTTGATTTGCACTCATAATTCACAAAAAAAAAACACTTATGACTCTGACGTCATGCCCGCAGTAAGGGAGCAAGGTCAACTGATAAGAAATAAATAATTTGGACTTTCGCATCCCTTCCCTGCATGCTATCTATCTCGCTCAAACCTGTAGTCTGTTTCGCTCTAAGATTAGCTAGCTAACTAATCAAATACTCTCATGTATTGTTTATACTGACTGTACCTTAGTTAAATCTCATGGACCTATTGGGAATTAATGTAAGAATATTTTAAATTCTATAAATATTTTTCATGGACCTGCTGGGAAATGGAGAACAATAGAATCATGGACCTCTGGGAATAAGCCCTCAACTCATCCTCTCAACTTTCAAAACTTACGTAAATAGGTACCTACTAATAATCTGAGCTTACTTACCTATTGGCCTGTACATTTTTTCTTAAAGATATTCTATGGAGATTCCGAGATACATCACTACCTAACATTCGTGTACTCGATTGTAATCGATTTGCGATGCAGTGATTACTAGATAACGCTTTGAACTCCGCCGACAAAGCTTCCGCCGCCTTTAATAACGCCGCTCAGGTGTCAATTGTTTTTTATCGTTTAATTAAAGGTTTTCTGTAATTTTTTTGGGAATTTTGTAGCTAGTTTGGTGGGTTCTTATCCATTCTTGTTTAAATTAATTTTATGAAGCTAGGGAGCGATTTTACTTTGCACTCTTAGCTCCTTACATAGCTCAAGATGGTTGTTGCTGAATGTAGTGTTGTTTTTTAACTCATTGTTGCTACTCTGCAGTTTGCACTCTGCAAGTAACACTCACCTGACATAGAGCCGAGCTCGGGATGGTGTGAGTTGTTGTTGCTAAGTGTTGTGTTGTTGTTAGACTCGCTGTTGCCGCTGTTGCCACTCGTGTTAGCGCTCTGCAATCAAAGCTACACTTTAGATGGCGCTGCTAGTTCAACTGACAAAAATGGCGGGATTTAATCTATTCTAGAGCATACTTTCATTTATTTTCAGGAATTTAATAAATAAAGGTTTACTTATTACATTTTTTTCTCGATCATCAACAAGGGTAAGTAGGTAAACTTGACATTAGCATCATGAATCATGATAATAAGGACACAGTTTTGAACTTACTTAAAACAATATTTGCCTACGTATTTCTAGTTTATTGACTCAAATACGGATATAAGCATAGCTTATTATTTTTATATCACTTATTCATCGATGTGGTCCATTTTATGGAACAAAGCTCCTAGGCCCTTCTCCATCAGTTGAAGTGTATCAAAAAAGTTTACTTACTAAGCTTCTCTTTTGTCTTTTCACTTCTGAGCCCTAAAACGAAACGGGCTAAAGTTTTCAGTGTGTTTACGGAATTATTATCAAAAATTCATCAGTTTATTTTAAACTCACCTTTTCTAAAACGTCGTGGTCTTCCCTACAATATAAAGCACCGCCTTCACGTAACGCGAATTCGTCACCTGTAATAAATTAAAAATTTAAAAACCCCGAATCTTTGGACAGGTTTTCATCAAACATAGCTAAGAACACTCCCGACTAATTCACCTTTCAAACAAAAAAAAAAAACAAAATCGGTTCATCCGTCTGGGAGCTACGTTGCCCCAGAAGACACGCACAGACACGTCAAACTTATAACACCCCGTCGTTTTTGCGTCGGGGTTTAAAGAATGACGCGTTTATAAATAGGAAGATAGGCGATCACTTTTGTATGAGACTCACCGGGAATGAGTTGTCTTGCGCAGGCGCAACACCGGAAGCAGTCTATGTGGTATATCTTCGTCTTGGCGCGCATCACGAAGTCGTTTTTGCTGAATGAGGATCCGCACTTATCGCATTTTGTTCCAAATAACCTGAGAACAGAAAAAATTGAGCTACAGCCCCCGTATGCCAATCTTTTGCTGTCAAGTTATATTTCACTGCCCAGTGTAATTTCTTCAGGTCACGTGGTACAATTTTGTACCACGTGATCATTCTTTTTAGACACTTGACAGCAAAATATGCGCGAAAACACATCAAATGACGTCATAATGTCACTATTTAGTCACAGAATAACTATGAGTTAGTATGAACTGACCATGATTTAAAACTTTGCAGTTCAACTTTGATTGGCATACCCCTGCAGGATGTTAGAAACTATAAAAAGTTTGAATTCTGAAACGCAATAATTAAAAGTCACGTAGTACCTACCTAGTGCGCATAACAAATCTTTATCATTCTGAAGTTAGGTGCAACAACGATCTACAAACTGTTGTGCGGAAAAATTAAATTAAGTACCTCTTCTGTGGTCTTCTGTGGAGAGTCACCATTAAAAGTTGGATCATTGGTTTTGACTCTTACGACTCTAGATTTAGCGCTTTCTATATAAAAGCTATATTAATCGTGCAAAAACAAGATACAAGGTAATTACGTTTATTTCCCAAAATATGTGTAAGTATCGCAAAAATGTTGGGTTTGGGCGCTTCTATGTTGTATTTTTGTTTTAAAAATATCCTTGAGGTAAAATAACACCTAATAAAGTATAAAAGTTTAAGCTTTAGAATCATGAACAAAAACTGAATTTCACCGAGACGCATTCATCATTTCAACGCCCAAAACGCCGTAAAAGCCTCCCCCGGGTCATCGACCGGCACTTAGGGGATGAAACCACCCCCACCTCCACCCCCAGCTCCTGGCAATATCGCTAAAAGCATCGCCTATAGCTACCGCGCGGGTAGGGTTAGTGTGGGGCTGGGGATTAGAAGATTGTTCAGCTGCCAAATACGAAGTTTGAAGGTTGTATTGCAAATGACGCAGATATTGTTACCTCTTTACCTAGGTAGGTTTATATTACAGTGAACATGTAGCTATAACTTCTATAGGTACCTAATAATGTTTACTAATCTAGAGTTTTTGTTACCTACTTCTTTTGTTAATATTTTTTATTGTTTAGTCTATTATCTTAGTTTTTAATTTGTACATCTGATCTCATTATTATTCCTTTACTTTTACTTTTAATTTTAATTTGTAAATACTTTGTCCTACTTTTTACCTAGTCATAAATAGAATAACGCATTGGAACGCTCGCTCTGTAATGTTATTTTATTATAAGAATAAAGAATTTGAATTTAAATATAGCACACCTTGAAAATTAAAATATGTACCTGTTCGAATCCCTTACAAGATACAAGATACATTTATTTGCCGAAATAAGTGTTACAATTTGGTCTTATGCTAAAGTCAGAGGCACTTTAAAACTTATTCACCCTTTTCAGGTATCGCAAAAATGTTATATTTAGGCGCTTAAACTTATCTTAAGTAGGTAATATAATAGTATTATTCTTTTTCAAAATATTCTTCAGTTGAATCTTCCTTTTCCACTTTATTCATTTAAATTACCTACCCAGATTTAATAAAACTAAACAATATTACTAAGCCTGCATAATATAAAAAAATCCTATCCAAACCTAAACGAATGTGATTTGAAACTAGATGGCGCCACAGGAAAAATTAGAACGCGCTATCGTTGCGTTTTGGCCCGAAGAACGGGTCAACATCATTGACTAGTAACCATCATCATCTATCAGTCCAAAAACTGCTGGACATAGGCCTACCTATGACATTTTTAAAGCATATTCTCACGTAAAGTGTTGATGCTGCATAAAACTTATCAAGATCAAATAATGAAATGAAATAAATAATTAATAACAAAAAATTAATTATTGACAGGCGTCACAGCTCAGTCGGTAATGGCTCTGCCTTCCGTGCTGTGGGTCGTGGGTTCGATCCCCACTGAGAACAAACATTTGTGCGTGGAAAACATTGATGTTTGTTCTATGTCTGGGTGTTACTATGTATTATAAGTATGTATTTACAAAAAAAAAGTAGGTATATAAGTATTCTATCAGCCATCTAGTTCCCATATCACAAGCTTTGCTTAGTTTGGGACTAGAGGGCGTTGCGTGTAAAGTCCATGAATATTTATTTTATTTATTTAATAATTAATTAATTTACTAAATAGTATCGAACCAAACTAATCAAAATAATTAATATCGTCAGCAGAATATGTGCTCCTATCTATACTAATTAAAAAAAAATTGAAATAATGGATGGGTGTTTGCGTGTGCTTATTCGTCCAAGGTGTTTGCGCTTGCACACTGTCACAGAATAGGTATCGAATCGATGATTAAAAAAAACCAACAACAATTTAAGCGATTTTCAGTTTTTCACTTTTAAATGCAGTTCGATTGTAAAATGAATTCTGCGTCGTCTATACCCGCTGACTCACATATCGTGCCATATTGTAAAAATTACAACCAAAGTTTTTAATTTCCACGATGGCAGTGGTTACCACTCGGCTTGTTTCATCATTTAGTTGTATGAAAAAAGATCCGTTTGACTACTATACCTCCGTTTCAGAATACTTATTTAAGTCAAAGTCAAAATTTCTTAATTCAATAATATCATGCGGATCATTTAGAATCGTGTTAGGTATATAACTAGGTGATTCTAGGTGCCAGTTCCACGCGACCAGAGACAACAAGAACGGGCAAGAAACGGTTTGTTTGTTTGTACATCTGTAAATAGCCGTACCGTGACAGCCACCTGATATGTGGCATGGAGTCGGGTTTCGCTAATCGCTGGGTCACGTCAGGGGTTCTCAAATTATATCGCGTTCTGCATGTCTAGTGCAACTATTTCTTTTGTTAATATTTTTTATTGTTTAGTCTATTATCTAAGTTTTTAATTTGTACCTCTGATCTCATTATTATTCCTTTACTTTTAATTTTAATTTGTAAATACTTTGTCCTACTTTTTACCTAGTCATAAATAGAATAACGCATTGGAACGCTCGCTCTGTAATGTTATTTTATTATAAGAATAAAGAATTTGAATTTGAAAACTGTTATTCTGATTACCTATCATAGGATATCTAATAAGCTCTTGTTTTAGAGGATTTCTATGGTTACACAAACAGAATTATAACGAGTAATTAAATTAAAAATTTAAAAAACCCCCGAATCTTGGACAGATTTTCATCAAACATAGCTAAGAACACTCCCGACTAATTCACCTTAAAAAAAACAAAATCAAAATCGGTTCATCCGTTCGAGAGCTATGTTGCCTCAGACAGACACACACACACACAGGCACATCAAACTTATAACATCCCGTCGTTTTTGCGTCAGGGGTTAAATTTTTATTTGCAAAGAAGATACGTCACAAGCTTCAGAAGGTAACAATTCGTCAGGTGTGAAAAATGAGAAAAGTGATGGCACAAGCATGGTTCACTTGATGTGAAGTGGTTACCTCTGCCTATAGGTACTTATAACACCTTGGAACCTAGGAAGGATCCTTTAGCTGAAATATTGCAACCTTACCCGTTATGTAGGGAAAATAAAGTTAAAGTGACCACGATTGGTCTAATAATTGAGACATTGGGTAAATATTGTTATTATTTTTTTACAAAGTCTGGTAATATTTTTTATTTATTGAAAATAGCCTAATAATAATTGTGAAATGTCATATTAATTGAGGGAGAAAGTACTAGAAAATTTCCTTACGAAAAAAATCTAAAATCAGCCGTGTTTTCTAAGTAAACGGACGCAGATACAAATGTTTACATAATCACAGAAAAGCGACGACTGAATTCAGAAAATGACATAAATAGAACGAGAAATAACCGAGAAGTTGAGAAAAGAAAACAATTTGAATCGGAAATAATGAGACAAATACAGGAAATTATCTTCCTTGTTTTATAAAAGAGACTTCCATGGGATGTTTTGTGTAAACAACTTCGCCCGAGCTTGTTTGCTTTTCTACCGTCCGGAAGAATCTAAAAAGAATAGTTTGTTGTTGTTTTTTTAAATTAATTATCTAGGTATTTTAATTAGAACCCACCTACTTTCGATTCTAATAGGTAATTAATTTTATTTACGCGTAGAAGTGGTACAAATCAGCGGTTGCTTTAGATCGTGCTAAAAGCCAAACTTATGATCTAAGCATCTTTTTTTTTCAACCTATACCTACTGTCCCACAGCTGGGCAAAGGTCTCCCTCATTTCCTTCCAGGATTTCCGCTGGCTTGCCAGGTCCCACCAATGTGTGTCGACAAAAACGAAAAAAAAATCGGTGTTAAGTTTGGAATGTGAACCTTCGTAATGAGTAAATACTCAGATAAACCGGTTGAACAGTGGAATTAATAGAAAGGCATCGACACCAACAAATTTCACAACGTTTACCAAAAACTACAACAGAAAAATAAAAATGTAATCGAAATCCCGCTTATCCGGACGATGTAAACGGGAACAAACATACCATAGACGTATTGGGTTCCCGCCGCCCGCCGCGCTGTCAGACTGACGTTTGTTTTGGCGCCAAAATACATAATGCTCAGTCAAACTCGGTTTGTTTTCTCTTCGGCACATCACAGTATAGAGTGACAAGCGCGCTTTTCCCACTGTATATTCAATTTACAACTTTATTTCCTATGATATTAGACTTTATTTCAAGTAGTAGAGAATGCAGGGAAGTTGTTTTTAGAAGTCGGATAGTTGAAAGTATATTTGCATTCGTGTAATTCTATATTTTGGCCGCGAGAAATGGAAGGGTGAAAAGGTAAACATTATGCGCGTTATTTTAGTGAATTCATCTTTGGTGTCTGTGTGTATAAAAAGTGGCGCCGAAATGCTGTGGTGATTGACGTTTGGTTATGAAATTCTTATTTTCTTTTTCGTTGATGAATTTAGGCTTGTGTAAGCAAAGGGTTAATTATAGCGAGTTGATGAACTCTGAGTTTAATAACGGGTTATTCATACTTATCTAGCAGTTTTTCTATTGCGTATACCTACTAAGATTTTTATTTTAGACTTTTCTACTTGAAATAACTGTATTTTCAAACTAAAGTGAACAACCAACACTAATTTACATTTTAATCAATTAAAATGTCCAGAGACAAAAACAAACTCTGAAAAATCTTTGAAAAAAACCCGTTTGGAATGTTTCTTCGGGTAATAAGTCAAAATACCGGGTTTTTAAAAAAAACCGCTAAAATACCCATCCGTTTGTGACGGGCAAGAAATATCCCACCAGCGCGTAGTATACTCTTACCTAGTATAATCTGTCTTGCAGTAAGTCTTGCCATCTCTCACGAAGCAGGTACAAGACTCGTCCAGGTACCGCCTGCACTCCTGACACTTCAGACAGGCTGCGTGCCACTCCAGGTCGGGCGCTACCCTCAGGATGTACTGGTCGTGGATCTGGCCACCACAACCCACGCAGAGGGATAGCCGGAGCTTCTCTGGAACAAGGGAGATCTTTGTATTACATGCTGAGTCTCAGAAAGACGCTGAAAGAAAAATCGTTGATGGTTTGCAAAGGTACTTTACCACTCGTCATTAATATACACGCGCTAAAAAATGTAATTGAAAATTAGAGTCAGCATTCTAATTTTGTATAATGACGAAATTTGTCCCTACACACGTTCAAACTCCGTAAATGTAGAGTTGACGTGTATGGTTTGAAAACTTTTATTCGTTTCATCGTGATATTGTCTTTATTTTAGTCTATTTATTAAGACTTCTGTAAAATACTGAAAATGCAAAAAGATTTATAGTAAATATAAGCACTTTCAAATTTTGATGGATTGATCTGCGTTTTGCTCTAAGTACTTCGTACCTAGTAATTTTAACGTAGGTAATAGATTATTTTTCCATTTAAAAATCTAACCGTTCATTTCCCTATGAGTACAAGTATGAAATAAACCGATAACTTATTAATATTCTCGCATGATGTGTCAATCATTTAAAACCGATATCTATCCACTATCTGTCTTTAGTCACGACACATAGTACAAAGTAGACTATTTAATAGATGTGACCTATTATGTCGTTTAAAATAATGCTATCATAATACTTATAATTTAACTGGTGAATATATTAATGGAAAGAATAACTATGTTTTATTATGAATACTTACGTTTTAATATTTTCAAATAAAAATGAATTACTTATAGCTAATATTTTTTTATACGACTTAGTGCTGGAACAAGCCCATGGCCCACCTGATGTTAAGTGGTGACCACTGCCTTGCCTTGCCATGCATTGCCTCACTGAGCACTTCTACTGAAGACGTGCTTGTGATGCAACCTCCTTTAAATTTTAAATGATTTTAATAATTCCTAACGTAAGCTAGAACTTTTAATAACTTTATAGTTTTAATAATACATAAATTATTGTCACCCTACATTTTTCTTTTTTTTTTATAAAACTAGGTAGGTAAAGTTTTTATAAGAGTTCCTAGCTATATTTTAAAAATAAAGAGAGTGACTGTACTTTTGACAGTTTCATTTCTGACATTTAATATTGAAGACTTATTAGAAAATCAGTCATTTCGGGAAAAGTTCTTACGGGAAAAGTACCTAGGTAGGTACGTTATGTAGATCAGTACCTACATTTTGACATTCAGACCTAACCAATAACCATCCGGAAACTAAAAAACTACGTTATAATTTTGTAACCCATATTTGGATTTACAACCTCAAATAGATTTCTCATAACAAGAAATATGAATAATTTATTCTAAAATCAATAAAGTGGGCGTGGCTAGTCTGACCACACCTTTAGCAGGAGTTGAGAGCATAGACACATCTCATACGCCATCTCTCTCTTGCGTGAGAAAGTTCGTCAAATTGTTTTACCTTTTTGACACGAGGATACTGCGACAAAGGTTTTACGTAACCAAGATCTTTATTCTTGGACGAATAGTCTTTACTAAAAGGTTGGTATACCTACGTACCTATCAAATAGTTATTGAATTCTCTACTAAAGCTGAAGTTCTAATCTTTTTTTAACCGACTTCAAAAAAGGAAGAAGTTCTCAAGTCGGTTGCATGTTTTTTTAATTTTTGCTTTTCTGTGGCTTTTAGCGATGTTTACGGTTACTAGAATATTCCGAATGAACTGTCATCATCATCTGATGATGAAGGTGGTAGTCGAATTGAAGTCGGTTTTTCTAGTTTTTTAAACTTATTATTTATTTTTATATTATTTTACAGAAGATTTTACAAAGGCTAAAAGGTGCTGTGTCAATTTGAAAATGAGTCTTATAGAATTCTTTATAGGGACCATAGATTCTTAAAAATGCCTAGAAATAGAATCACCAAATTGGAATTTAGGCAAACTTAATGTAAAAAAAAAATATTACCTATTACTAATACCTTTACCTTAGGTAAAGGTTAGGTAGTTGAGCTAAGCACCGTCCAAACCTAAATTCTGAATTTGCCACTATCCTATTCATAAAGACTTGTCTTGTTTACTTGAATCTGTGCACTGTTAGGTAACAAACCGAAGGTTCTCGACCGCGGTACAGTCGTAAAAACAACACTTTATCGGTTAATCTCGACATAATCCATTGTTTAACATTGAGCGTTGTGCACCGTGACGGGACGGTGTTCTGCAATAAGCAGCTAAGAATTTATAATTGTGTCTTTTTTTTCCCTCAACCTATTTCATCCCACTGCTGAACAAGGTCTCCCCCAAAGACTTCCAATACTCTCTTTCCTGGGCCTCCTCCCACCATCTCCTTTCAAAGGCGTCCAGGTCGACCCGCCAGCGCTATTATATGGTTAAAATTAAAACATCGTGGGGAAACCCGCGGATTAGTCAGCTCCGCACGTATTGATGTTGTGTTTCGTGTGGATAGACACTAGGCTGAGAGGATGGTATAGTACTACAAGCCTACTGCATCTAAACCATCGTCGACCGCATCGTCACTTACCAGTTGAGATTACGGTCAAACGTTTGTCTATAATGTATAAAAAAATGTCACAGGCACTGTGCTTATTTACCTATGTGGCTAATGCCCCAGATTAGATCCTCTGAAGGAGGTTTTGGGATTCTTAGATTCCACAGTAAATACCTAATTATGTTTAAGGACAATGGATGATGATTATAATCACCTAATAAACATTTATAATATGTATTTGGAAATGATAAGATGTGAAATTGTGAACTACTTTTAATAAAAAATCTAAAAAAACATATAAGGAGGTAAACAAGATATCATTTTAATTACTTACAAAGTTATTAATAAATAATGTTCCTTTCTCTCTTGAAAGCCAAAGACTAATTAGTTTAATAATATAAAGTATCCACTTAGTAATAATATACGAAGAACAATGAAAGAGTTAAAAAAGGGAAATAAAACAAAATGGATCGAAAATGCATCAACACAAAGAAATCTAGGCCAAAAGGAATTAATACCATTCACTTCAATCCACTTATTTAAAGTTCACCACACCTTAAACCGGCTGTTTAACCGTACCTCAGGAGGTAACGTTTAAACAGACGGTTGGTATCTATATCTTTAAATTCCGATTATAAAAATTCCGAGTTTAACCAATGATTACAGTTAAGTTTGTTAATAAAACCAGTAATAAAGTTACATCAAATAAAAACTGACAGTTAGTGCATAAAACCATCCATCATCGTAAAGCTGTGCCGTAAACTGCAATAATTTTGCAATTAAAATGTCGTTTCCGGCGAAAACCTTATTTTTGCCAACTTTAAGAAACGGTGATGAGCTTGCTACCTGTCATGTTTAGAATACTGAGGTAGGTACATGACGAAAGACAGAAAAACGTTCATTTTGCTTCACAATAACTTAGGTAGGTATAATAAATAGATAAATATTAATGGACTTTACACACAACGCCCTCTAGTCCCAAACTAAGCAAAGCTTGTGATATGGGAACTAGATGCTGATAGAATACTTAAATACTTTTTTTTGTAAATACATACTTACTTATAATTAAATAGTGCCACCCAGACATAGAACATAGAATCTATGTTTGTTACACACAAATGTAAGTTCTCAGTGGGGATCGAACCCACGACCCACAGCACGGAAGGCAGAGCTACACCGACTGAGCTGTGACGCCTGTCAAATAATAAATAAATAAATACTTATTCATGGACATTTCACACAACGCCCTCTAGTCCCAAACTAAGCAAAGGTTACTAAATTGAATCAGCAATCAACTAATTAGATACTTTTATTTTTACTTTTATTTTTAATAGAGCACTTAGGAGCACCGACCGATTTTTAACCGACTTCAAAAAAGAAGGATGTTCTCAATTCGGTTGTTTTTTGATGTTGGTTACCTATTTCCACACATTTTGATTAGCTTTTTGCATTTAGTATTTAATTTCAATATCCAGCAAGTTGTAACCGCATGCCTTAATTACCCGACTACGCAGAGTTAAAATAAGGGTTATGAGTTTATAAGTTGTTATCTAATGAGCCGACTAATATTATAGCGCATGGAATAGTAACTTAATTAGGTATTAAAGTTTTATGAGTTTAGTTGCACGAGCGCAGTAGCAAAGACATTAATCGATTTGTAGAGCTCAAACGCATAAGACGGCTTAGCTGACGTTCAGGGGCCCTATGCTCAGTTCGGAAGAGATTTTACTCTAATAGGGATGACGTCATATCTCGGTCGAAAACTCGTTTCGCACACTAACAGCAGTTTTCAACGTCATTTTGACGTCATCCCTATTAGAGTAAAATCTCTACCAAACTGAGCATAGGGCCCCAGGCATGAGTTCAGACATAAATCGAAACTCGAGTCACATTTTTAATTCGAAAACACAAACTAAATCGCGTTTTCCTTTTAAAAATGGCAAAATCTATGCTCAAACACAGACTTCGATCCTTGAGTATCGTTTCAAACTTTGCTGAACTCTACATAAATATTCGACAGTCAATCAACGTTTTGGAATGAAAGCTCCATTCAGCTCAATAGGTACATAAGCATTCATGGACCTATTGGGAATTAATGTAAGAATATTTTAAATTCTATAAATATTTTTCATGGACCTGCTGGGAAATGGAGAACAATAGAATCATGGACCTCTGGGAATAAGCCGACTTAAATAATTATTGAATCAGCATTGCTATTCAGCGCGGCAATGCAGCCAGTGTCTTGGGCACGCTTCCGATTGGTACTGATTTGGATCAGTTGAGCTATCTATAAATCGTTTGCAACGGTGTTTAGATAGCTCAACTGCTTCATGTGTATTTTGTACATATTATAAATATTGTAAATACTGTATTAGTCATAATTTTCTTTGTGAATAAAGTCTATCATTGTAATTGACCGAGCGAGCGAAGCGAGCGAAGCGTCTCAGTTTCCACATTGGCCAAAAATGCGTTTGTCCGGATGTCTGTCTGTCTGTCTGTTCTCCTCTACAGGTCGCATTTTTCAACCGATCTGGACGAAACTTGGTACACAGGTTATATGAATTATTAGATTTTTTTTGTCGTCGGGGATTTTTGATTGGGGGGAAAATAAGGGAGAAAAGAGGGAAAGTTTGCTGTAGCGTTATTTATCGACGGATTTCAATCAAATTTAAGGAGCACACGAAAGATTTCATTCTACACCCATCTGGTGTAAAAATATTTCCAAAAAGGGGGACTGGAAAGGGGAAAAAAGGGGAAATTATTTTTTATTTTTTTTCCCAAAAATTGACTTCTACCAATATCAATGAGACTACACAGTCCTCTTCGCCTTTATGAGACAAATCCGTAGACACCAGATTCGACCTCTTAGGACCAAGGGAACGCGAGTAATCGCTAAAACTTATACCCTTATTTTGCTCAAAAGTCTACATAAGGGCCTATTGGAAAATTCAAGCACCTGAAATTAGATTTACTTAGCCAGGGTAAAAGGGAAAGTGTTGGTTATTGCACGGTTATAAAGGCTCGCGAGGTCTATGTTCTCACAGGACAACTAGTAATTAATAGGTAGTATTTTGATAAAGAAACTGTTAGGTACCTACTCAAGCAGATATGAGATTTTCACACAAAAAGTTATGCTAGAGTCCAGATCATAGGCCTCCGTGCTTGAATAGTAAACGCCAATGCCTAAATGAGCGCGATTTTAAATCTATGGAGGACCACCACGACTAGGTCGCCTAGTGCGCATGTTAACTAAGTATTTCATGCTTTGATAAACTAAAGTTTTATGTTCTGGATTATTCTAAAAACAGTCATAAAATGAAAAAAACATGCAAGATACTTGTATTGAGCCGATACTCACTTATACTTAGCACTAGGTGCTTAATTCGTAATTAAAAGTAATAAAATAAGTTACACTAATTATTAGTATTAATCTCACATAAACCGTTAGTAATAAAACTGCAGTAATTATGCATATTTTATGGAATTAAGTTAAACCAAAAGTAGTAGAGTTGTTGTCTATTATTATAAAGAGTGGACTAAATCAGTGTGAATTTTACTATATCAAGATACTTGACCACCCTGTATAACCTCAAGCCATCTTGCATAATCCTGTCCCTCCTTCTTATTCTGATTTATGGCCTTTGTCCATCATTTCGACAGATTGTTTTGACAAGTCAAGCCAGCTGTCATTTTTTTTTAAAGCAAAATGGCGGATTTTCCCTTTAAAACTTAGAAATAAATTCTATCAAAAATAATAATAGTACATAATGTAATAGGAATAGTGATATGATTTTTCGCTCGGAAACGCCATTTAAGTAAATACATTTTGATAATTTTACAAATCCGTACTAAGTTTTTTGCCTGTTCATGAATAAAATATCGGTAGCGAACAAGTTCATGCAAATATTTTATCACCACACGAAAATCAAACCAGTATCTCTCGTCTCCACCAGCTTTAAACTGTCAATTGATCCGGAAATCGTCACTTAATCAATATACGATCACAACACAACCGTGTGCGTGTGTTGTGTAGGCTTGTGTGTGTGAGGCTGGTTTTAAAAAATCGTGCGTTAGAATTTATTGTGTCAATAATGGACTGGCCCTGCCGCCGAGTGCGCTAGGGCTGTCACGCAGGGCTCGTAATTTTATTTAATAATATATATATAAATCAGTGACCTAAACATTCAATACATGAAAATTCATAACTTAGGTAAGTTTTCGTTCTTACAGTACCTGCTTATTTATAAAAAAGTTCATGGAGATTTCAAATCTGAAAATAATTACGGTAACGATATACTTATAGTCACCGTCAAACCTATTAGAGCCACCAAAATGTAATCATCAAATGTGTTATCGAAATAAACAACCATTCCCCTATCTCACCGCTGGTTGTGGGTTCGAAATAGTTCGTATCCTGTTCGATTCATAACTTTTTTTACGTAATTGTGGTAGAATCAACAAAACTGCCTCACAATGCCCAATCGTGAGTAAAAATAAAAAAAATATCAATAGAGACCGTGTATTTTTACACCGGTTGACGTAATAAAAAAGTTCTCGTTTAAAAACAAATCACAATCGTTGCGACAACCCTGGATCCAATAACGAAAACGGAGGCGGCGCGGTAAAGGCTCTGTCAAAGGGACCGCGGACACGCACGCTTATCTCCGCGGGTAGCCGTAAACTAAGGAATATACCATTCTCCATCCTAATTATACCAACTATAGGTACCTACACATCTAGAGGAAGATTCCAGTCTAGCTAGATCAACGATATCTTCTTCGTATGAGTTAATGGAGTGGTTGACTTGCTTCATAATCAACTCGAAAGTTCAGCCCCCGTATGCCAATCTTTTGCTGTCAAGTTATATTTCAATGCCCAGTGTAATTTCTTCAGGTCACGTGGTACAATTTTGTATCACGTGATCATTCTTTTTAGACACTTGACTGCAAAATATGCGCGAAAACACATCAAATGACGTCATAATGTCACTATTTAGTCACAGAATAACTATGAGTTAGTATGAACTGACCATGATTTAAAACTCAACTTTGATTGGCATACTCCTGCAGGTGGGGGATTTCTTGGAAGAGATTTCTGGAATAAATATTTTTTAGGTAGGTCCCTACTAGTCTAGAGTTTATATTGTCACTTTTTGTTACATAACATATTATTGTAGTCTATTATCTTATTTTTTAGTTTGTAACTTTGATCTCATTAATATTCCTTTATTTTAATTTGTAAATACTTTGTTCATTTTACCTATTCTTAAATAGAATAACGCCTGTAATGTCATTTTATTAAAATAATAAAGAATATGAATTTGTATATCTGTCTTTTTGTAAAAATAAATAAATCTAGTTTATTCTAAACTGCCGAAGCCCTAATTAGGGTATTAGGTACTCCTTAGTAGCCAAGTAGGTACCACTGTATTATTATGAAGTAACTATTACGTTTTTACTTTTCTACACCACCGTACTAGCCTTTTTGTTAATTCAGTCCATCCCAAGGTTGTCTGGGAGAGATAGCTTTTAGTGATAAGACCGCCCATTGTATACCACTTTTGTTATTTGTATGTTTCTTTCATTTTGTAAAATTTAATGAGGTGTATTATCTATCTATCTACCATAATAGTTTGGAGGTTGATATCCATCTATCCACTATAACGTGACCTTCGAAGCACGAAGAATTTCATAAAAATACTTCTAGCGTTTGCCCAAGGAAATGAGATGGTGAAAAACAATCACAAACCACTTACTTACTTACTTAAAATCATCGTCCTCCATTCGGCAACTATAAAACTTACAAATGAACACGTTTATTTGTAGATTTTTTAGACCACTTTTTACCCAAACCAAAAGAGGACAAACATTGGCCGAGCTGTGTTTCGCCGCGGTCACCTTTGAGCCCCAAGTTATGGCTGCTGTCAAATGATATTACCGAACATCACAGTTGAAACTTGGCTAACCAGCTACGAAATAAAATTTCTCTTGTCACAAGCAGTGAATGATACTGCGGGGAAAATTGAAACTACGGAAAGTTTCAATGTTTTGAGCTTATTATGCTCACAGCAGCCCCCATATTCCAATCTTTTGCTGTCAAGTTATATTTCACTGCCCAGTGTAATTTCTTCAGGTCACGTGGTACAATTTTGTACCACGTGATCATTCTTTTTAGACACTTGACAGCAAAATATACGCGAAAACACATCAAATGACGTCATAATGTCACTATTTAGTCACAGAATAACTATGAGTTAGTATGAACTGACCATGATTTAAAACTTTGCAGTTCAACTTTGATTGATAGATAGATAGATAGATAGATAGACTTATTTATTTGTTATACTGAACACACACAAACACACACAAAATAGGCACACACACAAATTGGCATACCCCTGCAGTATTGAACTTCTTAATATTTTAAACAGTCTCATATAAGTACTTTTGTACCGATATTTTGATGTAGACTCTAAATAGCAACAACCTTAGTGGTTTCTAGATGCTATAAAACCTATTTTTGTGTAAGTACAAAATGTTTAAAATGTAACGATAAAAAGTTGTTGGGATCTCATGTTCTATCAAAACAACTAGACCTAACTACTTACAGTGCGGTCAACGGATCTTGGCAACCGTGAAATTAGTCATTTGTGATGTCCGAACACAAGTTTGTTCAACAGTTCTACTTATTACGCATCGTAGCCGTTAACTACACGAAGAGTTTTATAAGAAAGTGGAACATAGACATGATGAAATAACTCTGTTGCTTAAAAAATGCCTGTCAATATCATCATAAGCCCAA
Organism: Gandaritis pyraliata; assembly: GCA_947859175.1. Taxonomy (NCBI): domain Eukaryota; kingdom Metazoa; phylum Arthropoda; class Insecta; order Lepidoptera; family Geometridae; genus Gandaritis; species Gandaritis pyraliata. Next base: position 6,412,821 of record OX401876.1, on the reverse strand, counting down.
TTTACTTAAATACCAACTTTAATGGACTGTATTCAACAGGTAGGTTCTTCTGAAATAGGTTACACAAATTCCTAAAAAGGGTATTTAGTTCCTAGCGCCATCGCACTGACAAATTTTCCAATTCTCGTTCTGTTAAACGGCTGCAAACAATATCGCTGCGTCTACTTGGTCCGATGAACGCAGCCTGTTTGTCTGTCTGGCTGCTAGGGATGGCCATCATCTATTCATATTTCTATAAAAATCCGTGGATATTTCACCAAACGCCGTATGATCTCAAAAAGCTTGCAATAAGATATGCAAGTGGTCATCTAACAATGAGGCCACTTTGTGCCCATGCCCCGATGTACGGGAGGCTGCAGTGCCTGGGACATGTTTAGATGGAGTAGGCTTGTAGCACCTATACCATCCTCTCAGCCTAGTGTCTATCCACAGAAAAGACAAGTGCAATAAGCACGTGCGCAGCTGACTAATCCACGGGTTTCCTCACCATGTTTTCCTTCACCGTTCATCTAGCTACCAAGAAAAGAAGCAAAGTTTTTCTCTTTCATTCTTTTATTAGTCATTTCGGTCCTCACCTCACTCCTTTTGTACTCAAGGTTTTCCGTTCGAGAACATCACTAAAGTGCTCATATTTACCCATAATATTATCCTTAGACTCTGAAGGCTGCCGCGGTAGTATGCGCTAATTTTAAACCTCCATCCTTTTCAAATAATGGGTTAAAATAAACAAGGCATCCATACCACCTATATTCCTTTGACCAGGTTACAAAATCTCGATGGAAACTAAAGGTAATTTGTGAGAAAAGTGCAAGCAATTATCGACAGTATTGGTGATTGAGTTGAAGTTAATATATTTGTTCAGGTTTTAGAGGTCAGATTTCAATGTTTTATCTCCAGTGTTAGGGGTCTGATGTTAATTTTACCGTTTTGCTGTGTTTATATTTTCCTTGAAATCTGCTGGGGGGTTAGGTTCTGTTATTTTGCATCAATCCAGATTAAAGTATTTAATAGTAGTAGAGTTTCTTGTGTGCGAGCTCGTCCGGGGAAGTACTACCAGCTATTTCGTGCTTGGCACAGTGATGCTCGCATTGCTGTGTTCTGGTTTGAAGGGTATGGGTGCCGGTGCTATTACACGCACATGAGATTTAACACCTTTATGTCTCAGAGTGGACGAGCTCTTTCACATACATTCCTCTCTCTTCTAATTTAAAAGCTACGCTCTTGTCGGCGTAACAAATGCATTTCTCGCCAGGTTCTTCTCTTCAGGGCAGCTTCCTTGACGTTGTTATACGACATGACATCTATCTTCGCCTTCACTTGGCTCATGTAGCTAATACGCGGTCTTCCTCTTCCTCTCTTTCCTTCTACAAAGATCCCTACTATTACTAAATGTTCTTAGCCACTTCATGGAGTTCATGTGACTGCTCCGAACAGCCTCCGTATGCCAATCTTTTGCTGTCAAGTTATATTTCACTGCCCAGTGTAATTTCTTCAGGTCACGTGGTACAATTTTGTACCACGTGATCATTCTTTTTAGACACTTGACAGCAAAATATGCGCGAAAACACATCAAATGACGTCATAATGTCACTATTTAGTCACAGAATAACTATGAGTTAGTATGAACTGACCATGATTTAAAACTTTGCAGTTCAACTTTGATTGGCATACCCCTGCTGAGCCGGTGACTCATACCGTGGGAACAGTGCTGTATAACTTATCAATGATCGTTAATATCTGGTGCAGATGACTACTGTACTATTTGTGGCCACGAGCTTAGCGGTACCTGTTTTATGTCACTAACCTGTGACAAGCGTGATACCTCAGTCGGTATAGCTCTGCCTTCCGTGCTGTGGGTCGTGGGTTCGATCCCCACTGAGAACAAACATTTGTGTCTTGGGCACGCTTCTGATTGGTACTGATTTGGATCAGTTGAGCTATCTACAAACCGTTGCAAACGATTTATAGATAGCTCAATAGCATGATAGCATGTGTATTTTGTACCTACTATAAATATTGTAAATACTGTATTAAGTAGTCTTATTTTTTTTGTGAATAAAGTTTATACATTTGTGTGTGGCAAATATACATTTTTGTTTTATATCTGGGCGGTACTATTATAAGTATGTATTTACAAAAAAAATGTATATAAGTATTCTATCAGCAATCTAGTTCCCATATCACAAGCTTTTGCTTAGTTTGGGACTAGAGGGCGGCTGTGTGAAATGTCCATGAATATTTATATATTTATGTTATCGTAGCTGTCTACGAATTCGTAGCTCTACGGCGCGGCGTAGCAACGCGTTCATATCTTTTGAATGAAATAGTGTTTCGTAGAGCCCTTCGTGTGGCACATAAATATAATATATTATTATTATTAATCAGTCATAGTAAAATTATAATTAATGCGTTACTCGCGTACGAATTCGCGGGTAACAGCTAGTCTATCATAAAAAAGATTGGCCTCCGATTTTGTGGCCTTAAAATTTTAAGATCGTTATCAATATCGAAGGCTGCGCTTGACGTCTATATTCATATCAAGCACCATCTTTACTAATAAAAGAAATGAATGTCATACGGTTTGAATTGAGACTTGCATTTATCTTTAGTCGTATAAGAAAATCTTACACTCACGCAAGAATAAGAATTTTTTATTCGCTTGAAATAGGTGAAATTAGGAAATCAATAAAATTCAGGCTACAGCAGGGGTATTCCAATCTCAGTTGAATTGCAAAGTTTTAAATCATGGTCAGTTCATACTAACTCATAGTTATTCTGTGACTAAATAGTGACATTATGATGTCATTTAATTTTTTTTCGCGCATATTTTGCTGTCAAGTGTCTAAAAAGAATGATCACGTGGTACAAAATTGTACCACGTGACCTGAAGAAATTACACTGGGCAGTGAAATATAACTTGACACCAAAAGATACGGGGGCAGGACGGCAAATTACATCAAAGACGTCTTATCAGAGTGTGTTTTCAGTTACCTATTGAGTAACAAGTACTTAATTAAATTAAACATTTTAAAACCCCTGAATCTTGGACCGATTTTCACCAAACATAGCTAAAAACACTCCCGACTAATTCACCTTTCAAACAAAAACAACAAAATCAAAATCGGTTCATCCGTTCGGGAGCAACGTTGCCTCAGACACACACACACACACAGACACAGACACGTCAAACTTATAACACCCCGTCGTTTTGCGTTGGGGGTTAAAAATACTCATGAGTGAGTTTTACCTGCTTAGAATACCGGTGTTCAGTTTATTGTTGTATAGTTAGACCACATATTCCAGATAAGGAAATTATCTGTCGATCGTATTAGCTTGACTAACCATTCAAACATATAAAGAGAAATTAAGTAGTGTAAGTAGTATCTATAAGATTTTAGTAGCAACAAAACCTTTGACCGATCAAACTGACAGAACGGTAAAAAAAACTCTAGTGCATTCGGTATTATAACATTTAGAACTAGTTTAATAGTCACAGAGTCACAACGGATCTTTGTCCTTCTTAAGTATCTGCGCAGAACCCATTTTTTGGTCGAATTTAAGCGAATTTTAAGTTGTCGATGACTAATCTAAGCAAACTATATAGGTAATGCTGTCGATTCTGTTGTTGAATTTTTCTAAACTAACCTAATTTGACAGCGCTAAAATTATAGCTGTCTTTGTCGTTTCCGTTCACAAGAAAGGGACGGCCACATTTTTAGTGCTGTCAAATTAGGTTAGTTTAGAAAAATTCAACAAGAGAATCGACACCACTGTATACTTACCAATAATATGTAAAAATTTATCTGAATAATAATTACTATATAAGTAAGTGAATTTTACCACGCAACAGTACTTACACGCGCAATCGTTGTTGCACCTAACTTCAGAGGGATAAAAATCCGTTGTGCGTACTGTACTTAGATATTACTACCAGTTTTGATTCAGATGGCTCACTGGGCGAGTTTATTCGCACTTTACCGCTCTTGTTTGTATGACCTTCATACAAAGAATGTATACGTGTAGCACAGATAATATAAACTATAGCTATACCACTACTATTATAAACGTCAAAGTTTAGATGTTTGGATGTTTCTGTTTCAATCACGCTGTACCTACTGGTCAGATTTGGATGAAATTTGGAATATAGGTATTATTGTTCGTAACCCGGATTAACACATAGGCTACTTTTCCCGGTTTTTTTTAGGTTATATATTTCTTTTGGTTTTTTTTCGTGAACAAAGTCGCGGGTAACTGCTAGTAAATTATATCTATAGTTTGTAGACCTAAACCACGCTCAATGTTCAGCGAAACTTGCCAACTCAACATTTTTAAATCATATCGTAAAAAAATAATCCCTAAATTGAAATCACCTGTCTAAGTAATTAGGTTGGTGGCACACTGAAGCTGCTCGAGTTACAGCGTTTTTTGTCAGATCATTGACATTGTCATAAAATCCTCTCGTCCACGGTAGCGAGGGATCTGTCAAACTGGTTTTTTGTTTTTTTTTTTATTGAGGCTGGGGTACACTGAGTACAGTTTGAATCAAGTCATATTTTAGCTCGAACGTATTTTTGTAGGTTATTTTTGAGCAGTTGTATTGGTAGATTTTTTTATTGTAAAAATCAGTTATTGAAATTCATCATACTTTTAAGAATGCATCATCATCATCATCATCATCAACCTATACTCGTCCACTGCTGGACGAACTGCTGGACTGCTGGACTGCTGAACTTTTAAGAATGCGATAGGGCGTAATATTCAGTTTTATCTTTACAAGCTTTCACTTATAAAAATGTTGAAGCAACACCCACAACTAGGTGCTAATTTAGTTATATTTTCTTGACCTTTTTAAATAGGTAACTGCTTTATTAATTTTTGTTTACCTAATTAGTATTCCAATAATAAAAAACTCAATGTACCCCACACCTTAATCTAGCTAAGCTTATAAGTAAGCTGACATACGAAACTTTAAATACCTTTGTGCGACATATCTTAGACATATTCATCGCGTAGTGGTACCATAAACGATAAATACTTGAATTCATATCAAAATTAAATAATTACAACAAAACATTGGCAGTGTGCTAAAGGTAATGTTTGGACGTGCCTCAGACTACCCCGCATAGATCACTGGGATAAATATGATTTTATTATTTGATGGAATTCGTTTCCAAGTTTTGAAGGCAAAATCCACCATTTTGCCTTCAATACAAATGACAAATGACAGGTGACTTGACGAATGATTTGATATACTTTCATTGTTGATATAGGTACTTACTTTTTCAAATAATTCACTTGATACTGGCAAAATGGTCTGTCGAAATGACGGACCGAAGCCAGATATAAGAAAAAGCAGAAGAAGCGCAAGGTCGACTAGAGTTTTAGTATAAACTGTTATTTATACATACATTTTTCATCTACGGAACGGGATATAAGCAAATACTTACACCTTGGCATGGTATAATGAGTCATTTAATTTGGAAAAACCACTTGTCATATTAAAGATATACGCCGGCGCGTGGCGGAAGCTAGGTAGATACCTACCTAGTAGGTATTAGTTTTTTTTAAACTATAGTGTAGGTAATTCACAAAGTGGTCACATTGACCACATCTTTAAAACATCCAAAAGCAGAAGCACTGTTGTAAATCAAAAGGTACTGAGACTATGGTCGATGACCCAAAAAACTTTTTTTTTCAACACCATACCGGATATCGCCGACGCGACATCTTCAGGCGGCAAGTCGGCGCCTCGTTTTTTCTTTTGTTTTAAATCTTTATAGTGACAGTGACGTTTTTTTGATTGGTATTAAGTGTCAAATTACTGTTTTAATAGGCTTTGGGCATACATTTTCATACATTTTTTTTGTGTTGAAGCTGCAAAAACTATAGATAAGTACCTATGCTTTGTTTAGGAAAACATTTGAATTTTTGATTGTAAATATGAAATTTAAAATATGTTTTGAAATTAAGATAGGTACCTAAGTGTAACACTTGTGTTGTAATAACCCTAAATTAAACGTAAAGGTTTTACTAGAATTACACTAACACCTATGTTATACCCCAACCTAAGTACATAGTTACATAGTATTTTTGTTTATTCTTCTTAGGTAAATATTTCAAAAGTATAAAAACTTTGAAAACAACGAAATAACTATGAGTAAGTACTAAATGGGACGGTTAAATGCGTTTGTTCTTTAAAGTTGTAAACTCTTACTAATTTGGTGTAAATCGTAACATTAAATAGAAAGATTTATTGTAAGGTACCTTACCTACCTATAGAAAAAAATAACAAAAAAAAGTCCAGTCGCCCTTTATCGAAAGCCTTTACATTACACAGAGATAACAAAATATTTTGGCGATTCGTCACCACGAATTCTTTTCCACAAAGGAGTTTGCAAAAAATGCACTGGCTGAAAGAGAGTAAAAGAAAACGCAAGAATACAGATGTCACATTAATATGACAGCTGTCAAAGTGGGCGTTGTTTGGCAAATTATGATAGACGTTCGAGTTTTGAAAATATTTTTGTGGCTTAAATTTGCGCTTCATTTCTACGCGTTAGTGGTTAGTAGGGCGGAGATAGTCAGTTTAAGTAATACAGGTACAAATATTAGTAGTTTAGTTAGCCCAATACAAAAAATAAATAATCCACCAGTCACCAGTCATAATTAAACAAGTAAAAAAGTGGCGCTTTAAAATCAAAAACAATTAATTATAAATCGTTTGCAACGGTGTGTAGATAGCTCAACTGCTTCATGTGTATTTTGTACATATTATAAATATTGTAAATACTTTATTAGTCATAATTTTCTTTGTGAATAAATTTTATTGCTTGCTTAAAAAAAAATTAATTACATAATTCCTAATACGGTAAACAAATAAAAAAAAGTATAAACACCTGCGACATCTTATTATATTATTAGTTTTATTAGCTGTGTTTAGTTCTCTTTAGTTTATTAAAAGTACAAAGAATGTAGATAATTCTTAAAACTACCTTCCTCAGACTTAAGCTCCACAGATTACAAAAACGGGTTCACATATCGACAACATCCCGAATAATCCTCTTATCAATGTCTCCTCCATAAAAGTCCTATAATGTCCACGCACAGAAAAAAAACAAAAGAAACGTCTTAAAACTCGAATGATATCTGTGGTCGGCGCCAGTGGCAGAGCGGGATTTTTTCTTTTCTTGTTTTTTTTTGTTACTTTTGGAGGCAAAAACCTCGGGCCCTTGGGTAATTGTCAGAATTTACGCGTTAGATAAGAAGCAGTATGTCACGACCGGTTTCAGTAAGGAGTTTTGCTTTCGATTTCTTGAGTCTGAGGGTTTTGTTGGCTGATATTTAGTTTTGTTATTGGTGCTTATCGTTATACTGCAATCTAGATGGGTTCAATACCTATCTATAGAGTTCAATATTATTATGATAATATGCTCTTAAATAAAGTTACATTTTACTTCCTTTTAGGACTCCAAAACACGTTCTTTAACTTTGTAACGGCCATTGATTTTTTTATTTTATTACGGACAGCTGACATTTATTGATTGATAGCAAAAAAATACATAAGTAATTTATGCCGTTTAGAAAACGGGGTTTTAATAATTAACGATGTTCCAACCAGAATAATCGTGAATCAATTGATAATCTTTTAGTTGATTAACAAATGCTCATAGTCATAATGGGTGGTCTTATCACTAAAAGTACGATTTCTTCCAGACAACCTTGAATGTAGAGAAGGATATAATACTCCGCCTTTATCAATAAAACAACTCTAAATATCCGCAGTAGGGTTGTAAGAATTTTTCAAAGCTACCGATGGTAATTTACTATTGTTTCCGCCCACACAACAAAGAAAATACTTAATTAAACCACGGTCAAACTAAATAAATTCAACCAATCTAAATTCTTTATGTAATTTAATCCAAATAAAAATCTTTAGCGCCTTCGGAGCATTCGGAAGTCGAGATCTTGAGATAAGCGGCAACTTCTAAAGGATAATGCATGAGCTTTCATTCTTCGGTCATTCGGTCAATAGTTCGTTCTTGAATAATTAAAATAAATCTAAAATGTTAGTGCACACTCCTCGAGCAAAGTTTACATGCTATAATAAAACTGCAAGAAAGAAAAACGAATATAACTAATATGTATGGGAATGACATTTTTCAACTATTAGTTAAATTTTATGAAAATCTGAATTCAATGTATTAACTACTGGGACAAAAAATTCAAATCAGTTCTACCAATAGAACAAACAATGTAACTAGTTGGAATAGATTTGTACTGATTTGGATCAGTTGAGCTATCTATAAATCGTTTGCAACGGTGTGTAGATAGCTCAACTGCTTCATGTGTATTTTGTACATATTATAAATATTGTAAATACTGTATTAGTCATAAGTTTCTGTATTAGTTATAATTTTCTTTGTGAATAAATAATGATTTAAATAATGTAACTAGTAGGAATAGATTATTCCCATTAGTTACATTTTTATGAAAATCTTAATGTAACTACTAGGACAAAAAAGTCCCACTAGTTCCATCAAAAGAACTAACAATCTAAGTACGCACAACGGATCTTTATCCCTCTGAAGTTAGGTGCAACAATGATTGCGCATGTACTGTTGTGCGGCAAAATTTGCTTACCTTTCATTCGACCCAAAAATGAGTTCTGCGCAGTGCAGCCCCCGTATGCCAATCTTTTGCTGTCAAGTTATATTTCACTGCCCAGTGTAATTTCTTCAGGTCACGTGGTACAATTTTGTACCACGTGATCATTCTTTTTAGACACTTGACAGCAAAATATGCGCGAAAACACATCAAATGACGTCACAATGTCACTATTTAGTCACAGAATAACTATGAGTTAGTACGAACTGACCATGATTTAAAACTTTGCAGTTCAACTTTGCAGTTCAACTTTGCAGTTCAACTTTGCAGTTCAACTTCGCAGTTCAGCTTTGATTGGCATACCCCTGCAGACGGACAGAGATCTGTTGTGTTGTGACTATTATACACGGTGTTTTTATTAATAGCGATTGTAAATACGAAGAGAGACGAAACTTATAACCTGCAACTTGTAGATAGTAAACGAACTATTGTGGTGAAAAGCTTACATACAGCTTTCAAAAGTAGATAAGTTTAATAAACTCTCCTGCATGTTATGTAAATATTATTAGTATTTGCAAGCACAGATGTTTATTCCGTCAGCTATAAGAATATGTTTTAGATAAGATAGGTAGCTGTCTGTACAAAGTTGCACTGCATATTACTAATATTAAGTATCGTAATAAACTGAAGTATCTACTGGGTGTTCCAGAATTCACGACTTTTTTTTCTGCTAAGGTAAGTAGGTATAGTAGACACAACGGATCTTTGTTTCTCTGAAGTATCTGCGCAGAACCCATTCTTGGGTCGAATAAGAGGTAAGATAATTTTTCCGCACAACAGTTGCGCAATCGTTTGATACACCTTACTTCAGAGGGATAAAGGTCCGTTGTGCGTACTGTACTTTTGCAAATTCAATGATTTTCACTGAAAAAAACTGTGTATCAAAGTTCAAGCCCTTTATAATTAAGCATAATTAGATTGTGAATCTTATTTATTTTAAGTGCTAAACATAGTTCAGAGACACCCTGTGGAAGTTGTTTACCAAATCGTTAAAATACTAAAACTTAGGCAATATTCTCGTAGTTATTGGTGACATGTTGACCGTTACTTGTAACCAACCGTTTAGTGTTGGTGAACTTGTGGACTTTAGTTTTCAGAAGTTGCAAATTATGAATTTTATTGAATTAGAATTATTTTGTTGTGCGTAGTTCTTGAAGTACATATTTTGCATATCAGCGGTATTTTATGTACCTACATTTGATACGACTTCGACAATACATAGCATACATATAACTTGGTATATTTGTGACCATATTTCAGAGTTACGTTCATAAAATATAGACAATGTTTTCGTGGACGCAATCAAATTGTAACTGGTGAAATCGGCAAAACCAGATTAAAACAACATTTCATAGCGTTCCGACTATAATATGAGTTTAGCTTTACAAATCTAGGTTTTGGCAGCAAACGGTGAAATTGGCCCTAATACCCTTTTCACACGTAATGATTAGATACAGGGTACCCGGCGAGCGGCGGCAAGAGGATTGCCGGGCAAATCACGTCGGTATTGTGATAAATAACGTACCTACTACATGCCCATACACTTCGGCACTGGCTACCCGGCAGCCGGGACCTGTGAAAAGGTCTAACTCTATCGTACTTAACTCGCCTCAGTACTTATGAATGTGTTAGCTCTTAGCGCGTGCCCTTTAAGTTTATTTTGCAAGACATTTTGAAAACTACACGCTTTCTAAGCACACTATCTTATCTACACGGTAGTAAACAGTAAGATGTATGTAAAGTATCGACAAAATATACATACAACCATGTTTGTATGTAAATATATTGATAAGGAACTTGACAATGGCAATATCTATAATTTTGCAAGCCTTGTTAGTACGGAAAGTCGGAGAGCATGGAAATATTGTATGAGCGGACTTATTTCATAGAGGTGTATGTAGAATTGTAGAGTCAGGCAAGTGTTTGTCAATCTAACATGATGTCTTTTGTAATAGACTTATTTCTTGAATGAAAATTAAATAATTTATAAGTTAAAAAACTGGAAAAACCGACTTCAATTCGACTACCGGCTTCATCATCAGATGATGATGATGATGACAGTTCATTGGGAATGTTCTAGTCTCTCTCTATAAACACCACATAAAAGTCACAGGAAAGCAAAATACGCAATTTCGTGCTCGTGGTTGGTTTGATTCTTTAGGGTACTACTGGTAGGTTTTTGCTTTTCTCCAATTAAATGCGATTTGAATGTACAAACTGGGTTTATTGACAAATTTAGAAAAATGTAAAAATTTAGGTGTGCACCCACAAAGGTCATCGTTGTTAGCAGTAAAATGGTAGGCGCTACGCCGCAACTTGTCATATTGCAACGTTGCTAGCAGTAAAATAGTAGGCGCTACGCCACAACTTGGCATATTTTTCAGTTATTTCTATTTATAACCCAAACTACCGAACCGATTTTGATGAAAATTAAATAGGACCAATCTGGATGTATATCCTTTCAGATAAAAAACTAATTTTTGAAATCGGTTCATAAATGACGGAGTTCTGAGTTAACAAACATTAAAAAAAACAAAATAAAAAAAAAACATACAACCGAATTGAGAACCTCCTCCTTTTTGAAGTCGGTTAAAAATAACTTTACATCAACAACATCTCAAATATTCAATTCCACCAAGGTGCGACCGGTGCAACAAATAAAACAAAACAAATGTCCTCCCACCAAAATTCAAATAAGTAGACGGCACGAGCAGCCCGTCAAAAAAAAAATATAAAAAATTTAACTAGGTACTAAACCGAGTTTAATGAAAATTAAATGGGACCAATCTGGAAGTATATTCTTTTAGATAAAAAAAATAATTTATGAAATCGGTTCCTAAATGACGGAGTTCTGAGGTAACAAACATTTAAAAAAAAAATCAACGGAATTGAGAACCTCCTCCGTTTTTGAAGTCGGTTAAAAAAACATTCATGTGAACCTGCCTGACTCCTCAAACTCCAAAAGCCAGACTCCTATAGAAAAAACGTATTAGATTTTTATTTTTCATTTTTTTACTAGAAAATAACTGTATTTTCAAATTAATATAATTGAAATATGTGTAAATAACCAATACTATTTACATTTTAATCAATTGAAGGTCAACAATAACAAATATCTCTTGAAAATTGAAAAAAACCCTTGAAAATACCCGTTTCTAGGTTTTTACCGGGTATTAACCCAAAACACCGGGTATTTTGAAAAAACCCGGTATTTTGCCCATCTCTGGTCGAGTGTCTAATAATTTATAAGTTAAAAAACTGGAAAAACCGACTTCAATTCGACTACCAGCTTCATCATCAGATGATGATGATGATGATGACAGTTCATTGGGAATGTTCTAGTCACTATAAACACCACATAAAAGCTACAGGAAAGCAAAATACGCAATTTCGTGCACGTGGTTGGTTTGATTCTTTAGAGGAACTACTGGTGGGTTTTTGCTTTTCTCCAATTAAATGCGATTTGAATGTACAAACTGGGTTTATTGACAAATTTAGACAAATGTAAAAATTTCGGTGTGCACCACAAAGGTCATTGTTGCTAGCAGTAAAATGGTAGGCGCTACGCCGCAACTTGTCAGTTGTCATATTGCATCGTTGCTAGCAGTAAAATAGTAGGCGCTGCGCCGCGCCGGGCATTTTTTTTTCAGTTATTTCTTTTTATAACCCAAACTACTCAACCGATTTTGATGAAAATAAAATGGGACCAATCTGGAAGTATATCCTTTCAGATAAAAAAAGAATTTTTGAAATCGGTTTATAAATGACGGAGTTCTGAGGTAACAAACATTAAAAAAAAAAAAAAAAAAAAAAAAAAAAAAAAAAAAAAAAAAAAAAAAAAAACATACAACCGAATTGAGAACCTCCTCCTTTTTTGAAGTCGGTTAACAAAGAGACTGACACTCGTACAAGACGGGCGTGAGGTATGAAGAATATTTTAAAGTTGAAGTTGAAGGACAAAGATTCGTTGTAGACAATACCTAGGTACAATTTCCAATCATAATAAAACGTATAGGATATTAAGTAAAATATTACAAAGTAGCTATTGCGAGTGCACAATTGGATACAGTCATTAACAAGAATTCTATAAAAACAAGCTTAATAAAATAAAAACCAGCTGTCGATGAAAATATGAGCTTCATTGAAAAACGCATCTACATAGTAAACGCGGTTCATGCAATAACAAGGCATCGTTTATCGATATCTCTACGGATAAGTAGGTAATAAGTTTTTTCCATGCTCTGTGGACCAATGCCTGAACTTTACCATCGACAGGTGAAAGCTTAACATATAATGTAACATAAGTAAGTTAAAGTTAAATAAAGATATATTTTAGTATCATTTGCCATTATCTCTAAACCAATTTCAACACCCATATTTTATCTATTAGTTTTATTAACCGATAGAGTATTCACGTACTTGTTTTATGGAGGAAGGCATCATCATCATTATCAGTAGCCGCATAAAAATCCCGCTATTGGAAATGGGTGAAAGTCATGTTCATTACTTGCAATCATAGAATTGCGTGTTTGTCTGTCTGTCTGACATATTAATGTTTCTGCATTTCGAAGAAAGAAATGGATTGCATGTGAATATTGTAATTAGTAATTTCTTTTTGTCCATTAAAAATTCCTGCGATGTTAGTTAGTAATTATATAGGGCTTTTACCACCATCAAAGAGCTCCGATGGTGTAGTGGTAGCAAGCCCTCCGATCTTAGGCATTGCGCATATTTTTTCGAGAGAAAAATCCATTGCTGCACGACCGGAAGTAAAACAAATTTTTTTACCATCTTTATCCACTCCTTGCGAACTTAACGTTCAATGACACAATGAACGTTGCCAAGTTCACATGCTTCGATAGCTAGAGAATAGAAAATGTCTTGAAGTGGATTTCTTCAGGATATTATGATGAAAGTTGCCTTTAGACATTTTACGCAACGAGGTAAAAATAGATAGATAGAATACTCTTTATTGTACTATACCTACTACAAGGAAATTGAAAATTAAACACAGCGTTCATAATGTCTCAAGTGTGGGCGGCCTTATCGCTAGCGATCTCTTCCAGCAATTATAGAAATTGTTCAAACAGAAAGATGTATTGTTGAGACAAAAAGCGCATATCTCATGTAGCCAAGAGTAAAAAACGTTGGAAATGTTATTCGATGGCATGGTGGTAAAACTCCACGAGCTGGCACAACTTTATGATGGTGGACCACCATAGATACTTTATGGGGGTGTGAAGACGGTAGCCGACTAGCCTGCTATTGCACAAGGGTGCCATATTAATTGAGATCAAAAAAATCTTCAAAAAATATTTTGAAACAAGTCTTAAAAAAAACTTCTCAGTAACAAGAGATAGTATTTTATATGAAAATAGCGAAAATTAAAAATCCCTTAAACCAGATTTTAATACGGGTATTTTAAGAACCTAATACAAAATATTGAAAAAAGTCGAAAAAAGTTTCTTCTATTTAACCCTAAAATGCGGACAGTGAAGTTTGCACAGAAAAGTAGTTAACTCGAAAAAGGTTTCATCCAACAAAAGAATTTATTAATTAGAGCTTGCTTTACAAGGTCTCACTCACGTTTTATCTATATTCACTTACATGGATATTTCACTGATAGAAATCGATACATCTGATATACCTGAGTGACCCACGATACTGACATACCTTTTTAAACAATAATTTAAGTAACAGTGCCTCTACTTCAAAAACATCTTCACTGACCAATACAAAATTACACATATCTGATATGATTGATCCACGATAACACAATATTTTAAAACAATGATACTGTGACTCAAAGAACTCAGCTTCACTGACCAATACAAATAACTAGTAACCCCCGCCTCGCCCGCAGTCGGCTAACAATGGCCGCACGTGTCCGCTCGACAGATCAGCGCATTACAAATTAACTGCGTTTTACGACAGGAAAGGAACCCTTTGAGGGAGGTGTTAGATATTATCATAGGTTTATCCGTGCGCTAATAAATGATAAGTTATTCATCAGTCTTGCGTAGTAGTAGAGCTTTTTGTGAAAGAGTTCGAGAAAGTGACTCGACGTTCAGTGATGCTCGCATTGCTGTGTTCCGGTTTGAAGAGTGTGGGTGCCGGTGCTATTACAGGCATATGAGACCTAACTCATAATTTACAAGGATGAGGGCCTAATATTAACCACAGAATGACTATTTATAGAGAAGAATCAGTGATCTTGGTGACGTAATCTATAACCATGTTGACATTATTGTTTAACAAGACGCCGACACACCGCTATTTCTAATTATAATTTGACACAAGCAAAATTAGCATTGACGGACGACAATCGTGTGTTTTGATGTCATAATTTGACACGTCGAACCTATCATAGACATAGACATAAGTTTATTTGTTACTTCACACATAGAAAACCAGAAAGAAAAGACAAAATATAATGTGTGGTACTGCAACAAATTGGCTCCAGCTCAGCATTAGATATCATAGTTCTAAATGTACCTGTCAATCAGTCATTTGCTTCATCACGTGACAGGGGCCCAATTATAAAAGAGTTTTAAATAGGTATGCAGAATGTCAAGTTAACTTTAACAGCTAACCACACAGTTAAACTTGAACTAAGTATTGTCGAAATTTTGGTTGAATCTCCTTCTGAGTACTGACCATATTCTTATTCCGCGCTCCCCTCTTGTTTATGACTCTAGCATATAACAGACTCGACACTGGCAGAATTTGTGGCAACAGTCGCAAAAGCCATTAAATCAAGAAGTTGAAGTTGAAATTTGAACTACTTACAAACACGACTCAACCAGACTTTGTTTTTTATTTATTTACTAATATTGGTCGGTAAACTTAGAAAAATTCTTGTACAATTCACTTTCCAAGTGGTGGTAACCTTAATTCTTGACTGTTTATAAAAAAATTACAATCAGTATTATAGTATTACCTAGTAACTAAGTACCTTTCTATAAAGGAGCTAAACCACAAATATCTAGGCACTTTTTGCAACAATGCAAGCTCTATACGAAATCTTATTTCACTGTAAGCTCAGTTGAAATAACAATTTACATTTTCTCAGGTATTTTAGTAAAGCCAAGTATTTCACACTATTTGCCTTTTAGCATGCGCCTAGGGTTTATTACCTACCACGCATGCGCGCTAAGTGGGGGCCCAAATACTAGGGTTAAGTATCTAGTATCTAGATAGCTGTTTTACAATTGTTAAGCTTTGCAAGAACGGGCCTATCATAAACTGCAAATTCAAATTGGTTATTATATTTTGCGAAAAATTAGAACATGCAAAATCCACATATAAAATCTTTATACTTAATTATTAGATATGTTTTCTATATTCTAAGTTATGTCTGTAGGTTGTTAAACAATTCAAACAAATACTTACATACACATACAATTCGACACATTAATATTTATTATGATATAATTAAAATTAGATTAAATAGATTTTAATGTAATTAAAATTCCATGATAAAAGTTCAATAAGCTGAATAATAAAAATGAGAAGGTTAAATGTTTGTAATTCAGTGAAAATGGCGATTAGAATGAAACTTTTATACCTTTGCCTGGATTTTCAGATGTTTTTGTTCTTTATTAATAGTAATTACTTCAGGCAAGTATTTTGTATTTCTGAAGTTAAAGTCACGTTCAATTAATTATTTACTAAAACTCAAACAAAATCTTGTAGATCTATTTAATTTAATTAACAATCTAACAGATAATTTATAAAATAAAGTGTTAGTAGGTAAGTAATCTTTGCAATTAATTAGTAAAAATACGCCGGTTTTTTTCGTGGAATTGTGTGTTAATGCTATGTCAGAGATAATATAGATTAGTTTATGATACTAATAGATAATTAAAAAAAATAGGCGAAAATGACATACAGGGTGTCTGCTTACTAAATAGCGAAAATAATGGGAGGAATTTTTCACAACCTCAAATTAAGTAGGTAAGTTAACTTCATACTATTGGTCGAAAAAAGTTAAGTTTATCAATTTTCTAAAATAATGTTTAATTTTTCTAAAGAAATGAGAAAAAACAATTTTAAAGACACTTACTTAATATGTAGGTATGTAGAAGTCACTTTACTCTGCGATATTGATTTAAATATTTTATAATAAAAACCTCTTCCTATAGTAACTATTTTTATTTTTTTAGAGATTTTCCAAAAAGTATTTCTGGCGAAAAATAAACATAGTTTCCCCAAATCTCAACCCTAAGATGCCGATAAATCGTAACCCTCTAATGCGGCGCGTGCATTAGCAGAAATAATGCCTTTGGTCCGACAGACCCCGGAGTTACAGTTGGATATAGATCACTGTATTACTACGACCCTAAGGATTTGTAGATTTTGCAAAGTTAACAGCCAACAGTCGAAAGTCGACAGATAATAGTCGAAAGTCGACAGCCAAAAGTCAACAGAAAGTCGATGATAATTTTTAACCGACTTCAAAAAAGGAGGAGGTTCTCAATTCGGTTGTATGTTTTTTTTTTTTTTTTTTTTTATTTTTTTTTTTTTTTTTATTTTTTTTTTTTTTTTAAATGTTTGTTACCTCAGAACTCCGTCATTTATGAACCGATTTCAAAAATTCTTTTTTCATCTGAAAGGATATACTTCCAGATTGGTCCCATTTTATTTTCATCAAAATCGGTTGAGTAGTTTGGGTTATAAATAGAAATAACTGAAAAAAATATGCCCGGCGCGGCGCAGCGCCTACTGTTTTACTGCTAGCAACGATGCAATATGCCAAGTTGCGGCGTAGCGCCTACCATTTTACTGCTAGCAACAATGGACCCTTTGTGGTGCACACCTAAATTTTTACATTTTTCTAAATTTGTCAATAAACCCAGTTTGTACATTCAAACCGCATTTAATTGGAGAAAAGCAAAAACCCACCAGTTGTTCCTCTAAAGAATCAACACCAACCACGTGCACCAAATTGCGTATTTTGCTTTCCTGTGACTTTTATGTGGTGTTTATAGTGACTAGAACATTCCCAATGAACTGTCATCATCGTCATCATCATCTGATGATGAAGCTGGTAGTCGAGTTGAAGTCGGTTTTCCAGTTTTTTAACTTATAAATTATATTAGGGTTTATTACTCAAAAAATTTTTAAGTCTGAGTCACTACTGATTATAGGCTAGAAGTATAATAAAATAAAGAAGCAGAAGTTTATTATTTTCACAAAACATGGCTAGAAATGCAGTTTTTAATTTAATGGTGTTTAATAGCCCTTTTAATAATAAGGTTTGATGTTTTTTGGAGGCAGTATAATTTTGTTTAACTAGTTTTTTTATTCGTTACTAGGATTTATCTGCATTATTAGTGACCTAGAATCAACGCTTATAAGTTTTTATTCTTCGATATATTATTGAACATAGCTATTATTAGTTGATTCACTCGTAACCTCGTATTCACTTTAGTGGGTACGAACAAACGTTACCCTCGAATTTTGTTTCCTTAGAGTAGGGTAGGTTATATTACTCTGAGAACCGACCCCACAGATTATCTAACAGTCACCTACCCCAACTTACAAAATTCATTACCCTATGGTTCCGTAGATATACGGTTGAGTAGAGTGATTAGGTTATATTAGTTTTATTTGCAAGTTTCAGAAAAAGGTTACAATCTTTTTCAACCTTATTTTAGGGTTGAAAAAGTTTGAAGTCTAATAAAACCTTCTACAAAATACGCCATAGTTTTTTGAATAAATACCAAGGTAGGTATTATGCAAAAAAAAATCATATTTGTGGGTTCGTGAGGTCTAAAAAGCAATAATTAAAAATAACCGCATTCAACTTAGCATTTTTCGCCCAATTTAGATATTCTAATTCGAATTCTTGGATCTTGTTTACTTAATAATGGTTAACTTATGAAGATGTTTTGATCACGGACCTACCACGTGGGAAAAATGGGCTTATATTTTATCAGGTTTTCCATTTCTTTCCTTTCTTTTTTCTTTTCTTTCTTTTTTCTTTCATTCCTTTATCCATTTCTAACATTAATTTATGCGATGTTTTATAAACCTAGGATAAACTTTCCATAATGTAGCAAATTGATAGTAAAATTATCCTAAATGTAAAAAACTGTTAAAACATGCAGTTTAAATGCTAAATCGATAGATAACATTTAATTTGCATACCTTATTAGATAAAAATGATTTTACTAACAGATAGTTACTATACTTATTATTTTAAGTTATCATTTTTGAAAAAGACAATGCAAATAAATAATAGAAACGGCGGGCTTTTAACAGCTGTTTTATAAAGGGGCTCATAAGCAGTGGATTTTGGCAGATGTCTTTCCGTTAAGTAATAAATCGTAATATAAACCCGTTGCAAATAATTATGCCTTATACCCCATAAATTATGCTAACTAATGGTAAACTTAAAAATAAAAACTATTATTAGATATTTTTTTTTACATAATCACAGCATCTAAATTCAAATTCCAAAGAATTACGAAAACAGATTCGATTTGTCTATAACCAGATCTGATAGGCTACTCTGATGTATATTCGGAAATTTACGGACCGATATAGGAAATTTTCGAAAAAAAAGCGAATTCTCAAAATTTCGAAGTCTCCTTGGAAAGTTTCCGATATCGATTCGAAAAATCTTGTTGAATCAATTAGATTGGCCCTGCTAGTTTTTTTTATATTACAGCGATAGAGGCTGTGAGATAAAGCTAGTATTTAATAAGTGCAAAATATATTTATAAGGTCAAGCTCATTAAATATTATTTATTAGACTTGTATCTTTTTTTTCAAAGTGAGTTATTTTGGTCAATCTCTTTGTATATAACTAAGTAATGGAACTAGCCGATGGCCCACCTGATGACCACCATTCTCGACTCTTGTAGCGCTATCGAATAAAGACGCTTTAATAAGGTTTTAACTCAATTAGATAGACATGAACTATCGTTTCATTACGAAAAACTCCAAAATTTTGGCACTTTCGAAATGTCATGTTTTGACGCTTGTGAGTAGTATGTTTGGTGTGTTGTAAGACTTCAAAATGTTCGACAATCAAGCCGTTAAAGTAAACCTAAGAAATGTGCTCACGCCCTCGTCTGAGCACAATTGTACCGTTCTATTTTCATAGCGCTAATGCAATATCCATTGTATGAAATGTCGTTGGAAATAAATATTGTTTTAGTATTTTTGCTGTTGACTCACTGGGCATTATCTCGACGTGCGAGGAGGTATCCATGATATGGTGGTGCAGCATGTCTGGTGGCGACTGCACCAGTCCGCCACCGCCACCGCTAGCCATCACCATCACTTCACCGATGGCCACCGATTGTACGCAATAACTTTTCGGAAATATCCGAAAATATGACCAAAATATCCGGTAACTTAGTTGAAATATCTGACAGTCGGATTAAAACGCGAATTAGGACGTTCTTTTGGTTTGATCACTGATACACAAACACTGTTGTTAGAGTCACGAGGCACAACTTAAATTTCACTAAAAATCCGTAGGCACTTCGTCTTATTTTTTTTTCTATATTTTTAAAACTCGACACGCACGTCGTATCGCGGCTGAGGCCAAGCCCACACTGCCGTACTATAGCTATAATTCTATGGATCGACTCGAAAGCGCATGAGCAGAATGACCTTCCTCCCCATTGGTTGGATAGCACAACGCCTTTAGGAAACGACCACGTCGATTGGCCGATTCGGGCCTATTTTCCCGCCCTGGTCGATGGTACCCTTACAAAATGGCGCTCCCCTATAGCCTTTTGATGCTTTTTTGAGCATTTTATTCGGTAAAAAATAATCCGGTTCGGATATAATGAGCATGATTTATGATTTTGATCCGTCAGTTGTTTTTGACTTTTTTCTTAATCTGGCAATGTTAATCTTTGCTGTTTTAGGTGGTTTGTTTTTGATTAATCGTAGCTTGATTCTTGTTTGATGTGGTGCGAGTTCGAAGGCTGTGTTTGTGTCTGAAGACGCCATTTAGCTGCAGTGTTGTGCGATTGTAATTGCGATTCTGTGGAATGATGCCATAAAAAATTGGTTTTCTGTGTTTTATTTCGTTTTGTAAAGCATTTTTGTCTTAAGAGTGAATTTAATTTTAATTAGGTCTATTCCTCAAATAAGAGTAGGTATAGATTGCTGGATATTAGATTACAACATGTATATATTTTTTTTTTACTTTTACACTGAAAACCTACAAAGTTATGTAACTATCAAGTAGCGTCGGTATTTATCTACTATCTATAGGCAGGAATAAATAGGGGTCTAATTAAAAAAAAAGTTAAAAAATCACCTGTCAAAAGTACTTTTCTCCTAATTAGTTATCTGGCGACGTGTGAGACGACGCTTAAAAAATAAAAAAGCTGGCCAAATTAAAAAAAAACTATGGCGCCAAAAGTTCGCACCGAAAGTCATTAACTATCGAACCATAGATAAAATATCCATAGATAAGGGTATGGGGAACACAGATGTTCAGAAGAAAGGTTTAAAATAGTTTGGTGCTTTGAATGTAAGGGTGAAGAGAGGAAACCAATAATAAAATCTTTGGAGGAAACCTATTTATGTAAAAAATACTATCAACATAAATAACCACACTTTTGAAGAAGCTAAGTGTAGAGGGTGTAAAACGATTATTCTCGAAAACCTAAATCGATATGATTTGTTTTAAAATGTTTCAAATAGACATTTTCACCACAACATATACCTACCTATCTAGTGCAGAGCTAAAACAACTAAGCGGAGACAGTCAATATTCTATTCTCGTATAAAAAAACTATACGAGTTTGGAGTTGGTCGTACCTCGCCTTAAAGTACTTTAAGGCCGGGTTCGACCAACTCCAAACATAATGCTATTCTTTAGAATAAAATATTTCCGTCCTTGTTTTTCACAAGTATAGAGAAAAGACGGATGGTAGATCGAAAAGTTGATTAAGTATTTTATCAGACGAATAACGATATTTGGAGAATTTAAAACAGCGTCATACTTACTTACATAATATAAAGTAGGTTGCCGATTAAAATGTGCAAATCTCGGAAAAACAATACCTCCCAAGACATTAGCAATTCGAATCGTTTTCTCAGCGTAAGCTGGCAACACAAATATATTAATTTCCCCCGGCGAGCCAACCGGAAGTGCGCCATCCGGGGCCGGAACCGGAAGCCGCTGACCGGACGCATGACGTCACACACAGTATTGATTGCGGCAAATTCATTTCGACTGTCGAGGGTTAAGTGTTTGTGTGATAAGGTCCATATTCGCATCTCCTAAGCACTGATCCCTGCTCAAGAATTGATTTTTGTCAATTATGTATGAAAATTATTACCCAAATCTATAATTTTATAAAAAAAGGTGCAAATCCGCTTACCATCAGGTGGGCCGTAAGCATGTTTACCTAACAAACAAAGGCATAAAAAAATTTTATCCTCGAAAGGGAGAAATATAAAATGTCATGACAAAAGGTTAATTCTATGCCACCAAAATGCGTTTAGTGATTCTGGTGCAAGACGCCCTAAGTAAATCTTTGACATTAGAAAAGAATTGTTTATTGTTTATTTATTTGAGTCGCCAACATTGTATACACTAAAACACAGAATAGAAAAAAAATTACAAGGAAGGAATCATACCAAGTGCTACAATAATAAAATAATTATTTTTTGAGATTTTTTGCCAATGACGTCACGGTCTACGGTCATATATGAAACCATACAAAGAAAAACTTTTTTGTCTCAAAATATTTAGCAGACAAGCTAATTAGGGTTGTCAACACAATGGAATGCGACAAAAAATAAGGGTCACCGCACACGTGGCGTCTGGCGCCGGTCGCTGAGACACTGTCACGTGTACAAGAGCCCTAAAACTTTAGATAAGGACTGGACTATAAATAACTAGGCGACATTATAAAGGCACTTGATTTTTTTGTAAAAAAGGTACCTAATTTTTTAAGTTTTGTGTCACTACAATGTCTCTTCTATGTCTACAATGTCTATGATTCTAAATGATTCTTGTGATTTTATTAAATAAAGAAATTTTGACTTTGACTTTGACTCTCTGTCTTTATTTTTTAAACAACTAAATGATAGAACAAATTCAATGGCCCACTTGATGTTAAATGGTAACTATCTCACTGAGCACGTCCAATAAGACGTGTCCCGTGATGAATTGCACTGCACCCATCACTTTGAGATATAAAGATGTTAAGTCTCATGTGCGTGTAATAGCACCGGCACCCATACTGACAAGGTGAATCTTATGCAGTGTCTAGTTCAGAAGCGATTCTAAGTAAGACCATAAATGTTAAGCACTCAAAGATGACTAAAAGAAACCAAAAATATTAAGTAACCATACTAACCACTACTTAATAAAAAAAAAAGTTTACAAAAAACACAAAAATTGAAAAGTCGTGACAGTCGCCTTCTATGGAAACAATAGAATACCGACAGACAAAACCGGCCTAAATATACAAAGTAGGTACCTACTAGTAGGTAGTAGGTAGGTACCTATATCTGTTAATTACAGAAGCAGGCACTAATTCAATTAGTAAAGACAACTGAGAGAGATGTTATGATTTTGGAGTTCCGCAACCGAATTAAAAAAAAATTATGTTATTTTGTAAGATTAATTTGTCACTAATTTGTCAGAGTACTCTGCAGCTTTGGTCTCTTTAAAAATTGTAAATGTTTAGTAATATATTTTGAGTACTAAAAAGCATAAAGATAAAATCGATAAAAATTAAAAATCCATTGGTGTACGATCGGATTTGAACCCACGACCTTAGGATCGGAGGGCGGGGTCACTCACTACCACTAGAGCACCACCGGTGCTCTCATAAATATAACTTTTTGTTTTAATTTTTTTTTAATCGTTCTTTACAATGTAGGTAGAGAATCCTTTCTTCAGTTGAAACTCACTCTTGACCGATTTGATAATGTCAATAAAGACGCTACGGTGCCATAGTAAATTAATTTGTTCTAGAAATCGTGATGAAGTAAGTTATAACATCGTGTTTAGTACATTTAGACATGATTTTGTGTGTTTAGATAATAGATATTATTTTTTAACTGACCTTTTTTCTCATGTGAGAAATAGGTTGACACGAAACGTTCTATTATACTTTTAAAAAGAAGCAGTAATGTTTTTTTAAAGAAATTAAGTTATATTTTGGTTTTTGTAAGGTTGGTATTTATTATCAGTCGCATTAGGTTTATGATTTTTTTTGTTTTATACTTAGTTACTTTTGCTTTTGATATCCAAAAAGCTATCTATAAAATTACTACAACTCACTGCTTCAACTAACAAAAAGTTTTTTTCTACCTACTTAGAAAATAACATAATTTTTCGTCAACCGACAAAAGCGCAAAGGATGCCGAA
This sequence comes from Gandaritis pyraliata, assembly GCA_947859175.1. Taxonomy (NCBI): domain Eukaryota; kingdom Metazoa; phylum Arthropoda; class Insecta; order Lepidoptera; family Geometridae; genus Gandaritis; species Gandaritis pyraliata. The sequence goes on along the minus strand of OX401876.1, from coordinate 6,388,796 downwards.
TTGCCGACAGAATGACAGAACACCTTAATCATTTGAAGGAAAAAAGAAAGATTACAGTAAAACCTCTTTTGTCAAAATATAGGGCGCGTTTAACACTTCGATTGGTGCCATTATCTGACACATTATCGATTTTAACGATAGCAAAAATTTTACTCAACGTTTCGATTTTTGTTGCAAAGTTGGCAAAAAAATGCAAAACTTAGTCTAAATATTACTTACAATTACAGCCTTTATTTTCATTTATGATGATTTTAGTAGTTAACTCTACATACAGCTTACTGTTAAGTGTCTATCACAATTGGATGAAAAAGTATGATTTTGTGCACGGTTATTATTACTAGGTATGTATAAAAATTCCTACCTATTATATATAAAAAATGTACCTAAATACCATGATAGCAATCCGCATTAAGGCCCCTACACACGGTGCGGATTTAACGCTCGGCCCCTGATGCGATTACGACAATCCTCTCGCGGTGTTGAGTTACCAACAAAAACTTGTTTGTTTATTGAAAACGTGTTGTTGACCATTTTGCGTTGGTCGCTCCTTGGACTATTATTTCTTTTGTACTTTTAGTAGCCGAAGTAAGTATCTACCATAATATCTTGTACTTTAAAATGCAGAAAACTTTGTTTGAAAGTGACAAAGGTTTTTGGTTGAATAAATTGTCTCTTCTGATTTCTGTTGCCTGGATTTAGCCTATGATGCCAACCCCCTATCACTAAAATATGATCATGACCAACCATGATATTTTAGTGACATTTGGGGAGTTGCTCATTCTGATAGTGATCACTGCAGATATACAATATTATAATTATACCGAATTCTGAAATCATGACAATATAAAACAAATAGGAAAGTGAAAACACGTTCGCAATAAATCTTAGTGACAGTATTTTACATAAAGAGAGAGCGGTTTTTTTTAATTAAACTAATCAAAAACCATTGATTTGCTACAAAACTATGTAGAAATTGACAACGGACAAAATAGTCTCAAAAAGTGACTGTTATCAACACGTTTTTGTTACTTTTAATGCTGGAAAGAGCTGTTTTGTCCCCGTCCGCGCCTTAACAATGCCGTACGGTACGTCACTCAGATTCGTCAAGGCGGCGGCGCGCGTAATCCGGTTAGTGTGGAAGTAGCTTTATTACGCACTGGGTTTAAAAAAATGACGTAAATGTTGCACGTAATTTTTGTAATACTTTCCCATAGGAAAAGTAGGGTATAAACATAATTTAAAGAACTCTTTTTAATCGACTTTAAAATGAGGAGGTTCTTAAATTGTTTGTATGTTTTTTTTATCATTTTGATAGACGTTGCAAAACTGTAATAAATAAATAATATACCTGGGTAGGATCATTCATATTATAATTGTATTTTTATACAACTAAATGATGGAACAAGCCCACGTCCCACCTGATGTTAAGCGGTAACCACTGATGCCTATAATGATACATTACCTCACTGAAAACGTGCTCGGTGTACATTGCACTGTACCCATCACTCTGACACAATGATGTTAAACTTAAATCTCATGTACCTGTAAGTACGCCAGCATCCATAGATACACATAGCTTTCTCCCTCAGAGGATACGACGTCCACAACTTATCTATTTCAACCTTTATCCTTAGTCTAGTCTTTTCCAGCCCCCGTATGCCAATCTTTTGCTGTCAAGTTATATTTCACTGCCCAGTGTAATTTCTTCAGGTCACGTGGTACAATTTTGTACCACGTGATCATTCTTTTTAGACACTTGACAGCAAAATGTCAATGTCACAATTTAGTCACAGAATAACTATGAGTTAGTATGAACTGACCATGATTTAAAACTTTGCAGTTCAACTTTGCAGTTCAACTTGATTGGCATACCCCTGCGTTAAAACATCAAAAATTTAAACATTCACATTTTTAACCCGCGACGCAAAAACGACGGGGTGTTATAAGTTTGACGTGTCTGTGTCTGTCTGAGGCAACGTAGCTCCTGAACGAATGAACCGATTTGGATTTTGTTTTTTGTTGTTGGAAAGGTGAATTAGTCGGGAGTGTTCTTAGCTATGTTTGATGAAAATCGGTTCAAGTTACGGGGGTTTTTTAAGTTTTTAATTGAATAAATAATAATAAATAAATATTCATGGACTTTACACACAACGCCCTCTAGTCCCAAACTAAGCAAAGCTTGTAATATGGGAACTAGATGGCTGATAGAATACTTAAATACTTTTTTTTTGTAAATACATTATAATACATAGTAACACCCAGACTTAGAACAAACATCTATGTTTTCCACGCACAAATATTTGTTCTCAGTGGGGATCGAACCCACGACCCACAGCACGGAAGGCAGAGCCGTTACCGACTGAGCTGTGACGCCTGTCAAAATTGTCAAAATTGAGCTGTGACGCCTGTCAAATTTAATTACTTGTCTATGTAAAAATAATCAAAGCGTGTATAACCGCAGTGCGTACACCGGCGCAGCCATGTGTCATAATCTGTGCTGCTCTTACGCAGCTTCCATTCAGATCGTGAGTAAAATTTTTATCACATTTTCTGAACTCTACGGAGCGTAAGTTTCTTCACGTAGCGTGTAAGGAGCTTATAACTAATGTATACGCTCCTTTAATGTTATTGGGGGTTATTATTGGCTTTTTGGCGGGAACCAACGACATGACTTTTCTTTTAGGTTACCTACCTATTATGTTTGGAGGCAGTTTTTTGTGTGACGTGAATTTGTATGTGTATTCGTAGGACTAGTTGGAAGTGTTTGAAATAAATAAATAAATGAATCTTTATTGCAGACACAATGTTGTCCATAGGTTAGATGTAGGTACAATATAAAACAATATGAAGTAAAAACTAAAACTAAGTAAGATATAAATAAAATAATAAATAAAAGATAAAGTTGCTGGAAAAACTGTATCGTTATACTTTATCTGATTTATTTATTGTAAAATATAAAATCATCGTAGATAATTAGAGCGACGCTAGTCTTAAATAATGCATTATCAAGACTTGAGTATTTAAGTTAGCGTATAGGTCATATGTTATGCTAGTATACGGCTACTCGGTGAAGTGATCTTGTAAAGGTCAAACAAATTAATCTTGTAGACGTTTTCCAGACTATTTTATAAGAGTTTTGCTCTTGGCATAATTTTGGTATAGTAAAATGCGCTTATGAGACAGTAAGCATTGCCCAAAGCTGTTATAAGACTTTATCAAGATTCAAAGCATTTTTATCAAGACCATTTTGCTAGTTGGGAAGGTCTCTACGGCGTAGCACGAAATTGTATACCTAATTATAAATCCAGCAAAATTATTTTTTCCAGGCATACCTACTTACTTAGTTTTGGTTCAAAATATATTAGATTAGTTTGTCTAGAATTAATTACCGAGTAGGAATACAAAATACTTAAAACTTCGTATTCATGCAAAAGTATAATATAGCTCTCCATCGCGCCGTAGAACAAAAATGAAAGATTTTACAGAAATCAAAAATGTAATTTGAGAAAAATAACATGGACAATACGAATGATAAACCAAATTAAATAATAGGGGTGGTCATGTAGTAATTATGGGCCTTCGTCTGATCTTATAGCGTACCCTATTACAACATATTTTAAGGCATATCTACACGAATAAAAGTCCAGGCTTATGCACACCGTACAACATAAATTAGGTCCAGTGTCCGCACAGGGCCGCTGCTAGGACGGGGGCTTTTGTGTAACATTTTAAACGTTATACAGCCTATACAGGATGTTACGTAATGTCCCATGGCAAACAACGCTTGTTCTACGACTTTGAATGTTTCAAAGTTAATGAAAAGCGTCGTTAAATTTTCCATAGCCATTGCTCACGCGTTAAAGTGTCTATGTGCGGGTACGACGTAATAGGAAGGTGCGTGTGCATGTGTGCTAACAGGCTGCATACCTACGCAAAGTAAACAAACACTTAGGGTTGTCGCAAACTTCGATACTTCCGAGGTGAAGGTGTTTTGCTTAGTACCTAATGCATTTGTTAATGATAGATGCAGAGGTAGCCACTTAAAATCAGGTAAAATCAGCTAATTCCGTCACTATTTCTCGTATCAAAACTTGTATTATGTATAGAGTTGTATGTATGAGCGATTGCAAGAAACAATATTGCTGTGAAGATAAAATAGGAATGTAATGATTGAGAATTTACTTCCCCCCTGGCGCCTACTCCTAAGTACGACCCTGCCTGCACAGGACTAAAACACTCGAATCGTAAAGATAAAGCTATGTTTACAAAACGCTCGAGCCGTTTTATCGGCAGTGTGCACCGGCCGTTATCATTGATCATTGACAGTGTGTACTTGCCTTTATCAGCTTGATATTTTATACCCAATCATCTAGTCGGGGAACAGCGTAAAATGAACTTTATTCCTGAAAGCTAGAGTTGGTATTTTAAGTAAAATTAAAAGTTTAATATGTTGATTAAATAGTTGAAATTCTTAACAATAAGCTCTAGTTTTGTGTGGTAAGAATTTTTAAGTTTCGTTATTTAAAAATCATTATAGTTGACATAGAAAATGTTTTTAAAAATAATTTGAGTATATATCTTGGTTTCAAAGAGGATTTTTCTGTCGGAAAAATAAGCTCCTTACTATTTTCGTGACAATAATGTACTCGAGCTTCAGCAGGGGTATGCCAATCAAAGTTGAACTGCAAAGTTTTAAATCATGGTCAGTTCATACTAACTCATAGTTATTCTATGACTAAATAGTGACATTATGATGTCATTTGATGTGTTTTCGCGCATATTTTGCTGTCAAGTGTCTAAAAAGAATGATCACGTGGTACAAAATTGTACCACGTGACCTGAAGAAATTACACTGTGCAGTGAAATATAACTTGACAGCAAAAGATTGGCATACGGGGGCAAGTTTTAATTTATTTTTGTTTGATAATATTAATTCAAAAGAAAATTACAATTTGTTATATCTACTAATAAATTTAAAAATTAAGGTGCTTATGTAGACTAATCTAGAAAAGTAGGTTAGACATCGTTTTTATAAAAAAGTTATTAAGATACTTATTAAAAAAAAACTGTAGTTCTTTATCTACTAGAAATAAATGCTTTTTTATTTCATTTTATTTTCTGGATTTAAGAAAATTAGCTAGAAAAGTATTATGGAGTAATATCACGAAAATTTTTTTTTTTTGCTAAATTATATTCAGTAGGTAGGTATAACTATGTTAACATATGCAGTTCTACTCAAGTACCTACCCATATGGTGGATTAGGTAGCTGATAGGGTAATGTATGCTTTTATTCCTGTTTGCACACACTTAGATAATAAAGGGAAATTATCTGTGGTAGGATGTGGTATTTACATTACTTGTTTTTAGAATTACGATAAAATAGGCAGGTATTTAGTAAACATAAACATGTGTTATAAAATTCTTTGTGATTTTCTATAGTGCAGGATAGCGCTTCAATACAGAAATAAGAAAATATTAAATATAAAAAATATTATTTTATTTTAATTAAAAATGATAATTATGTCATATAGGGTTAAAATATTGACTATCGATATTTCGTCAAATTGTGGTAGGTATCTGCCCCCGTATGCCAATCTTTTGCTGTCAAGTTATATTTCACTGCCCAGTGTAATTTCTTCAGGTCACGTGGTACAATTTTGTACCACGTGATCATTCTTTTTAGACACTTGACAGCAAAATATGCGCGAAAACACATCAAATGACGTCATAGTGTCACTATTTAGTCACAGAATAACTATGAGTTAGTATGAACTGACCATGATTTAAAACTTTGCAGTTCAACTTTGATTGGCATACCCCTGCTGAGCGCTTCCGTGCTTCGGAGGGCACGTTGAACCTCGTCGGTCCCGGCTCTAGCAGTCGTTAGGCCACGACCGAGGCCTTAAAGCGACCTAACAACTCCGTCACCAGAGTTGACCATTAACTCACCTAGATATAACTTACCTACAAACGAACGAGAGAACGAACGGAGAACTGTTTATTTATTTACTAATAATGAAATACATAAAACCTAAAAGACATTTTTAGTCTATGCCTTTAAGCTTTAGTATATTGACATATGGTCGTACTTAAGTTTTTTTTTATTATAAAGAGGAAGAAGGTAAAGGTCCTTACGGTTTATATCCCGATAAGAGACGCCAAGCGAGGAATGCCGACACGACAAACCGTCTGCTTTTATTATTAGTAGATAATTTGATTTAGGATTAAAGCTTTGTGCATTATTTTTAACACTTTCTTCGGACATAAGCTTCTGCAAGTTACTGAAAAAATAGACTACTTATTCGTTCTACATTCTATATCTATCCCTGCTAATTAATGTAAAAGTTTTTTCTGTAATTTCTGGTACAGCAGGGGTATGCCAATCAAAGTTGAACTGCAAAGTTGAACTGCAAAGTTTTAAATCATGGTCAGTTCATACTAACTCATAGTTATTCTGTGACTAAATAGTGACATTATGACGTCATTTGATGTGTTTTCGCGCATATTTTGCTGTCAAGTGACTAAAAAGAATGATCTTCAGGTCACGTGGTACAATTTTGTACCACGTGACCTGAAGAAATTACACTGGGCAGTGAAATATAACTTGACAGCAAAAGTTTGGCATACGGGGGCAGTACCTACGCCCAACGGATCTTTTTTATCCCTCTGAAATTAGGTACAACAATGATTACGCATCTGTTGTGCGGAAAAATTAGCTTACCTCCAATTCGACCTAAACTGGCTTTTGCGCAGATACTTCAGAGGGACAAAGATCCGCTGTGATTACAGATACAGATTACCTTGTTCGGCATGTTCCATCATTTTGTAGTATATAAAACCTACCTACTTTACTAAAGTTATCGAGATAGATTTTCAAAAAATATTCGGCAATTTTTTATTGATATCGCGATCTGCCGCTACGTGTGAGACGGCAAGTAATATCTGAGATACAGCATTAGATTGTGATTCGGTAAGTAGCAGACACAATACAGACAGATAAATGAGTAACTATTTTAGGATATTTTTTAATTTTTTTTAATTTTAATTACTTGGGTTGTGATCAGTAACAGATGCTGATAAGTAGTTGTTTTTTTCTGATAGTTGCAAAATCACGGTGATTTAGTAACGGTTTTTTATTAATAAATAAAAAAATTAAATAAACGACCCCATAATCAAACACTCGTGCTATGATTCTCATGTTCAACACAGATCATTAATATCAATTTATTTACTTTTTAGCAGTAGATGCACATGTTTGTATTCGTGATGGTGCATTTTCGCATCCAATTACCAAAATATAATGTCTAATTTATAGGTAGTATCTAAAAATACTAAAATCTACGCCAATAACAAAATATCTTTGGTATCTCTCTTAGAATATTAGATAATATATATATATATATATATATATTTTATAAATTTATAAGCAAGCGTTTGACCGCAATCTCACCTGATGTTAAGTGAAGATGCGGTCGACGATGTAGCACGCTTACCTAGAAGATACCTATTCACTCGTCTCTAATATTTTTAATAAACTGAGGTTCCTTAGAAAAATAAACAAAAAATTGTTTGTTTTCAACATTAAAATGTTTAACATTATTTTTAAATACAAAAATAAATCTTTCATTAAAAAAACAACCCTTCACTCCTTTATTGAATAATTACGAAATAATGCACAATACCTTGCAAATAATATCGGACATATTTTATAAATTAAATCATATTCTAATAGAATGAATAGTCCATTTGATAATTAATATATTCATGACTCTTTGAAAATATTTTCTTTTAGTTGTCAGTCAAGTCACCCCCGACGTGCGGGGATGTAGCGCATGGGGTGAGAATCTGACGTTACAAAATGATCTTGATACTTTAAGAGCTTATAGTATCTCAATTTCTCATTTTTGATCCCGCATATCATTAAAAGTATTGAATCAATCATTTTGAAAAAAATATATATTACAGTTGAGAATATTTGTGATACATCATATGTTGTGAAAACACGATTACTAAAAATTTTCTCGATAGAAAAAAATCCCAAACTTCCCTCTGAATCAATCTAAGAAACCACAGAAGTCAGTCAATACTTTACCTATACTATTGAAACTTTGTATATAAATTCAACTTAGCAATACCCGTACATCATATGTTTTAGATTTATTATAATGTTTTTTTTTGCATTTTAAGAAATTAAATTCTCAAATATTGCGCGTGAGGCGTCGCAACCGCTCAGATTCAGTCTAGCTCCGGCAGTCGAACAGGGAACCCGCGTCACTTGCTCGCACGCCTACCTACGTAGATACGAAAATTAGAGAGAAAATTATATTTTTTTTCTAAATTATAACTATAATTATATAATTTTTTTTAAATAACCAGTACAAGACAAAATAAGAGAAGGGATTGGAGAAAAGAAATTGCTAAAAACACGAATAAAATATTGAAGTAAGTACCTAAAAAGAGTCATATCATAAAATGTTTTTTACCTACCTAGGTGCCCGCGGGTACGCATTTTGGTTAGGACCTAATTATTCCGAGTCTGATTATTGCAATCTTCTACACTAATATTATAGGTACAGAGGAAAGACTTGATTGTTTGTTTGTATTGAATAGGCTCCGAAACTACTGGACCGATTTGAAAAATTTTTTCACCGTTGGGGTGTTACACTATTCGCGGGTGACATAGGCTATATTTTATCCCGGAAAATCAACAAGATAAAACGGGACGCGGACGAAGTCGCGGGCAGACAGCTAGTTGGTAAATAAAGTAGATAAACCTTGTTACGTAATTATAATTGTACCTACCTACCTACCCAAACATTTTTCATTTTCAGAAATAAAAAAATATTCGCAATAAAGAAAATGTAGGTACCTACCGAACGTGGACCCGTGCTCGTGAGTATCTAAAAAAAATTAGGTAAGTATTCTAAATAAAATAAATAAATATCATTATTCAGGGACATTTCACGCAACGCCCTCTAGTCCTAATAATAATAATATTTGTTTATTTTATTTAGAATACTTACCTAATTTCTTTTTTGTAAATACATACTTACACATAGTATGTAATACCCAGGCATTGAACAAACATCTATGTATGCACACACAAAATGTTCGTTCTTAGTGGGGATCGAACCCACAACTGAAAGGCTCGGCACGCAAGGCAGAGCTATTACTGTGCCTTGATCACGAATAAATGTGACAATCGTGAACGTATCGTAACGCTAGCGTATCCGAGATACACTGCGCGGTGACGCTACAACGTTCGGCAGTCGGGCTGATGTTGACGCGCAATATCACTTGAATACGTTAGGTTTACGTAACGCGGCGACTGTCAGATTTGTTCGTGATTACCCCTCTGATTGAACTGTGACGCCTGTCAATGTTATGTTTTCACTATGTTTTCACACTTTCATAGATTATACTAAATGTTTTGAAAATAGGGTAAGCAAAGCAAGCACAGGTTATTAGGTACCTACCAACGAGGTAGGTATATCTGTAGTGAATTGAATTTCTACAATAAACATTTTAACCAACTTCAAAAAAATGGATTGAGATCTCAATTCAATTGTATTTTGTTTGTTACCTCAAAACACCGTTCGCTTCTTGACAGGCGTTACAGCTCAGTCGGTAACAGCTCTGCCTTCCGTGCACAGCACGGAAGGCAGAGCTCGTGAGGTCGTGGGTTCGATCCCCACTGAGAACAAACATTTGTGCGTGGCAAACATAGATGTTTGTCCTATGTCTGGGTGTTACTATGTACCTATTCTAAGTAGGTATTTACAAAAAAAAAAAGAATATAAGTATTCTTTAATATAAGTATAAGTCCACGAATATTTATTTATTTATTCTCTCACTCGACCAATTATTATTTTAGTGATATGAATAAAAGAGAAGGTAAAGAATCCCGAAAATCCCGGTATTTGACGGGATATCCCGGGATCCTAGTAGGTATGTATGTATAGTAGGGTATATTCCCGGGAAATCCCAGAATCCCGATTCTTGAAGACGATTCAAGATCCGGGAAATCAAAATCAAATCCCGGGATTTTTGGGACAACATAATTTTGTATTTCAAATATTTGACAATGTCGTTTTTGAAGTGTTAAGTCCCTGGTGCTTCTATTATGTAGATATATAAGCGGGAAGCTCCTGGGTTTGTGCATAAATAAAAACGATGCTCGTTTGCAAAATGTTTATAATTGAGTGATTCAAAAAAGGGCGGTTACATATTCGACGCTTTATTGTGTTCCCAGTATGCTAACTTATTTGGCATCTTTAGCATGAGAGGGAACATGCTCCCCGGCCTTGAAGTGACGTCATGCAAACTTCAACATGGCATAGGGCAAAGTCGGTTGAAGCTTCGGCGGATAATCCCCTTCTTGGTGAGAACGTCTGCTACTCTGCCGACATCGTCGCTGCCGGTGATGATTTTCGTGACACGACCAAGCATCCATAGAAGTGGGGACAGGTTAGCTTCCCTGACCAACACCATGTCTCCGAGGGCTAGGCTTCCAGTCGAGGCTCGCCATTTCTGTTTTTGCTGTAGAGTAGAAACATACTCGTGTGAGAAACGATTCCAGAAATGTTGTTTCAACTTTTCCACCCGTTGCCATCTTTGAAGGCGACTTATGTCGGTAGTGTCAGCGATCTGCGGGTGTGGGACTGACGTGAGTATCCGTCCAATGAGGAAGTGAGAGGGCGATAAGTAGGAAAGATCGGAAGGGTCTGATGATAGTGGGGTAAGAGGTCTAGAATTTAAGACTGCCTCTATTTGTGCCAAACAAGTAGACAATTCCTCGTACGTGAGATGAGCGAGGCCAAGGATGCGTCTCAGATGGTGTTTGGTGGATTTGACGCAAGCCTCCCAAAGCCCGCCAAAGTTCGGAGCTGATACTGGAATATACTTGAATTCAATACCTTGTTTGGCGATGTCAGCGGTGAGATCGTCCGAAACATCTTTAAGAAATGAAGAAAGAAGGTTACATGCTCCGACGAAGTTGGTTCCATTATCTGAATGGATGGTTTGTGGTTTACCGCGCCGAGCTATAAATCGATTGAGTGCAGCGAGATATGCTTCCTTCGTAAGATCCGTGACGAGCTCGAGATGTACGGCCTTTACTGCTAGACACACAAAAATGCATATGTATGACTTAGTCAACGTAGCTCCTCTACCCTTACGGTTAAGAATCAGCACTGGCCCACAGTAGTCAACTCCTGTTTTTAAAAATGGATATTCTAAGTTAGTTCTATCGAGAGGTAAGTCCCCCATGACGGGTTGAACAGGCTTGGCCTTAAATCGGGCGCAACGTGCGCAGCTGTGGACAGTTACCTTTGCCAAGCTTCTTCCGCCCAAGGGCCAATAGGTATGCCTGATATTAGCTAATAGTAGCTGGGGACCCGCGTGAAGTAACATTTTGTGGTGCATATTAAATATAGTTTTTGTTAAATTATGCTTACTGCATAGAAGGATCGGATGTTTTACGTCGTAGCTATAGTTTGAGTTATTGAGACGCCCTCCTACACGTATGACTTGGTTGGTATCCATGAAGGGCGTAAAGGAAACAAGTCTATTTTTTATGTGCAAGGGAGTACCTGAACTGATAGCTTTGTATTCCTCGGGAAACATTTCCATCTGAGAAATGCTTATGAGTTTTAGCTTAGATGATTCTAGTTCAGAGCAAGATAAATAATTCGTTCGGATTTTGTTTTGATGTCTGCAATTATTTATAAATCTTTGTACATATGCAAATACCCTGATAAGTTTTAGAAAGTTCGACTTGTTATGCGTCAATTGTATGATCGGATTGTCTGCACTCTCATGGTTCGTATCTATGTTTGTGAATAGGCAAGTTTCGGGAAGTTCATTTATAGATACGTTAGGGTTATTTGGGAACTCTATTTGACGATGCTGAAGGAAATCAGGACCAGACCACCACAAGGTGGAAGACCTTATGTGGTCGGCCTTCGCCCCTCGAGAGACAAGATCTGCTGGGTTATCTTTAGACGGTACGTAGCTCCACGTTCGGTCAGTTGTACTTTCTTGAATCTCGCCTACTCTGTTACGCACAAAGCTTTGCAGACGGCTCGGGGACGTAGACAACCATCCCAGAACTATCATCGAGTCGGACCAAAAGAAACTGCGATTCACGGAGATAGTCAGTGATTCTACTACCTTTCCATAGAGTCTTGTGCCTAATAGCGCTCCGCATAGCTCTAGTCTAGGTATAGTTGTAGGCTTTAAAGGGGCTACCTTATTTTTTGAAGCCAATAGACGAACGCAAACTGTTCCATCGCCAGAAACAGTTCTTACGTAGACGCAAGCCCCGTAAGCGCGTTCTGATGCGTCTGTAAATGTGTGAATTTCTGTTAGGATTGGCTCAGTCAAATTAGATATCCAACGTGGTATTTTATAAGAATTTAAGCACTGGAGTGACTTCATGCAATCGATGAAGTCGATTTTGACCTTATGGGGTACCTCATCGTCCCAATTGCATTGGATGGTCCACAGTTTTTGAAATATTATTTTCGCTTCGACTATGCAAGGTCCTACTAAGCCTAAAGGGTCAAATATCTGACTGATGAGAGATAGAATGTTCCGTTTAGTTATTTTAATATTCAAGTCTGATTTGATAGAATAAAATAAATGATCTGACTCTGTTAGCCAGAAGAGACCCAAAGTTTTGCTCATTGAATGATCAAGATTAAGGGCTCGTTCTGAGTCTCCTCTTATTTTAGAAATGGACTCGAGAATATCTCCTGAATTTGATTGCCATTTACGAAGGTTGAACTTAGCAGACTCTAGAGCAGCTATGACACCTTTACTAGTTTTTATGACGTCATCTATAGATGAACCACTGTACAAAAAGTCATCACAGTAAAAGTTATGGCGAATAGCGTCTTTGACCTTTGCATCAGCAGCATGATCGGCAAGTGAAACTAAACATTTTGTTGCTAAGTATCCAGCAGATGCGGTCCCATAACTAACTGTATCTAGGGTAAATGTTTTAAGAGGTTCGGATTGATCAAACCTGAATATGATTTGTTGAAGTGGGCGCTGAAATGGCTCTACCAATATAGCACGGTACATTTTCTCTACATCCGCCGTGACGACGTACTTGTGCTGCCTGAAACGCAACAATATTGAAAATACATCGTCCTGAACAGTCGGCCCAACCATTTGAATGTCGTTAAAAGATTTGCCTGAGGTAGTCTTTGCAGAGGCATCAAAAACCACGCGCAATTTGGTAGTTGCGCTTGACTCGCGAAGGACGCAATGGTGCGGTAAGAAATATTGATTTATATTTTGCGGTAATCTTTTTTTGTTTTCCGTCATGTGACCAAGTTGTACGTACTCTCTGATAAATTCATTGTATTTATGTTTCAGATCGGCGTCCCGCGTGAGTCTGCGCTCCAAAGAAAGAAAACGATACTTTGCCATAGTATAAGAATCCCCGAGAGCATCAGGGGATTCCCTCAGTGGAATAGTTACCATAAACTGACCATTATCGCAACGCTTCGTCTTTTCTTTAAAGCTACGCTCGCAGGCGCGTTCCTCGTGGGACATGCGTTTCTTCGAGGAAACTGAGTCAAGCTCCCAAAAACGAGTAATAAGTGATTCCTCATTTTCAGAGTGAATAAAGTGGCACATTGATTGAGATTGGTGATTGGATTGATGAACGCATCCTGATATCAACCAACCCAATTTTGATTCATGTAGCTTGGGTAAGTTTTTTCCTAAATCTATGTGATTAGATCCTAAGACATTCCAAAATACCTCCGCCCCAACCAAGATTTGAATGGCTGATGGGACGTTAAAGGACGGATCGGCTAGATGAATTCCTGCAGGTATTTGAATGTTGGTTGTGTGTATGTAAGTAGACGGTAAGGCTTTCGAAATTTCCGGTATTACGAAACAGCTCACGTTTGTTTTAAAGGTACCAAAACAAGACTCGATGGCTAGATCACAAGACTCCGTGGATAAGGAACATTGATTATTGATACCTGAGACCGTGGAGCTCGCGGCACGTCTTACCAGGCCTAGTTTGTCACAGAAACTCTGCGTGACGAAGTTGGAGGTGCTGCCGTTGTCGAGCAAAAGCCGCGCCGCGTGAAGAGTGCCTCGCGCGTCTCGCACTCTCACCAACGCTGTGGATAGCAGTACATGGTTTCGATTAGGTATGATATGAGTAGAAGTATTAGTGGAGAACACGACGTTGCTCTCGACAATCGGTGGAGTTGGCTCCACGTAAGTATCTTTATGCAGTAATGTATTGTGTTTAATTTCGCAATATTTGCAGTGCGAAAGAGAACAAGATTCTTCAGCGTGACCTGGTCGCAAACAATTTTTACATACGAGGGCTTCAGTAGCTTTCTTGATGCGAGCATCAACATCCATATTTCTAAAGGTGCGACATGTATACATTAGATGTTTGCCTGCGCAAACGGGACACGGGACCCTAGTGTATGGGCTGTTAGGTTTACTGCTAATATCAGATGTTACTAAGAAACTTTTGGAACTTTGTGTAGGTATTTGCGTTCGATTATCTATCGTTTCAAGTAGATCAGCCCTATTATTTACAAACTTGAGGAATTGTTCTAGTGAAGGCGAGCATTTACCTACCAAGTTGTTTCGATGTTCCTCCCATTCGCGCACTGTAATTGAATCTAATTTCTTTGACATAAGAAAAATTATTACAGTATCCCAGTGGTCAGTTGGTTCACCGAGCGTAGCTAGCGCTCTCAAGTTTTTGTTTATAACATCGACCAAATTGCGCAATAAGGAGCCTGATTCTTTTGAAATAGTTTCTAGTTCAAACAGAGCCTGCAAATGATTGTGCACAAGAAGCTTCTGGTTGTCGTATCTTTCAGAAAGGAGCTGCCATGCAATAGCATAATTCTTTGATGTAAGGTCTAAATTGTTCACTAACAATGCTGCGCGACCCTTCAAAGATGCACGGAGATAGTAGTATTTCTGTATGTCTGTGATTGTTTTGTTATTGTGAATTAGTGAAATATACATATCTCTAAAGCCGAGCCAGTGCTGATAGTCCCCTTCGAATGGAGGTAGCTCAATTTTAGGCAGCCGCACGAAGTCGTGCTTGCAATCGGCTGAATCTGAGCCTCCTTCTAGGCTTGTCACGGACCCATCTCGATCCTGGGGCAGTGGCAGAGCAGGAGCCAGCATGGTACGTGCGAGGGCCACAGCATGATAGTACTGTGACTCGAACTGATCACGCTCCGACAACTGATCCTCAGGTTCGGAAAGAAGCTCGATCTCACTCTGTAACGCGTCGTAATCAGTGTAAATACCTTCTATTTTACTCAAACGACAATCCAATTCAGACACTTGCAACGCACTTAGGAGGTCGCAGGATTTTTGAACATTTAGAAAGTTAATAAACAATGTTAACTTGCCCTTTATGGAGGCACGCTTCTTGATGAGATCTTTCAAATTAGCATCAGCCATATTATAGACAGTACTTAACAGATATACACTAAAACAGTAAGAAGTTGATTTGTAAATAGATTTGATTACCTTTGCTCAATCACAACAACAATGGATTATAGGTTATGTATTTGGATGCACGGTACAACGCATGAAAGCGATAACTGAGACCGGGCGAAAGAATATAGGAGTAAAAGGAACAAGCGATGCGCTATGTGCTTGCTACTGCGCTAGGCCAGATTGGCAGGTAGGCGTACACACTATAGGTATATTAATTAGGTCAGAGGTGAATAAACTGTAATGGCAATGACCTATTGACGTTCGATGAATGAATAGTTATAGTATAGACGAGTCGAACGTATGAGGAATTTTAACGTTGCACAACACAAAAAGGGGAATGTATTAGTTTTGCGGAAATTTTGGAACTGCATGGGATCGGATCAGGAAATCGGAACGGACTCACTAATAATTGAAGTTGTTCTTTGTGTTCATCCCAAGTTGTACACGTCGCATCACTTTTGAGATCTTGTAGTAGGTATGGTATGGCGAGTGTAAAGATGAAAATCAATTTTTCGTGCTAGTTCTTTCTTCCGTGTTCTTGAAAACTTGTCGAAGGACCAATGTTAAGTCCCTGGTGCTTCTATTATGTAGATATATAAGCGGGAAGCTCCTGGGTTTGTGCATAAATAAAAACGATGCTCGTTTGCAAAATGTTTATAATTGAGTGATTCAAAAAAGGGCGGTTACATATTCGACGCTTTATTGTGTTCCCAGTATGCTAACTTATTTGGCATCTTTAGCATGAGAGGGAACAGAAGTGTTCTTTTCTAAAGGGTTGACCAGAATAGGTTTGATTTTAATTAAAATTTATGTTCTTCTGTTTAGAGCTTGTTTTAAAAATATTTTCTATACTGTCTTTTTTTAATAAAGAATAAATTCATTTTACAATCATCTAAATACTGAAATCACAAATACGCAAAAAGGTGTCATATCTTACAACACGTTATGAATCCAGTCTGGTGCTGCGGGCATCTATAGACCACGTTAATCGCTTCCCATCAGGTGGTCTTACATTTGTTTGATGAAGGAAAAACCTAAGTTTAGCCAAGTCTAGTGCTGCAAGTATATACTCGTATAGACCACTTTAACCGCTTCCCATCAGCTGGGTAGTACACTTGTTTGATGATGGAAAAGCCTAAGCTTAAGCCAAGTTTGGTGCTATGGGCATTTATAGACCACGTTAACCGCTTCCCATCAGGTGGGCTTTACATTTGGTGCTCTGGGTATCTATAGATCACGTTACCGCTTCTCATCCGGTCAGTCTTCTATCTATCTTCCTACTCATCATCGGGCGGGTCAATGCTTTTGTCATAAAAAGAATATCCGGGTCCAAGTCTTTTATTTTCGTAGTCAAAGATACGTCCAAGCATTAGAATAGTATATGCAGTAGAATAGTAAATTGCAGCCAGATTTAGTGGTAGCGAACGATCCAATTTTTGAACTCGTACCTCTGACTACCCCTTTTAGTAACTGGAAAGAACGTCAACGTTACTTGAGGATTACTATTGTGAGCTTACTTGTTTCATTTCGGAGATATACTTGGAGTAAATGGGCGATTTACTTCGACTGATAGAAGATTAAAGCAAAACGACATCACTGGTTTTAATTACGGATACTTGCCAAACAACATTGCATTTGGTTAAAATTTTTGCACTGGAATGTACTAAAACACGTTTTCTAACTTAGTAATGAATGATTTTTCGATACTTAGCGTTCTTTTAGAGTAATTTCATATTTTATACCCAAAAAACTTAAAACGGTTGTGTCTCAAAATGGCCGACCTGTGGGTTGATGCCGTTCTGCGTAACACCGACGATTTGTTGTTACAGAATGCAACCAACGGATTGTATGGATCCCAGTACTTCCAATGAAAAAAACCTGATTTGACCTTGTTTACGTGTTACTAACCATCTGTGACTTGCAAGCCACATGCAGCTGACGACACTAGTTAACTCACTCCTACATAAGACGGGGCAAATGGAGCGACAGGGCAGTCTCAGTCGGACTTTCGTCCGATGCACATATTTTTTTTGGCGCTCTAGAGTTGCTAATTATTGTGCGAGACTCACTGATCGGTCGGTAGCGATGATCAGTTACGGAGTTAGTTAAATCGTTTAGCTAATTACACAAAGTGACAATCGATAATTTAAGTCAAAGTCATAGTCTTCTTTATTCAATAAAATCACAAGGATCATTTAGAATCGTCTTATAAAACTGGGTGATTCTAGGTGCCAGTTCCACGTGACCAGAGCCTAAAAGGACGGGCAAGAAACTACGGCCTGCTTCCTAGCGTTACACAGTATGTTTTTTTTGTGTAAACTGATTATTTCTCGTCATTTGTTGTGACAATTTGCTATAGCTTTAGTGTTAGGAGTAAAGTACTTCGTTTCTTTGTTGGTTTGTTAATTACTTCTAATTTCGATGATCCTTCAAAATACTTACCAGAAACAACAGGTATATAATAAACTACCAGAACAAATGAAAGAAGCCTAATCTGAGACCCTATTTATAAAATTGCTAAAATCAATCCTCGTAAAATTGAAAAATTGACGTGAACAAAACCTCGGTCTGCCTACTTTCCTGTTGCAATACCCCTGAACATAGTTCATATGTGATACCTATTTACAATGTAACAACTATAATACCATGTGAAAGCAATAAATGTATTGAGTATATTATGGTGGCGGCCATGTTGTATTTGAAATTTATCATAGTGTATATAGCATTCTACTGGTCAAGCCCTTTCTTTTGATACCCATATTGAGGGAGTTGTGAAAAAATATGTCATCTGCCATCTTGTGGCGGTTCAACAAGATTCAACAAAATCAGTTCATCCGTTCGGGAACTACGTTGCCCTTAGACAGACACACAGACACACACACATACACACACACACAAGGCACACACGCACACGTCAAACTTACACCCCATCGTTTTTGCGTCGGGAGTTAAAAAAATATTGCGTTTATTTTATTGCTACACATAGCGATATATTTTTTTACCAAAAAGTTTTGTTTTTGTAAGTTTTAATCCATAGTTAGACCCTGGTAAGTATTCCGTCAACCATTTAGCAAGAAATCATTTCAAATAATACATTTGAAAACATGTGATATGTAAAATTATGTTGTACAAAAATCCCGGGATTTGATTTTGATTTCCCGGATCTTGCAAGAATCAGGATTCTGAGATTGGGATTGGGACCCTACTGTATACATACCTACCTACTAAGGTCCCGGGAAATGCCGTCAAATACCGGGATTCTTTACCTACTTCTCTTTTGTTCCTACCGCTAAAATAATAATTGATCGAGTGAGAGAAGCGAACGGTGTTCAGAGGTAACAAACAAAATACAATCGAATTGAAATCTCTCTCCTTGAGATACAATAAAAACAATAAAATTTTCTGATTTCTCTTTGTTTTTTACTACTAAGTCCATTCCATATTACAACATTTAGTATGATTAGGAGCCGTGCCACAGGCCTTAGAAAAAAGTGGCCAACTGTGGACCACTTTTCTGCAATATTCCTTTCACATTATTTCCATACCTACTGGGTGTACAATAACAGTGTATGTATCCTATCATAACTAGGTACTTACGGCGCTTTAGTATATTTGTACAATAATTTATTTTTTTATTTCCATACCTCGGTACTAGATGTACAATAACTGTGTATTTACATTTACTCTATCGTACGGTCGACTCGTGACCTCTGCGCTGCGTGATGAACTGTGCGAGTGAGATAGCTGCGAGTGCGCGGTGCGGTAACTGCACGAATGGGCCGTGAAACTTGGATTTGAGCTGGAGTAGTATACGCTCTTAACACAAAACGCATGCATTCAATTTAATTCATACAGTACTTACAGTACGCATAACAGATCTTGGGCTCTCTGAAGTACCCTGAACATTACCTACCTACTGAGCATTTACATAATTTAACAAGGTAAATAAAAAATCATATATTTTGTTTTTTCAAATAGGTCGGATGCTTAGTTCTGTAGAAACTTCAAGAATTGCACACCTTAATATTTGCATAAGTACATTAGTTTTTTTTATTATTTTGCGCAGAGTTGTTAAATACCTACACGTTAAATTATGTTGTTTTAAATCTAATACTCGATACATTTATTGCTTTCACATGGTAACTAATACAGTTGTTATCTATAACCAGCCCCATTCGCTTTTATCAAACCACCAAACCATCAATCTCTAACAAGTAAAGGACCAGTAGTATCACAGGTAGTATCACAAGTAGTATCACAAGTAGTATCCAAGTATCAAGACTACACACCCCTCAGAGCCAGCGCTCGGCATATGGCCCGCGAGTGCGGACTTATCGCAAGCCATTGCACTCATTGTGCACTTTATAGAATTACACTTCATTATGTGTGCCACTGTCCTAATCTGGTCGTTTAACTGTTCATTCAAAAAGCTAGGTACTTACTCGTAAATAAACATTAAAATCACTCACAAAAACAAGCAACGGACGGACCTACGATAATTATTAACTTAACTTTATCCATAAATTAAAAAGTAACTAGCTTTAAGTATTGTAATAAAAAAAATTAACAAAGCATTTCACATTATTATGTTTTTTTTTTCAAAATTCACATTTTTTACCCCCGACGCAAAAACAACGGGGTGTTATAAGTTTCACGTGTCTGTGTGTGTCTTCTGGGGCAACGTAGCTCCCGAACGGATAAATCGATTTTGATTTTGTTTTTTGTTTGCAAGGTGAAATTAGTCGGGAGTGTTCTTAGCTATGTTTGATGGGAATCGGTCCAAGATTCGGGGGTTTTTTATATTTTTAATTTAATTAGGTACTTACTTGTAAATAATGAAGTTAGAGGCTAGTTTACTTGATAAAACAACTATTTACTTGTTATTCTTGATCACTGATATTTATCAAAAATACCACCACAGCAATATATTTTAATTATAAGTAATTTAAAATAACAGTACGCAAAAAGCGCACCTATTGTTGGCGTCCATATTTCCCACAAAATAACACCCTCACTAATCAAATGTAATCACAAAAGTCATCACGTATCGTCCGTCAAATCACTTCCCTCAAATCAGTGTAATTATTGACATAGTTTCCTGACTTTTAATTGCCGTTTGATGCAGTCGCACGCGCACCTTACGACCAAAACTGTGTTTTTAGTAATATTTCTATGCTTTTCCATTATCGTTATGGGAAAGAACTTCCCCTATTTGTTTGGATTTCACACCCACGATTTTTTGATTAAAACTTGTGTTAATGCGTTGGGGTGTGCCGCAAGGGTGAATCCTCGGTCGCTTCCTTTTCATTGTGCATTACATTTCGGAAACTACTTTCAGATGTAATCAATATAAAAGCATTACAAATACCACAAAATATACAAATAAATTAAATATTATATTAAAATTTCTTACCTCGTAATTTTTTGCGGGTCTGATTTTGAATCATCTTTTTCTTTAAATTGTAAATAAGTACTAACAAAATGCATTAACCATACAAAAGTATCTATTTCATGAGCTTATAAAAAATGTACAATATCCCTTCGCCAGTAAAGAAGTATTGAATTATGAAATTAATTTAAAACTCTAAAGAAAACATTGATACTACGGATAAGGGTAGCCACACACGTAAAGCTGTTACTGTAACTAAGCCGTGTGTGGGTGGTGCATAATCCGATTTACTTAACGCGACCACCCCTAGGGCGGTAATGTAAAAACTAATAACTAATACGAATAATCCTAGTGATATCAATAATCCTAGTGATAAAACAAGCTTTTATACTAATGAAGACTTTTTTCAATTATTATTAATTTTCTTTTTGTTCACCAAATGTATAACCAGTCGTTCAAAAACTATGGTTTAACTTATTCTTGTTGCTAAGCTTAAATGCTGAGTTTACACGTGATTAATACTCACTTGTTGGTTAACCCCTCAGGTGTCATTCAGAAAAAATGACAACACTACGCCTTTTGGCTAGTTACCAAAAATATGTATATTGATTTTCAAGTCAATCTGTTCAGTGAATAAGATTTTGTAGAAAAACTTTCAGGGGTGGTTAACCCTACGCACGTCGATTTTCCAAATACTAAAAATTGATAATTTCATGGCCTGCTTTTAAGAGTTAATACAGGATATAAAATTATTGACTATTTTACGTAGTCTTGTACGTTTAGAAAGGCCTTAGACTTGAGTTATTTTATTAAATTAGGTAGGTACCTAACCTACCTACTAAAAACCATTAAAACCCACCCCGGAATATTTTGTTTACAACCAATTAGATTAATGCAACCCGCAAGTACTGTCAGCAGTATAAGTTGATAAACAATTATGATTGTCTTACTATGTATATGGACAATTTTTTTAGATGGTACTTTTATTTTTAATCCACCTCGCAAAAACGACGGGGTGTTATAAGTTTGACGTGTGTCTGCGTGTGTGTGTGTGTGTGTGTCTGTCTGAGGCAACGTAGTTCCTCCTGAACGGATGAACCAATTTTGATTTTGTTTTTTTTTGTTTGAAAGGTGAATTAGTCGGGAGTGTTCTTAGCTATGTTTGATGAAAATCGGGCCAAATTCGGGGGTTTTTAAATTTTTTCTATTTAACTACTTGTTTTATACTAGTTTGCAACGTCTTTCCTATGGATAAGGCCGACTAGGCTGAGAGGATGGTATAGGTGCTACAAGCCTACTCCATCTAAATCATGTCCCAGGCACTGCAGCCTCCCGTACATCGGGGAATGGGGAAAAGTGTCCCCTGACGCTGTATCAATCATCTTGATTAGATGCAAGTCATGATTATTATTATTTAATTGGCAACGATAGAACTTCGTAGTACATTCTTACGACTGCATACATAAATATACTTGGATCTTAAAATCTGAATTTGTTTATTAACTTATGTCGCTGAGTGTACCAACAGAATAAACAACAGGTGCCTCCTGCGGTAGCGACCACAATCTAATGCAATACATGAAACATGCATGAGGTTATTGTAAGCCATTGATCTATGGTATTGGATGACGTTATCCAATACAGAAACAAGTTGGTATTTTTTTTTTCTTAACCTATTACTGTCCCACTGCTGGGCAAAGGTCTCCCCCATTTCCTTCCAGGACTTCCGCCAGCTTGCCAGGTCCCACCAATGTGCTTCGAATGCGTCAATATCGTAACTCCAGCGTCTTCTAGGTGATAAGTTTTTTTTAGCAAGCATTAGGTGGTAAGCTGGTATTATTAAAAGAAAAAAAATACCAAGAAAACATGCTATCAAAATAATAAAAAGATTATGAACCAAAAAGGCAAAGTAACATACAAGTACTGTGGTAGTACCTACTTACAACTAAACACAATATAATATTACAATAAGATAAGATAAGATAATTATTTATTTGACCTCAGCAAATATACAGATGACTTAAGTAACTTATTATAAGAGCAGGTAAGTTATTACCTACCCACAAAAAAGTAAAAATAAAAATAAACAATTAAAAAACAAAGTAGGTAAGCCCACCTATCACAATCAGAAGCATCAGTCTAGGCAGCTACATACATGTCAGGTAAGTACATTAATTAATATAGTAAACTTGCCCGGCTTGGGTTAATTAGGGCTGACACCGAGTAGATTTGCAAGAAATTGTCTCGTGCCAGCTAATACTAAAAATACTTTGTTCTAAAACAGTGATCGACATCTATCATCAGTTCTTATAAAACATTTCGCACTTTTTTAATTGGCTCCCTCTTGCATTACCAAACCATAATTTGCACAATCCCATTACACAGTGTACGCAATATGGCGGTACAGTCAGCGCTGACGCGATGACGTATCGTATCCTATAATCCTGACGTATATAATGTTTGCACTTATAACGATACTTATATTGATTTGGGAGATTATACAAGTCAATTGACATTTTCATACTTTCTCTAATAAAACTCCTAAAATACATAAATATTCTTACAAAAACCTGTTTTGAAAAATAAACTATCTTTGCTAAATGTTGTAACAATATTTCCTGCTTAATTAGGGAAACTAACTACAAAAGGAAACAAATAAAGTTTACAGAACAAAATTATTAAAATTTATTAAAAAAAAAATAAGTGTTATACACAAAATATGTCTAATTGGTAATAACTTAGAGATAATGCTAATCCTTACTATAAGACACAAGATAATGGTATTAAATTGGAGTTTAAGTAGTAATTTGAAGTTAATAAGTGAATAAGGGTCGAGGTGCACGTCTGGTCTCTGCCGCAGTTCAAACTGAGGTTTGCCTAACGAAACGTTGAATACGTGAGGAGTGGACCGTCCTGAGCCTATGACGAACGTTTGGACCCCAAGACGAATGTAGTTCTTGAGTAATTTCCCCCCGCCGTGCTAACTAACCTGTAGTAATGGCTAACCGCTGGAGGTAAACTGTATTTCAAGGGAGTTGGGAATACGTTCTCGAGTCTCCGCGGTTTCTTATCGCTGTGGAGCTCCGGTCAGCTCGTTGGCTGCACCAAGAAGACTGATCGCAACCTGACAGCCTCTCTGTGATAGGCAAAATAAAGAAATATGTTTAGTATGTTACAGAGCCCTACTTTTACGGTGATTTTATAGGAGTTATCATTATGTTTACTACGAATACCTTGAGGCTTTTATGTCGGGATGAACTCAAAAATCTGGTGGACAATCGTTCGCGATGCCGCCCTGTTCACAAATCCTTTTTACGGTGTGATCCGTGTATGCAGATAAAGCGCAACTCTTTGTGCTGGAAGCTGGTAACATGGATCGCACGCAGCGATATAGGTACCAATCGAAAAGTTGCGGACGCGCAGAACTTTCGCTCCTCAATCTCGTAAACGAACCACAATAAAATCCCTTCAGATTTCAATTTACTTGGGAAGAACAGTTATAATTTTATAGAAAATATCAAGGTAGTTTCTGTTCGCTCGTTAAAATTTTAAAGTTTTTCAAACCAATCCTCTGACTCTATCCCTCCAATACAGCTCTCTCCTTCTTTCTTTCTTTTTTTAGAGACTGGACACCATCAATCAATATCTATGACCTGCTTGCTTCAAGCAAAGTTTGATCGTTCTGTCAAGTCGATTTGACAGATGGATGTCTGTTTTCAGAGTAACAGAATATGCTAAAGAACCAAGAAAAGATGCGTACGAACGCACAAATTGACAAGATTTCAATAAATAATATGACTACGAAAGTGGAATCGAGTTACGAATGCTTGATAAGATAAAAACGTTTGCTTCATCAGAGCTTATTTGCAAAGACATAAGTTTCGCCTATCTATGGTGGGGTTGCCAACACGAAAAACTATAAAATAATGATACTATCTCGATGAAAGGAACTTTGAAAATATCTCCCGCGAGATTCAAAGTAGGTACATTTACGAGGAAATTACTATGATTTTTTTTTAACGTGTACATTTAAGGAAATATGCTAAAAATCGAAGGTTACAATGTATAAAAAACATCAATCTCCATGCTCCTATCCCCTCCATTAGCGCCGGAAGCGGAAGTATTAGCGGTACGATTTATCATCGCGCCAAAAAAATAACCGCGAAAAATCCGCCATCTTTGTTAATGGACGTTCCCGCCAATTGGCGATTGACACACGCCGATAAGGATAATATTATTATTTTTTTTTTGTCAACACATTAATATAAGTGGTATTTTACTCTAAGAAAAACCTACTAAAAGTTCAGTAGCTGTATCTTTTTACAAATTAAAATCACTACTATTACACAGTAAGGCAGTCCTTCGAATTTAGTATTATGAACTCTTTTGTTAAAAATACAAAAGAAAATTCAAATCTCGATTCATTGTTTTTGGTTTTCAAAAACTCTTATAAACTTTCTTCAATTCTGTATATCATAAAATGAACTCTAATAATCTCTCAAAATTGTGAATGAAAAGGAAAACCCATAAACGCTACACTGAGCGTCCGAAACAATAGTATCAATTTGGCGGCACGCGGCCACACACGCTCCGCCACACGTCCCGCGCGTACGTACATTACCTTGTTTTGTGTTGATTAGATTAATGGGTGGACTGCCCAGCTTGAGTTATGGAGATCGTTTTGAAAGAAATGTAAATTAAAATAAATTGTTCACGATTTCCGTCTATAATATTTCTATTCAGTGTAGCAATACTGCCAGTATGCTTCCCACTGGTGGATTTAAATCAGTTGAGCTATCTATAGATAGTTTGCGACAGTTTGCAGATACTAGGTTGATACGAACAGTACGCACAACGAAACTTTATCTCTCTGAAGTTATATGCAACAAACGATTGCGAATGTACTCTACTGTTGTGCGGAAATATTATCTCACATCCAATTCGACCCAAAATGGAAAGGAAGGACAAAGATCTTGCTATACCTAGCTTATGGTTTTTACTTACATCAAACAGAAATAGTGTAGGTAAACTATATAGGTACCTACTTTCTAGCACTAATAGTAACATGTCGTGACTATGATTTACTGCTCAGCTCATTTGGTCTCATAGTAAATATTATACTTACCTACAAAAATACACTTGCGGACAAAACAATATCCACCGGGAAAAAATAGACTGTCAGCCACAACTGTTGCTTTTTTCAAAAATGTTATGACGGGTTTGTGGTATAGCGAGAAATTGCTATGCATTCATTGCAATATTTGCAACGGGTCACAGTTCAGGCGTGACAGCTTGCACACTGTAAACTCGTGCTCGCCCCTCTGGTCCTGTTAAAATGCACTGCAGTATACGCAAGTGAAAGGGGCGCACCTTCAGACAATTTCCTTAAAAGCCGCACCCGCTACCCGGCCGGCACTAGTATTACACAAATTGAATAATAACTTGCAGTTTCATGAGTAATACAATTTTGGAAGTTAAAGTATAGAGCCCTTTGATAATAAATCTGGTTATGATAGAACTTGATAAACTTGATAAAAGGTCGCAAGAGAACTTTGCAGGCCATAAGGCAAAAGGGCGGGATAATTGCTGTACTGGGGAGTATTTCCTAAGCAAAAATTTGATTTTGATTTAGGTAACAAAAAGTTGCATATTTTCTGAGGACATCCTTGATGATGAAGGTTGCATAACTGCTTTCATCACTCTGAGGGCCTTGTGTCAGTTGCACTAAAAAAATTAGGAAATCAAGGAACTTGTATGCCAATTTTTGTCAAAATCGGTTGAAAAATGCGATCTGTAGGTGAGAACTGACAGACAGACGAACAAAAGCATTTTTTGACCTATCTCGAAACCGAGACGCTTCGCTCACTCCGACACTCGGTCAATAAATGTTGGTGGAATTGTATATTTTGAGCAAAATGAAATATAGACATTTTTCTGTCTAAGTTCTTGGCAATGTATCTAGTTATTTCACGTTTTAGGGCTTTTACTTCTTTGGAAATCAAACTCTTGTCATAATGCAGGTTTAGACCAGACAGCTTCTACCTCGTTGCCAAGTCAAGCTAAGTCTTGAGTTTATTTTATACAACTAATATATGATGGGACAAGCTTATGGCCCACCTGATGTCAAGTAGTAACTGCCTATAATGATGCATTGCCTCACTGAGTACTCAATTTTAAATATTTCTCATCATCACTCCACATCGGCAGTCCAGCACACTACGACACGGCACGTGACGTTTCGTCACGGGCGCGATTCACACGCCTCCACGGTTGTGACGATTCGACACGGGAGTACGGAACCGGCGGGGTAGAGTATGCTCTACTTTGGTATACTCGTGTGCCCATATCGCACAGAACCGAAAAGATTGACCCCATAAAAGTTCAGTTGGATAAATATAGCATCCACGTACTCAAAATTCCGTAATTTGTTTTCCTGTCACTGTTTAGTGGTGTTTATGGTCACTAGAACATTCCCAGTGAACTGCTATCATCATCATCATTGATGATGAAGCCACAAGGTAGTCAAATTGAAGTCGTTTTTCTTAGGGTGGCTTGCACCAGAATCGCTAAACGCGTTTAAATCTTAAATAGTATTTAGCGAGTTGTCAAGTCATACAAATACGTCAGATTTAAATCGATTTAGCTGTTAAATACGTTTAGTGATTCTGGTGCAAGACGCCCTTAGTTTTTTAAACTTTTAAATTATTTCTTCTCCTGTCAATAGTCATTAGTCACCCCTGTGTCAAATGTAACAATTTGACATTATGTGCTTTTTTAAAAACTGTCAAAGTAGAGTAACATTTATACCGTTTATAGAGGGCGCCAAAACAATATGGATTCTAATGAAGTTCTCATGGTCTCTCAATTATTTCCAGATCACTTGACATGTGAAAACTCAGTTTTCCCACAAGTTCCATTGAACATGGGAACGTGAGAGAAGCTCCTAGCATTCCTAAGGATACAAGCCACTCGCGGCGCGACACAGGGTACCGATCCTTGTGTGATAAATGTACTCGTAAGTACCTTAATGTAACTTATCCTTTTCAGGGCGTTTAGTCTATGCGACGCGTGCCCGAGCCCGAGGGCTGGTCAGTATCTGGCCCAACGCATCAGCATTGCTATTCAGCGCGGCAATGCTGCCAGTGTCTTGGGCACGCTTCCGATTGGTACCGATTTGGATCAGTTGAGCGAGTTGAGCTATCTATACATCGTTTGCAACAGTTTATAGATATCTCAACTAATTCATGTGTATTTTTTAAATATTATAAATACTGTATTATTTGTATAATTTTCTTTGTGATTAAATATTTGTTTTTTTTTCCTTAGTTTTTCTGGTGAATAAATGTTTATTTGTTTATGATTATTTTTATATGGAATTATTGTCTGTTTGTGAAACTTGATTAGGTAGTTATTTATAATTTATGTAATACCTAGGCAATAATTATATTGGACTTCTTTTAACTCATGTCAGATCAGCAGCGTTATGTCTTGTCTTATCTGACCGCAACTTTAAATGGTAAACAAGACTTTTCTATAGATAGGTATATTTTTTTTTAATGCCTCCTTAGACATTATAATTTCTTATTTGTACTAGTTTAATTGGAAGTAATGAAGGTATTTTTTTCATGGGGCTGCTATAATTTACCTAAAACAAAATTTACAATATTAAAGATGACAGCTGATAAAAATTTGCTGTTGCATGACTGTTGAATTGCATCAAGGAAACATTACTTTCCAACTGAAAAAAGCTTTTAACTTGACGTGTGGAACCCTAAAAATTGCCTGTCAAAATATTGTCGGCGACATCAAGGGAGGACGAGTGTACAGTCCGCGAAAAAAAATGATACTTTGTTGATTTTACCAATGAATTTGAAATACTTATGCAAGTACCTACTTATAACACAGTTTATAACTTTCGCAGTCTCATCGTTTTACCTTTGAATTTGATTTATATACCCTGTTTTGAATAAATTACGTTTACATTTATTAATAAAGAAAGAGAGTAAGAAAAAGCTTTATTCGACAACACTTCAAAAACGTAACACACATAAAACAAAAGTACATAAAACTATTATGTTCTATTAGGTTTATCTACTAGTTCATTAACAAAAAATATATGCGTAAATACAAAACTCTGCGAATAAGTATCTATTTTAAATATTTACGGTGGTCAGGTGGTCTGATATATATATGGAGCTGACTGTCCTACGCTTTAAAATTGCCTCGCGTTTCCTCCGGGGTGAGTCGACAGAAAAAGCTTTTAGTGTACACAATGCCGACTTAAAATTAGACCAATTTTGACCAAGAATTAGACCAATTTCAAGCAGGGATTAGACCAATTTCGATTGATAGCTAATTTTAGAGCTATCAAAGAAATTGTTATTTGGAACTATCGAATTTGCATCTATTCATTGATGACCATTTAGCACAGAACATACTTAGTGCATCTTCTGTCTTAGTATAGGCAATTTGAACTTCAAGGCAAAAAAGAAACTCCAACATAGATTTATTTACCTACATGGATTTTCAATAAAAAGTGTTGGATTTTTTTATGAGCATTAGATGCTTTTATGTCACAGGTTACTTGGTAGAGACTGCTGTTACAGATAAGACTGCGCACGTGTTTGATGATCAATAAAATGTTCGGTATCCATATCTATCTATCTAGGTATATTGAGTAGAATGTGTTTTTATCGCAAAAAGTCTACTAATACCTACAAAAATCACAAAAGAGTTTCGATTATTATACATCTCATACGAAACAGATTAAAATAAAATGATAGGCCGAAAACAATAGCGATTCCAATCGAAAAAGAAAACATTCTAAATTCAAAGGAGGCGCCATTGGCCGCTGCGCAACAATGGCTCCTTTCCAAACGTCAGATTTGACAGCTGATAAAGAAGCCGAAAACGCGTTTTGTGAAACAATAGAATGTTTTATTTTAGCTCATTTATATAAGTAAAGGTTTTCTCAAAAGGTAAAAGGTAGACTCACTATTATACCTAGAGTTAGATATCTAGGACGAAAGTTTCACAGGGGATTTGATTTTCAAATAAGTTTCCAGTAATTTGGGTTTGTACGAATAAATGTAGAAATTCGGCTCATATTTTTCAATCGAGTTCATACAATGCTCTTACTTAGTAGGAAAAATCGAGACAATTTTGGCTTTGGTTTCTCTTTATACTTATTCAGAAATAGCCCCCGTATGCCAATCTTTTGCTGTCAAGTTATATTTCACTGCCCAGTGTAACTTCTTCAGGACTAAAAAGGTGTCTAAAAAGAATGATCACGTGGTACAAAATTGTACCACGTGATCATTCTTTTTAGACACTTGACAGCAAAATATGCGCGAAAACACATCAAATGTCATAATGTCACTATTTAGTCACAGAATAACTATGAGTTAGTATGAACTGACCATGATTTAAAACTTTGCAGTTCAACTTTGCAGTTTAACTTTGATTGGCATACCCCTGCTGAAGTCTGAATCGTCTCCCACTCGATTGTTCGTATGAGTTAGTGGCCAACTCTGATAACGGAGTGTTTAGGCCGCCTTAAGGCCTCCGTCGTGACTTAACGACTGCTAGGGCGGGACCGACATTTAATAAACCTTTTCCAACTCACTACCTACTGTCTCGCTTTCGCTTATTAGCCTTCTACAGTCATAATATTTAATAACATAATGACTCCACAGCCAATGAGGTCAGCTCAATTTGGGGTCTATAAGCTAAATTATGGGCCCCAAAGCATTAATTTTGTAATTTAAACAGAAACCAGATAGGCAATCAGGTTCTCAGAATGTTAAATTGTCTTATTTTGAACCTTATTTTAAAAGAACATAGCCTATGTTCTTTTAGAACGTATTATCTACCTTATTTTTAAATAAGCTAGCTAAGTTGTGGGACTGTTATAACATTTTAGAATTGTCACTGGTTTTCACGAAGTCTCAATAAGTCGACAATCATAAAGTAAAAAAAAAAGTTCGGATAGGTTAGTGCAAAGTGGAAAGAGCATAAGACCTTATAATATAACTGGTAATAAGAATAGTTTTACCTTGTTCTAACACTATTTCTTTGATTTTAGTAAATAGTAAATGCGCTGAACGTGGCTCAAGTTATTTGACCTATAGGAAATAAAAAAAAATTGTTGCAGTAAAATACTTTTTTTCCCATACTACCTACCTATAACAACCTCTTTAGAAAATAATCTTACGATCCACACCACGCCTTACCTTAGTGGGCGTCCCTTCGCTCCTATTGGTCCGTACAACGACGCTTGCGCACCAAAACTAATTCTATTTTTAAATCTTTGACTGTAAATCTACATTTTAAAGAGAGGTGTAGGTAAATGCTTCGGCGCGTGCTATTAAAAATAAAAATTGTCGTTGAAAGATTCGCCTCTTGAGTTGCTGAAGTGAATCTTTCATCGAATGTTTTTAACTGTCAATTTTTAAGTGGATTTACAATTTAACAAACCTGTTTACAAACTTTAAAAAGGAATGCATTAAAGTTCTGTCAAACAGAAGAGAAACATCTTTGCCACATCGTGGAAGAAACTTTTTATGTAGGTAATGGTTTAGCAATGCTCTACTTATTTATTTTAGCTAGCTAGGTACCTACGCACAACGGATATTTATCCCTCTGAAGTTAGGTGCAACAACGATTGAGCATTACCTACTGTTTTGCGGAAAAATTAGCTTACCTCCAATTCGACCAACATGGTATACGCGCAGATAGGTAAGTAGATAGATAGAAAACTCTTTATTGTACTGCACCGGAAATTAGATATTAGACATAGTTCTATATTAAAGCGAAGTACAATGGGCGGCCTTATCGCTATGAACGATCTCTTCCAGGCAACCTTTGGATGGACTGGATTTTAAATGTACGATAGTATGTACCTACTTGAAAAAGACAATGATCTGTTCTGACTATAAGTACTTAAGTACTAACTCATAATACTAAAACTAAGATAACTAAACATTGGATAATATTTTTTATGGAACAAAGCATAAAACACCAAAATAATGCTACCTAAATCAATCCACTATCAATCTACGAGTGCCGGCGCGATCCACTCCTGCGCATTCCCACGTCTGGCAGATCAAAGCGACGCCGGCGCCATCTTTTTTTAGAGTTCCGTCGGCTGATAAGAACGGTGTAGGGATGGGATTAGCTTCAGGCATCTCGTCTTAATAGAACCAGGTTATGATACCATCACTAATTCGTACAATCCCGAGATCTAAGTTTTAGATCAGAATTAAAAGTGGGATTTAGACTAGCAAGTTCTTGCATTGACAAAAAACTTGCTGCTTAAAATCTTGCAAAATGTAAAATCTCTTTTCATTGTGTAAATAGTTGTAAACCGACGCCTTCAAACTTATAACACCTCTTCCTCTTTCCGTCGAGGGTTAACTAGCGGAAGACGCGGAGATAAGTTTTCTTGCTAGTCGAAATCGCGTTACGTTTCCCTGAATCGTAGAACCTATATTAAGTACCTACCCATAGCTAAAAATCATACGACCATTTTAGACAACATTTTAGGTATCACATTTTTTTGACCTTGCCTGAGTGATCCGTCACATAAAAAACTAATAAGACAGTAAAACTCTGTTATAAGTCTCATAAGACTGACCAAGGTCACATCCAACCCTACTCAAGTGGTTAAAGTCAGCTCAAGTGCTTCTCAAATAGCTCAAGTATCAGTAACTCCTGTCCTGGTCTTGGCAGGCGGGCTCTTTGGCGGCTTCGTGCAAGCTTTGGCATCTGTACTATCAATAGGTAAAGTTAACCGCTCTATGGTGCTATTGTGGTCAACACAGACCTACGAAACAGCTTGTAGGAACTGAAAACTGTGTGGTTTTTAATTGCTCAACTAATAGGGTTCGATCAAATCTAGGTCCAAACAAATTGAAATCTATTTTCTCAGACTATAAATGGTGTAAGCAGTCGGACTTGTAAGACGAGAGATCCAGCGAGCATTTCTCTTCTTCTTGGGGATCATATCCCATCTAGTTCAATGAGGTTTTGTCTGCGAAGTGTAGCTGCTGATAATAGTGAATTGTGTAGTGTGTAGCCAAGTGGTTGGGATGTTCAAGTGTTTCTTGTATTTAGTTGGTTGTAAATGGGCACCATCTATTGGCGTAAATGGAATGGGTCTCTGTCTCGTTTACCAGAATAGTTTTAGGTGACAAAGTCGACGGACATGGCGGAGACGTTAGATTAGTGACTCTCCAAAAACTATCCATCATCAGGAATTCTTCGCTCGCTAGCTTAGAAAATGAAACAATGAGAAATAGTCTAAACAGAGAGAAGCCGTGAGTGAGGTCAGGCTGTGGATGTTGACGGTAAAAGCTTAGATGCACTTGTCCTTGTCTCATTTCGTCACAGAAAAATGTTTGTTGCAGTGTATCCAAAATTATACAAGACAGTACCTACCAGAATTGAAATTCTTTGCCTTTCTATGTCAGATGATACCTCTCATGATTGACTAAAACTACTCATGAGTACGTACCTAGAGTTGGTGATAAACGCATCGATACATTTTGACTGGTTTCCACCAGCTAGAGTCAACAAAGTCCTTGAAAATGCAAAATACGGCGAGGCCTCTCATAGCAGGATATGAGCTCGATTTGAATGCTATTGCGTCCGCCCGACTCTAGCAAACACTTGGCGTGTATATTGGATTCTAATTTGGTTTCAATTGAAGGTTTTGGTCTTGGGAAAGTCTAACGATGTTATTGACCGATGCTGCGGCCATATTATTGGTGTTACCTACATTCTAAAATGGTGTTGGCTTCGATCCATAATTTTAATGCAGAATATATTTTACTGATTTGAAATTCGCATAAACTATACAATTACTTTTAATCTGCACTTGGTGTTTAGCGGTTTCCTCTGCAACATTACCAAAGTCATAATTCTTTTATTCAAATCATGCGGATCATTTAGAATCGTCTTATAATAACTAGGTGATTCTAGGTGCCAGTTCCACGCGACCAGAGCTTAGAAGAACGGGCAAGTTACAGCCTGGTTCCTAGCATTTTTTGTATGATCCTTTTCATTTGAAGTTCGTCAAAACACCTTGTTAAAAGAACTTGTCAGTGGCAAGTCTGAACCCTACGTTTGCTAACTATTGTATGCACAGTCCTTTCTATTGAACTTTAGTATTTTTAAGGTAAAGAGCAAAGACGTGACAGAAACATCTTATAGCAGAGTTTACGCATCGAGGGCGCGGAAACCAAAGTGGGGACGGTGGCGGTCCACAAGAACAGTGATAGAATGGAGACTTCTGCAAAAAACATAAAAAAAACTGCTAGAATATGACTACTTCGTCTCTACTTAATAGATGTGCATTTACATATGGAAAATCGTCAGCAACCGTATACAATATTTTGTCTTTAGTGTTTTTAGTTATGTTTATTATTTCTTTTATGATTGTTTGTTGCCAGAAAATGAATAAAATAAAAATCTGATAAAGGTGTGCTATTTTGTAAACACCACCGTGAGAAACATCACCAGTGCACCCGTTGATTCTAGGATTTGTATTTAATAATTGTACGAAAGAACCACAAATGTCACTAAACCATAATAAATATCCCTTTCATAATCATGATAGCTTGTTTCAAATGTTTTTCCAACGCATCATCTCCATGGATTTTGTGTCGTGTCCACCCTCCTCCATTAAGCGGATTAAAAAGCGCCTCGTTGCAGCACCTTACTATAAACACTACTACCCAGACCCTAACTGCTAACCCATCAACAACTAAAACAGGGTATTACGAACTGCACTGTGACACTGGCCGATTATTGGGTTTTAGCAAAAAAGTGGACTGTTCGAATTTCAAAAACTGCTTTTATAAAAAATTTGCAATTGATACCAATATAAAAAAAAATCGCATTTGTTTGAAAGTTTGAAAGAACCTACTTGCTCTACCTATATTGGCTCTACATAAACAAAATGTTTGTCTATGTTAGGAAAGAGATTTTTTTTCAGTATGTTATGAAATAAATGGTTTCGCGTAAGTAAATCTAACAAAATGTGTTTGTTATAAGTAAAAAGAAAATTATTTTTCACAGACTGACTTCTGAATAGAGGGAATGGTGGAACGCCGTCATAGAACGGAATGAGTGAAGAATTTTGGAGAAGACATTTTGCTTTGCAGTTGGGAAGTCTGCCCAGCAGTGAGACAATCAAGAATTTGAACCCACGATTAGGAACATAAGTAGAGGCTATAACCACTAAACCACATGTGTAGTGCAAGCAAATAAAAGAAACAACAAAAAGCCGTTAAAATAAATACCTACTTACCTCATAGTTGTTTACGCTACAAGTAAACAATGGTGCAGCTAATGGGAAAACCTAATGTTACCTACTTAGGTACGTCCGTCGCGCCCTGACAATTACTCCACAGATACCTAAATACTTTGACCTGTTGACCTAAATGCGTCATACACTTAGGTGGTCAAGTCGTAGAGATGAATATAAGTATCTATGTGAAATGTGAATCTCACCTTCGATGTTTGAGTTTGATCTATCCCACTACTATTCTTAGGGCGGCTTGCACCAGAATCACTAAACGTGTTTAACAGCTAAATCGATTTAAATCTGACGTTAGGTATTTATATGACTTGACAACTCGCTAAATACTATTTAAGAGTTAAACGCGTTTAGCGCAAGCCGCCCTTAATGTCAGAGTTTGGATGTTTGTGTTTCAATCACGCTGTAACTATTGGTCCGATTTGAAAGAAACTTGGAATATATTTTAGTTCGTAACCTAGATTAACACATAGGCTAATTTTCTCGCTTGTTTTAAAGGTTATTTATGTTTTTTTTCGTGGATGAAGTCGCGGGTAGCTGTTAGTGCAATTAAAGCTTTACAATAAAATTAAAGAATGTACTTTTTGGATGTCCAGTTTGTCTGGTTGCTGATTGCCTGGTTGCTGATTGGCTGGGGTATAACGAGCGTGTATGGATGGTATTATGCCCCTAATTATCACGCGCATCGCGGCAGTTGTGCGCAATCGCGCGTGCTGCCATCTGGTGCCGGCACGCGAGCATTATGACTTGTTAGTTTTGGCCGATTGCATTAGGTGATTGGTATCTAAAATATCTGAGGATAGATAGATCTCGAAAACCAATTGAAATGTTCCAGTTTACTTTTCAAATCATCAAAGTCCAATGCTGAACAATGTCCGGTTCTTGGTCACTTTGTCTGTTGTCAGTTTTGCAAGATTTGGCAAAGTCTGCCCATTGCTATTTCAACTTTACTAAATTCTGACGGCTAAAGACTTGCTTCTTCTTTGAATATAGTCGTTTTCCTCTATCATTTAAGCCCCGAGCTCCAATCGAAACGTTCCCACACTCAAATCGACAATACCAGACTCCCATCGCAATCTGTCAACTCTCATCTTGTCATAGACAACGCCTCTGTTGTCACAAACAATAGTACCATTCTTGTGTCGTTGTGGCTGAATACCATCCAATAACTTAGGATAAATGTTTGCTTGACGTGCGTTGTTGAATATCGTCCTTAGCAGATGAGTGGTTATTGTACAACGCGATCCGCGAAATGAAGACAGCAATTTGTAATGATTGCTCGCGATCTTGATATTAAGGTTGGGGCGATTTTCGGAAAATAAAGACCTGTAGAACTATTGCCTACTCATCTCGAGCTAAACTTTCACTGAATAATATTGCATTTTTATCCACTTTGAATCTTCATAAAACTACAGTGATTCTAGGTATTTCAAAGGTGTTTACAGAGTTATGAGTAACCTACCAAAAATATTCTAAGGACGTCCCCAAACTGCCCCCTTAATAGGCATAAGTCTTAAGAAAAGTCTTTTCCGCATAAAATAACAATCGTACCATTCCGTTGTCAGTTAGTGCATATAATACCGCACGCGTGGCAGGGGGCGCCACTCACGCATGATCCTGTCAATACTAGTAATGACAGTCGTGAGTGGGAATGTTAATCGGAGATTCGCAGTTCATATACTGATTATTTAAATGTATGGAAATCCGTTTGTTGTTCTAAGAGCTGTAAAAATATTTTATGAGTCATAAAGTAGTAAACAACGTGTTGATTATTTGTACTGACGTCTCAGTAATAGGTTTTTGATATTGGTTAGCATGCGCATATTCACATTGTCTATGGTTAATTGTTTTGATAGATTTTTCAAACCGGATCGTTTGAGTTTTTGGTGTCCCACGTTGGGCGCCAAAAGTACAAAGCTCGAATAAATTAGAAAATTGAATTGTAAAAGGTCGCGTAAACGATAACTGATAAATAAGGCAGATTCGTTTCGTCAAAAAAAAATATAGAAAAATTAAATAACATAGGTACTTAGTTTTTCTTAGTATTTTTCGAATCGTGTCTCATCGTAATTGTTTTATGAGATGCAAATAACCGATTAAAAAGATGTGAGAATCTTTGACATATTCCCGACAACGGCCCACTCAATTCCCATTGCTATTTTCATAGCCAAACTCCAAACAAGCTAGGATAAACTCAAAGGGTTAACCTGCAATCACCTAATTGCGCCATAATCCGTCAGTACAACACAACTCGTTACTAGATTGGTCTTTTGTACCCCGCGGCGGGTTAACCCTTCCTTTTAATGTAATGAGCTGGAACAGCACACCGGTGTTTGATGTAAACCAACATAAAAACACCTTTTTTTGAAGTCGGCTTAAAGGAAAAGAAGTGAAGTCACCGAACAACGGATCTTTTTCCTTTGGAAGTTAGGGGCGTAACTCTAACCTTATTCCACAACATTCTAGGCACTTTTATATTCGGCAGCCTACTAACTATATTAGTAGTTGGTTAGATCGATGATGTCATGTCCCCAATTACGCAATAGATCAAGTATCGCTCGACCCCAAATATTGAATATTCATATAATTAGAGTCATTAATATCTTCAGACAGACTGACAGCTGATAAATTACTATTTTATGAGCTTGTTTGTAATGAGTATTGGAGCTACGGAACAATCATCTATTAGAAATCCGGCCTAGAGAAATCCAGTGTCTAAGCCACTTCACTGAGTTCTTGAAAGAGTTCGCCAGGGAAGGTCATACTACCGAGCCTATTTCTGCGGTCAAGCAGTGTTGCTCATACTCAAGTACTATCGCTTTATAGGAATCCTTTAGTAGTTAGGCATATACTATACTAGCAGTTACCCGCGACTTCGTACGCGAGTACCGTTTCCGTGTACATTATATTATCTGTGCGTATACCGAGCGGATACTTCTTTGAGAAACTTGACATTACACCTCATTACACCGAACTCGTACTGAAATGTCAAACGCTAGTTGTTAGACCAAAGAGGTAGTACTACGCCCTGTCAAACTGACGTAACATGACATGACAATGAAATCCTCTTGCCAATTGGCGCTGCTAATCCTTTTCGTTTATTTTATCCTGTAGATCCTGTTAATTATTCGGGATAAAAAGTAGCCTATGTGTCAATCCAGGCTACGAACTATATATATGCCAAGGTTCATCCATGTTGGTTCAATAGTTTAGACGTGATTGAAACACAAACATCCAAACATATAAACATCCAAACATCTAAACTTTCACATTTATAATATTAGTAGGATAGGATTTAATACCCATACGCCTTGTAGGTTTTTCCCTTCTTGAACTATCCTGTTGCTTTTATTTTGCAATAACATTTATTATTTCGGTTGTTCCGTACGCCTTGTAGGCTATGCTTGCCCAATCAGCCGAAAAGATTACGATCCGTGCGAAGCTGACTAGTGACTGCTGACAATGTATCCTCACACGTTGCTGGTTGGATTAAAAAGCACTAACTACTTAGGTGTAGGTAAATACAAACTATTATCATGAACTCTTATTAATTTTGGAACTACTGAGGCATGTGTATCTAGCAAAGGAAGAATAGGTCATCATGGCTCAGTTCTAAGTATAGACATTCAAAACACAAATTCGTCGCGCCAAGTCCAAAAGGATCCCATCATCGTCAATCAGGAACTAACATAAATATGCTTTTACTCCCCCTGCTGAGAGTAAGGGGTACCGAGCTACCCCTGTGAGGACACAGATGAGGTAGCAGTACTAGTATAGAATTGTCACTTATAATACTTCTGTTGAGACTATATGAACTTGATGAGTTAGTTAGGATTTGCAAAGATCTTTCACTCCAAATATCTGATCCAAATAACTGATTGTGAGATGTTTGTTTTGGGTTAGGATGCTTTGGCTAGCTGCTGTTCGAAGACCTTTGCCATGTTAAAACCATTGAAAGCTATGGAAAGGTGGTTTATCCTAGTTAGTTCTTCAAGTCTTCTGAAGAACTGGTCAATAAGTTCAATTATCCTTCAAGAGTTGTATCGTGCTTCAAGCTCTTCAGACGACCTTGAAATAAAAATACCTACTACTAGCTGTCACCTATTCAAATAGTAGGTACCTAACATCTAGCGCTTTTCTTCATTCTTTTGTAAGCTATTGGATCAATTCCTGGGGAGTGAATTGGAGTCATCAACATCGAACCCAAAAGTAAGAACATTAGAGCTTAAATTATACTGCAAGCTGATATGTAGAGATGTTGGTATGTCTGTGTGTTCGCATAAAATTTTTGGCCCCGCACAATCCTACAAGGATTTGTATTTTTGTTTTAATGTTGATGGTAATGGGTGTTGGTCAAAGTTTTGAGAGGAAATGTTAAACTGGGAACTCTCTCGAGTTAAAAGCACAGGTGTGTTACAACGTTATATAACCCAGGATAACGTACCTACTTAGAACTTTCACATGACTGTACGTTTCGTTAAATTTTTCTGTTTAAATCTGAACCGTAACGACGCGGATACTAACTAAATATCAATGTATGGGATTTCGAAATTGAGTCTTGTCATTTGCATCACAATAGGAGGTACGAATTGGACATACCTAAACCCTGTGGGTGCTCAAAACACTTTTGGTAAAAAAGATACCTAAAGAACGTTCTCGTAACTCTATAAAGAACGTTCAATGTGTTTTTCTGTCAAAAACCTGATAATTCTAGAATGATTATCGTTTCTTTTTACATTTGATACACCATATTTTTACTTCGATGGAAAGTGACGATGAAGCCGAACATGGAAATGAAGTTATTTGTTTGTGAATGAATGTGACATGAATCGGGTTAAGAAACGACGTACCTAACAGAATTTTCACATCCAAACAGTTATTATTACCTAGACCTTGCGAAAACTACGATTAAGTTACAACTCAAGTACATCTGGGCCCCTAACCAAAGAGTAGCAACAACTGAGCAAACAAGTGTCGTGTGTCGCGAGAGCAAACACCTCTAATGGATGCCACACAGCGGGAGGAAAAATGGCGAATGGATGGAGTATCCATCGCTCCTTGTCTCGATCGCACTGGTTCATTCTTGATGGTTCTGGTTTTTTTATACGGAATAAGCCGATGGCCAACCAGATGTTAAGCGGTTACATACTATCAGCAAAGTTCTGCCTTACCACCTTAAGG
Organism: Gandaritis pyraliata; assembly: GCA_947859175.1. Classification (NCBI taxonomy): domain Eukaryota; kingdom Metazoa; phylum Arthropoda; class Insecta; order Lepidoptera; family Geometridae; genus Gandaritis; species Gandaritis pyraliata. The sequence goes on along the minus strand of OX401876.1, from coordinate 6,348,401 downwards.
GTGCATTTCTTGTAAACCGACTAGCCTTTAATTTTTGAATACCAATAGAAGCCAATTATGTTGGGTGTAAAAGTTATGAAAACAATGAGCCGTTATAAAAATAAATAGATGTTTAGGTCTCTGGTTGGTCAAAATAAGAAGACAAAAGAAAAAGGCGGGGTCAGGTAGCTAACTGCTTGCAAGCGAAACAGTTTCAAAAGTGGTAAGGCGGAAATTTTGCTGATGGTACCTATAACAATGCATTTCTTCGGTGAACGTGCTCTGTAAAGCAATACAGTTGTTATAGACAAAGGTAACCACACAACCTCAGACGGACAATCTGATTGTTGGATCATTTTTTTAATAAATACACAGTCAATTAGTTTCACAGTTTACAATCCTCACAAACTTATCATACCCTTGTGTCTCGATCACAGATTAATCAGTAGTCCCCCCACCTGGCTATGACGTCATCAACAGACGGACAGTCACAATTATATGAAGATTAACTTCCAACGGTGATTACAAGGTGCGGTCAGTGAATCATGATTTCAAAGTTATGGGTAATGGGGTTGTTCAACTACCCCTATAGCATTGATTCGTAATGGGGGAAATTGTTTTGCTATTGCGTTATATTTTGATCATCAGGCTGTAGAAGTCCACTGCTGGATAGCTTCGATAGATTTCCAGAAAGTATTTCCGGTCTTCTCCTCCAGCGATCATTCGTCATTCGAGAATAGTACTTTTGATTAATAATTGTTTATTATTTTTTAAGCGACTTCATAGTAGGAGGTTTTCTTTTCGGTTCCGATTTCAAAAATTCTTTTTTTATCTGAAAGGATGTACTTCCAGGTTGGTCCCAATCAATTTTCATTAAAATCGGTTCAGTAGTTTGGCTTATAAATAGAAATAACTGGAAAAAAATATGCCATCTAAGTGCACGAAATTGCGTATTTTGCTTTCCTGTGACTTTTTAGTGGTGTTTATGGTCATTAGAAAATTTCCAATGAACTGCCATCATCATCATCATCTGTTGATAAAGCCGGTAGTCAAATTGGAGTCGATTTTACTCCTTTGTTGAAGAATCTATTATTGTCTTCTCTTCCGTGGACATAATCAACCTGGTATGAGCTCCAAGACTCAGGATAAGTGGGCTGGTCATTGTCCTAACGCAGTGACCAGGAAAGAACAAACACACCCCTCAATCCACAAATACCGACGTCACAGCGTCCATCAGCTAATTGCATAGGGGAGTTAGCTGGACGCGTGCCATCGCCTATAATATTGTAATCATATACGCATTGTTTTATTGTAGGTACTTGTGTTTCAATGCATTGTTTTATTGTAGGTACTTGTGTTTCAATGCATTGTTTTATTGTAGGTACTTGTGTTTCAATGCATTGTTTTATTGTAGGTACTTGTGTTTCAATGCATTGTTTTATTGTAGGTACTTGTGTTTCAATGCATTGTTTTATTGTAGGTACTTGTGTTTCAATGCATTGTTTTATTGTAGGTACTTCTGTTTCAATGCTGGTTGAATAGCTAGTGATACATCAACAATTATCGATCTAAGCTATTTATTTATTTTATTCTTACTCTATGGATTTATAACTTATGTATCATTCCTTTTGCATGCTGGGTTTCTCAAGTGTGAGAATGAATAACTTATTTTAGTTCATTATTATATACCATTCTTCACGCAAATAAATCTATTTCTATTTCTAGGATGGTATAGGTACCTACTAGGCAATCCTATGCCGTTCTAGGTCTACAATACCTAGATAAATGCTATGGTACAGAACAACAAGCGTTAGCGTCAAATCAAAATACTTATAAGTAGGTACAGTCGGCTACACATCAACCTATCAACGGGTCGAACTTTGAACTATTATAATTTGAATGTTGCGAATCATGCGAGAGGGACGATATATTTTTATGTGAGACTCGCTGCTTGCGCGCCACGCGCCTACCTACACCTATTGCGATCCCTGACTCGCAACATTCAAATTATAATAGTTCAAAAGTTCAAACAGTGAATAGGTTGATATGTCGCCGACTGTACAGTGTTAGGGGCCACTTTTTGCCCATGCTCCTATGAACGGGAGGCTGCAGTGCCTGGGACATGTTAGATGAAGTAGGCTTGTAGCACGTATACCATCCTCTTAGCCTAGTCGACCTTATTCACAGGAAAGACAAAGTCAATACGTAGTAGACTAAGCCGCCGGTTTCTACAAGTTGTTTTCCTTCACCTTTTGTAATAAGTAATAAATAGTTAGTTTTCGTCTCTTTGATAAATTAATAAATTACACAACAGTCTTATTTGCTTTATTTTGACTTCAATTTCAATTTATAAAATCAAAATCCATGTCATCTCATTTCTCAGACCACCCCGCCCTAATTATTGGCGGTACATTAAAAGATAGAGCGATTACACGCCTACAATGATTTTATTAGAATCATCTAATTACTAAAGATAGGTATCTACAGTATGGCGTGTCGGAGCGTAGATCTTAGGGTAGATAGGTGGGACCAGGGTGCATGATCTTGTGGTGTTTAGTAGTTGGAGGGTGGTAGAGGCCTGTGAAAAGTGGTTGTGACAGATTGTGCTTACTTAAAAATAGGTATCTATAGGTAGTTTTTGACTTTTGAGTAGCAAAATTATGTCATGGTAAGAATTAAATTTAAACAAGTCTAATGGTGTTTACTGTGTTTAGCAAAAGTATTAATAAAAAAATTTAATCAACTTCAAAGAAAGGAGGAGGTTTTATCAATACGGCTGTATGTTTTTCTTCAGAACTCGTCATTTGTAAACACCGATTTTACATTTTTTTTGTTGCAAACTTACTTATCCCATAAATATTTCATCAAAATCGGTTAAGTAGTTTGTATTATTTTTGGTTGTTTTATTGTACCTACATAGGCCTTTAACTTTTATTAGTTTTTAAGTATATTTATACAGGGTGTCATAAAACCTTACGGTATGTGGGTAGTTGAATATGTTTCCTTTCTTTTCTTTCAACGGTGTCTTAATCAAATTAGCACTTGTACTAAGTAGGTACTAGGTACCTATACCTAACGTTAAATGGAATCAGAGTGTTCTTTCAAACGCGTGCCACCAATAAACCTATCTAAGATAGCGCTTATCTCTACATTGTGTTACAGATAGCGCTGTAGATAGATATAAATTAACAGCGCGTGTTTTCCATTTGTTTTTAATAAGGGTGAGTTATATTTACTTTCTTTTACCCTGACACTAAACCCGGCATAAACTTGGAATATTTATCTGGCAGGATATGGAGATCTTTGCCCAGCAGTGGGAAAGGTAAGTACGTCATTAGACAAAGTTACCTACATCGAATTTTGCAGGATTCAATATCTTGTTGTTCTGTAAAATCACAAGAATCATTTAAAATCACTTCAAGTAAAAAATCAATATTTTTAGACAGATTTTGGAAATCCCCCCTCTGTAGATATGGCTAACCCAAACCAGCTAAACTTAGGTCCACATCAAACGCATCATGCATATCATACTCATTCACATTTCACACTAAAAATAAAACTAAAATACATAATAATATAAATATGTTTACGTCAGTCGGGCTGAAAGCTTTTAGTGCGCACCTATGGATGGTGTTCAACAACACTGCAGCAAGAGGTTTATTTATTTTCAGTTTTTGTCTTTAGGGTTTTTTTCATACAATTTTTCCCCAAATAATTTTGTCTAAGCATTAGGTATGCTATGAGATTTGAGGGGATGGCGACAAAGCTTCAGAACTAACAGTAAATCCTGCTGCACAAACTAAGTAATACAAGTACCATAAGTACATAGGAAGTAGGAGAAATAGGTAACCTGGCTGTCGGTAGAATAAAATAATCTTTTCACTATCTGGGAATGAAGAGAAACCTTTTAAACAATGTTTTTTGGTTCGAGGCACACACCGTAGCATGCTACGACGTAGCCAGTGGGGATTTCTGGAAAATAAACTGAAATTCCCAGTGATGGGGATTTCTGGAATATAACACATTTTCAACATTTTGCTATGCTATCAGGGACTTGAATTCAAATAGTTTCAATTGTAATTTCATATCAATTTTTGAATGGGGAGGAACTAGCCACGGATCGCGAGGGGAGACTTTTGCTCACCAGTGGGACAACTTAGGTTAGTAAAATCAAAATCAATTTTTTATCAATCTATTTCAGGTGAAGTTAGGGATAAATACTACTTACGTCTGAAGGTAGAAGTATTCCTGTAATGTAGATATGAATAATTGCATAAACCCGTCCGTGTTATACAAGACCGCAACATCATCACGCCAACAACACCGGTGCCGACAACGAACATGAAAACTATGGAGTCTCCATATAACTTTAAGCAGATTTTCATTTGACACATTTTTGTGACTAAACTGAATTTCGTACTAGATAATGAAATCTGACGAACGAGGAATCATCGTTTCGTCAGAGGTAAACAAAATCTAACGAATGTGGAATAAATAAATGATCTGACGAATGTGGAATCTGGCGGATGTGTCCTAAATCAGTTAAATAAATAAACATGGAAATTTCACACAACGCTGTCTACCTAGTCCCAAACTAAGCTAAGCTTGTACTATGGGAATTGGGAACTAGATTGCTGATCGCTTTGGGACGTTTGTTTTAGGCGTCGTGTGAAATGTCCATGAATATTTATGTAGGTAAGTATACGTATACCTATGTGAAAATTCAAAGTACCTATCCTACTAATCCTACTAATATTATAAATGCGAAAGTTTAGATGTTTGGATGTTTAGATGTTTGGATGTTTGGATGTTTGGATGTTTGTGTTTCAATCACGTCAAAACCACTGAACCGACTTGGATGAAAGTTGGCATATATATAGTTCGTAACCTGGATTGACATATAGGCTACTTTTTATCCCGAATAATTAACAGGATCTACAGGATAAAATGAACGAAAAGGATTAGCAGCGCCAATTGACAAGAGGATTTCATTGTCATGTCATGTCACGTCAGTTTGACAGGGCGTAGTACTACGAGTTCGGTGTAATGAGGTGTAATGTCAAGTTTCTCAAAGAAGTATCCGCTCGGTACACGCACAGATAATATAATGTACACGGAAACTGTAGACGCGTACGAAGTCGCGGGTAACTGCTAGTTGAAACTAAAGTCTAGTTTCAATAGGTACTTTGAATTTTCCTTTATGGATCACTAACCTTGATTACATACTTTTTTCTAAGTATAACATTTTTCCATCGTCTCCACACCTTTGTCAATCTCCATTAGAGTCGGATTGACGGAGCGCTATTACCATACGGTAGTCCAACCTCGTACAGTTTATATCGTAGACAAACGACACGACACGACAGCGATAAGCAAACGGTAGCACTGAAAAAAATCAACAACAATTTTACTTCGAGAAACACCGTAGAAAAAACTGTTGAAAATACTGTGGATATTTTATGGTATCAACATCAGAAATAATTAATTTGGTTGGGCTTAAATTTTCACTGCAAGAATTTGTGTGAATCCTGTATCCAGTGGGAACGCGGTTCGATACATTATACAAAATTGTGAATGTTTTGGCAGTATGGCAGTGAAAACCCACATTAGGTACCTACTAAAATAATAAGTAGGTAAATACTTGCGGTTTCAGGCCTCAGTACAGAGTTTAGGTTGCATGCACTATACACTGATTGTGGTGCAAAATCTGTGTGCTCTTTAGCAAATGTTTATTCCAAACGGGTTTATTTGGTTAATCAATGTAACTACAATGTAACTAGGTGGAACGGACGATTTTTCCTTGTACAAATATTTCTCTAGTACAGCATATACTTACTGCATCTGTGCATCTGTGGTAGGCCAACGAAATCGCTTTTTCATTTGCGATGTGCAATTGTCTTGATATAACTTCGTGCGTTAGGTACTGAATAGTATAGTCACGACCGTTTACTTCGCTGTAATATCCGGCTCGAAGAACCAAATATATAGGCGCTGTGTTTTAGTACTACTATTACTACTAGATCAGAATTTTTTTATACTGGGTTGGAGAACGCAATGCGCCATCGGGCACGACACAGACATGTCATGGCAGTTGCTTGAACAAAAATATCGTTGTCGTCCACGACAGCGTGAAAGCGTTCAGTAAGTACTAGACGAGATACTCCACGATATCGTTTGTCGTGTCGTTGTCAGTGTAAAAACACCAATTTTTGTCCCATATATTTTGGCCTCTTTTTCTTTGCAAATTAAGCTACACTGGCAGTAAAATTGCCTGTACATTGCTGTGTAGTTAAATAAAAAGAGCAGTCAAAATTATAAGATCTTTTAATTTTAACTGCTCATTTTATTTAATTACACAGCAATGTACAGGCAATTTTACTGTCAGTGTGCCTGCTAGTGCGATCGATGATAACTCGCATAAAATTGCGTTACCTTGAGGCACAAAATAACCAGCTTATTTAGACATCTCTTAGAGATTTTTCAAGTCGTATTACATTTCTCCAAGAAAATTTTCTCCCATTCAAATTTTTTTACTGTTAGCTAAATACTTCCTGTAGAAAAATCTGCACATTACAGCATTAAGCACACACGAGCGCACAGCCGTCATTTTTGATTTGTAGAAAAACGGCGAATAATCGTCCGGCGCGGCAGTGTGGAAACCCGCTTCCGATTGAGGGTTTTATCGACATATTTCTTTATGGCAATTGCAAGGGGATTTTAAAATTTTATGGATGGCTGACTATTGAATTGTGTGGCGATTTAGAATTCTGCTTTAGTTATAAAATTAATTTTTTGGTACGGGAACCTATCAAACTTACAAATCATGATAAATTAATTTTTGTAATGAAATTTGTTTTACAGCGAAGCAGCAGTTCGAGAAAATGGTAATTTTTCAATTTCTCCAAGTGGGGTTGCTTTTGTAGTAGTACCCCAGTGTTGTAAATATTATAGATGACTAAAGACGTCTTACCTTTCATTTGCAAAAACTTTTTCAATAGATAAAGAAAATGAAGTAAAAGTCGAAAATGTTACACAATGTTTATTTTTGCCACTTACACAAAATTACATAGTTAAAGTAACGCGAATTACAAACGCTAAATAAAAGAAATCACAGATGATATACATTAGACGACTACATTGTAACTAAATAAAAAAAAACTTTAAAAATAAATTATTTGTTATAAGCAGTAGGTAATTTGAAAAAATCACAGTTTTAGTAGTCGAAAATTATCACAACTAAACTCTTGTTTCTATAGAAATAACTCTGACAGACGCAAGTTTTTCGTAAATTTAGAAATTCTATATCAATTCCAATATTTAAGTACAAATTTACGTAAAAACAGTTGTTGTCTACACAAGTAATATCAGAGTTTTTGTACAATAACGAGAATGCTAATTAAATTGGAAACCAATAGTAGTCAATCCGACATTGACGAAGCTTTCGATCAAGTTAATGGTCTATGCAACTCGTTGCAAGTTACAAAAACTTATTTAAAAGTTAAATTTTCCCTACAATCCGTGTTATCACAGCTTTCCAAACGCATGGTATAGATAATACGTTTCTAATATTGACCACCGTTCATTTACAAGATAGTGTTCCGCAAGGCACACTCTCAGCACTCCTTTCATTTATAATTTACAAAAATCCTAGCTCAAATGAAAAACTGCTTCTTTTCAAGTAGGCCTTAGTCCCAACTGTGGGGCTGTTTGGCTTATGCGTGTGAAAACTAAACGAAGGCAGTAAGAATTTAATCAAATAAATGTTTTCTAAGAAAGTGGTTACTTTCACATTGAGACTATCATTCTGACCAAAAGTAGAGTCTACTTCTCCAACTACTGTTGCTTTTAATTTTAGAGTCTGTTTCTACTTGTTGTATTGATAGAACTAGTAGGAGTTATTTGTCCAAGTAGTTACATTTTATTTTCTTCAAGCCCTTTTATTTTAGTAATACATTTACTCTAGACTACAAACAAAAGTTATGTTTTCAAATAACAGTGTGACTACTTAATACTTGACACATTTAGAAATCTATGACTTAAATCGTATTTTGCTAAACATAGACAATTAACATTTAGAATTTAAAATGTTGACACAATATCAGACACTGCAGTGGACATATAATTTTGAGTCTTAGTGCTGAACTCAGAGACGTCACTTGGGTAATAAGAAGATTTTGTTTAAATTAGCGGTGTCTCTGTTCTTCAATAGTTCATTACTCATTGATGAAGGTATGTCAGTGACCAAGCGCTGAATATCTTCTATCGTACGTCCCTGATTACGACTGTTTACACAATATTAATTAGTTTAATATATTTAGTAAATAATTACGATTAATTTAAATATATTTTAACTTAAATCTGAGCCAGAAAAGTAATTTTGAAATGTTTTCTATTAAGCTTGACATTTGGAAACCTTATTGATTTTGTAAATATCTAAAAAAATATATAATTTTGTTTAGTACATGACTTTATATAAGAAAATATTGAATTTGCAACACGTGGAATAACAGAAGAACAAAAAGTGATGCACCCTGTTAATCTTCAGCTTATCAAAGTAAAATCAAAGTAGAAGTCAATAACAAAGTTAAGAAAATAACTATTTACCTACGCAAGATTTCCAAATATCAGTTGAAAAAGCAGTATAAATCTAACTGGATCTAAACTACACATAGAAAAATAGGTAGGTATACAAAGACTTTACATTAAAATACGTGTACAAATTCACAATTCTACCTAACATCGAGCCCTGGGTTTTGATTCTACTAAGCAACTGTAAAATTTAAATTTTAGATGACATTGGGATAATCTCAACGAAATAACAAATAAAAACATAGTGAGAATGTCTACAATAGTCAGTCGTGAAACTATTAATTTGAATAAAGTTAAAGTTATTTATTAGAATCAAGATCCTACTAGATTATACATTTAAATCATCTATTACAGGGACAATAATATACTAGAGTTTGACCACGTTAAATCTGCAGCGATTTCAAAACTTATACTTGAAAATACTGTATCGCGCGAGCGATTTTACAACTGGTGACAACGAAAGATTACTACGTAAAGATGATACTACAGTAGGTACAAACCTTTTCGGGGTTGCGCGTTTATTTCATTGCAGACAGACAGTGGTTAGACTATTTAAAATAACAACCTATATGGACGGGCCAAGTTTTCAAAAAAGTTTTTTAAATAAAATTAAAATAAAATCCATATAAAAGTTCTAACAAAATAATTCTCTCGTCCATACTCGGAATCAAAAAACTAAATGAGCAAACATTTTGTTGTAGATATTGCGAAAAAGGTTAGATTCGCAGAACTAAGAGAAAAAAATAAGAAGGCCTGTCCATGTAGATCTTATTTAGGTAGGTATCTATTTGAGATTCTGCTAAATATTATTGGAATAAGATTAAAATTATCTAGTCCTTCTAATTTGAGTTTTGAAGGAAACAGATACAATACATATTAACCGAATTGTTTTTTTTTTAATTTAACTCGTTCGATACTTTTTGTAGATTTCTAAAATCAAGAACTAGTTCTTAATTTTCAATTCACTCGTATTAGACCATAGTCATTATCGTAGATCTACCAATATTCGACATTTGAACACAAAAACAATTAGTCAGATCATTTAAGAACTACCCTCAATTGATAAACAGTGGTTAAACTGCCAAACCGTTTCAACCTGAATTCGCTAGCGCCTGGATCCGCCTCTAGAGAAGCATCTACATCGTTTATAAATGCGAGGGTTAGTAAATCATTCTTATTTATGTTTTCTTCGAGTTCAAAGCTGACTTCTGTTCGAGTTTCAGTAGTTGTATTGTCTTCACTTTTCGTGCGACATCGCTTTTCATATAATCATGTAGTATCTGTTTGGGAGAAACATCTAATGTAAATTCACTACAATTACACACCATTTTACTTACAGATAATAAGAAATCCTTTAATAATTATGTAGTTTCAAAAAACTAAAAAAAACACGCTTACTTTATCAAGCACATTACTATTGGACTCGTCAAAACGAATCATATGAGCCTAAACTCGAGGGGTACCTTCTGGCTTCATCATCAGATCATGCTATGGGATTTAGACAATCAGAGGGCAGCGATAGATCAAATATTGATGATGGTCACAAGAAAGCACAAAATTGTTCTTTCAAAAAATCTATCACGAACTTCTACAGGCTGATGATGGTGTTCACAGTAATGTCCCAAACTGACTGATTTAGTTTCCAACATACACCGGTGCACGACCAGTGATTAGCGAAGTTAGGATAATAAAACTGGTAGGAACACCTGCGTCGGAGCGAACATCAAATATTCAACGCTACAAATTGACTCGTTGTGACGCTAACTTTTGTGTTACACTGTGGAGTGATCTTTTATCGGGGAAGTGGGACGTTCACCTGTTTTTATACACTGCTATTTTGACACTACCAAAAAAGATTTAAAGACAGTTTCAGCGGAGACTACTAATGATAATGGTATTGTCAGATTGTTTTATTATCAAACGATCACAAAATTATCGAGGTTGGTTTATAACTGAAATCTGGCATAATTTTATGAATTTCGCGAAATGATTTCTGAACGGATAAGGAATGAAAATAGAATAGAGTTGAAGAATATAAATTATTTATTTTACGCAAACATTATACGAGTATACAAATACACATATATAATGTAGCTCGATCAGTAGTAGACAAGACACGTACGGATAAAATGAGTAACTAATTATTATACTAATTTTGAAATGCCTTCACTAAGGTTGATCGCAAAGATTTTTACAGCCATAAGTATGAGTCGAGCGGGATTCGAACCTGCAATCTAAAAATCTTAAAATTTGAGATAAGTTTTTAGCACCGGCAACGTTAGAAGCAGCTCACGCATGTTAGTTTACAACCGCTAACCACTATGATTAGTCCAGTTGTCAACTTTGAGTTTCTGTAAATGCCTTTTGGAGTAAGGAACGTACCTGCATGCTGATCTCGGAAGCTATGATCGCAGCGGTTGCTGGCCGTTCCGCCAGCACCAGTAAAGTTGGAAGTAATTTGTGCATGTTGGGAGGAGAGACCATCCAGTTTGCTGGCAGATTGCACAGCATCTTGACTACGCCCCAGCCGTCACAGATTGTCTCCTAATTGAAGAAGTTAAATTGGAAAAGTTAAATTTTCTCTAGGCTTTAAACTGGGACGTGTACCACCCTTACTAGAGCAGAAAAATGGTTTTTGAATCACCGGCTCGTCGAAAACTATTGTATTTTTCGGTAGATATACAAAAAAATGCGTTTTACTAGTCGGTCACACCACAAACGCAGTTGGAACCCAATAAGAATCTTAAAAACTAATACAAAAACAATTATCCTACTAAATAATTCAACAACTATAATCATTTACCTAAACAACCCAATCCACTTTACACCCATCAGTCGCTACACCTTAAAAAGTCATCAAATAAATTATTAAAACCGACGACATACACAATTCACGCTAATGGTCATTTGCCCCAGTCGTGTAGACAATGAACAGTAAGGGACCGAAGGGTGTTCCTTGGGTGACACCCGGAAGACACCTGTGTCCGTGGGAAGTAATTGCAGTCTTGGGAATATCGTAAGGCTAAGTAATGAAGGAGAGTAAGAAAGTGGCAGTAAAACGCCTAAAACAAACTGTTTTGATCAACATTATTAATTTTTCAAGAATTTCCAAACAAAAGGAGGATTTTGGAGGTATCTACCCATTTTCAGTAGGTACTTATTATTAAAAAAAAAGAATCATTCTAAAGATTCACAATCTACTTGATCAAGATCTTTCAGTTCTTATCTTTAAATAGGGTATCTAGAGGCAAGTCCAAACATTTACATTAGCAAAAACAAATTTTTTTTGAGGGAAATCTCAGTACTTAATGCATAGGTAGGTACCTACTTACTTTCAAGTTGCAGGTTAGAATGGTTAATTTGACAATAATTTCTTAGATAAAATTAAATTTAACTAATTTGATAACAAGGCCTATAAGTTTGACTACTAAGTTGACCACAAAGAAGGTCGGGTTTTGGAGTAAAATAGACAATTAATCTAAAGTGATCAAAAACACGAGCAATTCTCAAGCCCATAAAAAGCTCCCTTACAAAACAAAGGAATACAAATTAAATACGTTACAAGTTACATAAGCACGTGTCCACAGGTGCAGCCCGCATGGGAACGGACTTTGCTATTAGTCGTTCTAGTTAGAAATTTGCATAATAACCTATTGCTTTTGTAAAATTTAAACAAATTTCTAACGGTAATAATCTCATGTAAAGTTCCTATAAACAATTTACGGATATCCGTAGGCAGATCGTCATAGAAACATTGTTATTTCTTTAAAAAATGGATTTTTGGACAGTCTTACAAACATAATAGATTACTACAGCAAAATGTGGGCTCACAATCTTACCAGTAAACTATAGTAGTCTTATCTGTCGACCTACAATGATATGCAGATGGGGTAAGCGGTTCGAATGTTATGCTCTAATATACAACGCCGATTCGTCCAAGTCGTCACTAAGATCTTAACTCGTTTAAATATATTCAGTACAAATACTCACTCGTAAAGATGGGTTGTTGACGGTGACATAGCCAATCAGCTCGATAAGGTCCAAGACTAAGGTCAGGGAGACCTTCGCATCAAGGCGGATCACGTTGGAGTCTGAGAAAAACGGCACATTTCAATGTAAGGTCTACGTTTTCGAAGCCAAATTAGAATTTCGACAATCGTAATTTAAATGAAAAATACACTGCGTGGCAGCGACAGCGGTGGTGGAGCGATACAGTGGTGCCCCGCAGTGTAACTCAAATCAAAGTCAAAGTATATTTTATTGCATGAAATACATGTTAAAAAGATATATACGCACTAATTAATAATAACTTTGATTTATTTTACGTTCACAGGCATCTTATACCTAAGTAATTAAAAGTGTAACATATTGGCCTAAGTAGCTACCTACATAAACTGTTTATTTATTTAAGGTTGTGAATAAATTATTCTTTTATTCTTATTCTTTAATTAATGACTAGAATTTTTATTTAATACTACTAAATGATGTAACAAACCGATAGCCGACCTGATGTGAAGTGGTAACCAATGCCTATAACACTGCACGGCCTCACTAAAGTTTCAGAGTTTTGGACGCAGTGCGATGCCTCACAGAGCAAATCCTCAGGCAGAGGTTACCACTTAACATCAGGTAAGCTTTTCCCATCACCTATTCAATAAAAATTTACTCACATAGCTGGTCAGTCCTGGGTGCTTCCTTATCGCTTGGCGCGTGTTGAGACAAGAGCATAGCAACAGCCGCTCTGAACTCCAACGGCCAGCCACCTTCACCGAAAGCCTCCTGATAACAATGGTCACAATGAACATAGTCAAAGTCATAGCTCTTTTATTCAACAAAATGATCATCATTCCCCTGACCTTATCTCACGCTAGGTGAGGTCGGCACAACATGTCTTCTTCTTCCACTCACTCCTATCATTCGTCAACTCAAAATCTATTCCTCTCACATTCATATCCTTTTTCACACATTCCAACCACTTTTTCTTCGGTCTTCCTCTACCTGCATACCCAGTCGCACTCATATTCATAACTTTTTTCGTAACATGATTTTCATCCCTCCTCATAACGTGTCCATACAATGCTAACCTAGCACTCCTCACCTTTTCAACAACCGGCGCCACTTTCAAACTTCCCCTGATATTCAAGAAAATCACAAGGATAATTTTTAGAATCACCACTAACTAGGTATAACTAGGTGATTCTAGGTGCAACAAAGAGCGCGTTAGGTACATTGAAGATTATCTACACGTAATGCGACTCATTCGTGTACATTAGGACCGTTCGTCACGCAAGACAAACGAAATCTCGTCTCGTGAAAGCTTAGCTACAAAACTGGCAGGCCGCAACTCAAGGGTAGTTAATAGGGGATGACCGGACGTACAAATCTGAGGAGAATCCGTGCGGGGAATAATGCGAGGAGTCACGAGATGGAGCATGTTTAGATGTACCCGGGGTACTGCGAAAGACTTCGACAAAATCCCACTAATATTATAAATGTGAAAGTTTAGATGTTTGTGTTTCAATCACGTGGAAACTACAAATCCAACTTGGATGAAACTTGAAATATATTTAATTCGTAACCTGGTTTAACACATAGGCTACTTTCTATCCCGAATAATTAATAGGACCTACAGGATAAAATTAACAAACGGGATTAGCAGTGCCAATTGACACGAGGACGACGTCACGTCAGTTGCTTCAGGACTAGTACGAGTTTTGGTGTATAAAGCAGTCTAACGTCTGTACGGGCTCGGTGTGATGTCAAGTTTCTTAAAGAATCCGCTCAGAAAACGGGTACACTACGAAGTTGTGGGTAACAGCTAATAAGCTTATAAAAAGTCTCGATTTTTGGTTCGCAGTAGCACTAGTCTACTCGGGGTCAAGTGAGTTGCCGCAAGTTAGATATGTGCTGTGGACACGCATAGCGATCGCAAATAAGATTTATTACGTCTGAGATTTGCTCTTTTTCCAAGACAAATTCGAGTGACTTTTGGGAGCGCGTGATAAAACCTTTCAACTTAGTAAAACTCTTTCAAAGAATTTGTAAGCAAAATGTACAGCGTAGGTTTTTGATATGAAAAAGTGATCGAACACGCAAATGACTCATGTGATGTAAAGCCTGTAACAAATTGCACAGAGCAAGTCCAATAAGGAGTAGGTCCGTCTCTCGTTGATGTAAAGGTGTTAGATAAGTCTCATATGCCTGTGATTGCAACGGCACCCATACCCTTCGAACCGGAACACAGCAATGCGAGCATTACTGTGCGGCGAACGAAAATGGCAAGATAATTAGTAGTGATTAGTTGCGACTAGAGGGTCTTGTGTGAAATGCCCATGAGTAACTCTTTATTTATTTAGTGATTTACTAGCAGTTACCCGCGACTTCGTACGCGAGTACCGTTTCCGTGTACTTTATATTATCTGTGCGTGTACCGAGCGGATACTTCTTTGAGAAACTTGACATTACACCTCATTACACCGAACTCGTACTGGAATGTCAAACGCTAGTCGTTAACCAAAGAGGTAGTACTACGTCCTGTCAAACTGACGTGACATGAAATCCTCATGCCAATTGGCGCTGCTAATCCTTTTCGTTCATTTTATCCTGTAGATCCTGTTAATTATTCGGGATAAAAAGTAGCCTATGTGTCAATCCAGATTACGAACTATATATATGCCAAGTTTCATCCAAGTTGGTTCAGTAGTTTAGACGTGATTGAAACACAACATCCAAACATCCAAACATCTAAACTTTCGCATTTATAATATTAGTAGGAAGGATAAGATAGTGGTCACGACGGATCGTTGTCCCTCTGAAGTAGCAGATACTTCAGAACCGATTAGAATTGATTTTTGGGTCAAAGTTTTCCGCACAACAGTATTATACGCAATCGTTGTTGCACCTAACTTCAGCGGGACAAAGATCCGTTGTGCGTACCTAGTACCTACTGTAATTTACTATAGATTGATTATTATACGACTTTTTGAGCAATATTTTCACTACATACACTCAGTATTATTTACGAAAACTACATTTTTATTCTTAATCATCTTTGGAATCCCGTGACTATCGTCGACTTTTGTTATTGTTATTGTACTTACAATGTAAATCCGTTTTTGGCTATCTGTTTTAAATATAAGTGTTTCGCCATTATTCTTAAGAGCTGTGGATTTTGTTACTCAATAAAATAAAAATAAAATAAAACAAGAGTTCCATCTCCTTTATTTACATTTACAACCAAACAATCAATCATAACAATCGCATCCCCTTTTTGAAACCGCATCTGCGACCACATCTTGCTAATAAACCGGTAATTCTGTTTATTATCTATTACCGACTCCATCTAACCGTGCTCAGGGGTCTCCTGGGTACGCAATTATTCATGCTATGAAAACTGGGGGATGGATGCAGACATCAAAGTTTTTGGACGCTGGGGAGTTCTATAACAGCGCTATAAGGGTATGGTTAGCCTTGTGATTTCGTAGGCGTTTTTTTTTTGTAAGTGGTATGCTTTTATTTAGCATTGTTTGGATTTTTTATTAGCGTTCGCTTTGTTGAGATCTCTAGATACTTTTATTGCTAACTCTGATATCTTCAGCACAAAAAAATCTAGACGATTGACTACTCTGCATAAATATCTAGTTGAAAAGCTAACCTCTCCATGTTTTTCTAAACCACAAAATGAACTTTTCTCTGGCGTCAAAACTCCTGCCTCAGATCTCGCCAAAATTCCTTTATTCAATAAAATCACAAGGATCATTTAGAATCGTGCTATATAACCAGGTGATTCTAGGTGCCAGTTCCACGCGACCAGAGCCTACATAAGCGGGCAAGAGATTACGGCCTGGTACCTTGCGTTTTTTGTATGATCCTTTTTACAAAGAAATGTATGAGGGAAATTTTCCCAGATCTCACTCGCATTATTAGGTGCTTACCTAACAAGAGTATCTGGGATATCTCAAAATATGAGACTCATGAACATTTTGATAACTAAACCTACTTAAACATTAAAATCTATGGCTTCAAAGTCATCGTTCCATCGTTCGGGGGACCGTAACGTGCAATATTCATAAGTACTGCTCATAGAAAAAAGAAAACACAAGAAGGAGCATTTGACATAATTTGTATGAAGGTTTTTGTCACCAAAATGCTATAAAAATGTTCCCGTGCGCATCATGTTCGCGCAGCCCAATGTTGCACCTACAAAACTATTTCCCAATTTTTTGGGGTAATTTTTTTTTGTATAATGCTGCTTACCTAAGTAGGAGGTAACGAAATAGAGATTTATAAATTTTATTAGAAATAAGTACAAACTTTAATAGAGATTTATAAATTTTATAAGAATTAAAGAAAAACTTTTTAGATGATGTACCTATAAATAAAACACAATTTTTTAGTTTATATTTCTACAATATTTATTTACTTTTATATTCTTTCTATACTATTTATATATTTATTTGATAGGTACTTAGAACTTTGGTACTTATTACATAATTAAGTACGAAAATCCCGGCCGAAATCGGTTTTCAACGGCGGAAACAGGATAAGATAAGAAACTGTTCGTATTTGTAAAATTAATAAGTATACAAAAGACTGCAAAATTAATAAGACTTACCTTACTTGGAAAAGCTTCTTTCGTTAATCGTCTTAATGATAATTTCGTAAAATAAAAATATTTTTCCTCAAAATGCGCCGAACAAATAATACTCTTATCTGACGGTATCCAATACTCAGGACGTGTTTTTTGAACGATTTTTGTCCATTTTTCTCGTCTGAGTATGTCAGCAGGAAAGCTAAAATTTCACAAATATTTTTTCAAAATAACAAATGTAGCGCTCTATGATTAAAAATATCTATTGAAATACCTATGTCTAGTCACATAGTAACACTACACTGATGTGTAGTCACATAGAGATTAATATAAATTTTGTTGGGAAAAAAAGTGTTGGTGTTGTTTGCAACATTATTGAATTGATGGTCATTTTTCTTTAAATTGATGATTCCTTATCAAATAGAGACTCAAATGTGATACTTACCGATGATATGTAATCCCATCTACTTTGTTTTTAGACCCAGGCCAATTTTTGCAAGTGGGAACCACACACGTCGGCATAATTGTATAAAAATATGTTTGGCATTGGAGGTGTCAATGGCCAGAGACTAAATGACACAAAGGCCTCCACTATGGTACACTTTTATCCATGACAAGAAAATGGCTATACACTTCATCTGTACTTTCTATAATCTGTGGTACTGCTACGTATAGGTAGCTAAACAGCGTAGGGCCGCCGCCGCCGCCCCTGCGGACCGTGATCGATCCCAGCTAATGGATTAGTTGTTCGGGGAGTTTGTGCTAGTTAACTGTCTATGGTTTGGCTTGTTTTCTATTATAATAGCATAGAGCACATTGTTTTTTAACCTATTGTATTTGTATTGTCCAGAAATACGACAAAGTAGGCTAGGAAAAGATCCATATCTTTTAGGGTCCCATGACCAAAGTCTGTCGTAAGGTTTCACAATTTTGACGATTCCCTAATAACTTTACAACAATAGAAAAATGGAGAAAGATTGTAGGTGTGGCAATGAGTGCATATATTTATAGATACCACCAATATTGGTACTAGAATCCATACCACACTTCTTGCAACTTCACCACAGAGAAAGTAAAGAAGGAATACAAAGCGTTATACAAATCAAAAGGGATTTTGCTCTCAATCTAAATGAAACATCTCGAATACGTCCCAAGCAGTGTCCCCCGCATCGGGCAGAAGTTATTGTGCTACAGTACAAATATTACTCCCCTTGCTTGTACAGTCGAAGACACGTCCACCTATACTGTTTGGACTTTGAACTATTAGAAGTTGAACGCTGCAAATCGTGCGAGAGGGACGTCAGTGTGTTTGTGTAGGACGGGCTGCGAACGCGGCGCGCTACGCCTATTGCGCTCCCTTTCCAACGATTCTCTGCATTGTGTTTAGCGTAGTTATGGTTATATTGGGGTAAAACCTGACCTGTGGCCGTGTGTACTATGCTAACTAAAGGCAAAGCTTTAGTTTTTTAGCCCAGGTTGAAATACAAAGGAAAAAGCTGCCTACCTTACCAATTGTTAGGAACTTCTGTTTTATTCTAAGTTATTGCCTGTTTTTACTTTTTTATTACAGCACAGTAACTACATAGTACTTATTTCTGTTTGTTTAGTTTAGTAGCAGTCGTTTTGACTGAGTAAATAAATCAAGAAGGCATACATATTAGCCTGAAAATTAGTTAATTATTTTGTAAAACAAATTTTAGGCACTATTTTGTCCTTAGATTAGTATTTTTTAGTTATGATCATTTCCTTTACGACTGTTTGTTGCCAGAAAATTAATAAATAAAAACTGAGTAAGGCCAAGAAAAAATCTGGTGGAGAATTGGGGTTTTCATTTTTTTTTTTACCGTTTGCGATATTTGTTTTTATCAAGTGCAAAACTTGCTAGTCCGTCCGTCGTTGCCCGTCCAGGCCACCTCTATGCTGAGTTAGTAGGTTCTACTCAAATAGACAGCAAGTATTTAAAACTACACACGCCTAGTAATTTATATTGCTTGGATCGGCAGCTCAGTTTCAAGTGATTAAATTATCAGCACGTGGCATCGTAATTTCCACTCAACCAACATTGAAATAGAAGGAATGTGTGTGTTTGTACACTGCAGTATGTCATACTCAGAATTTACGAAAGTAAACGAAGCTTCGTATTGACACGAGCCACATTGCGCGGTTACCAACCCAGTGTGACAACGCTTCGCAATAGAGTCGTTATCGCCGCGCGGTGTATTTTAAAATGCGAGAGCATTGGTTTTGTGGAAAAGGGGGATGTAGCCACTTATAATATGTTTGGTTAGCTGAATTCGGCATGTTTATGTTTTAACTGTGCAGTGTCAGTTTGGATGTGTCTGTGACTACCCTTATTCTCGATTTAGGGGATGCCTTCAATGCACCAAAAGAGACCATGCGTGTTAGAAATAGGTATATAATTTTTTTGCTGGCCTTTTTAATGTCCAAAGAACCACCAACCCGACCTAATTCAACCCCTTGGTAAGGGTTAGATAGAGATGTGAGATCGCAGGAAGCCAGCGAAAGAGGAAGATCATTACTAGATATCTATGTAAGTACCTTTTGGGGAATTATTATGACAATCAGTGGAATTCTTCAGGCTGATAATTATAATGATGATACCTCAATACAACACAGAAACGAGGTTTTTAGGATTGCGGGAAGTCGGGGCAAAGAGAATTTCCAAAAAAGTTTTCAAGATAAAGTATATTCAGAAGTGGACTTCTACAGGTAATTATGATGATGATGGGCTACCGCACTTCGCATTCTAGTAACGAGTGTTCCGCAAACACGGGGATGATACTCCCGACTAATTAAGGAGTGCGCAAATATGTGGGGAAAGTAAGTACATGTTGACCTATAGCTGATTTATCTTTAGTTGTTGGTGTTTTGGTTTTTTGTTTGGAAAAGTTTTTTATTTTAGGTGTATTTTATCTTCTGCCAAATAGTTCCTTCAATGGCATGACTGTTTACCTCTTCATTTGCATCACTGACCTAAACACCTCTACAAATACTGTCAAATCAGTTACAATAGTTTTAAACTCAAAATCATATTGGGTGTTGATACTGCCTAGGAATAAGCTAGGCCCGTCAAAACAGTTCAACAACATCTAGTCGCGTCGGAAGTGTCACTCTGTGGCTTTAGCAAAAATCATTTCACATCCTGGTTCCTCTTGAACCTAGACCAAAAGCCTAAAAACTCATTAGTCACATTCAGTCATTTTAGGGTAATTTTACACCAATTCTTCACTGGTCTCTGGTTCCTGGTAGATAACTAACCTGTAAAATCCGATAGTCGATCTCCCCCAAAGCTCGCAGCACATGGGCGATTCTAGCTGCGTTCACAAACACGTCGTTCCGAGCTTTAATAGCGCCCTCCGCGAACAGGATGCAAAACTCATCGCGCATGTTGAACATGCTTGGACCTAGTACTGAGCGGAGAATCTGCTGGGCCTGGATTCTTTCTGGACCCTAAGGGAATATGAAGAGACTCTTTAAAACGAAGAAGCCGACTGGTTAGGGAGGAAAGAAGAACGGAAGATGTGTCTGAAATGCAGGATTACTACAAAATTAAATTTTTGTGACGCGTGCCTTATCAGTGTGCAAATTGAGGACAATGGCACACAGAGACAATTTCCTGAGATAAGGAAAAAGAAAGAAAAGGCATTAGCTAAACCAAGTAAATAGCTACCTTTTTCAAAGGCGTGACTATACATTAATGGGAGTTTTACAGAGTCTAGTGAAAGAATCCAGTCTAAAATTGTTGCCGAAATCACTAATGACGTTCACACTTTTGGTCCTTTTGACCAGATACCATCCGGCTCAAAGGCCCAAATTATACCAATGCTAGAGCAGGTACAGTACAGTAAGTTAGGGATCTGGCTCGAAGAACCAAATAAAAGTTAATGCATATGAGATCCAACTCAAAGGACCAAATAGAGCTTTGATTAGTTTGGGACTAGAAGGTTTTGTGTCAAATTTCCATGAGTTTGACTGATAGAGCAATACTTACGTCGCAATCCAATGGCAGTAGAATATCGCCGCAGACGTTGAGCAGCGTTTGGATGTTCTTGCGGGATTCCTTGCAGCGCTCTGGGTATGACACCACGCCGGACAGGCAGAGGTAACTGCAACAAAGCGATGTGGTCAGCAATTACCTTCACTGGAAATACACAGCGACCAATCATAACAACCAGTCATATTCTGACTGATAACCAGCACCGCTTTGCTTCTGCAGAGCTGCATTAAGCTGAAGCAGGACTTTTTTGGCTCATCACAACGCTGGTTAGCCAGGAATTACAAACATCTGCCTACCTAGTAGTTGACCGAGCGAAGCGCCTCAGTTTCGAGATTGGCCAAAAATGTTTTTGTCCGTCTGTCTGTCAGTTCTCGCCTAGAGGTCGCATTTATCAACCAATTTTGACGAAAATCGGCACACAAGTTTCTTGATTTATTTGATTTTTTTTTAGTAGATCGCGATTATTGGTTGGGGCCAATATGGGGAGGAAAGGGGGGAAGTTTGCTGTAGCGTTACTTATCGACGGATTTCAATCAAATTTGAGAAACACACTAAGGACTTATTTCTACACAAGATGGTGCAAAAAATTTCCAAAAGGGGGAGTGGAAAGGGGAAAGAGGTGAAATCGATTTTGGATTTTTTTCTAGTGGTGCCTTCAACGACCACTACGAATAGCACCGTAAATAATTACAGAGGTAATTTAAAATCGCTGTTTTCTTTTCCACTTTTCCACTCCGCTATAATGTAGGTACCCTGGTTAAGTGGAGTTGGTAAATCCGAATGAAACACAAACAGATGATGTTGACTCTGTCTGACTGGACACGTGGACTTGCCTAAGGGAGATGGGAGTATACATAGCTAAGTATTATAAGAGTAAAGGTGACTGTTCATTTGACCAGAACCTAGAAGCACGAGCAACAAACTACGGCCTGGTTCCTAGCGTTTTTTTATATGATCCTTGTTACAAAGAGATATACTTAAATGCTGAGATTCCAGTGTGGTCCACATTTCAACTTAATAATGCTTCAATGTAAGAGAATTATAAAAATTCAGTCACGTCGGAGTAAAATAACCTAATGAGTATTGCAGAATGATATACAGAGAAGATTTCTAAATGGTAATAATTTGTAATTTTACTGAATAAATTGATTGCCTGGTCTGGTATTGCTTGGATATAAAAACCCATGTTTAAATAATTCCAGTTCCAAATTAAAAAGTTTCAAAAATAAACGTGCTTACATTGCAGTTTTCTTCAATAAACACAAAAATACGGGAAGGTGATTAAAAAACGCAAATTAAAACATGGTGGAGCGTCTTCGCAGCATCCAATTATATCGCGAGTCAATATTAGCACACTGTACCGAGGTAGGACAGAGGTGCTCAAACTTTGACGTTCACCCCACGCAGATACTTAGTCTAACGCAAAAAAAATCTTGGTCGTGGCGATGTGTTCGTAAAGAAAGCGATTAGGTACCGAATATTTTAAAACACTCCCGAAAAGTAAAGGCACTTTATGGATTGGGTTGAATAAGGAATATGTTTTGGGTTGACAGGAGATAAATACCTACTGGGTTGAAAATCTTGGGTTGAAACAGGAAGCACTCACCTACATAGCATGTCGAGACAAACATTGGTTTTATCTCTAAAGAAGCAGTATCGTTATAAGCAGTAGTTACCACTTAACGTTAGGTGGGTGGGGAACAATATGGCTGAGCACAGATATAGTACTCTACTTGACTTCACTTGACTCAGGCTTTCTGAAAACGCTTTGTAAAGCCACCGTTTGAGAACCACTGCCTCGATCGCATCTCGAGAGGGTTGGTTCGTTTGTATCAGCGGATTTAAGCTGTCGTAGATTTAATATTTTCCGTAACCGTGGTTGGACAAGAAAATTGGCTAATAACGAGATGAACGGTTGGTATCCGAGATTTAATATTGTTATCTCAGATGTGATCATAAATCTACAAAGGACAAGCCACCGTAGCCAAGTCGACATTCTACAATCTTTAGAGAATAGAAAATGACGTGGAAACAGTGACGTGACTTTGTTTAGTGGGAAATTTAATGGAAAGCATCAAAAGATTAAAACTTTTAAGGCGGCTTGCACCAGAATCACTAAATGTGTTTAACAGCTAAATAGATTTAAATCTGACGTATTTATATGACTTGACAACTCGCTAAATACTATTTAATAGTTAAACGCGTTTAGCGATTCTGGTGCAAGACGCCCTAAGTCTTATTTTGTCTTGCAAGAGTTTGTCTAGTTTCATTCAACATTTAACAGGCTAGTTCTACATAATATGAACAACCTTTTTAATTTTATTTTTTGATAAATAAATATCTCTTCCGATAGCAAACCACAAAATGGTCCAATTTAAATATTTCCACAACATAAACAGTCGAACAATTAATAACAACAATAAAATTAAAAACTAAAAAATAAAAACATGGCGACGTTGGCACGTCAAGAATTCGAAATAGGAATTCGTAATGCCGCTTTCCGATTGGTCATTCGAGCGTAACGTATTTTTGTAAATTTTCTTTCATTTTGGTCACGTTCGATTCTCATCTTTATGCCTTTGTAAATAAGAGCGAAATGAAGGTCGTTATTTGTTGGTTTTATGTAAATTTTTAGATAACGTGTGCCTCATAGCACAGCCATGGTTTAAGATAACAGTATCTTTAATACTCGTAGCATCAAGGCTTCAAAGGTCAGCTTAGTTGTTTCAATTATAATGTACTAAGGTGCTATCGTTCTGACTTTTAGAGATATTTTTACGCCCATGGTCTTCAAAAGGTCAGTTGAGAGACGATTGGTAATTTGGTAACAAGAAAGCAAAATACGCAATGTCTTGTACGTAAATGAAATATTTTTCCAGTTATTTTTATTTAAAAGTATATTTTTCTAGAAAATTCACAAAGAAAATTACGACTAATACAGTATTTACAAAATACACATCAGTTAAGTTATCTACAAACCGTTTAAAAAAATTAAAGGGTTGGAAGGGGAACTATAAATTAAAAGTTTTGGTCGAATGGGGAAAAATACCTACTGGGATGAAAAATCTTGGGTTGAAAGGAGAAGAACTCGAACTACTGAACCGATTTTGATTATGTAATATTTTATAGGGCCAATCTGAAAGCAAGTATATCTTTTCAGACAAAAACCAGTTTTTTTCGCATCGGTTTATAAATGACAATTTCTGGGGCAACAAACAATTTAAAAAGTACAACCGAATTCAGAACCTCCTTTATTTGAAGTCGGTTAAAGAGAATAACTTTTCTCACAGCAGAGAGATTATGGTTTGATTTACTCATTTCAAAAATTGTACATTCATCAATTTATTTATTCATGTCAAAAACAATTTTATTGAAACAAAGCCCTTTGTTGTGATCCAAAATAGAATCCAATATGATGTATTGGCCTGAGTGTTGGTTCATTGGCTCAATAAATTAATAACGTCAGTATTCACTACACGCGCAATTTAGAAATGTTTTTATTTTTAGAGAAAATATACAGGGTGCTGTCAATTTAGAAATTTATTTATTTTTACAGATAATGTATGTTTCAATTTAAAGTCTTACTGTACTAAAGAGTAGGTATTTAATTAGGTAGGTATGTATTTAATTCACTAATTTATCGACTACCTACTCGTGGAAGAAAAGATTTCTTGTCTGGGTGATTAATTATAGAACGAAAATCGTCACATCAAAGTAATTGTTGGAATAGCATCGATTATTTAATTCTGTCTTGATTATTTTGTAAGAATTCTGAAATCCAATTTTCAGAATTCAAAAACAATAAACATGTTAATTTTAAATCAGTAGCAAACATTTTCATTTTCAGAAAATCCCAATGGAATCTTTTTAAAATGGTGTTCTAAATACATTTTCAAAGTTAAACAGTTGAGTTAGCGGCAAAACGACTCGACATAAATATCAACACATTAAAATGTAAAGCTATTTCTATACAGTTCATAAAAATACTTCCTTTAACTCCATATCAATAACGCACCGAAAAAACACGAACCTTTTAAAATTACCTTAAAGAACCAATCTCGTACATTCCACACCCTATAGAAACTATTAGAAGCATGTCTAGTAGGCGCCAATGATTCATTGGACCTGTCGCCCAATCGCGGCGAGTTCTATATTCAAACGCGCTAATGGAAGCCGAGCGTGAGGCGCCTGCGCATTATAAGGTTTTGGGTTGCCAAGGTACAGAGTTACCAGAGTTTATTGTACTCGAGAACTTTTGTTACCCAAGTTATAAGGACGAAAAACGTTGGGAGCACAAATGTTTTTAAATGGCAACCGCGAACCGAAAAGTAGGACGGAAAAAAACTTTGGAAGCCACATAAGACATAAATTAAACACACTACGAATAAATAAAATATCTAAACATCGTACGAAATTTTTTTATTGAGTGTTGATTATCCAAAAAAGTTCGGAAGAGGAGAGTGGGCTAAAACAGACCATCTGCCAAACATGTAGTAGTGTAAGTACAATCTTCAGTAATCTAATTTCAACAAAGCTTTCTTGTGAGTTCTACACAATTTATGCTGCAATTTTTACTAAGAGAATAACAAAAAGTAAACAGCCAACGACAAAAGTGACAAATCTTCGACAAAACAAGCAAAATTTTTCCACCACATCTGGCAACACCGCAACTGAAAGCACTCTGCCTCAGGAAAAATTTATGGCTCGTTCGAAATGTTTTCGTTCTTAATTTCTGTTAGATAAACTGCGTACGCGTTTCGGCGCCTTTTACAACGTAGTTTATGCATGTGTGAACGACACACGTCAAAATCATTCCCCTCTTAATGTAAAACCAACCCTATTTCGTTCATTATTAGGTTTAATACAGCGAAGACGCGACCACTCTTAATCCTACAAAATTGGTCTACTTTTGTCAAATAGAAAATGTGCTTTTGGTCTCTAACTTTAAGCTTCTAAATCGTTCGCATACGATTCATACATCATACATCGCTAACATTGTCGGTTTAGTATTCTCTGAGAGAACCTTCTTTACGTTAGTATTGTTATTTACACTGTGGTTGCGTCTTAAAATGTCCTGTTGTCATAAAACCGCGATAGAAAGTGACAAGAATATATTTTTGGTGGAATCGGAAAGAGATAGGACGCTTTAGGGAGGTCAGGGTATACTGGACACCGGATGAAAGTGTGTGAGGTATGTTAATTTCAAATGTGGATTTATTTTAATTGGTTAAAAGCGGGATATGAAAGGAAGTATTTTAAACTGTGAACTTCAATTTGGATGTTTTGATGTGTTTTTTTTTCCTAATGCAGTATAAGTGGTTGCTATTTTTGTTGCGGAGAGAGAGATGAATGCAATTGGCCTAATGGAAGCGCTTGTTAATGAAATATTTATTAATAACTTCTTGTTTTGATACTGTTTTACTATTGTAAAAATAACTAGAAGAAAATACTTAAGGTACAGTATAATTTTAAGCATAAATTTTGCACATATCTAATTTTAAGTAAGTACTTGTCATTATATGATAAAATTCTTAGGTTCTTAAACTATGCATTAAATTATTGTATTCCCATCATCATCAACCTTATATCAGTCCACTGTTGGACGTAGGTCTCTCCCAAGACGCGCCACTGAGCCTAGTCTCATAAATGTATCCTTCTAGCTAGATTAACCGTCACGTAAGATTCAAAATAAATATCGAAACTTTCGACCGAAATCCAGTTCATTACGATCAGATGCTGAACTAAATCAATTAATAAGCTCCATAAAATTTTTGCATTCATCCAAATGCACAAAACAGGTGTCCCTATCGTAAAATTTAACCCACACCGTCCGTCTGTTAGTCCGAGGCGTGACAGCACATTGAGACATCAAATTTATTACGTTTTAATAAACGCAAATAAAATTCAAATGTAGTTTAAACAAATTCATTGCAACTGCGCCCCCTATGAGCTGAATGGATTTAGTTGTGCGTATGTTAATGTTTAAAGGGTACTATATTTAAAAAAAAATTTTGCATTTGCCTATAATAAAGAACAAACCAAAATCATTCCAGATACTTATCTTTATAAATTTGAAAGACAGAAACTCGCAGATTTAAAAAATCTTTTATAAAATTATTGTTTGAAATCAAAGCATACACAAACTCGAGGCAGTAACGAAGTTATAAGTACATTACCCAAAACATAAAAAATTGGATTAAGTTTCTGGCACGGCTTCAAAGCGTACGGATAATATTATTTAGCTTTTTTGCGTTGCGAAACTCTAAAATTGATATTTACATACAGACACAGTTTAGTAGCTTTCAGCTAACTCACAACTTGTTTCATGTGTATTCTGTTAATTATTAATACTGTGTTAAACGTTGGTAACAAGGATGGTTACGCCGTTTTTCGTCTCTTTTGATCGAATTTGAATCTGCTTATCAATGCAAAAGACTAAACACGGTGTAACTATTTCCAAACTTACATCAAGGTTAATGAAAAGGATAGTGTGACGGAAAAGTATCAAAACAGCTCATCAACTCGACTAAAATATTTCAAAGAAGGCATGAATGAAGAATTCATGAAGAATATTAAAAATAAGAAATGAGCGAGCTACTTGCACTCGCTGTGGTGTATGAGTACAGGCGGGGTGAGCTGGGTAATCCCGGTAAGTAATTCTCTGAGTAAGTAATGCGTTGATAAATGAAATTAAATCGCACAAACAAGTGCTGCGCTACTCGCCCGCGGCTCCCCTTTCGTACTTACTACCCAAAATGTGTGTAGTGATGGGGTAAATCATTATAAAACTAAAATACATATTCATGGACACATCACACTACCTCTAATCTGAAAATAAGCAAAGCAACGCATCTACTATAGCAACTAGATTTAGATGGGAAATAGAGAGATTTTTGACAGAGACAGCATACATAAGCACTTGTAATACAATGTAACCGAGACACAGAACAAATATCAATGTTTGCTAACACACAAATGTTTGTTCTGCGTGGAGATCGAACCCTGAACCCAAAGCGTGGAAGGCAGAGCTATGCCACCTGCGCTGCACTGTGACGTTTTTCAGACCGGAATGTTAAGCAAAACTTGAGAAGCAGTGATGGGAAAATAACAAAACTTGTTAAACCAGTAAGAATAAATATTATGTTTTGTTTAATGCAGATTCGTTCTATCTACACGTTCCCATCACTAAAACCAAGTTAGCAAAAAGAACATCGCAACACGACATGTGCGCGCCAATCTGTCGTTGAAACGCCACTACATTTCAAGCACCTCATTTCTCTCCCTCAAACCAAAGCATCTACATACATCCATCTCATTCCCACACCCTACAGGGTGTATAAGTATAGGGTGATGTCGCGACTACTTAGCGATGGAAGCGATAATAGTACGATGTGATGCATTGAATTGTTTTATGGATGTCCGATTCGATTATTCGGTTAAGGAACATATCGAGTTGCAGCACTCGAATTACGGTATAAACAAAACAATAAAAAGGAGGGGGGGGTTGGGTAACAACTATCCTTTCAAATAACAAAAGATCAGTGAGGAAACTTTAAAAAACAAAAAAGTTCAGAAAAGCTGCACTACGGATGACAACATGACAACTGTATAGGAACGCCTTCAATAGGTACTGATGTTGTGACATCAGATTTGTTGCTTATGAACGTTGTGTTCATCAATTAGGTTTTCAACAAATCAGCTCAGCTTCAATCTGCATCCCTTTAATTAAAATCAACAGCAGCTGATTAAACTAAGCCGGAGAAATCCGCGTCGGAATCACAATACCTAATATTTCACCCCCAATTGGCGCCATGTGACCCGTCTCACGGATTCGAACCCGGGACCGCGTGAAGAGCACCTGGCTATTCGCACGACACTTAACGTCAAATCTCCGAGACCCCATTTGGGATGGCGATAAGGAGACGGGAAGTGAAATGTGCTAGGCTTTTTTGCGAGTAACGCTGTTGTTTGAAACTTTTTTGTAGAAAAACCTAATACTAGAGAAGTACTCGATGTTGGAGAACTTGACATAATAGAAATAGAATATATTCATTAGCATGCTACTGATTATTATTATTATTGCTATTATTATTTAATTGAACTTTGAGCAGATGAAAGAAATCGCAATGACAATCAAATCCAAAACAGAGAGGATTGATAAATTTGAGATTGAAATTGACAAACAATCATAAGCTTATTCAAAATAATAGCTTAATAATCACAAATCAGAGGGTGCTAGCTTCAGCTGTTAGTTAATAAGCGATATTGATCAACCTACCGCGCAAAATTTCAGAACACAGCTTGACCGCATCCCACTGCGTCGACTCAACACCACTGAGTGGGTCTGAGGGACATTAGAGTAGTAATAGTGGCACAACAGCGCAGCAGGACACAACATGACGTCCGATTGAGACGTCGGAGGCGTGCTCGTAATGGTAGAATTATAAAGGGCTTGTTTTGTTTTGATTTATTTGTATTGAGAGAACGAAGAGGTATTAATGGTCAGCTTTAAGACCTGAAATTTGTTTTAATGAACTTGATAACCATCATGATTTAACACTTAGAAATAATTTAACTCTTCATTATGAACACTTGAAAGATTTTGTAATAGAAGAGTGATAATTTTACTAAGACATGCTGAATTGTTGATTCATATAAAAGATAACACCAGCAGTATGCAATAAATTGATGAAGTTAGTTGAATATGCAGTCTAAACGAAGCCAAAACAAGAGCAGATGATCTCAAAATAGCTGTTCGGTTACATTCTGCAAATAAATCAATGAATCCTGATCACAACTTTGATTAACCCCAGGGACCCCGATACGAAGAATTCCATACTGACAACCGCAAAAACTGTAACATCTGACATCGACCCCACCCCAAACTAACTATATCATTTCAAATGACAGACAGACATCACTGGGGACACGGGAATCGAACCCGTTCCCTGGTGGGTACATAGAAACCGCATTTGAGGCACGCGACCAACGGTAATTTTGTTTTTATGTTAGGAAATTATTTAATTATAGGTAGATGGCGTGAGAATGTGGGTAACACTTTTAGGGCAAATATTTGTTTAAATAATCCTCAAGAACAAATCTGATTATGGCTAAATAGCCGATTGCAGATAGCATTTGTGGAAAAAAAAAAAATCCTTCACTTCGGTATACCTACGCACGGACCTTGAGAATCATTATAAAAAAAAAAAACAGTGCAGCAATCCGCTATGCCTGAGAATGGTTACAGTCACTTGTTAATAAATTTTTTTTCGTCTCGAAATCGCGATCATAATTCTTTTTCAATAAAATCACAAGGATCATTTTTAGAATCGTCTTATATATTTAGATGATTCTAGGTGCCACTTCCACACTACCAGAACATGGGAGAACGGACAAGAAACTACGGCCTGATTCCTAGCGGTTTTTTGCACTTGATATAATATCTTGAAATGTCGTCATAATAACAACAAAATATCCGAACTTTCAGCACATATTGCACTAATAACAACCAATCAAAACCATTTCCGTCTGATTACCTCGTCACTACACACAGATAAAACATTTACAGGCCTACAACGCATGCGCCATATGCGTTTGCAGCGCGCTGTGAAATCGAATCAAAACACACTCGAAAAAAATATAACGTCATTAATTATTAGTGGTCCATTTGCGCCGCACCTCCCCTAAGTGCACGAGGTATTAGTGCAAGTGATTTTTATTACTTTACAGATGAATAGAGGGCATGTGATGTTTTTAAGAATAGAAAGATTAAATATGGATTTCTTGGTGATAGAAAATGAACGGTTCATTCTTAGAGCGGGTTACACAACTATGACTTCTTGCATCGATAAAAAAACGCGTTTATAAGTATGCGCGAGTGCATCGTAGGATAGATTTTATTAGCAAAAACTAGCACCATTTTTTTTTATATTTGGCACGTGTCAAAGTCGACTCATAGAGAAAATAGAAGTTACAGAAATTTTCCAGAGAAACTCTATCATTTCTAATCCCAAAGGTGAATCGTACAACTATGCATTAGCACGTGCCCGTCTCAATAGTTTGATAAACCCTTATAAAATATGGAATAAGGGTGATTTTTAAATGGAATATATGAGTGTGGATTGCCAAGTTTGAATAATTTGATGTACCCTTATGCTGTAGGAAATAAAGATGATATTTGAATGGAAGTTGAAGAGTGTATGAGGTTGATCATTCTGTCACAGACACGTGTCAAGAAATTGCGGGCAATTTTACAATTTGTCTAATTCGATTATGAGATTGTGTGACCGAAATATCACGCAGTTTTTGTGGACTATCCTAGATATTGATGTCGAGTGGGGGTGATTCTAGACCGATAGACTTTTTGTGGCGATAGATAGGTATATCTCCAAAAACTGGCAAAACTCCATTAGTTTGTGACACTACGTTTGATAGAATATACCCTAATACTAATACGATTTAGCCGAAATACAGGCTAATGAGCAATTTAACTCTAACTTAAGTTTCTAGTATTACCAAAATTAAAACATTTAGAATGAAATGTACAGTGAATTCTACACAAAACATGTCACCTGCTGTTAAATCGAGCAGGCATCATCTCAGTACACAAATTGAATTTGAGCCGTGTCACCCCTTTTTAGGGTGGAGTATCATTATAATAAAATAACGCTGGATTTTACATCCAGGGCGCAAATATAAATAGTTCGCAATGATTACATTTTTTTTTATATTTTGATATAATTGTAACATTTCACGGAGCCTGGTGGGAAGCAGTGGGTGATCGAAGGAATTGGAAGGATATGGGGGAGACCTTTGCCTAGCAGTGGGAAAGTACAGGTTAAAAAAAAAAATTGTAATGTTTGAAAGTGCTTATTTATAAACGCTACAGTCACGTAAGTGAGGCTTATGTTCAATTTTGCAGGAAAAATTAAAAAATGCTCTTTAAGCATTTGATAAACAACTTAATAGAACTTAACCTTACATTTCTAATTATTGTTAAAAACCAAACTAGAATATTACACTAAAATATGCTTAGCTTAGCTAAAGCAGCTGAGCATTTTTGCATAACATTCAGAATAAAAATAGGTACTATATACTGCGACATCTTTTAAAACATAGACCATCCGGTCTATGTTTTAAAAGATGTCGCAGTAAAACCGAGAGTTTATTTCGTAAAGAAAACCATAAACTGAAATACATATTATTATACAGCAAAAAAATAACATACGAAACTACCACAGACAACAAAGAAAATACACACATTTCAATCAAATGTCTCACAAAACAATATCGAAAAAAAAACACCAACAAACGACACGACCAAGTCCAGATGTACTACATAGACGATAATAAAAAGTAAATATTGACTTTGAATATCGAATAATCGACCCCTGATGTTTTTTAATAAATTAAAATTGTCCTCGTCGAGTTACGGGAGACGGGGCGTGGTTGGACTGTCAGCGGAGATGATGTATCGCCAAGTCCTTTACATACATAGTAGGTACATACGAGTACTTGTACCCTAGTGAAAAAAATGAAACTGTACCATCGTACAGTTAAGCTACATTTATTGTAGTTATTATTTTATTTAAGTAATTAATAGTAAAAGAACTCGAAAAATGTTTAACTAAATCAATTAGTGATCGTAGAATATGTGTAATTTCTAGCTGTATTTAGCTAGAATTATAGATAGATAGATAGATAGAAAATACTTTATTGCACACCTTAACCTAGGGACTACTATAACATACAAAACAAAACTTAACTAATTGTACAATGGGCGGTCTTATCGCTAATGAGCGATCTCTTCCAGACAACAGACAAGGTGCTATCTAAAGATAATAAATATTTCAAAAAAATATGGCAAACAATACTTATAACATACAAAATATACCTAATACATACAAAGCAAATTATAGGTGCTATGCAAAGAATGAATCAAAGATCAAATAAACTAGTAAAAGCTTAATACACCTTGAAGCTACCTCAGAACTCAGTCATCAAAAATACCCACAAGATCATAAAAAATAATTTATAGTCTGTAACATTTTAAAAAGCGAATCGCATAAGCTCATGAAATCGCTATTCGCCATCACCGCGCCCATAAACAAACACGACGGGGCACTGGCCGATTCCATTTTCAAATTACGCGACTTTTTAATTTCAGAATCGGTGGGCGGACGTCACATGCCGCCTAATTATGAAGATTAAACTACCCTCTGTGCAAACAATAAGTCAATTGATTTATTTTGAAGGCGTTTTCTGCTAGATATTCAATTTTTAATGAGTGGATATGTGCCTGGAAGTATTTTTGATAAGTTATTTAATTATCAACAAATTTTCAGTTTTTCCCTACATTTTTCAATAAGTCTGACTTCATTCACTTTTGAATTAATAAGGTTTGACTGTAGAATACTCTTGATGTCAAGCACTCAAGGAGTCAGGGTTTGTGGGCGGAGCAACAAAGCGACATCTATGTCATACTGTTTAATTACAAGGCCAGCTCTATCGGGATCAAACGACAAAATTAAATGTTTGCATTCATTTTCAAAGTTAAAAAGGCGGACTGATATTTAATTTGGTCGTGATATTTTTCGTACAGAATTTGAGGGTAGTTTCGTGCTCAAGAGGGCATGGTATGTAGTAAAAATTTTATCAACAAGAAAAAGTTAACAGTTATTGCCAACAGATTAATTTATAACGAGAATGATTTAACGCCTGTAAAGGCATGCTTTTACAGGCGTATCTGTAAAATCTGCAAATTTTAGAGAAACATAAACTATATATTAAGATCCTGTGGCACACCTGAAATTTACTGAATAAATATATTATGAATTAACACACAAGTAGGTGAAAGTCCTGCTGTTGAGCGGTGCACTGTGAGATGATGCAATTAAAGATTACGAGGTTACCTTTAACAATTTGCATCACCTTACAGAGCACGTTCTATGTGCTGTATGTGGTATTGCACTGCGTTTATCACTCTGTGGTGATAGAGTCGAGTTTCAAGCGCGTGTATTTTATACTCATCTATTCGGAATATAGCAATGCGAACTTCACTACATGACGGCAGAAAAGGGCCTAGAATGTTGCATAGTCCCATTAGTAACTACAAAGTATCGATACTTAAACCCTCCAGAGGTTCAATCATTCTCTCAGTATCGAGAGCGTAATGGTATCGAATCGAGTGAAGGGTAAATCGGGATGGAGTGTTTAATTCGATATGAAGTTACAATCGCTACGTCTAGAGGACACTTGGATCTTGATGAGTGGCCGTGATTGCTCAGTTTTGCGTATACTTTTTTTTAATACAACTAAAAGATGGACCCAGTCGACGGCACACCTAATGTTAAGTGGTGACCACTGCCTATAGTGATGCATTGCACTGCGTCCAAAGACTCTGAGACGTATGTGCCTGTAACAGCACCGGCATCCGTTCTAAAAGACCCTTGTGATTTCACTGAATAAAAGATCTTTGACATAAGTACCTTAAACTCGATATTAGACAGGTAGGTAACTAAATTTTTGGGACAAAGTAACCTCTGGACGGCTTGAATTCCAGACACAAAAAAAATGTTTGTCTCCGATAGACAATGCTATCGATTCTGTTGTTGTATTTTTCTAAACTAACCTAATTTGACAGCGCTAAAATTATAGCTGTCTTTGTCGTTTCAGTTTATGAGAAAGGGACGGCAACATTTTTAGTGCTGTCAAATTAGGTTAGTTTAGAAAAATGCGACAACAGAATCGATAGCACTGTCTGGTTGAATAGGTTAATAAAACGAATGTGGAAATCTATGAAATTAGCAAATGATTTTTTATTCAGCGATTCAAAATGATTACATACTGCTTTAATAAATGAGCATATTTTTATGAAACTCAACACCACACAAAAAACTATATTTTTTTAAGTGTCAAAAATTATATTAAAAACTTTCACATAATATACATTTCAAATAACTTTCTCTCCGGGGAGATGGTGCAAGTATGTCCCATAGTCCTTTCTCTCGTCCCAAAGGGGAGACTGGGCAACGTATATGCTGCCCATATGGACACAATGAAGTACGCGACATCGTACAAGCCCTTTGTACTTGAATAGGCGATTGTATGACGGTATGTTGTGACAATCACTGGAGTAGACGCTTTTTTGGGATTGAAAAGAGGGTAGTTACTTAAATTAAATAAAATGCCAATTGTGTTGAATTGGTGGAATAATTTGAGCTACGGTGCTTTGATCTTATGTGTATTCTAGACATAACTAAATAGGTACCATCAGCAAAAGTTCTACCTTAACACCTTAGGGGTGCATTTCCTGTAAACCGACTAGCCGTTAATTTTTGATAACCAATAGAAGCTTATTTCGGGTGTAAAAGTTATGAAAACAATGGGCCGTCATAAAAATAAATAGATGTTTAGGTCTCTATGGTTGGTCAAAATAAGAAGACAAAAGAAAAAGGCGAGGTCAGGTAGCTAACTGCTTGCAAGCGAAACAGTTTCAAAAGTGGTAAGGCGGTAATTTTGCCGATAGTACATGAAAATGAAAATGAAAATGAAAAAATTTATTTTGGCACAAAGAAAAAAAATAAGACATAAGTAAGTAGGTACACAAAGAAAAAAAATAAAATAAGAAAACAAAGTAGGTAGGTATAGGTAGGACACAAACTTAAATAAAACAAAACAAACAAAGCAAAAATAAACAAAAGCGGTCCTATGCCAGGTAGGTGCCTAGGCATGCCAAAAAAGCTTAGTCTCAGCTTGTTTGCTGCTCCACAAAGCAGCAGCGCTGTTTTTCAGACTGAGCCAAAAAAAAGGGGGGAAGAGGTGACGTCATTACAAATTATTATATAGTTATATAGTACATCAATACATTTCCAATCGAGATTCAGTTATTTATTTTGGAAAACTTAAAATGTGTTAGTTTATACGAGTACACAGTCAATAGTGACTTAAAATATAACTAGGTATGTTATGTATTTGTTTTGAATTTATATAGTAAAATCACAATTAAAAATGGGTAAATGTTCGCGACTAAAGAACTCTGAATATTTTTTTATCAAGTTGTAAATTTTTACATCTACAATTTTTTGCATGATACTTTTGAACCGTAAGTACATGTTATTTTTTATCTTATTTAATTGACTTTCCTAATATAAAAAGTGCTCTGTAAACACCAGTAAGCATCATATTTCAATTCCAATTCTCTCAATCTCAATTCTGGGGGGTGATTCTAGACCGATAGATATTTTATCACGATAGATAAATATCCCTCAAAGTGTCAAATTTCAATAGATATAAAAATTTGCAATAGATATCGTATTCTGGACATATCACTGTAGATATATATCGACCGTTAACCGATAGACATGTATCGACTGGTCGGCAGCAGTAGATATTGAGATCTCTATAGACATTTCAGTATCTACCTAGTGTCAAATAGAAATCTACTTTCGGTAAAAATCCAAACGGACGAACTTATCATAGAATATGTGGCGAAATCAACTTTTGGAGGCTGAAATTGATAGTAATTGACTCTTGTTTGTATCCTAGAGCCTAGGCGATGCGCCCGCTGAAATTTTACCTACTACCTAGGTCACCCCCAAAAGCCTGCGCAGCCCCTAGAAAACTTGTGTGCTTCAATGTTACTCTGACTACCTACCTTTGCTACAAATCTAAGCCTGCCTAAATGATCAGTGGATGCGGGAATAAAACTACAAGCTAGGTAGCCTACCTACTCACTTTTAAATTAATTAAAACGACATAAGTAGACATAACATTTCTTTATTTTCATATAGACCAAAATGTAAGTAGGTATGTTTATCAAACACTATCAAATCACTGTCTCCAAAACCGTTGTTTCTTATGTATTGCTCTTCATGGATGATTCTTGCCACGTTTTCTAATACCAAGCATGGGGAATTTTCCCCGATGTGATGCATCCACAGGAGGACT
This sequence comes from Gandaritis pyraliata, assembly GCA_947859175.1. Lineage (NCBI taxonomy): Eukaryota > Metazoa > Arthropoda > Insecta > Lepidoptera > Geometridae > Gandaritis > Gandaritis pyraliata. The sequence goes on along the minus strand of OX401876.1, from coordinate 6,311,277 downwards.
CATCCAACAATGCACGAAAATCACATTTGCACTAAACTTTTTTCTCTCGTAATGTGCCTTCAAATAGTTTATATGAACGGAGTTTTTCGAGCTGCAACGATTTTTTGGTAATTATCTAAGTATTTTAATAGTAAACAATAAAAATCAAAAGGAAATTGAAATGAAATTGTTTGTTTTGTTTGGAAAAATTTCTCTGATTGCCGCTTCTTCTTTTTTTTTTTGCCCCCCTTGTGCAGGCAGAAGGTCAAGATAACATTCCATTTCTTGTGAAAAATGTGAGACGAAATTACTATTAAATGAGTATTTGTACAAAAATACCTATTTTAAAACAACAATGAGATTTACTATTAAAACATTTACTAGAAAATATAACTTTTATTACGACCAAATAAAGTTATTCGGTTAAATACTAAATGTATATAATAACTGAACGCATTTCGGTGGAAACAAAATCTAGATAGTCTGTGGAAACCGGTGTTAGTGTAAATGAACTATTTGAATAAACCTCCTTTGTGATATATCTACTAAAGCAAAAGTCTATTGCCGGCTAGAATACGTATTTTAGCGTGGAGTAGAGATATTTGTAGAGATTTCAAGTGATATGATATAATTGCCTATAGATATAAAATCTCTATATCTATCAACAATATCTATCGGTCTAGAATCACCCCCCTGAGCTCGAGAATGGAGTTGAAGCGCGCTCATTGACTCGCAATCACTGCACAAACTGTCAATACAGTGCCTTGATCACGAATAAATAGCTAGCGTATTTGACATAGACTGCGCAGTGACGCTACAACGTTCGGCAGTCGAGCTGGCGTTGACGCGCAATATGATTCGAATACGTTAGGTTTACATAACGTGGCGACTGTCAGATTTGTTTGTGATTACCCCCCAGTTCACGCCCCGTCGCAGATCCTGACAATGCCGACTTACCATGCGTTCATAGCGCTTAATTAAAAACGAAAGTAAACATGGTTCGTTTTGTCCCGTGTCACCCTAATTGTTTTGGAACGGAAAGTGAACTTTATTGCTTATAACGTTGATGCAATAGGTACGAAAGAAATACTAGAGAATTTAATCATCAGTTTTTTTGTTTACAGAAATGATCGGTCAACTGCAAACCTAGACACCTTTAGTAGGTACGTCAAAATGTACGCAGTGCAGATGCGACATAGACATAGTAAACGCCCTCGTCCTCAGTTATGTTCTCATCTCAGTGGACGTGCGTTTTGAGGCTACCTACATGATGCGATGCAATTGGTATGCAGAATTGCAGAGTTAACTGCTAGTATACTTGTTTTGTTACTTTTTCTCACAAAAACATGGCACCACAATAATACAGACATAGTATAAAAAAATTGCAAAATCGTCTAAAAAAACCCCCACTATTTATAAATTAGTACTTAGACTAGAGTCATCATTATCATCATCATCATCATCATCACCTACAGTGTGAGCTATGAATAAATCTTTTATACGTTATACTATTTAATCAGTGACAGGAGTAAATTAAATACTCCTTGTTTAAAACGCAGTCGGGTAACCATTTCTATACCAATAAACGTGACGACTTGACGACTATTGTTTTAGATTTGACAGATTCGTGGGGGGCGGGGGGGCGCCACCTGAATGGATTGTACAATTGTTTTGAAATTTGTTTTGTACAAAATGTATTACCTAATTAAAAGAATTCAAAGTAAATTAAATATGACTTGACTTGTGGCGTTTATACGCTTATTAATTTTTATTAAATTATTCAATAAACCAACAATTATTTTGACTCAATTAATTAAATCATTATTATTTTACTACTATGAAGCCACAGTAGATGTTAGTTTTTTTAGTTTTCTAATCAAGTTTAAGAAAAAAACAACACTTATTTTATCTGACATTTTTGCAAAGTTTCTCAAAGAAGTATCTGCTCGATACACGCGCAGATAATACAATGTACACAAGTTCCCTTGTTTTTTCCGAAAAACAAAAAAGTCAAAGTAACTTTGTGGCCCGCTTTCGCCCCACCTCCTCAGGGTAAGTCTTGAACGCATTACACAAATGAGATTACCGCGCGCCTAACTAAATAAAGCACTTTGGTAGTACTACAAGTGTCATAGTGCTGTGACATGCTAATGTAGACATAGTGTTGCAATATTTTCTTTGTTGGTAAAGGAAATATGACCCTTTGATAATAATTAGTTTAATTTATAGATGGAACTATGATACTGCATAAAATACATACATCCAGTCAAAAGCCTCAGCAAGTAGGAACTCTACGCTTAATTACTTGATAGCTTAACAATTTGATGGCTTAATAAATTGATATCTTGGTGTAAGTAAAGCTACACGTGACTGCTTCTGCGAGATTCCTGCTTAGGCGACGCAGCGCGTTGATAGCTTAATAAATTGATTATTAATACGTAAATGCGTATTGATGATGACTTGAGGCTCATATTAGATTTCTTAGTGGTGCGCCACTAGAAATGGCTTAGTTGATTGATGGCTCACTCAGTTGATAGTTTAACAGGTTGATAGCTTATCTTGCCGACGACAGTTTTCTGGCGAGATGGCTGATAAGGTTATGCCCCCGTGCACGTTTACAGATCAAATTACTCTTGGTGACGGCGTGAGGCTCATGAAGCACGTTGTTAAGACTGACGGACAATTACTTCAGCAAGGTTTCTCATTAGGTGGCCTTTGCGATGGTTGGTTACCATATTCTTGTTCTTACATTTGTGAGACTGGATTGACAGCTTAGTGACTTGATGGCTTAACAGGTTGATGACTTTATAATTGATAGCTTAACAAGTTGATAGCTAGACACTGACCTGATAAGATTATGCCCTCGTGCACGCTTACGCATCAACTCACTCTTGCTGATGCCGTTAGGGTCATGAAGCACGTTGTTGAGACCGACGGACACTGCCTCCGCGAGGTTTCTCATTAGGTTGTCTTCGCGACGGTCGGTTAGCATGTCCTTGTCCTGGATAAAAGTTAGATAATTAATTCAGGTGAACGTTCCATGCTCGGCATAAAGTTGATAGATCGAGTTCCAAATGTCGAGATTCGAAAAAGGACAAAAGTTTTCGACGTAGGCAAGCGCGTAATGGAACTCAAGTGGAGCTGGGCCGGACACATGGCAAAGCGCGGTGACGACAGGTGGAGTAGACCGGTTACGGAATGGAGACCGAGGACAGGAAAGAGAAGTGTCGGTCGTCCAGCAGCGAGATGGGCTGACGACATCACTAACGTCGCAGGTCGGACTTGGATGAGACTGGCGCAGAACCGCGGAGAATGGCACAATGAGAGGCTTATACCCAGCCGTGGGTGAGGTCGGGCTGCGGATGATGATGATGTTTGGTGCGATAGTAAGATCATCGAATTTACGTATTGCATTGTTGCACAAGATAATATAAAGACAAGATAAATATTTTGTATTGTATTGTATTGTATAATGATGATACGAAGTGCAGAGAGAAAAAACTAGGAAAGAAGACCCCCATCATCAGATGAGGATATTCTTTCGTACATATCTGATAATGGGGACTTGTAGTTACATAGTAAGCTACAAGGAAACCTTGTCTTCTGGAGTGAGTCCTATTTCTACCGCCAAGCAGTGATACTCATATTGCTGTGTTCCGGTTTGAAGGGTAATGGGTATCGGTGCTATTACTACACAACACACGCACATGAGACTTAACACCTTCGGCACACTGAGGACACTAGAGGACGTGGTCTGTGAGGTAATACATGTAATAGACAGTAGCCGCGTAAAATCAGGTAGACTATAACATCTGCTTATTCTATCACATGACAAACAAACCCAGCGCAGAAAACTGGAGGGTAGTTAAGTTTATTTTCATAATAAAGGTGTAAAAATATAAAAGGATAGCGTTATACGACTAGGAGACCGCTAGTACATCAAGCCGGGCCGCCATTAGGGAGGGGGCGCGTTTACACGGACGAGTTACTGGCTTTTACTAATACACTGGAACTTCATTGTTTTTTTTTTTACTTTTTATTTCACATTCTACGTATTATTTTGTATGATCCTTTTTACAAAGAAATATACTAATATGCTAAAATCATGACGAACATCAAGCGACTTCTAAGCTCTGTATTCTATCAGTAATCTAGTTCCCATTTTACATTACAAGCTCTGGTTAGTTTGGATTGTTTGGAACTAGAGGGCGTTGTGTGAAATGTCAATGAATTTATGACGCGCGTTTTTGCTTTGATTCCCTATACAGAGTTGTTTCTCAATCTCCGCCTAATTTCTCATCCAATTTTATAACTCCGGGCACACATTATTTGCAATTAAAATATCGTTTATTGAATCGTGATCGCGGCCTTGTTAAACGGTTTTATCTCTGACGCCATCTCAAAATTGTTTTATCCTTATTTGTGTTTTTTTTTTATTATTTCTCGTATGTTTTTATCGCGGTAAATCTAGTTGTTTATGAGATTGCGGTCAATTTGAATACTTTTTTTTGTGTTTTTGCGACACATTTCTTTGTCTGGAACAAGTTTGAGGGTAAAATTTAAATTATTTTATTTAGCGAAACACAAGCAACAGAATAGATGTATATTTTCATGACAGGTACAGTCCTGGTTTGTTTATTCAGCATGCAAAATTATATACTGAAAATACTGTGTTTTTATAGTGGTGAAATTAAATGAAATCGGTAACGGGAATTAATTAAAATGCATGGCATTGTACTTAGCGGAACTTTTCAAGGATAGGAATGTCGATTCGTATTTTTACTGCTCTGCAACAATGTGCTCTTTTTTATTGTTTTAATGCAGAATTGTTTGATGTGGGGAGTTCATTCTGATCCGTTAGGTTTTATGAGGTTTAAAGAATGTTTTTTTGAAAATTGGTAAAAAGAATTACAAAATTTAATCCAGGCTTCAGGCAGATTCTTTTTGTAGAAAAAAAAACTGATAAATGTCTATTTCGAAAATGTTTACGTAAAATGTCAGCCAGTACATGCTCAATCGATGAATCTACAGAGATCTATGAGCCATAACTTTAAAATAAAATACTTCTAGTACCTAAACTCTAGTCCAGATAAAATTAATGAACCGCAACTTATCTAGAGTCGAAAAAAAATGCAAATTTAAACAAAAAGTGCCGGTCACCTAAAAAACCTAATTTACTACCTCGAACTCCGTGTCGGTATGAGGCCACATCCGTACCGATAAAAATACAAAAATACTTATCGATTTTTTCCGCACAAAAACGGCCCAGAATTTGTCCCAAACAGTCGGTTAAAATCTAATTAGAGGTATTTTTATTTTATTTTAACAACGCAATAAAAGCTTACGGTTCGGATTTTTGTGTTTTTATTACACACGGTAGCGAAATCTGAGAAGATTAAAAGTATTTTTAAATCTGCTATTGCGGTAGTTACATGAATAAGCTTATTTTTATGATTCATAATAATTAACATATGGTTTTGTTCCTGTTGCTGTGAAGGGATGACGCAATGTAGTATGGAATCTACTCCGTGTTTTGTGTCTTTCGATTTTATTTGAATATGCCTGTCAATGCAAAAGACCTAACACTAGTGTTCTAACTCTTATAAACTTTGTAATAGTGTTGATATTATGGTCTTATTCATATTGGTCTACTTAAGAAATGACTGCTAAATCTGTTGACGTCTCTTTTCGTTGTCATGCAAGTGACAATGACAGAGCATTTTTAAAAGCCGCGCTAAAATGACAGCACAGTATGAATAAAGGGGTTAATCTTAGAATAATCCAAAAAGGCAAGTAATACCGAATGTAATGATTGGACGTAAGTATTTATAGAAGTCACAACGGATTGGGTGTTACTATGTATTATAAGTATGTATTTACAAAAAAAAAAGTATATAAGTATTGTATCAGCATCTAGTTCCCATATTACAAGCTTTGCTTAGTTTGGGACTAGTGGGCGTTGTGTGTAAAGTCCATGAATATTTATTTATTTTCGTCCGTCTAATCTAAAGTATTTCTGGGTCTGGGTAACCCATTTCTGGGTCGAATTGGAGGTGGGATTTTTTCCGCACCGTACATGCATTAACTTCAGAGGGATAAAGATGCGTTGTGCGTACTGTACATCCTGTTACAAAATTATTTTTCTGGGGTATAGGAAAAAAAAACCAAGTAGTATGGAACAAACACTGTTACTGTTTTATTACCTCACAAAAAAAACGTTAAACAATTATTACAATTTTAAACTGTGTAACTTAAATTTGAAAGAAATGCCAGCCTAACTCAGCGAGGGTTTTAGAGTAGGTCACCAGAGATAATGTCACCAGTATGTTATAATTTAAATGTTTAAACAAACAAAATTGGGCGCCACCAACCTAACGGGGTTGGACCGATAAAATTCAAAGAAGAGCTTAAATTTTCCCTACCTAACGAAGGGGAGTTGCCAACACAACCTACAGAAGCAGGCGTCCTACAGCGACAGAAGCCGCCTTAGCTTCATCGGCAAACACCCAATATGAAATGATCGAGTAGCGGTTTCCCTACCTAACGAAGGGGAGTTGCCAACACAACCTACAGAAGCAGGCGTCCTACAGCGACAGAAGCCGCCTTAGCTTCATCGGCAAACACCCAATATAAAATGATCGAGTAGCGGTTTCCCTACCTAACGAAGGGGAGTTGCCAACACAACCTACAGAAGCAGGCGTCCTACAGCGACAGAAGCCGCCTTAGCTTCATCGGCAAACACCCAATATGAAATGATCGAGTAGCGGTTTCCCTACCTAACGAAGGGGAGTTGCCAACACAACCTACAGAAGCAGGCGTCCTACAGCGACAGAAGCCGCCTTAGCTTCATCGGCAAACACCCAATATGAAATGATCGAGTAGCGGTTTCCCTACCTAACGAAGGGGAGTTGCCAACACAACCTACAGAAGCAGGCGTCCTACAGCGACAGAAGCCGCCTTAGCTTCATCGGCAAACACCCAATATGAAATGATCGAGTAGCGGTTTCCCTACCTAACGAAGGGGAGTTGCCAACACAACCTACAGAAGCAGGCGTCCTACAGCGACAGAAGCCGCCTTAGCTTCATCGGCAAACACCCAATATGAAATGATCGAGTAGCGGTTTCCCTACTCACGATACTCCACAGTTTCACAAAACACGTTTCTCTAAGGCTCTGGAATCCCTGGCGACAACGCGGTCCCCCGGATAAAACACCTCCTGGAAAACAAACAACAATTTAGGACTTACTCCGAGCTCGGGAAATATTGATTCCCATAGAACCTAACTCCTAGACTTTTCTACACGGACAAAATACTACTGTTGCATCTATTTTTCAGATTACTAATTACCTGATAGGAGGTGAGTAAATGCTGGGAAGGTTCTCAGGTGCCACGTCTCCAAAATGGCACAAGATATGTTGATGCCACGCCTCAACTATTGGACTATCCTTTCTTCCGCAGACCTATAAAGATGGAAAACGAGGTGATGAGATGTATGCAACCTCAAAACAGACAGTTATTCGTCCAAAGAGTAGAATTCTTACCAAGCAAACAGGACACGTACGCACACGTGGGCGTCTACGACGCAGGAGTTTGGGAAGCTGCTACCGCCTAACACAACCGTGTAGGGCCTCCAGTATGACAAAAGCCTTCCTTGGCTTCAGTATCAGCTCACAAAACTACCACAACTCCATTAATTTAAAATAAAAACTTGCGAACATGCACTCTCCGCAAGTTGCCGTCCCAAAAAAAAAGACTTTAGCAAAATCCCTCCATAACCTTCTTTCAGCGAGCCACCTCCCGACCTTTTCCCAAAACATAGGGAAACTTTGAGGCAAACCGAGACACTTATAAAAGGTATTTTCTACAAAAATATTACGTTAGCTGTCGACTACTATGACAAGAAAAGACCCCTAAAAATTATCACCAGGTTTGTTACATAGCATAGCTATAACCAAAATATAAAATCTCTCGTGACTGGCCACAATACCGCAAATTCACACGGAAAACAACTTCTACATTACTCTGAAAGATAAATACTTACTCCTTCGCACCCTACAATTACTTTACATGAAAATAACAAAAATTATTAACATCAAACCTTAGGGAAAGTGGGAAGTCAATAATTCAGATGGTAACACCGAAATTTTCAATAAATCGGTCGATGAAATGGAACTGTCACTTTCAAACGCCTGTCAGTGTCAAAGCGTATTATTCACTCCGGACTTGCAGCGAAGCATAGACTATAAAAATTCCTTCAAAAATAAAGTTGTAACAGTTCCCCTTTTCCCACCAGAATTTAGCGAGGATAGACGAGTTAAATTCATGCTGGCCCTCCAGCGGTAAACTTAAAACAATTCCTTACGTTAAATCAAAATACCTTGTAAAAATAAATCACTATATGCCATGCACCCAAGAACGAAATATAGAGGTAAACGAACGAAAGAAAGAAGTAAAATTAAGTACGATAAGATTAGAGAGGGAAATGGAATCCTTGGCATCACAGGTTCTTGAGGATTTATGCATCAAAAGGCCTACGGTGATCCACAGACAGATCACCTTGGCATCACAAACCCACAAAAACCTATGCGAAATAGACGGCCTACGGAGAATTATCCCTCTTAAGGTCTTTTACGTGCCACTGTCCCAAGGGCTTGCCAGAAACGGCATCCTCCAACTCGTAGACTAGATCACTGATCTTTCCGGTTACCCTGCACTTGTCATATTTTGGCGCCAACTTAGCCATAAAAAACTTGGAAGCATCACTGAGAGGGTAGGTACGTTTCCAGACCAAGTCTCCGACAACAAACGTCTCCTTGCGGCGACTTTTATTGTAGTGGGTAGCACTACGCTGATGGGCCTTACTCAAGGCTTCCGACACTTGAAAAAAAACATCCTCCAAACATCCCAATTTTCGTGCGAAATCAGCACGAGACGAACAAGCTAAGGTGAGGGGAGAAGAGTCCTCGACAAACAGGCTACCACAAGTCACTGCTTCACGACCATGGACCAAAAAAAATGGAGTGAAACGAGTCGTTTCATTCACTGCTGTGTTCAGCGCAAATTGTATTTTGCTTAGCGAGACATCCCACGTACGATGATCTTTGCCTACCAAGATGGAAATCGCGGTAACTACAGTACGATTGTATCTCTCCACGGTATTGACTTGAGGAGTGTACCGGGGAGTGAAATGTACACTTGGAATTTTATATTTCTCCAACAACGCCCGAACCTCTTTTCCAGTAAACTGGGTGCCGTTGTCCATGATTACGGTACGCGGAATTCCATGCGCTAGAAAGACGCTCTCCTCCAAGCATTTCACAATGTTTTTACCGATAGCCCTTCGCAAAGGGAACAACAGACAATACTTAGTGAAACAGCAGACCACGACCAATAAACTTGTATATCCCGCTCTAGATCTCGGAAAAGGTCCACATAAATCCACACTCAACATTTCAAACGGGCGAGAACAAACTTTTGGGCTACCCAGCAAACCAGGAGTACGATCTTGAGAATGTTTATAGGCTGAACAAACATCACACCCATTAACAAATTTCTCCACATCTTCATACATTTTTGGCCAAAAATACCTGAGAGCTAAACGCTTGTAAGTTTTAAAGATTCCGAAATGCGGAGCCAACTCTCCTTCATGGCAATTACGGATTAGAGATGCCCTAGCTCCCAAAGGAACCACTTCCTTCCATTCAAATTCACCTTCATGCCCAAACTTGTTTCTACTATAACGAAACAGCTTATCTTGACTAATCAAAAAATTAGGAAAAGAGCGAGGAGACTGGGTACAACGATGGAGAAGTCTGTTATACCAAGGATCATCCACTGCATTGACGATCTCCGATACGGGTACAACCCGCGATAAAGCATCTGGAACGATATTGTCTTTCCCTTTTCTATGAACAATTTCAAATTGGTAGGGCGACAGGCGACAACCCCAACGAGCTAGCCTCCCTGTCGGGTTCGTAAGATTAAAGAACCATTTGAGACTCGAGTGGTCGGTTATTACCCTAAAAGGAGGTCCCCCCTCCAAATATGGACGAAAATGTTCCACACCAAAAACTACAGCCAATGCCTCTCGTTCTGTAGCGGAATAGTTACGCTCGGCGCTGTTGAGCGATCTGCTAGAGTAAGCAATTGGATGTTCCTCACCATCCTCGAGTACTTGCGTTAATGTCGCGGCTATACCATAACCGGACGCGTCACACTGTACCGAAAACGGAAGAGAAAAATCCGGACATGCGAGAACGGGGGCCGAAGCCAAGGCCGATTTCAAGTTAGTAAAAGCCTGTTCCGCCGCCTCACTCCAATGGAACGGGGGAGCGCTTTTGCGAGTACTAGTCAAAGCGTTCAAAGGAGCAGCCTTAGAACTAAAATCTTTTATAAACCTCCTGTAGTATGAGGCCGTGCCCAAAAACATCTTGACTTCTTTTTTATTCGTTGGAGTCGGATAATCAACGATCGCCTGCACTTTTGCAGGATCGGTGTGCAATCCGCGCTCGTCCACCACAAAACCCAAATACTTCAACTCATTCCTAAAAAATTGCGACTTTGACAAATTAATGCTCAAATTCGCCGCCTGAAGGCGCTCCAATACCTTCTCCAACAAAGACAGGTGCTCTGAAAAAGAAGATGACACCACAATAATGTCGTCTAAGTACACAAATACTCGGTTATCGAATTCCGGCCCAAATTGTTACTCCTATTACCTGCTGTCACCACTCACCACCTAGTACCTACCTACCAATTTATTAAACCTACTACCTACTTATTAAACTTAGTTTTCCTACCCCAGACTTGTAAGAAATACCAACTTACTTATACAATTAGGTTGCTCATCGTCCGTGGAGTCACTCTGGGTTGCATCTGAAAACCAGCGTCACTTCACGATCTGAAGTGGCATCAAGCTGAGATGCAGCCCGTTTTGACTCCCGCGCACACCGGCACAATGACGATGACACCGTGCACCCCATCTTGCCCACACGGTTGCTGGTGGTTGCCTGCCTCAGGTGCACGTAACCACCACTACCTTAGTTCGTTTTGTAAGTTGGTTATTATATTGTTAGTGTGTCAGTGTATTGTTAGTGTGTTAGTTTGTTAGTTTATTGTTAGTGTATATTGTTGTGCTGTTGTGTGTGTGTATTGTCAGAATAAATGTTTTTTCTTTCTTTCTTTCTTTCAAAATAGTTTATCCATAAGACGCTGTTGCGTAGCGGGCGCTCCTTTTAAACCAAATGACATTACCACAAACTGAAAAAGCCCTCTACCTGGAACAGTGAATGCTGTCTTTTCGCGCGAGCTAACTGAGTCCAAACCGATTTGCCAAAAAGCTGCTTTGAGATCTATTGAGGACAGATATTTTGCCTTCCCTAAATGGTTCAAAATATGGGAAATATAAGGGAGCGGATACGCATCACCTTTGCTGACCGCATTAAGTTTCCGGCTATCGAGACAAAACCTCATTTCACCATTAGATTTCGGCACCATCAGTACAGGGTTGTTCCATTCGCTAGAACTAGGTTCAACCACTCCTAACTCCAGCATCTCATCTAGCTGCCGATTCAGCTCCTTCAAGCGCTCCGGGGATAAACAAAAGTAACGTTGTTTTATAGGAGCGGTAGTCCCGGTGTCGATAGTATGCGTCAATAGACTGGTCCGACCTAAACCTATTTTTTCAGAGGACACCTCTTCAAACTTTCGCATTACAGCGCGGGCCTCAGCGCGTTGAGTATCATTCAATTCCTCAAAATGGTGTAACGAACGTAATTCAGAAACCCTACGAACCACAGGTTGACTTACAGCCGGTAAGTCCGGAAAAATACTTGGAGCCAAACGAAACTCCCTCCAAAAATTCACCCCAAATATCAAAGGAGTCTGAACCTCAGGCACCACATAAAACTTTATCTCCTTGGTTACATTCTGGAAAGTAACCGGCAAAAAACAATAACCCCTCACAACAGCAATCGATCCGTTGGCCATGGCAACCTTGGCAAATTCGTCGCTCCCACAATCATGTACACTGACCCCAGCATTAACAAAAATAACACTCGCTTCAGAACCCAAAATAGAAATGCTAGCTCCCGAATCCAATAAACCATGGTAACGCTCCCCATATATATCTACTACCAGATGTGGACGAGAATCGTCTGGGTTATGAAAATGAATGGTGTCCACTTTAGGCTTGGACATAAATGACTTAAGAAAATTTAGATGGTTCCCCCAATCCACTGGATCAAAATTAGAGGAACCGTACTTCAGTTTTTTGAAACGGCTGCCGATCCTTCCTTTTTATTGCACTTCAGGCACGTCTCACTGGTGAATCCCTTGTTTCCGCAGGTGAAGCATACCACTTCTTTAGAAGTACAATTGTTTAACAGATGCCCATCCACTCTGCACCGGACACAGAACAGGGGCCTAGACTGTATTTGTTCGACCTTCGAAGTAGATTTCGACGGCGTCGGGCAGGCCAAATCAGGGGCTAATGTGTGTTCATTCACCTTGGGGGGCTCGCGGAAATCAGCAACCCTAGCACGACTATGCTCCAGCAAACGACACTTCAGCTTCAAAACTTCAATTGACGAAATATCCTCTAATGCCAGTTCCATAACTATGGACGGACGCAAGTTATATTGAATAATGTATAATTTTTCAGCCTCCGGAAGGGGAACCATTAAACGAGAAAAATAATTCAGCATGACAGAGATAAAATGAGGAGCAGACTCCGTCGGACCCTGTGTACGATTACGGATCTCCACTAACAAACGCCTATCAAAATCTACCGAAAGAAATTCATTCAAAAGGCCCTTTTTTAAGTCAGACCAATTTTCAAAAGTGCTGCTGACTCCGCGGTACCAAATCAAAGCATGATCGACGAACAACTCCACTGCACCCTGAAATAATGCCCATTCCGAAATTCTACGCGTAATACACAGTTCATCCAAACGTTGCAAATAAGTACGCACACAGGTGGTACCACCATATTTATGCTGTAGCTGGCTAATCGACTTTAATTGTTTCTCCAATGGACGTGACTCAATTTTGGGCACTTCCCCAGCAGGATTATTATTAGCTTTGTCGAAGCTCTCATGATACGAAGCAAAGAGAGCATCAACCTTCCCCAAAATCTTATTCAACTCTTCATCCAACCGAGACTGCATTTTAATCATTGTATCCAGAGTAGGCTCAATTCGACTAAGTCTGTGAAAAAGGTGGTGAGAAAGGGCGCGGATACGATTGAATTTTTTAAACGTCATTTTCTGAGTTGAAAAGAAGGTACGCAGTTCTTCCATGCTACTCTCTACGGCATTTAAATCTGTGTCTGAATCAAGCGGAGATTCTAGAATTTCATCGGCTGGCATACGCAGAGCTAAGTCTTTGATTTGAGATTTAAGGGCCGTAACCGTCGTTTCCGGCTTTACATACCGAACCTCGACCTCATAGATCAACTCCTCTTTCTTCAATAAATTATATACTATAGGACGCTCCATCATTAAGCTAAACTGGCACTTCACGAGTATGCGGATATAACAAACTTAATTCGTAATTAAATCTATTATAATATTAACTAGGTATATTAACTATTATAATATTAACTAGGTATAAGTACAACCCACAATACCAAACAAACTGTTATAAACAAAATAAACTTAAAACATAAACGAAATAACTGGTGACATTCAATGTAGCTAAGTGACACACTGATTATCTCTGGTCTGGTCCCACGTTGTAGGTGCCAATGTTACAAAATTATTTTTCTGGGGTATAGGAAAAAAAAACCAAGTAGTATGGAACAAACACTGTTACTGTTTTATTACCTCACAAAAAAAACGTTAAACAATTATTACAATTTTAAACTGTGTAACTTAAATTTGAAAGAAATGCCAGCCTAACTCAGCGAGGGTTTTAGAGTAGGTCACCAGAGATAATGTCACCAGTATGTTATAATTTAAATGTTTAAACAAACAAAATTGGGCGCCACCAACCTAACGGGGTTGGACCGATAAAATTCAAAGAAGAGCTTAAATTTTCCCTACCTAACGAAGGGGAGTTGCCAACACAACCTACAGAAGCAGGCGTCCTACAGCGACAGAAGCCGCCTTAGCTTCATCGGCAAACACCCAATATGAAATGATCGAGTAGCGGTTTCCCTACCTAACGAAGGGGAGTTGCCAACACAACCTACAGAAGCAGGCGTCCTACAGCGACAGAAGCCGCCTTAGCTTCATCGGCAAACACCCAATATAAAATGATCGAGTAGCGGTTTCCCTACCTAACGAAGGGGAGTTGCCAACACAACCTACAGAAGCAGGCGTCCTACAGCGACAGAAGCCGCCTTAGCTTCATCGGCAAACACCCAATATGAAATGATCGAGTAGCGGTTTCCCTACCTAACGAAGGGGAGTTGCCAACACAACCTACAGAAGCAGGCGTCCTACAGCGACAGAAGCCGCCTTAGCTTCATCGGCAAACACCCAATATGAAATGATCGAGTAGCGGTTTCCCTACCTAACGAAGGGGAGTTGCCAACACAACCTACAGAAGCAGGCGTCCTACAGCGACAGAAGCCGCCTTAGCTTCATCGGCAAACACCCAATATGAAATGATCGAGTAGCGGTTTCCCTACCTAACGAAGGGGAGTTGCCAACACAACCTACAGAAGCAGGCGTCCTACAGCGACAGAAGCCGCCTTAGCTTCATCGGCAAACACCCAATATGAAATGATCGAGTAGCGGTTTCCCTACTCACGATACTCCACAGTTTCACAAAACACGTTTCTCTAAGGCTCTGGAATCCCTGGCGACAACGCGGTCCCCCGGATAAAACACCTCCTGGAAAACAAACAACAATTTAGGACTTACTCCGAGCTCGGGAAATATTGATTCCCATAGAACCTAACTCCTAGACTTTTCTACACGGACAAAATACTACTGTTGCATCTATTTTTCAGATTACTAATTACCTGATAGGAGGTGAGTAAATGCTGGGAAGGTTCTCAGGTGCCACGTCTCCAAAATGGCACAAGATATGTTGATGCCACGCCTCAACTATTGGACTATCCTTTCTTCCGCAGACCTATAAAGATGGAAAACGAGGTGATGAGATGTATGCAACCTCAAAACAGACAGTTATTCGTCCAAAGAGTAGAATTCTTACCAAGCAAACAGGACACGTACGCACACGTGGGCGTCTACGACGCAGGAGTTTGGGAAGCTGCTACCGCCTAACACAACCGTGTAGGGCCTCCAGTATGACAAAAGCCTTCCTTGGCTTCAGTATCAGCTCACAAAACTACCACAACTCCATTAATTTAAAATAAAAACTTGCGAACATGCACTCTCCGCAAGTTGCCGTCCCAAAAAAAAAGACTTTAGCAAAATCCCTCCATAACCTTCTTTCAGCGAGCCACCTCCCGACCTTTTCCCAAAACATAGGGAAACTTTGAGGCAAACCGAGACACTTATAAAAGGTATTTTCTACAAAAATATTACGTTAGCTGTCGACTACTATGACAAGAAAAGACCCCTAAAAATTATCACCAGGTTTGTTACATAGCATAGCTATAACCAAAATATAAAATCTCTCGTGACTGGCCACAATACCGCAAATTCACACGGAAAACAACTTCTACATTACTCTGAAAGATAAATACTTACTCCTTCGCACCCTACAATTACTTTACATGAAAATAACAAAAATTATTAACATCAAACCTTAGGGAAAGTGGGAAGTCAATAATTCAGATGGTAACACCGAAATTTTCAATAAATCGGTCGATGAAATGGAACTGTCACTTTCAAACGCCTGTCAGTGTCAAAGCGTAATATTCACTCCGGACTTGCAGCGAAGCATAGACTATAAAAATTCCTTCAAAAATAAAGTTGTAACAATCCATATGGGTATTTGTACGACTGCCCTTGCACATACTTAAAAAGCTTTTTAATAATTTTGATTTTTTTTTCTCTAAATAAAATACTAACGAAGATAATTTATAATCGTTTCCAGATAACTGCAAGAGGACCTTAGCCTCTGTCTATGATCCCTGACGATAGCACAACATGCACGAACATAATAAACTGATTAGTTTTAGTATGTAAGTAGGTACTAGCGCCAGTGGCACGCGTAGGTAGGACTGGCACGTGTGAACGAGGCATGGAGATGCATTAACGTCGCTTTTAGGGCGGCCACCCACTTACCGCGCTACCGACGGTATTTCACAGGGTTGTCGCAACTAAAGTGAAATTATATTCTTAAAAATTTTCTTTTACTCTTATAGGCGTTAAAATCCTATAAAAAGTCTAAATAAATGTGATAGTTAAGGAACTTTAAGGAATACGAATGTGTCATCATAATTCCGCTGCCCTTATCCCGCGCTAGGTGGGGTCGGCACAACATGTCTTCTTCTTCCACTCGCTCCTATCATTCGTCAGCTCAGAATCTACTCCTCTCACATTCATATCCTCTTTCACACAATCCAACCACTTCTTCTTCGGCCTTCCTCTACCTGCGTACCCAGTCACACTCATATTCATAACTTTTTATACGAATACGAATGTGTAATAGTCGTAAATCTTCAACTCCACATTTATAGATCTACTAGCTTCCATCCGCGACTTCGTCTGCGTCCCGTTTCATCCTGTTGATTTTCTGGGATAAAAAGTAGCATAAGTGTTAATCCAGGCTAAGAACTATATGTATTCCAAGTTTGATCGAAATCGGACCAGTAGTTACAGCGTGATTGTAACACAAACATCTGAACTTTGACATTTATAATATTAAGTGGGATACTTCTGGGATCTCTATTTAGGTCGCGTGGAACTGGCAGCTAGAATCACCTAGTTATATAAGACGATTCCAAATGATTCTTGTGATTTTATTGAATAAAGAAATTTTGACTTTGACTTTGGTATACCTCTACTATTCACTTCAAGGATCGTACACACAAAAAGTAGTACATTTTTTAACGTGACAGCCCTAACTCGAGGGTACATTTGTCGTTCCCGTCACGAAACTCTGCACGGTTCACTGTATTTCATAAATTCACCTACATTCACTTTGTCGAGATACCTACACACTCCCTACATACCTATTAGGTACTTACATGGCCTATTACACCAATTACAATAATTAATTAAATCACACACAGGCACAAAAAGTCAATTAAACCTATGCTAATACAAGTATTGTTTCATAAATCCTATCCTATCCTATCCTACTAATATTATAAATGCGAAAGTTTAGATGTTTGGATGTTTGGATGTTTAGATGTTTGGATGTTTGGATGTTTGTGTTTCAATCACGTCAAAACCACTGAACCAACTTGGATGAAAGTTGGCATATATATAGTTCGTAACCTGGATTGACATATAGGCTACTTTTTATCCCGAATAATTAACAGAAACTACAGGATAAAATGAACGAAAAGGATGAACAGCGCCAATTGGTAAGAGGATTTCATTGTCATGTCATGTCACGTCAGTTTGACAGGGCGTAGTACTACCTCTTTGGTCTAACGACTAGCGTTTGACATTCCAGTAGGTACGAGTTCGGTGTAATGAGATGTAATGTCAAGTTTTTCAAAGAAGTATTCGCTCGGTACACGCACAGATAATATAATGTACACGGAAACTGTAGACGCGTACGAAGTCGCGGGTAACTGCTAGTTGTTTCATAAATCCTACTAATATTATAAATGCGAATGTTTAGATGTTTGGATGTTTGTGTTTTAATCACGTCGAAACTACTGAACCAACTTGGATGAAAGTTGGTATATATATAGTTCGTAACCCGGATTGACACATAGGCTACTTTTTATCCCGAATAATTAACAGGATCTACAGGATTAAATGAACGAACGGGATTCGCAGCGCCACTTTAGCAAGAGGATTTCATTGTCATGTCATGTCACGTCAGTTTGACAGGGCGTAGTACTACCTCTTTGGTCTAACGACTAGCGTTTGACATTCGAGTACGGGTTCGGTGTAATGAGGTGTAATGTCAAGTTTCTCAAAGAAGTATCCGCTCGGTACACGCACAGATAATATAATGTACACGGAAACGGTACTCGCGTACATAGTCGCGGGTGACTGCTAATTATAAATAAAAATCTGGAAATAAAAGTATAAATGTAGTATGAAGCATGGTAAATAATTGTTTGATACTTATGTAACGAATAAATATTTTTATTCAAATCGGATCAACGGTCACTGCAGCGGGTAACAGCTCTGACATCCGTGCTGTGGGTCGTGGGTTCGATCCCCACTGAGAAACTAACATTTATGTGTGCCAAAAATAAATTTTTGTTCTATGTCTGGGTGTTACTATGTTTTACAAGTGTGTATTTACAAAAAAAAAATATAATTAGGTTTTCTATCAGCATAGTCCCAGCTTTACTTATTCTGGATCTAGAGGGCGTTGTGAGAAAACTCCAAGATTATTTATTAATTATATTGTAGAATGTCAACTTGGTTAGCGATGCATGTTTTCAGCAAATAAATTTTCCTTCCCATTCAACTTTTACAATCAGTACAAAACGCAAAATCGTAAAGCTAATTCTCCATACGTTTACAAAATGGCCGAAGTTTTAGCCAAAGGTTGACGACAACTGATTGAAGTCATGAAAACTAACCGGCCGGAAAATGTGCGTTACCCCTTTCACACAAATAGAAAAGTTTAGTAGAGCTGTCATAAGACATATAGCTATCATATGCTAGTATGAACAGAGCGCGGGTATGAACAACTACACTTCTTTGATAGCGTGCGGTAGGTAGTGTAGGTACTGATGATAGAATGTAGTCTAATACTATTATGATCTAGCCAAAATACAGGTAAGGGAGTTTTGGGCATCGGAAGAGAAAACGTCCCGTAGTGATTCTGGTGTAAGCCACACTTATAATTATAATGTAAGTACAGTACTTAATAAGTACATACTACAATGTACCTAGATGTACTTTGTTCCCCGCTCTAGGTCTCTATCGAGCCTGTATGGCTACTAAGCCAAAATATTTCTCAAACTTCTCCCGTTATTTTAACACAGCTTTAAAAATGCTCTGTCATTGTCATGCATTTAGCTAGCGGAGCTTTAAAAAAACAATATGAATAAGACGAAATGTAGGTATTTGTGTAATCGTAATGTCATAAAGAACAAATACCAGAACCAATATACCAGAACAAATGAAAGAAGCCCAATCTGATACCCTATTTATAAAATTACTAAAATCTTTCCTTTAAAAAAAATGTTATTATGAATGAAATGATTATATGAATGACAAAATGTGCGAATATACTGAATTAACACAAGAAATTGACTAATTGAAAAATTGACGTGAATAAAACCTCGGTCTGGCTACTTTCCTGTTGCAATACTCCTGAACAGGGTTCATGTGTGATACCTACCTACAATGTAACAACTATAATACCATGTGAAAGCAATCAATGTATTGAGTATTGAGTAAAGTGCTTAAAAATATACGTAAGAGTTAATTTTTGATAGTTAAAAAAAATCTGACGTTGGCGCCCTCTACCTCTTCATTACTCTACGATGTTGTTTTACCTACGGTAGGGTTGTAATTTAGGGACAGTAAAAGCTAATTTAGCGTTTTATATCAGTTTTTGCTGATGTAGCAAGATATCTTAATAATTTATTTCTTTGCTTAGGTACCTATGTAAAGTGATGGTCTAGTTGCTTTATGATTCTACTAGCAGTTACCCGCGACTTCGTACGCGTCTACAGTTTCCGTGTACATTATATTATCTGTGCGTGTACCGAGCGGATACTTTGAGAAACTTGACATTACACCGAACTGGTACCTACTGGAATGTCAAACGCTAGTTGTTAGACCAAAGAGGTAGTACTACGCCCTGTCAAACAGACATGACATGACAATGAAATCCTCTTGCCAATTGGCGCTGAATTTTATCCTGTAGATCCTGTTAATTATTTGGGAAAAGTAGCCTATATGTCATTCCAGGTAACGAACTACATATATGCCAAGTTTCATCCAAGTTGGTTTAGTAGTTTCGACATGATTGAAACACAAACATCCAAACATCTAAACTTTCGCATTTATAATATTAGTAGGATAGGATGGTATGGTCGAACTTCTATAGATTTTTGCATGCAAAGAAACTATATAAAATTTCAATACTTTAAACCTAAACACTGTGACTTTTTGACTCAAGATTTTCAAAATTAAAGGGATTTTGAGTCAAAAAAAAAAGTCTCTAAATCTCCTTATGGGGGAAAACACAAAGAGGATTTGGGGATTTGAGGACCCATGGATATCATCGCGAGGTAACCTGCGGTTTAGTCGGACCCTATCGAATGTTTGGTTAAAGATATATTTTTAAAGGAGAACATAGAAAAATTTAGAAGTACCTACCCACTTATTCTAAAACATATCTGGTAACGCCATCTATGAAACAATTAAAGCACTATCGTTCATCAGTGCCTACGCTTCAGAGTTCTGCCGTAGTACTTATACTTTACAATATAGTATTGAAAGCGAGTGATAGATGGCGCTGTTACAAATATTCCAGTATTGCAGCTTAGGCCGCTCGGTCACGACTTTTTGCAGCGATACTGTAGCGCGTCAGTTACAAGAGAAATGGTACTATCGGCAAAATTTCCGCCTTACCAGTTCTGAAACTGTTTCGCTTGCAAGCAGGGGGGTGATTCTGGGTATGGCAGAGATTTTACTCTAATAGGGATGGCGTCAAATCTCGGTCGAAACCTGGTTTCACCCACTAGTGACAGGAGTTTTCAACGTCATTTTGACGTCATCCCTATTAGAGTAAAATGTCTGCCGAAGTGAGAATAAGGCCCCAGTTAGCTACCTGACCTCGCCTTTTTTTTGTCTTCTTATTTTGACCAACCAGAGACCTAAACATCTATTTATTTTTATGACGGCCCATTGTTTTCATAACTACGAAGGTGGTAAGGTAGAACTTTTGCTGATAGTACACAGCCAGCGAGAGAATCGACTGTATCGATGCGAACACGCGTCTGCATCGCTGCAAAAAGTCGTCGTGGGCGAGCGCTCTTAGCTCGCATTGCTGTGTGCAGTTTGAAGGGTATGGGTGTCGGTGCTATTACACGCACATGAGAATTAACACCTTTACATCTCAGAGTGATGGGTGCAGTGCAATGCATCACAGGGCACGTCCTTAGTGAAAGTTCTCAGTGAGGCAATGCATCGTTATATACAGGCTGAGCTCTCTCACTGAGAATTAAAAAATAAAAACCCAAATTTCTCGAAAAATAAACTACTTTTATGAAATTTTTACTTGTTTTAAATGCAGTTCTTATTTTAATCACAATCGAGCCGGTGACTCCTAACAACATTTTTCTATAACTACAGCCGTTTAGATTTTCCTCTCAGAAAGCGGTCGAGAGTACTCATACTCACCCTGTATATAAATCGAGAGTACTCATACTCACCCTGTATATAAATCGAGAGTACTCATACTCGCCCTGTATATAAATCGAGAGTACTCATACTCACCCTGTATATAAATCGAGAGTACTCATACTCACCCTGTATATAAATCGAGAGTACTCATACTCACCCTGTATATAAATCGAGAGTACTCATACTCACCCTGTATATAAATCGAGAGTACTCATACTCACCCTGTATATAAATCGAGAGTACTCATACTCACCCTGTATATAAATCGAGAGTACTCATACTCACCCTGTATATAAATGGAGAGTACTCATACTCACCCTGTATATAAATCGAGAGTACTCATACTCACCCTGTATATAAATCGAGAGTACTCATACTCACCCTGTATATAAATCGAGAGTACTCATACTCACCCTGTATATAAATGGAGAGTACTCATACTCACCCTGTATATAAATCGAGAGTACTCATACTCACCCTGTATATAAATCGAGAGTACTCATAATCACCTGTATATAAATTAAAGTTGGGAGAGACAGAACAGCTCTGTGACTAGTAAGATAAGATAAGATAAATTTTTATTTGTCCCCAGTATAAATACAGTAAGTACAGTTATAAACATAAATACTTTGTGGTTGTACATCTGATAGTACTCACCAGTTGTAGTTGCATGAGCGAGATGGTATCCACAATGCCGGAGTGGTAGAGCCACAAGAAGGCGGAGTGCGGACACGCATCCACTATCTTGTACAGGATACTCATGCACGTGCTGACCACTCTGTGTAAAGTAAATACATTATCAATCAAACAATAAAACCCAGTGACCCACCGAGAGCAAACATTGTGCTTGGAATACATAGATGTTTGTTTTATGTCTGGGTGTTATATCCTACTAATATTATAAATGTGAAAGTTTAGATGTTTAGATGTTTGTGTTTCAATCACGTCTAAACTACTGAACCAACTTGGATGAATCTTGGCATATATATTCGTAACC
Organism: Gandaritis pyraliata; assembly: GCA_947859175.1. Lineage (NCBI taxonomy): Eukaryota > Metazoa > Arthropoda > Insecta > Lepidoptera > Geometridae > Gandaritis > Gandaritis pyraliata. Next base: position 6,288,884 of record OX401876.1, on the reverse strand, counting down.
TGGATTGACATATAGGCTACTTTTTATCCCGAATAATTAACAGGATCTACAGGATAAAATGAACGAAAAGGATTAGCAGCGCCAATTGACAAGAAGATTTCATTGTCATGTCATGTCACGTCAGTTTGACAGGGCGTAGTACTACCTCTGGGTTGGTATTGCCTGACCCCGGTCCGGCCTCCCCCCGATGTAGATTACCAAATAGTTACTACGCCATCAGTGAACGGTACAACAGCAGACAAAAGTGCTAATTTATTCATTGCAACTGCGCTGTGCTGCACCATACCTCAAAACGCATCGATAGCGCGTTCAAATTTTGCCTGTGGCGACATCTAGCTAAGTTTGTGGTACTAATACACATTATGGCATGAATCAAAGTTGGAGTATTATTTGAACCACCAACGGCTTCATCAGATGATGATGATGATGATGACGGCGGTTCTTTGGAAATGTTCTAGTGACTGTAAACACCACTAAAAATAAAAAGTCACAGAAAAGCAAAATACGCAATTTCGTGCACGTGGATTGCATATTTTTTTCAGTTAAGTATTTTTAGTTATAAGTCAAACTACCGAACCTGATGAAAATTAAATGGGACTAACCTTGGAAGTACATCCTTTCAGATAAAAAATGAATTTTAAAAATCGGTTTATTAAATAAATGACGGAGTTCTGAGGTACCAAACATTAAAAAAACATACAACCGAATTAAGAACCTCCTCCTTTTAAGAAGCCGGTTAAAAAAGTAGTTAAGTAGGTACAGTACAATAGGTAGGTTTATTTGGATTAATATGAAATAAGCTAAAATAAAAGAACTTTACAATAAAGTCATTTTCACTTTTTTTCGCCACAGTACTGACATTGATTTAGCGCATACATACTATTTGGTAATCTACATCGGGGGGAGGCCGGATCGGGGTTGGGCAATACCAACCCCTACCTCTTCGGTCTAACGACTAACGTTTGACATTCGAGTACGGGTTCGGTGTAATGTCAAGTTTCTCAACGTATCCGCTCGGTACACGCACAGATAATATAATGTACACGGAAACGGGGAGGGAGGGAGGCGCGGAGGGGTGGAGGGGGGAGGAGTGGGAGGGGCGGAGGGGGGAGTGATTTCTGGACTAAGCCATAAGATGATATACAAACCTGGTATTGAGTTGTCCGGCTAAATCCTCCCTCTCAACAGCAAACCAAAGCAACTGCCCCAGGATATTGAGGGCATGCAGTTTGGTCAACAAACACTTCTTGTCTTCCAACTATAAATAAAATTAAATCTTTTTTTGTTCAACTCAATAATGGAACAAACCTATGGCCCACCTAATGTTAAGTGGTAAGCACTGCATATGCATATGCACGGTGTATTGCCTCGCTGAGCACGTCCACTGAAGAAGCAATTTGGTGCACGCGGTTGGCATATTTTTTTTTCAGTTATTTTTAGTTAGCCAAGCTCCTAAACCGATTGTGATGAAAATTGAATGGGACCAACTTGGTAGTACTACATCTATTCGCATATAAAAAAAAATTGAAATCAGTCATTAAAAAAACATACAACCGAATTTAGAACCTCCTCTTTTTACTCTAAGATTCTTAGAATGAAAATATTTTGACAGAATTTACGTAAAAAATTCCGATTTTCATCAAACATAGCTAAGAACACTCCCGACTCAAACAAAAAAAAACAAAATCGAAATCGGTTCATCCGTTCGAGAGCTACGTTGCCTCAGACAGACATACACAGACACGTCAAACTAATAACACCACGTCGTGTTTGCGTCGGTGGTTAAAAATAAATAGATATAGCATACTTACAATGGCAGTCTTATTGTCAGGACTGGTGCACATTCGATGCAATTCGTTGAGCACCTTCTCCAGTGCTAATGTATCGATAACAGATGGCGCTGTTTGTTTGTTAGCACGACTCGTGTCGCTCACAGAACTACTGATTGACTCGCAGGCACTGGCCGGCCGCTCTCTGAAATATATATTTAATTGACAGGCATCACAGCTCAGTCGGTAATGGCTCTGCCTTCCGTGCTGTGGGTCGTGGGTTCGATCCCCACCAGGAACAAACATTTGTGCGTGGAAAACATAGATGTTTGTTCTATGTCTGGGTGTTACTATGTATTAAAAGTATATATGTACAAAAAAAAAGTATATATGTATTCTATCAGCCATCTAGTTCCCATATCACAAGCTTTGCTTAGTTTGGGACTAGAGGGCGTTGTGTGTAAAGTCCATGAATATTTATTTATTTATTTAAATAAACGTTACGTGTGTGTTAATGTTATGTGTATCGACTAAATACAGTATTTACAATACTATTTATAACATTAAAAGTCATTAAAAACACATGAAAAGTCAAAGTAAAAATTTCTTTATTCAATAAAATCACAAGGATCATTTAGAATCGTCATATACAACGTGTAACATAATGTCCCTATAAGCCGAAAAGGGGCTTATTCAGACCAAACACGTGAATAAATTGACATGTGCAAAAATTGAATACAACATGTTGGAAATTTCCATATTTTTTAAAAAAAAATTTGTCTTAGATATTTGCGACCACTTTTAGTGTTTATTTACTTTGCGTATGTATCCAGCCTGTTAGTACACATGCTCACGCACCCTCCTGTCACATCGCACCCACACTAACACGTGTGCAATGTTTTTTTAAAGAAACTTTAAGACGCTTTTCATGAATGAAAAACTTCGAAATATTAAAAGTCGTAGAACAAATGTTGTTCGCCATGACGTGTAGAATAATCCCCTTTCGGACTTATAGGGACATTATGTTACACCCTGTATAACTAGGTGATTCTAGGTGCCAATTCCAACAGTTGAGCTGTCTATAAATTGTTTGCAACAGTTGAAACATTGGAAATTGAACATCAACATAATGTATTGTGTGGCATCCTCACCTGGGCCTACGAATCGTCTTCTTTTTTTTCATCTTCGATACCTCCTCCTCATTGTTATTACACATTTTCAGAGCTTCGGCTAAACCTAAAAGTTATAAAATTATAATTCAGAAACTTAAAACTAATTGCTATCAAACTTATACTATAAACGCGAAAGTTAGTATGTATGGATGTTTGTTACTCTTTCACGCAAAAACTACTGGTCCGAGTTGGGTGAAACTTGGAATACATATAGTTCGTAGCCCGGATTAACACATAGGCTACTTCTATATCCCGGAGAATCCAAGTTTTATTAAAGATGGTTCAGTAGTTTCGACGTGATAGAAACACAAACATCCAAACATCTAAACTATCGCATTTATAATATTAGTGCAATTGGGTTAAAATTTAAGTTGTTTAAGGTACTTACCATTGTGTTTAACTTCTAAATCACCATCAGGTATGAAATGCTTGATCAAGCTGAACACATGGTTGATCAGTTTGTACATTTTAGCAGATTGTGGCTGAATGTAATTGTGAATGAGAGCAACTTCTTCCATTCTTATATATCGGCATCTGAAATTAACAATAAAAAAAAAAACCCCGGACACAAAATACTAAACACACACAGACACGCGCGCGCGTCAGACTTATAACACCCCGTCGTTTTTGCGTCGGGGGTTAGAAAGAACTCATACAAGATGTATGTTTGTCACACACAAATGTTAGTTCTCAGTGAGAATCGAACTCACGACCCACAGCACGGAAGGCAGAGCTATTACCCAGATACTTCAGAGGTACAAGGATCTGTTGTGACTATACGGATCTTCACTTCATCTTGGCTTAGTTTCGAGCTAAATGGCGCTGTGTGATTTCTCAAATAACTTTTACTTACTCAGGTAATAATTTTAGTTTCATTTTCTTAGCTCGCTTGCGTATATTTTTCATTTTCTCTCTTTCTTTTCTTTCTCGCTCTGACGCGGCTTTGGCTTCTTCCTCTTCGTTTTTCTCTGTCTTTTCTGGCTCTTGGCTCTCTGATGTAGTCTGTAACAAATTGTTCTTAGAATATGATGTTCCATAACTATAAATAAATATTCATGGACATTTCACACAACGCCCTCTAGTGTCAAACTAAGCAAAGCTTGTGATATGGGAACTAGATGTTGATAGAATACCTATATACTTACTTTTTTTTGTAAATATATAAGTACTTATAATACATAGTAACACCCATCCATAGAACAAACATCTATGTTTTCCACGTACAAATGTTTGTTCTTGGTGGGGATCGAACCCACGACCCACAGCACGGAAGGCAGAGCTATTACCGACTAAGCTGTGACGCCTGTGTAAGTTCCCTGAAAACTAGATATTATAGGTATCTTATTTCTTAGATTTTTACTATGAGGAATTATTTCAATAACATCATTGTATTGTATATGGATAAAAATGCTATATTTATTTACGTTCACTCCTTGCAGTAATTTTTTTACACTCGGTGGATAATGATACTAACCGGTTGCCTAGGCCCAGTGGTGGCCTTTTCTCGTATAGCTTGCAAGTGAGATTCCAATCTCTGTTGACTGGCGTCTTGCTTATCTCGTATGCGAGATCTGAGAGCCACTGCCTCTAATTCCGCCGCCGCCGCGAGCGCCGAGAGACGGGATTTTACACCTTCCGCCTGTTGGAATAAAAGTCAATATTGGATGGAGTGGACTTAACATGAGTTTTACTAAAAAAATTATACATATGCATACACGACGCCATCTAGTCTCAAATTAAGCGAAGCTTGTACTCTATGAACTACAGTCGAGAGTAAAAATTCCGAGTCCTTGAGTCCCTCGACCCTGGCGTCCCGCTCCTTGCGTCGCTGCAGCATGCTCTCCACGTGTTGTTACCTTCTCCCTGGCGGCGTCATCTCGCTCCTGCCGCTTGAGTTCCTTGAGTCCCTCGACCCTGGCGTCCCGCTCCTTGCGTCGCTGCAGCATGCTCTCCACGTGTTGTTACCTTCTCCCTGGCGGCGTCATCTCGCTCCTGCCGCTTGAGTTCCTTGAGTCCCTCGACCCTGGCGTCCCGCTCCTTGCGTCGCTGCAGCATGCTCTCCACGTGTTGTTACCTTCTCCCTGGCGGCGTCATCTCGCTCCTGCCGCTTGAGTTCCTTGAGTCCCTCGACCCTGGCGTCCCGCTCCTTGCGTCGCTGCAGCATGCTCTCCACGTGTTGTTACCTTCTCCCTGGCGGCGTCATCTCGCTTCTGCCGCTTGAGTTCCTTGAGTCCCTCGACCCTGGCGTCCCGCTCCTTGCGTCGCTGCAGCATGCTCTCCACGTGTTGTTACCTTCTCCCTGGCGGCGTCATCTCGCTCCTGCCGCTTGAGTTCCTTGAGTCCCTCGACCCTGGCGTCCCGCTCCTTGCGTCGCTCCAGCATGCTCTCCACGTGTTGTTACCTTCTCCCTGGCGGCGTCATCTCGCTCCTGCCGCTTGAGTTCCTTGAGTCCCTCGACCCTGGCGTCCCGCTCCTTGCGTCGCTCCAGCATGCTCTCCACGTGTTGTTACCTTCTCCCTGGCGGCGTCATCTCGCTCCTGCCGCTTGAGTTCCTTGAGTCCCTCGACCCTGGCGTCCCGCTCCTTGCGTCGCTGCAGCATGCTCTCCACGTGTTGTTACCTTCTCCCTGGCGGCGTCATCTCGCTCCTGCCGCTTGAGTTCCTTGAGTCCCTCGACCCTGGCGTCCCGCTCCTTGCGTCGCTCCAGCATGCTCTCCACGTGTTGTTACCTTCTCCCTGGCGGCGTCATCTCGCTCCTGCCGCTTGAGTTCCTTGAGTCCCTCGACCCTGGCGTCCCGCTCCTTGCGTCGCTCCAGCATGCTCTCCACGTGTTGTTACCTTCTCCCTGGCGGCGTCATCTCGCTCCTGCCGCTTGAGTTCCTTGAGTCCCTCGACCCTGGCGTCCCGCTCCTTGCGTCGCTGCAGCATGCTCTCCACGTGTTGTTACCTTCTCCCTGGCGGCGTCATCTCGCTCCTGCCGCTTGAGTTCCTTGAGTCCCTCGACCCTGGCGTCCCGCTCCTTGCGTCGCTGCAGCATGCTCTCCACGTGTTGTTACCTTCTCCCTGGCGGCGTCATCTCGCTCCTGCCGCTTGAGTTCCTTGAGTCCCTCGACCCTGGCGTCCCGCTCCTTGCGTCGCTGCAGCATGCTCTCCACGTGTTGTTACCTTCTCCCTGGCGGCGTCATCTCGCTTCTGCCGCTTGAGTTCCTTGAGTCCCTCGACCCTGGCGTCCCGCTCCTTGCGTCGCTGCAGCATGCTCTCCACGTGTTGTTACCTTCTCCCTGGCGGCGTCATCTCGCTCCTGCCGCTTGAGTTCCTTGAGTCCCTCGACCCTGGCGTCCCGCTCCTTGCGTCGCTCCAGCATGCTCTCCACGTGTTGTTACCTTCTCCCTGGCGGCGTCATCTCGCTCCTGCCGCTTGAGTTCCTTGAGTCCCTCGACCCTGGCGTCCCGCTCCTTGCGTCGCTCCAGCATGCTCTCCACGTGTTGTTACCTTCTCCCTGGCGGCGTCATCTCGCTCCTGCCGCTTGAGTTCCTTGAGTCCCTCGACCCTGGCGTCCCGCTCCTTGCGTCGCTGCAGCATGCTCTCCACGTGTTGTTACCTTCTCCCTGGCGGCGTCATCTCGCTCCTGCCGCTTCAGTTCCTTGAGTCCCTCGACCCTGGCGTCCCGCTCCTTGCGTCGCTCCAGCATGCTCTCCACGTGTTGTTACCTTCTCCCTGGCGGCGTCATCTCGCTCCTGCCGCTTGAGTTCCTTGAGTCCCTCGACCCTGGCGTCCCGCTCCTTGCGTCGCTCCAGCATGCTCTCCACGTGTTGTTACCTTCTCCCTGGCGGCGTCATCTCGCTCCTGCCGCTTGAGTTCCTTGAGTCCCTCGACCCTGGCGTCCCGCTCCTTGCGTCGCTCCAGCATGCTCTCCACGTGTTGTTACCTTCTCCCTGGCGGCGTCATCTCGCTCCTGCCGCTTGAGTTCCTTGAGTCCCTCGACCCTGGCGTCCCGCTCCTTGCGTCGCTCCAGCATGCTCTCCACGTGTTGTTTCCGCGCCGCTTCGAGCGCCTTCTTGCGCGCCCCCACGGCTGCCTCGCGAGCCGCTTTTTGCTCCTGAAAAACGTGAACAAACTTCAAGTTCCATTACTATTCATTTAATCACACCTTTGGCTTCGAGTGATGTGCGCCGGCCACGTCGCACACGAGAGCGCACGGGGCACGTCCTCAGTGTCAGTTCTCGCTGAGTTGTAGGGTTACCACATAACGGAGTAAAAATTAATTCATCTAAATGTGAAAACATCAGGTGGGTCCTCGGCTTGTTCTACCATCCTTGTAAATAAACTAACTTACCAACTTATCAAGCCTTTCTCTCCGCATCTCCCTGAGCCTAGTGGTGTGAGAGCGGCATTGCTCGAGGAACTCGTGCCTTCGATTCTCAGCCTCCAGTTGTTTTATGAACGCGATCTCACGAAGTTTTTCTTCTTCGTCGTGTGCTTTGCGCACTATATCCTGAAAATAAATATATAGGTTTTAAGTAATTAACCTTATTTATACAAGCTAATGGCCCGCCTGATTTTAAGTGGTAACCACTGCTTATAAGACGCATTGCCTCACTGAGCACAACCACTGAGGAAGTGCACCGTGATGCACTGCGTCCATCACTCTGAGACATGCCGGTGTTGAGTAGAGGTGTAACTAATATAACCATAACAGGTATACGGAACAGCGTTATTTGGCCTAAAGCATTATAACAGCTATACGCGTCTCCGCTGCTATGTTATTTTATAACAGCCAAATAACAGTCTCACGTAAAACGGGTGCAGGCAGGCGGTCGACGCAAAAGTTGTCTTCTATAAAAAAATATCAGCGAATTTCGTTTTGTATTAAACGCAAATTTTGAAATTTTGACCATCATGTTTCATCTTGGACGAATACACGTGTATTCGTCCAAGTGTTTCATACATCGTTCATTTTTTATGAGCTCAAGTCTGGTTGGAGAACATGTTATTAAATAACATGATAACAGCCAGTAACTATTAACGGCATTGAACGAATACACGTGTATTCGTCCAAGATGAAACATGATGGTCAAAATTTCAAAATTTGTGTTTAATACAAAACGAAATTCGCTGATATTTTTTATAGAAGACAACTTTTGCGTCGACCGCCTGCCTGCACCCGTTTTTCGCGAGACTGTTATTTGGCTGTTATAAAATAAGAAAATAACAAATAACAAATCATGTTATTAAATAACATGATAACAGCCAGTAACTATTAACGGCATTGAATCTATGCCGTTCCGCAAATAACAGTAAAACAGTTTAACACTATAACTTTGGCCGTTATAGTGTTATCCCTGTTACTGGCTGTTATCATGTTATTTAATAACATGATAACAGCCAGTTTCAGCTTCGACAACAGAACAGACACTGACAGGACATGTGACAGTGATAGTTTCATTTCTTCATCGTGATCGCCGTTTGTTCACACCTCCGCGCCATGCCTCCGGTGGCGTGGCGTTGGCTTGGCTATACGTTGGTTTGCATCAGGCGAGAGTGAAAGGAAAATAATTGAGTCCGGTTATTATACAACCATGGAATGCACAGCCTGGGAAAACACAACCATGGAAAGCACGACCAGGATTGCACAACCCGGGAATTCATTAATCACTACCTACCTATAGAAATCCGTAGCCTTGCCTGTTATTTGCCTGTTATTTGACTGTTATTTTATAGCAGTTATGATAACATAGTATCACCAAACCGTTATATTCAATAACACGCATATGAAAATTTGACTGTTATATTACACCTCTAGTGTTGAGTGTGATGTGCGTGTAATAGCACCGGCACCCATACCCTTCAAACTGCACACTGCAATGCGAGCAGCACTGTGCAACCACTAAATAGGTTTAGTGCTAGTACTGTACCCGAACCAGCTCACACACAAAGGAACTGTATAACTTAACTATTAGGTAGTAAAAACGCGTAGTTGTTCAGAGAGTACTTATTTATTCAATGCAGCTGTGCTGGGCTGCACCACAACTCAAAACGCATCGATAGCGCGTTCTAATTTTCTCTGTGGTGCCATCTAGTTAGATTTGCGGTACTAATACAGTATGACATAAAGTTGAAATATTATTTGAACCAGGAACCCTACTACTATTAGGTATTGAAATTTGTATGGAACTAGTTGAGCTACACTAGATGAGTTGTGAGACCAGTTTATTTGATCACAATACCTTTATGTGTTGATCTCGATTTTCTGCCGCTTTCTGAAGCCGCCTTTCCATCCTTATCCGTTTCTCGTCTATAAGTTGGTTCTTGGCCACCTGCGAATAAAAAAAGGCTTGTAATCTCATTTAATTGGTTTTTTGTTTGCAAACTACTTTGCTAAACGCTTTACATTTGGAGGCTAGTTTTTTTTTACTCTTAAATTGGCAAGTGTATTTCATTAACACATGACAGGCGTCACAGCTCAGTCGGTAATGGCTCTGCCTTCCGTGCTGTGGGTCGTGGGTTCGATCCCCACTGAGAACAAACATTTGTGCGTGGAAAACATAGATGTTTGTTCTATGTCTGGGTGTTACTATGTATTATAAGTATGTATTTACAAAAAAAAAAGTATTTAAGTATTCTATCAGCCATCTAGTTCCCATATTACAAGCTTTGCTTAGTTTGGGACTAGAGGGCGTTGTGTGTAAAGTCCATGAATATTTATTTAAGTATTTCATTAAAAACTTGGATTTCCGCTTTACTCTCAGCGGCTCATAGCTGCCCTGTCTCTTTCACTCGTTTACACACACACACACACACACAGACAGACAGACAGACAGACAGACCTTGACTTCTTCGACCCTCGCTAGCAGGTGATGTATCTTGTTAGCGCGTGCAGTGTGGAAGTGCGTGCGCTGGGTCTCTGCGCGCGCTTGCTTCGCTTGCAGCCGGCGCAAAGCGTCCTGCAAGCTGCCGCGTCGCTTCATGCCTTGAGATAGCTTCGTGTGCAGCTGTTGGGCACGACCTTTATAACAAAACAATTGAGTCATACCGGGTGTTACCAGACCACTTCCGAAAACTTGGAGGTTCCAATCAGACCATGATACTGAAAACATTTAGCGAATAAAATCGCAAATAAAAAGTTGCCTTGACTATCTCCTTTTCATTTTTTTTCTAGTTACATACACACAGTACAACATAATAAGACATATCTACCTAATTATCTCAATTATTTTTCAGGATAACTGATTTTTTTTTGGTTGGGTTTTGGTGTGCTGTACCCCCCCTTATCGTTTTCGGAAGTGGTCTGGTAAAACCCGGTATAGAAGCAAAGGTAGCAAGTAGCAACATCCCTTTTTTTTCATCCAAATTGTATTTCCTATTTTTGTAAAATAGAGAGTTTATTCAGTAATTCTGGTGGTGGTATATCTGATAATAACATCATTGGTTATTATTATTGTAACTCATAATTACTATTCTGCTACTACACGCAAAGAAAACAAAAAAAAATGCCTATTGTCATTTTAGTACACATGGATGTTGCTACCTTTGCTTCTATATGACTCAATTATACTAATTGAATGAATGAATGAAAACTCTTTATTGTACACTAGAAAAAATAGACTATGTATAAGTGTATAAATCCAGGTTACAAACTACATAATAGAAAGAAAGAAAGAAAGAAAAAGCTTTATTTGTTTTTATAATACAAGTTGGTTCAGTAGTTTCGACGTCATTGAAACACAAATATCCAAACATCTAAACTTTCACATTTATAATATTAGTGGGATGGGATACTAAGCAAATATGTTTATAAAATTGATTAGATAAAGTTTAATTTTTATTTTTTAACCCCCGACGCAAAAACGACGGGGTGTTATAAGTTTGACGCGTCTGTGTGTGTGTGTGTGTATCGATTCTAAATGATCCTTGTGATTTTATTGAATAAAGAAATTTTGACTTTGACTTTGACAACGTAACTCCCAAACGGATGAACCGACTTTGTTTTTTTTTGTTTGAAAAGTGAATAAGTCGGGAGTGTTCTTAGCTATGTTTGATGAAAATCTGTCCAAAAATCGGGGGTTTTTTATATTTTAAATTTAATTACTTGTATTTAAATTAGCCAGATTCAGCACTTTCATGTTAGTTTTCTGTATAGATATTTACCGGGATCCCTAGCCACCAGTTCCTCTAGCGCGCCCAGCGTGTCGACTCGCTCGGCCCACGACATGCCCGCCAGCGCCGTCTCGTACTGATCCTCCAGCCGCGCGGACAGCGAGCTCAGCGTCTCTGTGGACTGGCATGACGATTCCAGTGCTGAATCTTCGCAAACTATTTCTGCGTCAGTCTGAAAATTTAAATAAAACACGCCATGGTATTTAAACAAAATTCAGACAAAAGGATCAAAGCTGAACATAAGTGAATTCAATTAGTGAGTTTTTGAAGTCTAAGTTTTGACATTACACCTACATAGACCTAGCATTATTTGTATGTTATCTGACAAATAACTGAATGTGTTGAACTTGATAATATTATTTTTAAAACACCTGTATACTGTACCTACTACCTACCTACCATGTTCACTGCAAATAAAAATCTTTTATCTTTTTTATCTTTTAAGAAAACGGGATTCAGCATTTTCTAACACGACATTTTTCTACAATTTTATCGTACCGTGAAGTCCTATAATTGAAATTATGATGAGGCTGACTGATTAGAAAATGTCCAATTTATACCCGCTTTGGTTGTAAATCCACCACCATTGTGTTTCCTTACGATGTTTTCCTCCACCGTATGAGAGCTCTGATCTGAGCTTTGGAGCACCATAATACTAGTAGTTGTTGCTATTCACTACACAAGTGTGGAATTAGAGCTTCTGCTCCGAATAACGATACGAAGATTCGGTAACATTTGTGTTATACTGCGCAGTGCCGCGCAAGAGCCCGCGTCATCGCACGAGGCGGCCGCGTAGTGTAACACAAACGTATCTACCGAATCATTGCTTGTATTACCAGACGGATAACAATATCAACTCACCTCTGTATCATCTGTCTCCGTATCCATATCGATATCTGAAACCTGCTGTAACTCCATTATCTGTCTATTTAGAAGATCTTCCTCCTCGCAAAGTTTTCTCTGATCAACTTCTGTTTGAAAATCCAGCGCTAAACTAATCTTCCTCTCGTTCTCTTCGATTTGCGACGTCATTTCTGCTATTTCCGACATCTCTGATGGATCAGCTGTTTTAAGAATTTCAGTATCATCTTGGATTTGATGATCATCGTATTCTAAATACTTGAAGGTGGATTTGAATTCAGCTCTCCATTTGTCGAAATCGAAAGCGTTCGCTGTGCTTTCCTGTGATCTAGCTAGTCCCATTGTCAGACTTTCCAATGACGAATGCAGACGATTCTTGGTTAGTTTCTCCTCTGAGTCCTTCAATTTCTTATCTTTTTTTAAGGCTTTGGTTCTAGATGATCTAGTTTTAAGTCCAGTGACATCAGATTTTTGACGGATCATCGACGTATCTTTGACTTTTTCAGGTGTTTGTGGTTTCGACCCGACGGGTACTGCAACCGCTTTGTCTACGACATCAATCTCAGGTTCAAGTTTCTGTGGCTGCTCAGATTTAGCCCGATCTAGTTGTGATGTGATGATAGGACTAGTTTCTGATTTAGGAGATTCAATCATGTTCAGAGTCGGAAGACTAGTTGTAGCTGATGGCTGGTGGAAACGAGTCGACCAATGTGATTTGGATTTCTTAGACTCCCGGCTTAGGCGTCTAGATTTAACAGTAAGCCAGCCTTCATTATCGTTTTTATTCCCGTCGATATTCAAAACTTCGATTGAGTTGGTTATATCATGATCGTTTTCAGGGACAATAGTTTTGAGACTCTCGCTAGATTCAATTCTAGACATATCTATCTGAGTGACTACAGTTTCAGAACTGCTGTATTGGTTGAAATCTTTGTTCTTTTCGAATGCAGCGTTGAGTTTCTCTTGCTTATCTCCGTTTTCGTTGATTTTTAGAGATGATGGTCTCGGGGGACAGTTTTTGGGTTCAGTTTTAGTTTGGTTCCGGATGTCACCAGCTGCCATTTGAGTCAGTTGAGGTTTGTTTGTTGGTTTGTCACTAGCAGGTTTTTTAGTTGTGTTTGTTACTTTAGTTCCTCCATCGAAAAGGCTAGTTCTCCCTGTAGTAAGGTTGAAGGGATAACTGCACTTGTTTTTCTGGTTGCGGTTGACGAATGTGCGAGTTTTGGTCAGACATTGTTTGATTTCGACCACGGTCTTGCTTCTGCCGATTGCCTTGGTAGGAGCTTTAATTTCAGTTTTGATAGAGATTAATTTGGGCTTAGCGGCTGCTTGGGAATAAGCTGGTCTGTACGTCGGTTTGAGTTCGAATATCGGTCTTGTTAGAAGACTTCTGTATTGCTCATCACGTCTCATTTCTATTTCTTTTTGATCAGCGACTTTTGTATCATTTTTGGAATCTTTTATTTCTTCGCCTTTTTTAGCATCCATTGAATCTTCTTTCTTTGGATGTGCTTGAGGTTCTTTATCGTGTGTTTTGTGATCTATTTTTATTTTGGCTTTCTCTTTTGTGTCAGTTTTTGGGACATCTTTAGGTTTAACGTCTTGTGGTACATCATCATTTGATACTTCTTTAGGTTTGGCATCCTGTACGGCACTTTCGTTAGTGATGTTAGCCATTGAATCGTCATACTTCAAACCTTCATTATTGGCGTTATTAATGTCTTTTGTATTAACAATTTCTGATTTATTATCATACATAGATTCCGTTACTTTTTTTGGTTCGGTCTCATTTTTAGTATCTGGTACTTTATCATCGCATTTGGAGCTTTCGTTAGAAATATCAGCAAAATTATCGTCTGATTTCGATGGCGACTCTGCAGAGTTACTATCTTGATCAACAGACTCGATTACTATCGATATTTCATTAGTTACATCTTTAAGATTTTCGTTAGAAACTTGAGTCTTATTTTCTTCGACATCATAGTTTAATAGGTTTTCATTCTTAGCTGCATTGACTGTTAGTTGCTTAGAAAGGAACTCAGACTCCATAGCATTTAATTTATCAATGGTAGCAATAGCTTGGCTCGACAGTTCTCCATTTGTCATGACTTTCTTGTTTTCAGTAACTGTCCGTTTCGGTGACTTAATAACCACATGCTTCGGTGCTACGTTAGGACACTCTTTAGCTTTTCCTATCTCCACAGTCGGTTTAGGTGGCTCTTTTTCTGCTTTAGCTGGAGCCTCATTAGCTTTAACTTTTTTAGCTTTATCTTCCGCCTTGATCTCTTGAGCTACATCTTTTAAATTAGTTTTAGCTTCTTCCGCATCTTTGACATCTTTCTCCTTGATATCAGAAAGTCTCGTCTCTTTCCCGACCTTTGGTTCAGACTTGGCCGCTATTTTCGACGTAGTTTTGTTGCTAAAGAACTCAACGCTGCCTTTTGGACTAGCTGCATTTCGTGGACTAATTTTCCCACTTCCCGGACTAGCTTTACCAGTTAGGTTGGGACTGTTCTTGCCACTCGGAGTGTTATGTCCAGAGAGGCAAGGGCTGTTTTTGCCTGAGACAGACGGAGAGGATTTAACCGAATGGTTTCGCCTGGACTCTGGTCTAACGAAATCGGTCTTACGGATTTCCCAAGCTAGGCTTTGCGGCCTTTGGGGAGGTGGGGTGCTTTCATACTCCCATTTCAGTTTGAACCATTCACACAGCGCTTTGAAATCACGTGTGTAGTTCTCTAAAACTAGGATTACTTCTTGGCACTCGTTTAAGTTTTCGTGAACTTCTACTGTGTTGTAGATTTCCCCGACCTAGAGAAGCAAACACATTATTAACCAAAATAATGCGATATCAGGATACCAAAGTTTTCATAATATCAATTTATTCACCTATTGATATCTCTAGTCGGGTGGGCTTTTACAAAATGGGGTAGTTTACTTGATCAAGGTTAGGGTAGGTCCTTTCTAGCCGACTAAAGACCAATCCATGCTGATGATTATTTAATGACTATCGTTTACCTTAAGCCTTGAACTTTGAGCGTTGTTACATTTACGACACATACTTCACAATCGATAACCGTGAAATTACTAAGCTCTTTGACAGCTCTTTTGCTGTTAGTGAAGGAGACCCTGGCGTTAAAAATCGCAAGGGATTTCTAACTTATTATCTATGTGGGTTCGATTCCTGTGGCGAGACAAACTGGGACATGTCAGGACTATATTCAGGACTGTATTGTCAGTATCAAGAATATGACATATTTTGTTACTTTTTACTCCCTGTCTACACACCACCACTGGTAATAGTGGTGTATCCGAAAACCAACGCCCAGTACCGCCCAGTAACGCACCAGCTTAGAGCGCTATCTCGCTCAGCGGACACGGGACAGTCACCACACTAGGGGGAAATAAATATTGCCTGTTTATACACCACTCACCGCTCGTTGTAGATCGCCAAACAGCAGTGCCCAGTACCTAGCTCGCAGCTCAGAGCGCTTGTCCCGCCCGGCGGACGCTGAGCGGAGGCGGGCGGGGGTGCGGGGCACGGGGGCACGCGGGGGGGGCAGACCACGTGGCGGTTTGCGGGGGACTCTACCCACTGTGAAGATGGTACTCAATAAGTATTTGGTTTGAATGTGTTTAGGGGATTTTATTTTGATATTTCACACAACGCTTCTAGTCCCAAACTAAGAAAAGTTTGTTATATCCCTTATCATTATAATACATAGGTTAAAACAATATTAATCTGGTAATTCTAGTATACCATTGCCTAAACTAAGTAATGGGTTTTTGTAAGTATTTCCAGTAGACAAACCACACTGCCTAATCTTTCATAGCACACAGCAATTTATGAAGCAACCTTTCTAAGAAAAGTTCATGTTCAAAAGTAAATATAAATCTAAAGTTAAAAATAAACTCTGTATTGATTCATTGCATCCCGACAAGTTGTCTGCACAGTTGGAGCACATCTGTAGTGACATTACAGTCTGGGAATGTAAGAATAGGCTGTTTTTAGTGACTGAATATGTATGTAAATGAACATGGGCTGTCAATCTCAAAAGTATATGTTGTCATCAAAACATATAAGGCAATTAATAAAAATATGGTGTTTATCAGAACCGATGGTAGTTTGGGCTTTATTAAGACCATTACATGAGACAAGAGTATATTATTAATCATTTCCTTGGTTCCGTTTTTGGAAGAACAGTGTAGAAAAAAGAGCTCTATTTCTCTTATAATAATGTAGTTCTTATCTACAAGTTTTTGTGTAGAAAGAACCTAAAAAGTTCATTGCAAATGCATTATTTTCCGAGTTTCCAATTTGAAAAACATACTTCATGCTGCAGTTTTCTGCATCCCCAAATCATACCTACTTAAAACTTCAAAGGACAGTGACACAGATAAAAAATGTGAAACATAGAAGACAATATGAGGAAATTGCTCCAATTGAAATAAAATCAATTGTCCATGTAGGCAGGATATGTGATGGGTTTTGAATAAATTATATTGGTCCGTTTGATCAATACTTTGGAAGTTAGCTTATTGGTATAGATGGATAAGTACCTATTAGTAACTATATACTACTTCAATACGGTCTAATAAGTAAGTAGGTAGCTAAGTTCGTTTCGTAGGATGAAAATTTTTAGCTACCTACCTTCCTAAAACGAAATAAATGATTAATGACTCAAAAACTATAGGTACAATACTTTCAATGCTTGAAGGCAAGGAATGAAACAAATTCCTATTGTGGATGTAGAATTTATTCAAATTTGGAACTGCATGGATGAAAGAACGTCTTCCGCCCACGACCCTGGTTCATCAACAGTTTTGTTCATACCTGGGGTATCGACCGCCACGTGGAAAGCGACGAGGTTCCTGGCTTCTCTACCCTCCTCCTGCACTAACTGCCGAACTTCTTCCATCATAAATGAATGAGAATTAGACTAGGTGGGTACGGCTGAAGGCAAAAACAACGGCTGGTCTCATCCCTCTTGGTAAAGATTCGATAGTCGACTAACATGCACAAATCACATCAGTCATTCGCAAAATTAACGAAAACAAATATCTTTATCTAAAAATCCTTGTGACTAACTAATAGTTTAGCGAAAACGCGAAAAACAAAATAGACAAGTATTTTTCATAACAATTCACCGTTGTTTAGACATTTTTGTTTGATTCGATTTGACATTTTGTCAGATGCTAAAAAACTACATAAAATGTCAAAGTCAAATAACACATATGTCAAGGACAGAGGCCTTAGATAAAAAAAGAAGAATAATAAATATGTCAAATAACATGACGTTGAGCTACCATTTTAGTAGTTTTGCGCATCGCATCAAACCCAGTGCATTAACGGGTAAAGCTAAATATACTTAGTTACAGGATGGTTACAGTGATGCTGGCATAGTGCAACAAGAAAGTATCTGCTGGCCGAGGTGCGGGTTTGATTTCTGCAGTACATAATTAGATAGACATGAATATTTTTATTCTGAACAGGGTATTGTCGTTCGTCACTTATGGTAGGTAAGGTGCCTTTCTTCTTCTTCTCTTATATAATAATGGCCTCTGTCCGTCATTTCGACAGACAATTTTGCCAAGTGGCTTATTTGAAATAAGTTTAGTCAAGTCGAGTCATTGGTTTTGAAGACCAAATGGTGGATTTTCCCTTCAAAACTTGAAAACGATATCCATGAAAATTAAAGATAGCTCAACTGATCCAAATCAGTACCAATCGGAAGCGTGCCCAAGACACTGGCTGCATTGCCGCGCTGAATAGCACACGTTTGCAACGGTGTGTAGATAGCTCAACTGCTTCATGTGTATTTTGTACATATTATAAATATTGTAAATACTTTATTAGTCATAATTTTCTTTGTGAATAAATACTATTTTAAAAATTAAATAATAAAATCACTTAATATACATTTATTCCATTAGCTCACACTTTATGCTATGACTGCAAGTATTTTGGTTAGAATTCCACCAAAACTCTTTAGTTTTGGTTTAGTATTGTTCTTTAACAATACTCACTAGAACATAAAAAAAAACAATTAAAATAAATGTGCCGCTATGTTGCTTTTACAAATGACAAAACTCGAATCCGGTGCCTTTCTTGGACATATTTACGTGCTTCCTCACATTCACCAATGTAGCAAACATTTTTCATGGCAATGTGGATGGGTACATAAAAATAGTTTTCAGGTGTGGTTTATATTATGATTACGTAGCAAAAAAATCCGTTGTGGCAGCGGCGCAGAATAAATGTGTTTTGTTACATATTATTCTGTGGGCAGCGGCATCGTTGCGACCCTCTTTTAAAAACGTATAGAAGATTTTACAATCTATGTCATGGCAACATTAGAAATTTCTTTTCGTTGTCAAGCAAGATGGCGGACCAGGTATGTGCTGATTTTATTCAAGATTTATTGGAAAAACTGTGTTTATCTTCGCAAAATCGTTCCCAAAGTCCTCTATTTTAATCAGCCAAATAGATTTATACAGTAGGCAGTGGAAAACTAAAGTGTAAATAGTGAAAATTTGATCCCAAAGTTGGTGCACGTGGATGTTCACTAACAACGCGGTTCTTCGTATCTTTTACTGCGAAAAATGCTATATAAATCCATCTTTAGAATGCCCAAATGCGTATCCTATCAAAAACTTTCTGTAATGTACGATTTCTTGCGGTTAGATTGTGTATTACCGCCATGAACATGAAATCTTCAGCTAGGTTAGTCATTTATCATTACTGAATGGCTTTCTAGAAAATATCATGAATGAAAAGTGCCTGCAGCTCAAAAAAGTCGTGTATGAGATGTTATTCTCGAACCTCAACACATCTACAGTTTGACACATTGAAGAGGTTATGTTTACCTGTGAAATCAGACTAAAAATCATCCGATGAGATTCACGGTTCTACTAAGCAACTGAAAGGGTAGTTTTGTAGCAATAATCCACTGCATTTGTGTAGCTTAGTTAGTCTAATCTTGCCTGACTCTTGCAGACGGAACGCTCATTCCAAAAGCAACCAACCATTTTCCTGAACCGTAAGAAAGGGATTGGTATAAAGCGTAGTCGCAAGCCTTTGAGGTACCACAAAGATGTGGGGCTTGGCTTCAAGACCCCACGAGAGGTAAAAATTCTAATCCAATGACCCTACTAATGTGTGACTCTTTTTCCATAGACAGAGAAAGCGTTTCAGAAGCAGGCGACGGTCTTCCTCAACAAGAAGGGAGGGCTGAAGCGAAAGGACATGAGACATTCTAAGAATGTTGGTCTAGGTTTCAAGACACCTCTCGAGGTCTGTTTTCAGTTATTTTGGTGGTGGTGCGGGTTGCTACGGTGCTGGCTTGGTTTCATCATTCGATATGCTATTTGATTATGAAATCTTATTTGCTGTTTCTCTTCTCTACATGTTGTAAATTTTTGATAACTTTAAAATTCTGCTTTCATAATCAAGTAGTCTAGAAAAAGAGATTTTTTGCTCATATCACATCAAAAGACATCTTGGTAACAGTTCATAGCAGAATCTAGGATCAGGTTCAAAAAAAGCTGTTCAAATGGATCATGTTTTATGAAATCTTGATCGAGATCACAACTCATTGAAATCATTGCATTTCATCTCCATCAACTCCATTGGGTTTTCATTCTCCATCCAGCTGTCTTCATTGTATAACCTAATCATCAGCTTCAAGATGCAGGCTTCCGGTGCAAGGTTTCGTATTCAGCTTGATGAATAATGTTACTAACATTGGGTGTAAATTGTATAAATTTTTGTACCATAATCTTTTATTATGTACTGTGTGTGCTAAGTTCTCTGAAGCTGTAGTCTGAGTTTAATTACGTTGATCTCCGAAAATCGAGAATCCATAAACGCGCAGTTGTATAGAGAAAATCGCAAATCTCTTACTAGAAGTGTTTTTTTGGTTTTCATACAAAATATCTCTCAAGTGCTTTTCGATATTCGTTTCGATCAACAAAACAAAACTCAAGACTACAGGCTCTGGATACTATCTTAGAAAACTACTCAATTAATAGCTATACTTGGATTATTTTGGATCAAACAGTGATAAAAATCAAGGTATATGATTGTCTGTTGCAGTATTTTTCTTAGACATAGATGAGGCTATTATTTTGATGTATGTATTCATTTATTGTACTGGCTAAAAGTGCTCCGTGGTATGTCTTGGGTTGAAACTAACACCATAATGCTGTTTATAAATAATATTACATACTTACACATGCTATTTGTATACCTATAATAGAAAAACCTATTTGTGACTGTTCAAATGATGAAACCCCACGACGGTCTTCTGACTTACTAAGTGATGAAGACAAGTGTATTTTCTAACCCATTTTCTGATTGAACAGTCGAAAATCATATCTCCCTAAGATGTTAAAAATTAAAATAATTTTCAATTCTAGTCAAATGAATAATTGAAAAAAAAAACTTTTAAGCACCCAAAATTCCACTAATAACCAACAAATCTAACATTTTCCAGGCCATTGAAGGCACATACATTGACAAGAAGTGTCCGTTCACCGGCAACGTCTCAATCCGAGGCCGCATCCTCACTGGGGTTGTGCAGAAGATGAAGATGCAACGGACCATTGTCATCCGTCGTGACTACCTCCACTACCTTCCCAAGTACAACAGATTCGAGAAGAGACACAGGAATATGTCTGTTCACCTCTCACCATGCTTCAGGTAGGTACTCTTCTTAAATTCAAGTCAAATCTAAAAATTTAGTTGCATAGTCACCATTCAATGCCCCTGTCTACCTCTAGTGATAACACAGGAGAACATGAAATAATTGTTATGGAAATTGACCATTAATTACTAAATGATGAAACTCACACGACGGTCTTCCGAACACCAATTGACGAAGAACGTGTTTCTAACCCAAAATCTGATCCAACAGTCCAAAGCGTCCCCTTTACGAAAATGAGTCATGTCTACAAAACGATATTTCTTTATTTCAGGGATGTGGAATTAGGAGATATTGTGACCATCGGAGAGTGCAGACCCCTATCCAAAACAGTCAGATTCAACGTACTGAAGGTTTCCAAAGGCAAGGGCTCCAAGAAATCCTTCAGGAAATTTTAATAAACCTATGTTCTAAGTATTTCCTAGTTTTATTGTGAAACACCTAGTTTACAGAGAGTAGGTCCAAGCGTAATAGGTACCTACCTATTACGCTTGGACCGTCCAAGCTATTACGTTTTAAAACTGCTCAGCTGTGGCTCT
This sequence comes from Gandaritis pyraliata, assembly GCA_947859175.1. NCBI lineage: Eukaryota > Metazoa > Arthropoda > Insecta > Lepidoptera > Geometridae > Gandaritis > Gandaritis pyraliata. The sequence goes on along the minus strand of OX401876.1, from coordinate 6,267,685 downwards.
ACACAGTAATAACTACTTCTTAGGTGTCCTAGGCTTCAGTACTAGGCTAAAAGAAATCTATGAAATCTGTGCTCGCTTATTCGCAATAGCGAAGAGAACTTTTTTTTTATACATTTCCGCTAGAGTCACGTCGTCGTTGAAGAGAACTTTGATAAGCGATATCTATTTTTATAGCCTGGAACTTGGGATAGCGACTAACGACATCTATTGAATGTTTTAGCGAATGACATATCAGTTATTTATCTTGTCTATGTTTTTAGAAAAAATGCGTTCATAATTATAAAAGTCATTTATTTTTAGAAAAATAATATGTCGCAGATTCGATTGTAGTTAGTAACCCTATACCATACTCTTTCTAGCGACCCTTTCTCAGTCAGCAACACAAAGGCGCGCATAAAATTCGATGATTGAAATGAAAGAGATCAGAAAAACTAGATTTGTCTATGTACTATTCAATAATTTTATTTCCATAGCTAAATCTATATCATTCAAATAATGAGCAACATACCTATAAAATAAGTCTAATTCAATAAACATTTGATTATATAATTGAATTTATCAATCTAGAACATAACCAACTAATAGTTATGTAATGTAGATTTTGTACATTGAAATAGGAATTTAATAACACCGTAATTAACATATTCTTGTAATTTAAATATAAAAACATGGAATCTGAAACATTATTTACATTGAAAGAGAAGAACTGCTGTTGCCAGCGCATACAATTTATCTAACATTGTATAAGAGCTTGCGAATGTGCTAGCTTAACTTAGGAATCCTTTAGTAGGCACATAAAGGATTACGATTTAATATATTTAAACTATTATGCACATAATTTACAGTATACAGTCATCCATGTAGAACAAAGAATGTAGATAAATTCTGCTTTAGGTTCCAGTCATTAAGATTCCCATATCTAGTTCCAAAATAATCAGTCTTGACCCACCACCAATGATCCCTAGTTCCCACTCCATTCCGCCGATCGGCACATATCCGCTAGAAGCTCGTCGAATTCCAGAACAGAGCTTTCGTAATGTTCCATATCTTTAGACAAATCTTCACTCATCAACTCCAAATCCTCTCTCAATGCAGTTCTATTTGACTGTGACAGTTCCTCCGCTAGCTTCAAATGAGGAGCGTTGAAGAAGTCTTTGTAAAATTCCGCCAGTTCGCGTATAGGATGATTATCAGCGAAGGGGAAATGCAAAAGCTTCAGCGGAGGTTCCAATTCGTGTCGAAATCCTGCAAACTTTTTAGGTGGCAAATCCAAAGATGTTGGACTTTTAGATATTGGTGTAACATCCAAATCCTGAGTACTTTTAGTGATTATTGGACTGTTTTCAGTCGTGATTGGTTCGCGTCTGCATTTTGGGATGGGGAATTTTGAAAGGAAGTCACTGAATGTCTTCTGCAAGATGAGTTCATCTACAAACGCTGCTAGACGTAATGGCTTGTTTAAATCGACATTTTTTGTTTCTTTTTCTTTAGGCTCCTTCTTTTTTTTTGATTCAAAAATGACGTGTTTAGGACTGAGTTCAAAATGGTCGCTTTTCAGAAGCAAAGTTTTGTTTTTTTCTGACCTGTTCGGAGAAATGGAAAAGTTGGTTCTGTAGGCAACCGAGAAGCAAATGCCACCAAGAGGCGTCTTAAGCATTCCAGCTTGTATTTTCTTCACTGAATCTCCCAAAGCTTTGATCTTAGGCTCTCCGTTGTACACTCTGTAGAAGATTGTAAAAGATTCAGTTCTCTGTTTTCTTGACAAATGATATGCGGGTGTTATTCTCGTGATTGTTATGAGCGATTTCAGTAATATTCCCATGCGGAAATACACTGTATTCATCGCTTTTAAGGACGTGTCAAACTGCGTCTCGTCGAGACTAAGCGTCCAAAGTTCCAGGACCATTTCATCTCCATCTTCAGTTTGTACAGAGATCTCAACATGTAGTTGGGACCTTATTGTCTCCAACACTCTATCGGATGGCAGAGCGTTTTTCGTAGCTTGATTGACTTCGGACGAGTCAGGTATTTGTAGATTGAACCAGTCTGTGTCAGAAGATACAGATTTAGTGCTTGCTTCAATTTTGATTCCTTTTCTAGACTCAACGATGACTTGAACGCTTTTATACGCGAGTGATTTGGTAAATTTTGTGAACTCGTTTTTGTCACTAATGTTGGTGAAAGCTACTTCAGGGGCCATTTTGCCCACGATCATTTATTCCTCGTCGGCTATACAGTTCTCGACAAGACTGCTTAGATTGGGGTTCTCCATTGCTGCTGCAATTCGTTCCTTGTCATTGATCTGCTTGTTGACTGAAACAAATAAATGTTTAGCTTTAGAATTACGATAGTATTCTTACTTTAATAATAATAATTATCAGTTAAAAAACCTGTACAACCTTAGATCCTAATAAGTTAAAATAGGATGAAAGGCGTAAATACCTTTCATTGAAATGATAAAAATACAGTTCCAAGTAACTTGTAAGCCTATTTTAAGATTGTCAAGGACCATTGAAAGATCAAATTCCATAGTATTGTGTACTTAAGTAATCCAATACGATTGCTATACCGAAGGGCACTGGTAGTACAAACCAAACATAACAAGGTCAACCAAGCATGTTGCTTGTACAGAGATAAATGAGTTGGCCAACGTGTCATCATTGTGAAGCAAATTAATTACGATTTTAACATAATGAATGTACATTACGTTAAAATCTTAATTACTTTGCTCGTCTATTTTTTTAGCGTATTTCGATTTTACCTAATAACAAACAAATACTGTGAAGTAACAATGGGTCTTATTTTTGTCAAAATCGAGCCCGCGACTCCTAACATTTTTCTATAACTACAGCTGTTTAGATTTCCCCTCAGAGGGTGGTTGAGTGAGAGTACTCATCCTGTATATCATTAGGTATTACCTGTGAAGATGATTATGAAATTGCTTATTGAGAGAGGTCAATACAGTTTGATATAATGTTTCTGTTTAGAAAAAACATCACAACGTTATTATGCAAAATATTATTGAGATAACGAGTTCATTTGTGTCATGATAACTGTACCATTAAATTCTTCAAGTTTACTATTTTGCTTTGTTACTTAACTGATCACTAGGCATTCTATATTTATAACAAAAAATAATCTAAAATTGTAGTGTACTTATTTGCATTTTACAATTTGTTTTTAATTCTACAATTTTTGTGTAATATTACCAAATTATATTTTTATAATTTTTTTTATTCTAAAATTTTTGTGTATAGGTTCTGTGCCTGAAATAAACGAATTTTATTTTATTATCCTAGTGGCTTTGGAGAGTTCAAAGACCAAAAAAACATATTCAAGGTGGTAACTTATTAAAATGAGTTCGGTACCTAGTTGATTTAAATTTATTAGAATAATAAAGAACTAGGAAGGTGATGATAGTAGATAATAATTTTGAGCAATAAATATGCTACTACGTAATAGTCTGTGGAGTAGACTCAAGGAAACACTTACTTTCATCTTCAGTTGTGTGTGCTCCTTTTTTGATGTAAATATCCAACTTCACCGGGTGGTGAATTGACCGCTGAATTTTGATCCTTATACACAGTCCAATAAGAGTCGCCAGCGAGCAATGAGGCACTGTTGGATTATATTCTACTCTGACTACAGGCACTTTGTCTGCCGTTGGTTCTTTCACAAAAATACCTTCCTCATAGATCACTTTCAAGTCCTCAAGAGTACTCGGCTTTTCCGGGTCCCGAATCGTGCGTAAATAGTCTAAAACACAACACAATACACATTAGAACACATTTTAACGATTCTAAGCCTCAATTTATGCCAGCAAAGCACCTAAATTATGTCAAAACCAACCGTAGATTGTTTCTCTCAGGTCGTTCTCATCTTTGTACCCGAGTTCTTGGAGTGTTGCACTTTTGTCCATATAAGCTGGCTGGGCGACTTCTATGGGAGACTTCTGTGCGTTATTCAATGAAAGTTTAGAGAAAAATGATATCATATCGTTGGAAAAATGTTCTGTAGTTCATTAATCCCTACTTGTGCTTGTGATCCCTACCTACAGTCTACAGTCACAATCACAAGTCGGACCTGTCGGACATGTTTGTTTTGTTGACGTTTTGATTGTTGTAATGGAAAAAAAAGTTGGATAGTTGTCTATGGTTTACTACAAAGAAATGATGCGTTCAGGTTCTACCAAAAAAATTATTAGGAATTTCCGAACGAAATTAAATGGCCCAAAAAGAGCCCTCCCAAAAGTTTTGAGCAGGCCTGCAGCCTGCATCTATTTCGTTTTTCAAATTCAAATTCTTTATTTATTAAGGCGGATATCACGGTCAAACCGTGAAAATGCCCATTTTTGACGTTCTACTAAAAAACTCATAGATAATTTCGATTTATTGTATGGTGTAGAATAGTTATTCGCATTGACCGTAGCGGCCTCGCTTTTTGCAATTTTTCCTTATATATTTAAATAAAGCCAAAATTCCGAAAAAAAGTTTTTAATAAAACTCGCGCAGACACTTTTTCAAGCTCCTGGATTGAACTACTCGGCAAAGCAAACGAAATGAAAAATATCTACAAATATCTCTTATAAACTGCCATTGACCGTAGCGGCCCCGGAATTTAGAAATAAGTATGGGATATGTAAAAAAAAAATCAATTCAAAACCATAAAATTTCTAAAAACGTTCAGAATTAGCCGTTAATTTCTCCATACTACATTATTATTATTAGGTAAAAATTATACCAAAATAAACGTTAGTTCATAATCAATAAAATTGTATACTTTTTATTCAAATAATTTATTTTATTATATTGAATAAACGTAATTTAAAACTGCATGAAATGCGATCTCAGACTCTCAGACGAACTCAGACGCGCGCCAGCCCTTGAATCGCGGCCAAACTGCGATAGCCCTCTTTATAAAAAAACATTACTTTTTAAAACCCATAGAAAAAAAAACTTATTCAAAACTTTTTGAACGAAACTCAGGAAACTGATTTACTGATTGCTGATTGTTGTGTTGACGTTTGGGTTTTGTGTTATTTTTGTTTTTCTCGAATACCAACCATAAAGTAATACTATTGATATCAACACCCTTTCAAAATGCTCAAAATGCTGTGATAAACCACGCATCAATTTCTCAAGAGGTTTCCTCTTACTAGAAATGCTTGGTTTGTAATTTTGTGAAGTGCCGAAGCATACATAACCTCAAAAGGACGCTAGATTGTGGAACAATGTTTTCTATCTGCCGCCAAACTCACCCAGCCACGGGGATAGAGCACGCCGTGAGCTGCTGTTTCTTCACCACCGACGATGTGTGCCTGGTCACCGCTGGTGCTAACATCATCAAGGTTTTCCGACTTCTCCCTGAAGGGTTTACGAAGGAGGTCAATGCCGGTAAGCTTAGCTTACAAACTTCTTTTATTTCTTACTTTTACTATGTCCATTACCCTAATAAGCCTTTGTTTTTCTCAGCTGGTCAACCCATCCCACCTAAGATGAAACTAGAATGCCTAGCCTCCTACACTCTGTGGGGTAATATCATGTCACTGGCCTCTGTCAAGTGTCCGAGTGCAGGACGAGACTTGCTTCTCGTCTCATTCCGAGAAGCCAAGATGTCGGTGCTGCAGTACGATCTACATACGAACAACTTGATCACGCTCAGTATGCATTATTTTGAAGAAGATGATATGAAGGTAACTGTTAGTTTGAGTAATAATAAACGTCTGCACAGATGCAGAAAAAAAAATAATCTGTCAACAACAAACATTAAATTTTTTGGTGGTAGCCTCACATATTATAGCCTTCCTAACATTAATGTTGCAAAATTCAATACTCTATCATCTTGGAAAAAATAGATCAGTAGAATAATCATGAAATTGGGGACCAGGTCTTTTGGTACTAGATCCTTGTCTTAAACATTACTAGCTACATTTAAAGCCCTTATAAAATGGTTGAGATTATAAACTACAATCTAAAAATGCCTATCTCTTCCAGGGAGGCTGGACAGTCCACCCGCACATACCCTGGATCCGAGTAGACCCTGAATGCCGCTGTGCTGTGATGCTGCTGTATGGCAAGAAGCTGGCTGTCCTCCCCTTCCGGAAAGATTTGCAAGAAGAAGGGGACCTGTTGGAGGCCAAGCCCTTTTTGGAGAATAAGAAAACTGTAAATATATTCTTTGGTTTCACTCTTCGTTTGATTGATCAGGGTTTAATAAATTATCCCTATTCCTGAGATGATAAATGAATTAGACCACAGGTAGGATTATATTTTGTGTACCTAGTTACAAAAACAGTATTTTTTGACAAACAAAACCTTTAAATAAGCATACAAGTTAGGGCAAGACAACTCTCTGATTTTATCTGTCAGTGTCAGTGTGTTCGGTAATCTGGAAAAAAGTCGCCTGTGTAATGATAAAAATTATTCAGTAAACTCGCCATTCATCCTCCATCCCTTTTCACATGGCATGGTAACTTCTCAATTTGTAAGTTTAAACAAAATCATAATTGAGTGTACTAGGTACTGAGTGACGAAGTAGATTTACAAATAGTTCATTGCGATATGACGATAGAGCGAATAACATTACTTACGCGGCAACGGCAATTTACTATTGTAAAATGCGTAGTGTAACTACGGTCAGTCATAATCATTACTGAAGACGTGCCCTGTGATGCATTGCACTGCGCCCATATCACTCTGAGACATTGCGTGGCTAGACAGCGCTATGTGAAATGTCCAATACGTTTTTCCAGGCGCCTGCTCAACCAGTGACTCGGTCGCCGACGCTCGCGTCCTACGTTATAATCCTCAAAGACCTGGATGAGAAAATAGACAATATTCTGGATATACAGTTTCTTCATGGGTACTATGAACCTACGCTTCTCATTTTGTATGAGCCAGTCAGAACATTTCCTGGGTAAGTATCATTGATATGGAGAGATACATTTCCCAAAGTCAATGCTGCTTTTGTACTACAAATATTCACGATTAGACCAACAAATGATGCAATGGAGAGCTATGCAGTAATGCTTGAATTATCTTTATTTTTATGACCTTGCTGGGTAACTTGCTTAGTCTTATAACAATATTCCAGGCATTACAACATCATAGATATTCATAAGAGGCCAAACAGTCTCCCAAACCGTTTCAAACCTGCATTCGTTCAGCGCCTGAACCCGCCTCTAAAAGAGCCTCTACTTTGTTTATGAATTCCAAAGTTGATATTTTGAAAATGATATCATGAAATTTTGTACTTCAAACAGAAGTTTTCGAAACATTCGCTTTTTTTTAATATCTTCTTTAATATGTTTTATATCCAGACGAACAGCAGTCCGTAGTGACACATGCGCTATGGCAGGCGTGTCGCTTAATATGAGTGCGAGAGTACATCCTGTGATATGGCAGACAGCTGGCTTGCCTTTCGACTGTCTGCAAGCTGTGCCCATTGAGAAACCTTTAGGTAAGTCGTGGTTTAGCAGGAATATCCCTTTACTTGGCTGTATCACGTGATACAGTGGGAATATCCACGTGATATGAGAGTAATATCCCTTTGCTTGGATGTATCACGTGATACGGTGGAAATATCCACGTGATATGAGAGGAATATCCCTTTGCTTGGGTGTATCACGTGATATGAAAAGAATATCCACGTGATATGATCATATTGCGCAACGGACTAGAGAGTTTTTATATCAGAATTAGAGAAAACAACCAGATTCCCCACCTGATATTAAGCGGTAACCACTGCATTTAACATTTAGCACGTCTATTGAGGACTGCGTCCATCACTCTAAGATGAGACGTAAAGATGCTAAGTGTCATGTGCGTGTAATAGCACCGGCACCCATACCCTTCAAACCTGCACACAGCAATGCGAGCATCACTGCACTAAATAGGTAAGTACTAGTACTGAATCCGGACGAACTTAGCATTTTTTTGTTTTACAGGTGGATGTCTAATAATGGCTGTAAATTCGCTAATCTACCTAAACCAGTCGGTGCCACCGTATGGAGTATCACTAAACAGTATAGCGACGCACACTACTAATTTTCCGCTCAGTAAGTATTCACAACTCTTGTATCCTACTGTATTATTAGTTAGTAGTATTATTATTATCCTACTATATTTATGACAGGCGTCACAGCTCAGTCGGTATAGCTCTGCCTTCCGTGCTGTGGGTCGTGGGTTCGATCCCCACTGAGAACAAACATTTGTGCGTGGAAAACATAGATGTTTGTTCTATGTCTGGGTGTTACTATGTATTATAAGTATGTATTTACAAAAAAAAAAGTATATAAGTATTCTATCAGCATCTAGTTCCCATATTACAAGTTTTGCTTAGTTTGGGACTAGAGGGCGTCGTGTGAAATGTCCATCAATATTTATTGGAACGAAGTTCCTTATCGCGCGTTGTGAATGGGGGCTAGACGGAAAAAAATTCTTACGAAAAGTTGTCACGACACTTTTTGCTAGCTGTGCGGCGTCGCATGTTTCTCTGTCTGTCTCTCTCTCTTATAGAACTTCGTTCCATCCGGGTGTCCCTTGACACCTATCAAGTTTTTATTATTATTTATTTTCCTACTGTAATACACATATATACATGGACATTTCACACGACGCCCTCTAGTCCCAAACTAAGCAAAGCTTGTGATATGGGAACTAGATGCTGATAGAATACTTATATACTTTTTTTTTTTGTAAATACATACTTATAATACATAGTATCACCCAGACATAGAACAAACATCTATGTTTGTCACACACAAATGTTTGTTCTTGGTGGGGATCGAACCCACGACCCACAGCACGGAAGGCAGAGCTATACCGACTGAGCTGTGACGCCTGTCATTAATTTTTAACTTTTATTAGGACTGTGATGTGATTTCTTTGTCATTTATTAATGTTAAGTTGTTGTTTGTTCCTCATCGCATGCTGTGACGCGCTATAAGTATGGGAGCACTATTATTATGACCCTCGACTAGTTCACTTGATACTAAACTGTAAACCCGTGTTGGGAGTCCTATTTAAATAAAATAAATAAAAATAAAAATTATTAGTTAGTAGTATTATTAAATAAATAAATAAATAAATATTCATGGACATTTCACACAACGCCCTCTAGTCCCAAACTAAGCAAAGCTTGTAATATGGGAACTAGATGCTGATAGAATACTTACATACTTTTTTTTTGTAAGTACATTTTTATAATACACTAGCATTTACCCGCGACTTCGTACGCGTCTACAGTTTCCGTGTACATTATATTATCTGTGCGTGTACCGAGTGGATACTTCTTTGAGAAACTTGACATTACACCTCATTACACCGAACTCGTACCTACTGAAATGTAAAACGCTAGTCGTTAGACCAAAGAGGTAGCACTACGCCCTGTCAAACTGACGTGACATGACATGACAATGAAATCCTCTTGCCAATTGGCGCTGCTAATCCTTTTCGTTCATTTTATCCTGTAGATCCTGTTAATTATTCGGGATAAAAAGTAGCCTATATGTCAATCCAGGTTACGAACTATATATATGCCAAGTTTCATCCAAGTTGGTTCAGTAGTTTTGAGGTGATTGAAACACAAACATCCAAACATCCAAACATCCAAACATCTAAACATCCAAACATCTAAACTTTCGCATTTATAATATTAGTAGGATAGTAACACCCATATGTTACCCATAGTAACATAGTATTATTATCCTACTATATTTTCCTACTGTAATTGTTAATTAGTAGTTTTAAAATAATTAGTAAAGTTACACTATAACTGAGAAATACAATAAAAGATGTTATTTTCCAGGGATCCAGGAAGGTGTATGCATAACCCTGGACGGTGCTTGCGTGTCGCCGCTGGCACAGGGCCGGCTGGCGCTGTCGCTGCGCGGGGGACAGCTGTACGTGCTGACGCTGCTGACGGACTCCGTGCGCTCAGTGCGCAGCTTCCATCTGGACCGAGCCGCCGCCTCCGTGCTTACCACTTGTGCAAGTATTCTGTTATTCTAATAGTGGTGTAGTGTTTGTATCTACTAAGTAGATACTGTACCCTATCTCACATGCACAAGTAAGTGAGGTAACTGCCGGTGTCAATCTCCCGACCTGTCAATGTCATCCGTACGTCCGGATGACATGACGTGAGGCTCGTGAGAGGAAATGCCAGACAGGGCTAAAACAGACACACGAGTATGGCGGCGCTACCGATATCGAGGTATTCGATCTTGGTGTATTGGTGAGCCAGGGAAAAGGTTAAAATACAGGACTTTACAAGTGGTATAGGTGGTTTAGAAGCATTTGAGATGTGGTGTTGGAGGAGAATGGAAAGGATTAGCTGGACAGAAAAAGTAACTAACATAGAAGTATTAGGTAGAGTAGGCGAGGAGAGAGCCCTTATAAAAGTTGTTGAGAACAGGAGAGGAAAGATGATTGGACACCTTATACGACATGACAGCTTAATCGGAAATATCATTGAAGGGAAGGTAGAAGGAAAGAGAGGAAGAGGAAGACCGCGTATTAGCTACATGAGCCAAGTGAAGGCGAAGATAGATGTCATGTCGTATAAGGACGTCAAGGAAGCTGCCCTGAAAAGAAGAACCTGGCGGGAAATGCATACATTACGCCGACAAGAGCCGACAAGAGCTCTTAAGTTAGAAGAAGAAGAATAGGTAGTAGATGCCTACCTAAAGGATTGGTCCACAGTTGCCCAAAACAGAGAAGACTGGAGAGAAGGAAGGGAGGCCTTTGCCCTGCAGTGGAACACCACAGGCTCTTAATAATAGCTGCTATTCTAAATACATGTCGGATTGTCAGAAAATTTCTGCAAGAAGCAGCAACACAAATGTGTAAACAAATTATGATTCGCACTTGGCTTAGGCCCGTGAGCTTCATTAATACCGAAATATGTATATTTCGAGAAAAAAAGAACCCATAAAAAATAATAATAATAATAGGTGGACTTTTTCCACCACTCGTGAACCGGAGATGTGAAAAGTCAAAGTCAAAATTTCTTTATTCAATAAAATCACAAGGATCATTTAGAATTGTGTTATATAACTAGGTGATTCTAGGTGCCAGTTCCACGCGACCAGAGACAATAAGAACGGACAACAAACTACACACTGGTTCCTAGCGTTTTTTTGTATGATCCTTTTTACAAAGAAAGTGAATATAAATAACATAATTTGGGATTTATCTTTGTTTTATGTCTGTTTTTGTCTTTGAAGTTCACTTTTACACTAATTTCGACACTATTGACTGAATATGACTATTTCTACCTGAAACTACCTCTGGCTTAGTTTTTGACTAATACTTTGACTACATCTACAAAGTTTTTGACCATTATTTTGACAGTAAGGCCATTTTACTTATCGTCGCGCGACTGTCAACTATACACGCTAACGTTATTACTCGACAGTACATAGCATATCATATTTATTTTCAGTTCAATATAAGTATCCTTACAGATGTGTGTGATAGAAGAAGACTTTCTCTTTCTCGGCTCCCGTCTCGGCAACTCTCTCCTGCTGCGAGTGACAGAGAGAGAGAATCGCATGCTGTTCTCTGTCGATAAGCCGCTGGAAGCCACTGTAGATTTGACTGTCGAGAATGGTATGATTAAAAAGTTTTCTAAACAAACTTAGTGTTTGATAATAAGTGACGGAAAAGCCATTAAAGTATCCGGCCAGGTCATTACATTTTTACATTTAAAATGGTCGTATCTCAAAAGGGGCTTGATGTGGGTTAAATCCTTTTTGCATAACTACATCCAATTTATCTTTTACACAGGCGTCACAGCTCAGTCGGTATAGCTCTGCCTTCCGTGCTGTGGGTCGCGGGTTCGATCCCCACCAAGAACAAACATTTGCGTGACAAACATAGATGTTTGTTCTACGTCTGGGTGTTACTATGTATTATAAGTATTTACAAAAAAGTATATAATTATTGTATCAGCATCTAGTTCTCATATGACAAGCTTTGCTTAGTTTGTGACTAGAGGGCGTCGTGTGAAATGTACGTGAATATTTAGATAGATAGATAGAAAATACTTTATTGCACACCTTAACCTAGGGACTACTTTAACATACAAAACAAAACTTAACTAATTGTACAATGGGCGGTCTTATCGCTAATGAGCGATCTCTTCCAGACAACCATGGACGGAATGAACTACGAGGTAATAAACTAGGGGTGCTATAATATAATATAAATATAATATAAATATTCGTGGACTTTACACACAACGCCCTCTAGTCCCAAACTAAGCAAAGCTTGTGATATGGGAACTAGATGGCTGATAGAGTACTTATATACTTTTTTTTGTAAATACATACTTATAATACATAGTAACACCCAGACATAGAACAAACATCTATGTTTTCCACGCACAAATGTTTGTTCTCAGTGGGGATCGAACCCACTATCTAAAGATAACATAGAAAAAATATTGAAACTTAGACACTATATAATTTTATGGCAAACAATACTTATTTACTTACATTGTAGAACAAATAAGTGCCGCACAAGACAAAGAAGACCCAGCGGCTAAAAAACAAAGGATGGAGTACGATTCCATCAACGATTGTGCGGCGTCCAACGTCATCGAGATCAGCGATCAAGATGAACTGGAAGTGTATGGCAGCGACATTAGGACCTCCACCCAACTCACTAGCTATGTTTTTGAGGTGAGAAAACGGACAAACTAGCTGTTGCCCGCGACTTTGTACCGTTTTCTGAGCGGATTCTTTGAGAAGCCGCTCAAAAAACTTTTTTTTTCTTGTTAGGGTTAAGCTCGCCTTTGTACATGTCATCTATTTCTGTCTTTTGTTTATGTCCGTTGTGTGCAATAAAGAATTAAGAATTAAGCTTGACATTACACCGTACTGGCATAACAGACGTGTTGTCAGGATCAGTTGAGCTATCTATAAATCGTTTGCAGCGGTTTGTAGATAGCTCAACTGTTTCGTGTGTATTTTGTAAATATTATAAATACTTACTGTAATTTGTAATTAATTTTGGAAAAAAAACTTTTAGATGTGCTTTAGCCTGCCGGGTAACATAACTATTAATTTGTTGTTTACTTTATTTAGTTTTATTACTTTTATATTTATTAAGATGAATAATAAAGACATTATAAAACGAAAAAACCCTCTCCAGGTGTGTGACTCGCTACTAAACGTATGCCCGATCGGTTCAATATCGATGGGCGAGCCACAGCTAGGCGGCACGTCAGCAACGCCCGGCGAGCAGCGGGTCGAACTAGTGGCATGCAGCGGGAGGGGCAAGAATGGCGCCTTGACCGTGCTGCAACGGAGTATCACCCCGCAGTTGGTCACGGCTTTCGATCTGCCAGGTTTGTGGAACAAGGGCTTTTGATCGGCCATGATTGCAAGAAAACACTGTCAGGTTGTAAACAATACCTAAAAACACTGCCAGGTTGTAAACAAAACACTGTCAGATTGTAAACAAAACACTGCCAGGTTGTAAACAAAACACGGTCAGATTGTAAACAAAACACTGCCAGGTTGTAAACAAAACACGGTCAGATTGTAAACAAAACACTGCCAGGTTGTAAACAAAACACGGTCAGGTTGTAAACAAAACACTGCCAGGTTGTATACAAAACAATGTCAGGTTGTAAACAAAACAATGTCAGGTTGTAAACAAAACACTGTTAAGTTGTAAACAAAACACTGCCAGGGTGTAAACAAAACACTGCCAGGTTCACACGATATAACTATTCCGAGCTTATACCAGATTGAACAGGTATGTATCTACAGGTTGCATCGACATGTGGACGGTGTACGGCGAAGGATCGGAAGGGTCTAGAGAAACAGACGGAAGCCACGCCTACTTGCTTCTAACTCAGGAAGAATCCACTATGGTACGGTATTTCAAACTGCAATCGGACGTATTGGACTGCAAAAAGGATCTAAGCCACATAAAAATTAGTTTATAACAAACTATTCCTAAAGTATACCTTTATGTACCCATAGATTTCCTTAGTTGGGGACTAGAGGGCGTTGTTTGAAATGTCCATGAATTTTTTTATGTTCAACAAAGTTTAAGACAAAAATAGCCTGTAATACATTTTGTTCGTTCGTTTGAGTTAGTGGCCAAGTTTGGTGACGGAATTTTTAGGCCGCCTTTAGGCCTCCGTCGTGGCCTAACGACTGTAGAGCCGAGACTGACAGTTTAACGTTACATTTTGTTTAAAACTTATGATACCATCCCACAGCATGTATGATTTTTAATTTTAATTCAATACATTTTTAAACAAGTCGCCGCATCTAAAAAGTGTCATGATGTGGGTTAGATTCTTTTTGCGTAAAAACTTCCTCTACTTAGACTACTTGTGGTCTAAAATTAATCTGCATGGGTTGTATTGTAGGTGCTTCAGACAGGACAAGAAATAAACGAAGTGGATAATTCTGGATTCCTGTCGGGAGCGCCGACCATATTCGCGGGCAATCTGGGGAACAATCGATTCATGGTGCAAGTCACTTCCATCTCTATACGATTGCTTAAAAGTAAGTTATAAATAATACTAGTTCACTTGATACTAAAGTGTAAACCCGTGTTGGGAGTCCTATTTTAAATAAAATAAAATAAAAATAAAATAATTCAAATTCAAATTCTTTATTGCGCTTTTATGTTGCATAAACAGGTGTTAAAGTATGTAGAGTATCAAACATAAACCCTGTTAGGGCACAGCAATTAGGTAGGTAAGTTGATAAATACTTAGATATTATTATACTTAGATAGTAGATAATTCAATTTGACGTACACACATCAAAGACGGATGAAAGGAGAGTGCATGCTACTGAGATGCGAATGTTAAGATGGATGTGTGGGGTAACGAGGTTAGATAAGATAAGGAATGAGTATATCAGGGGAAGTTTGAAAGTGGCGCCTGTTGTTGAAAAGGTGAGGAGTGCTAGATTAGCATGGTATGGACACGTAATGAGGAGGGATGAAAATCATATCACGAAAAAAGTTATGAACATGAGTGTGACTGGGTACGCAGGTAGAGGAAGGCCGAAGAAGAAGTGGTTGGATTGTGTGAAAGAGGATATGAATGTGAGAGGAGTAGATTCTGAGTTGGCGAATGATAGGAGTGATAAACTTATTGATAAATGAATATCTATCTATCTATCTATCTATCTGTCTCAACGACCACCTCCTAAACCAATGAGTAATTGGTCTGACAGTAATATACAGCAAAGATATACAGAAAAAAACATACTATTATTTATATTATAATTGTTTACATATTTTAGATGAACCGATTTGGATTTTGTTTTTTTTTTGTTTGAAAGTTGAATTAGTCGGGAGTGTTCTTAGCTATGTTTGATGAAAATCGGTCCAAGATTCGGGGGTTTTTAAATTTTTAATTTAATTGTTGTAGATGGTAACCACCTACAGTCGATTCAGTTGGAGTGGAGCGCCTCGTACGCGAGCACGGCCGACCCCTACCTGTGCGTGGTGTCCAGCTGTGGGAAGGCGCTGGTACTCGCCTTGAGGGAGTTCAGAGGGAAAGATGGCATGGTCAGTACATTCACATTATTATTAATAAACTAGTAGTTACCCGCGACTTCGTACGCGTCTACAGTTTCCGTGTACATTATATTACATTACATTATACGCTAGTCGTTAGACCAAAGAGATTGTACTACGTCCTGTCAAACTGACGTGACATGACATGACAATGAAATCCTCTTGCCAATTGGCGCTGCTAATCCTTTTCGTTCATTTTATCCTGTAGATCCTGTTAATTATTCGGGATAAAAAATAGCCTATATGTCAATCCAGGTTACGAACTATATATATGCCAAGTTTCATCCATGTTGGTTCAGTGGTTTTGACGTGATTGAAACACAAACATCCAAACATCCAAACATCTAAACTTTCGCATTTATAATATTAGTAGGATAGTAGGATAGGATTAGTTCAATAGTTAAAATATATTTGTAGTCAAATTAATTCAAAAATTTGCATACCTACCAACATTTATTTAATTAATTTTCTGGCAGCAAACAGTCAGTAAATTTCATAGGTGAACTACTAGAATCTGTTTATACAATAAGTTTTTTTTTATTATTCTTATGTCATGGACTCATGACAGCAACTAGGACTATAGTCTGTAGTAAGAGCGAGGCTGCAGTGCGGCAGTCGAATACATGGAACTAAGCTAAACGCATGTCGTTTGATTTGAACTTTTCCGCCTATGCAAGCACTAAATAACAATTATTTTATCTATACAACATATTTGAAATTTAATTTTTTTTTATCTTTGGGACCACCCTAAGTGTTTGTTTACTTTGCGTAAATAACCAGCCGGTTAGCACACATGCACACGCATCCTCACGTCACACCCACACATAGACACTTTAACGCGTGTGCAATGGTATTTTTAAGGTCAAAGTCAAAATTTCCTTATTCAATAAAATCACAAGGATCGTTTAGATTTTATTGAATAAAGAAATTTTGACTTTGTACGCCTTAGGGCAAATCACAGTGCACAAAAACATCTATTATGTCACCATTTTACTTACCTGTGTTTACAAATAAATAAATTGAATTGAATTGAACTTTAAGATAAGATAGATAAGTTTTTATTTCACACCACAATTCAACACATAAATCTAAACTAAAAATAGAATAACAATATAGATAAACTAAAATTATAACTATAAATATACATATAATGTGTCTCCGTGGTGGTGAAAAGGCCTAACTTTGACCTTAAGACGCTTTTCATGAATGAAAAACAACAAAACATTAAGGGCGTCTTGCACCAGAATCACTAAACGTATTTAACAGCTAAATCGATTTAAATCTGACGTATTTGTATGACTTGACAACTCGCTAAATACTATTTAAGAGTTAAACGCGTTTAGCGATTCTGGTGCAAGCCGCCCTAAAAGTTGTAGAACAAACGTTGTTCGCCATGACGTGTAGAATACCCCCCCCCCCCCCCCCCCGTGGTTAGAGAGTCATTATGTAACAGTTGGTATTGTATTGTTGTGTTGTGGTGTGCAGTCGGGTAGACTGGCCCCGACGCGACAGGCGTTGCCGACGCGTCCGGCGTTGCAGCGCGCGACGCCCTACAGGGACTTGAGCGGACTATTCGCCTCGCAGGACATCGACAACGTACAAGTATGTTATACACTGCTATCCATTCTGGGGGGCAATTCTAGACCGATAGACATTTTATCACGATAGATATATATCCGAAGAACTATCAAAACTCCATAGTTTTGAGTTTTGACGTTTTGGATCTACATTCATTATGCGAACTGCCAAGGAATGGAACGCGTTGCCGTCTTCTGTCTTTCCTGAGAAATATAATCTGGATCTTTTCAAGGCAAGAGTGAATAGGTGTCTTCTAGACTGTCCTGCTCCATCGTCGGCCTCATCGTCACTTACCATCAGGTGAGATTGTGGCCAAAGGACATTCTATATTATATAAAAAAAAAAAGTTTTTGACAGTTTTTAGGAGATATATCTATCGTGATAAAAAAGTCTATTGGACTAGAATCACCCCCCTGTTGTTGTATTCTTCTAAACTAACTTATTTGACAGCGCTAAAATTATAGCTGTCTTTGTCGTTTCAGTTTATGTGAAAGGGACGGCAACATTTTTAGTGCTGTCAAATTAGGTTAGTTTAGAAAAATGAAACAGCAGAATCGACAGCATTGTCAATCAGGCGTCATAGCTCAGTTGGCCGTAGCCCCGAGTGGGGATCTCAGGGGATTGAACCCACGACCCACAGCACGGAAGGCAGAGCTGTACCGACTGAGCCGTTTCGCCTGGCATTAGTTCACTGGCATCACTCATACAGTGATGGCTTTCTATTTTAAATCGATGCTCAATTTTAATCTATGATATGATTTATTAAATCCATGTAATATGAGCGGAATGCTTAAAATAAACGACTATTTTATTAATTATTTAAAGCCACCATCTTGGATTTTTTTACTTGAGACAGAATGTTTTTTTTTTTTTATTTTTTTAAACATTATAGACAAACGTTTGACCGCAATCTCACCTGATGGTAAGTGACGATGTGGTCGACGATGTATTCTTTTCTTGGCCACACTCTCCTAAATGATTCATGTGATTTTATTGAATAAAGACATTTTGACTTCTCCTGATGATAAGTGATTTCAATATTTTTCAGGTAAAGGGAGAATTTACCGGGAAATTCGACGGTAAGAAGATGAAAGGGGTGAATGTGAAAGCGGAGGGGTTCCAACCCGACACCGTGTACGAACTCAATGATGAAGATGAATTGTTGTATGGAGGAGATCAGACCCCAGCTTCCATGGCCAGTGTGAGTACTACTAGCTGTTACCCGCGACTTCGTCCGCGTGTCCCGCTCTCTGAGAGGATTGTTTGAGAAGCTTCACAATACACCGAACCCGTACTCGCGTGTCAGACGTTTTACACCAACACTCGTACTTTAAAACAAGTAATTAAATTAAAAATTTAAAAACCCCCCGAATCTTGGACAGATTTTCATCAAACATAGCTAAGAACACTCCCGACTAATTCACCTTTCAGACAAAAAAAACAAAATCAAAATCTGTTCATCCGTTCGGGAAGTACATTACCTTAGACACACACACACACAGAGATACGTCAAACTTATAACACCCCGTAGTTTTTGCGTCGGTGGTTAAAAAATTTTGAAAACAAGGTTTTGTTTTCGCGTAATCTAGGACCGGAGTCCTTGTCAAGACAAACGAGTTCAAACTCTCGTGGGTTGCGTCGTCTTATCACAGAGTTCCCATGCCCACCTTCCGGCTCCATCATCAGATCAGCTCGCTGTCATATTATTGCATTGTCATCGAAGATTAATAATTATACCAAATGTCAGCTAAATCGGACATCGCAAGTTAAATAAAATCTGTAACAAAATACTGATTTGTCAGACGTCACAGCTCAGTCGGTAATAGCTCTGCTTTCCGTGCTGTGGGTCGTGGGTTCGATCCCCACCAAGAACAAACATTTGTGTGACAAACATAGATGTTTTTTCTGTCTGGGTGTTACTATGTATAAGTATTTTATCAGCCATCTAGTTCCCATATTACAAGCTTTGCTTAGTTTGGGACTAGAGGGCGTCGTGTGAAATGTCCATTGTACTTACCTCCTAAAGAGTCTTTATTATTGTTATATTAGTAAATGGAGAGTACAATAAATAAATAAATAAATATTCATGGACATTTCACACGACGCCCTCTAGTCCCAAACTAAGCAAACAACAACAACAATAAAGAATATATCTATCTATCGATGTCCATGAATATATATTTATTTGATGTCCACAGATAATGTTAGCGGAGCAGTCTAAGAACCCTGGCGTGCCCCGGCGCATGTCCCGCTGGTGGCGGAAGCAGCTGGTGGAAGCCAAGCCCAGCTACTGGGTGTTCGCGCTGCGCTGCAACGGCAACCTGGAAGTGTACTCGCTGCCGGAGATGAGGCTGTGCGCTATGATCAGGGACGCCTGCTCCGGAGCCAGGGTAACTAACCACGGTTGCTTAGCATTCTATATATTAGTAGGTAGGTAGTATAATTTATTTATTACTAGCAGTTACCCGCGACTTCGTACGCGTCTACAGTTTCCGTGTACATTATATTATCTGTGCGTGTACCGAGCGCATACTTCTTTGAGAAACTTGACATTACACCTCATTACACCGAACTCGTACTGGAATGTCAAACGCTAGTTGTTAGACCAAAGAGGTAATACTACGCCCGGTCAAACTGACGTGACATGACATGACATGACAATGAAATCCTCTTGCCAATTGGCGCTGCTAATCCTTTTCGTTCATTTTATCCTGTAGATCCTGTTAATTATTCGAGATAAAAAGTAGCCTATATGTCAATCCAGGTTACGAACTATATATATGCCAAGTTTCATCCAAGTTGGTTCAGTGGTTTTGACGTGATTGAAACACAACATCCAAACATCTAAACTTTCGCATTTATAATATTAGTAGGATAAGGCCTCGCCAACAGCACACATAATACACTTTCGAAAATAACTTATAAACAATAATTATATTAATTATAATTAACAATATATTTTATACAATTTTTTATATTGTAAAAAAATTAAAAATTAAGAAAATAAATAAATATGTGGAAAATATTAATAATAATAAATAAATATTCATAGACTACACACAACGCCCTCTAGTCCCAAACTAAGCAAAGCTTGTGATATGGAAACTAGATGGCTGATAGAATACTTATATACTTTTTTTTTTGTAAATAAATACATACTTATAATACATAGTAACACCCATAATATTCGATCATAAATAAATACCCAAAAAACTATGACTACGTCCAAGGTTGTCTAGTAGAGATCGCTGATTAGCGATAAGACCGCCCTAAGTACCATTCATTAAGTGTTTTGTATGTCGTTGTGATACCTACGTATCTATTCGTTTTTTTTTTAAGTCAAATATTGCAAGTAAGTTGTAAGGCTTTCCTTAAAACTTATTTGCACCAATCTGATTAATTTTAGTGCATATTTTTTATTTTCATACCCTATTAAACCCCCCTTAATTGTCCCTAATTTTCAAAATATTTTTTTTCATATACCTGTCTTTCGTCTTGGGTTATATAACAAACTATTACTATTCCAAATTTCAACTCTCTGCCTTGTATGGCTTAGCTTTGGTTGATGTGACAGACAAACAGACGGACACCGGAGTGAGACCATAAGTGTTCTGTTTTACCAAAACTGGATCGTAACACTAAAAACTTGTAACGATTCTAAATGATCCTTGTGATTTTATTGAATAAAGAAATTTTGACTTTTGACTAAAAAATAACAAGAATTTCATAACATTACGTTATTTATTAATTCTTTTATAATTACAGGTGCTAAGTGATAGCTTAGAGTCTGTATCGACTCTCAGCAGCGTGGAGCAGTTGGAGGGGGGTGCGAGCGGGACGGATGGCGCGTGCGTGAGGGAGATAGCGGTATGCGGGCTCGGACACAAGAGCGGACGTGTGTTGCTACTCATACACACGCACACAGACCTAATGGTGTACCAGGTGCGTTGTACACTTAGTGTGTGTGGTTTTGTAAGTGTTGGCCACGGGACGTATCTACACTCCAGATATTTCGACGTACGAGTGAACGAACGGATGAACCGATTATGATATTGTTTTCTTGTTTGAAAGGTGTATAAGTCGGGAGTGTTCTTAGCTATGTTTGATGAAAATTTAAGATTCGGTGGTTTTTTGTTAACAGTTTTATAAGCTGTATTTAATTGCACAACCCTTGATACAGGCATACAAGTACCCCCGCGGCAACCTGAGGGTGCGTTTCTCGCGCGTGCAGTGTTCCTTCCCGTACGGGTACTGCGGCGCCGCGCCCCGTCCGCGCTCCGACAACCCCGACCAGTGGCCCGTGCGCCAACTCAGATACTTCAGTAAGTATATACTACGTACGGGTACTGCGGCGCCGCGCCCCGTCCGCGCTCCGACAACCCCGACCAGTGGCCCGTGCGCCAACTCAGATACTTCAGTAAGTATATACTACGTACGGGTACTGCGGCGCCGCGCCCCGTCCGCGCTCCGACAACCCCGACCAGTGGCCCGTGCGCCAACTCAGATACTTCAGTAAGTATATACTACGTACGGGTACTGCGGCGCCGCGCCCCGTCCGCGCTCCGACAACCCCGACCAGTGGCCCGTGCGCCAACTCAGATACTTCAGTAAGTATATACTACGTACGGGTACTGCGGCGCCGCGCCCCGTCCGCGCTCCGACAACCCCGACCAGTGGCCCGTGCGCCAACTCAGATACTTCAGTAAGTATATACTACGTACGGGTACTGCGGCGCCGCGCCCCGTCCGCGCTCCGACAACCCCGACCAGTGGCCCGTGCGCCAACTCAGATACTTCAGTAAGTATATACTACGTACGGGTACTGCGGCGCCGCGCCCCGTCCGCGCTCCGACAACCCCGACCAGTGGCCCGTGCGCCAACTCAGATACTTCAGTAAGAACTATGGGAACTAGATGCTGATAGAATACTTATATACTTATTTTTGTAAATACATACTTATAATACATAGTAACACCCAGACATAGAACAAACATATAAGTTTTCCACGTACAAAATGTTAGTTCTCAGTGGGAATCGAACCCACGACCCACAGCACGGAAGGCAGAGCTATACCGACTGAGCTGTGACGCCTTTTAAAAGTGTAATATAATTATAGGTAACATAGGCGGGTACAACGGTATATTCGTATGCGGACACACCCCATACTTCCTGTTCGTGTCGGGCCGCGGCGAGCTGCGTATCCACCCCCTGAGATGTGAACTACCCCCGGTCTCCGCGTTTGCACCCTTCAACAACACTAACTGTGCACACGGGTTCTTGTACTTTAATGCTAAGGTAAGGATTTGAGTTGATGTTAAGTGGTAACATCCTATATACATTCGTCCTCCGAGGGCGTGCCCTGGCATTTTTAACCCCTGACGCAAAAACGACGGGGTGTTATAAGTTTGACGTGTGTGTGTGTGTGTCTGAGGCAACGTAGCTCCCGAACGGATGAACCGATTTTGATATTGTTTTTTTTTTGTTTGAAAGATGAATTAGTCGGGAGTGTTGTTGATGAAAATCGGTCCAAGATACGGGGTTTTTTAAATTTTTAATTTAATTACTTGTATAATCAGAATTAAACAAATTGTGTATTGTAGTCTGAGCTGCGAATCTGCGTGCTCCCAACCCACCTGTCGTACGACGCGAGCTGGGCCGTGCGGAAGGTGCCAATAAGAATGACCCCGCACCACGTGACGTACCACATCGAGTCGCGGACCTATTGCTTGCTCGCTTCCTCGCAGGCGCCCGCCACTACATACTACAAGTTCAATGGAGAGGATAAGGAGAAATCTACGGAGAATAAAGGAGACAGGTAAAGGATTATAATCATTTTTATATATTTTTTACAAATTATAGGCAAATTTTTGACCGCAATCCCACCTGATGGTAAGTGACGATGCGGTCGATGTAGCACATTTGCCTAGAAGATACCTATTCACTCTCTTCTTGAAAGCATTCAAATTGTAACTGTCTAAAATAAATATTCAAGGGCATTTAACACAACGCCCTCCAGTCCCAATTTAAGCAAAGCTTGTACTATGGGAACTATTTTTATATATTTTTTTGCAAATACATACTATACACAATAACACCCAGACATGGAACAATCGTATGTTTCTTACGCACAAATGTTTGTTCTTAGTGGGGATCGAACCCACGACCCACAAGTGACACAAGTGATCTTTGTTATTTTACTGATTAAAACATTTATAACCTCCGACGCAAAAACAACAGGGTGTTATAAGTTTGACGTGTCTGTGTGTGTGTCTGTCTAAGTCAACGTAGCTCCCGAACGGATGAAGCGATTTTGATTTTGTTTAAATAAAAATAAATAAATATTCATGGACTTTACACACACCGCCCTCTAGTCCCAAACTAAGCAAAGCTTGTGATATGGGAACTAGATGCTGGTAGAATACTTATATACATTTTTTTTGTAAATACATACTTATAATACATAGTAACACACAGACATAGAACAAACATCTATGTTTTCCACGCACAAATGTTTGTTCTCGGTGAAATGTTTGTTTGTTTGAAAGGTGAATTAGTCTGGTGTGTTCTTAGTTTGATGATCTGAGGGGCGATTACGAGTTTACAGTGTGCAATACGTCTGACGCCAACCACACCGGTGTGCGCTGATTGGTATGGAAACACTGAGCGGATTTTTTGAGAAGCTTGGTCTCGTCAATCTTCCGCTCAGTGTTTCCATACCAAGCAGCGCACACCGGTGTGCTCGGCGTCAGACGTATTGCACACTGTAAACTCGTAATCGCCCCTCTGTCCAAGATGGCCGCCGCCACAAAATGGCGGATTACATATTTTCTCACCACTCCCTCAATATGGGTATCAAAGTATTTTTTTTTTTTTCTTTATTGAATTAGAGACATTGAGTCGGCTTACGACTATGTCGGTCCCATATTGACCTCTACCTATTTAGCTACACATTAACCAGCCCGTACGTGGACCGGTATCAAAGACAGGGGTTTTTTTAAATGTTTAATATAATAACTTTGTCCCCAGGTTCCCATATCCCATGCAAGATCGCTTCTCAGTGATGCTGTTTTCTCCCGTCTCGTGGGAGATCATCCCCAACACCAAGATAGAGCTGGACGAGTGGGAGCATGTCACCTGCCTCAAGAACGTCTCTCTCACCTACGAGGGAACCACGTCAGTCTATATATTCATATTCATGGACTTTACACACAGCGCCCTCTAGTCACAAACTAAGCAAAGCTTGTGATATGGGAACTAGATGCTGATAGAATACTTGCGATAATACGGGAAAGATAAAGTTAATACGTGTAGAGTTGACTAAGCCAAGGGCTCTTTTAGGCTTTTTCGTGCTATACTTCTCTGTTTATACTCTTATTTAATAAGCTGTTTGTTTTCCACATAAAATAAAAATAAAAAATAAAAATAAATCACGGTGTTTTCCTTCACCGTTTGAGAGCACTGGCAATACGCACATAAATCTGAGTAGAAAAACCCATTGGTGCACGACGATTGGTGCATTTTTTACAATGGACTATGCATTGGCGTTTTTGAAAATGGAACGCTACAATTGCGCTCAGATGAAGGCGTGAGCACATTTCTTATTTATACTTTAACGGCTTGATTAGCGAACATGTAAAAAGGCTTGAATGCCAATCAGCAATGTACAACAAAGATACTACTGACATATCCAAAGTGCTAAAATTCTGGCGTTTTTCGGAATAAAATGCTGATTCCTTTATATTGTAGTTTAATGTTGGTGCACGACCGGATTTGAACCCACGACCTGAGGGGTCGCTGCCACTAGACCACCACCGGTGCTCCTAATATATTTATACATAGTCGTAATACAAATATAAGATTATTTTGAATATGTTCAGGTCCGGTCGTAGAGGGTACATAGCGATCGGAACGAACTACAACTACAGCGAAGACATCACCTCGCGAGGGAGGGTAAGCATATCATCATCACATCAGCATGTAGAAGTTCATAGGCCTCGCGTACTATTCCAGAAAGAGCAATTTTAGACCTCCATCGACTTCTTGTTATCTTAATAATTAGCTAAGAGAATTAAGCGACGTTCTGCGCGGTCACTACTTGGATGGGTGACCGCTAGTGGCATTTACATCTAGTATTTACATCTATATAATAATGAAATTCTAGACTAGGCAAGTAGGTAATATATTTTTAATTGACCGAGCGAGCGAAGCGAGCGAAAGGTCTCAGTTTCGAGATTAGCCAAAAATGCTTTTGTCCGGCTGTCTGTCTGTCTGTCTGTCTGTCTGTCAGTCAGTCAGTCAGTCAGTCAGTAATCGCCTACAGGTCGCATTTATCAACCGATTTCGACGAAAATCGGCACACATGTTCCTTGATTTATTTAAATTTTTTTGTCGAGCGCGATTTTTGATTATATATAATTATATCTATGGGGGAGAAAAGGGAGAATGTTTGCTGTAGCGTTATTTATCGACGGATTTTAATCAAATTTGAGAAAAACACTAAAGACTTCATTCTACACAAGATGGTGTAAAAATATTTCCAACAAAGGAGAGTGGAAGGGGGAAAAAGAGGGAAATTAATTTATATATTTTTTTCCCCGAAAATTGACTTCTACCAATATCAATCAGACTACACAGTCCTCTTCGCCTTTACGAGACAAATCCGTAGACACCAGATTCGACCTCCTAGGACCAAGGGAACGCAAGTAATCGCTAAAACTTATACCCCTAATTTGCTCAAAAGTCTACATAGGTAGGGCCTATTGGAACATTCAAGCACCTGAAATTCGGTTTAGCCAGGGTAAAAGGGAAAGTGTCTGTTATTGCATGGTTATAAAGGCTCGCGAGGTCTATGTTCTCACAGGACAACTAGTTTAATAGTACATGGTTAATTCCACAGATAATAATCTACGATATCATAGACGTTGTTCCAGAGCCGGGACAGCCTCTCACCAAGAATAGGTCAGTTTTAGAATTATAAAATGTTTGCAAAACGAACCACAGAGCGGATGCAGTCAAAAATATGGCTTGACAGAAATTGGCTTGTACGTTTAATAGCTTGTGAAAAATTGGCTTGAACTAAATTTTTTTGGCGTTATTTGTGACGCGTTGCAACGCAACAGCGCAACCTGTTGAATATTTTTAGAATTATTTAGCTATTAGAGGTTTAAATGGTGTTAATGATTTTTATGTCAGGTTCAAGGAGCTGTACGCGAAGGAGCAGAAGGGGCCGGTGACTGCGCTGACGCAGGTGCTGGGCTACCTCATCTCCGCAGTCGGACAGAAGGTCAGTATCCCTCCAGCGTCACATTTCAATGATATGTCAGGTTCAAGGAGCTGTACGCGAAGGAGCAGAAGGGGCCGGTGACTGCGCTGACGCAGGTGCTGGGCTACCTCATCTCCGCAGTCGGACAGAAGGTCAGTATCCCTCCAGCGTCACATTTCAATGATATGTCAGGTTCAAGGAGCTGTACGCGAAGGAGCAGAAGGGGCCGGTGACTGCGCTGACGCAGGTGCTGGGCTACCTCATCTCCGCAGTCGGACAGAAGGTCAGTATCCCTCCAGCGTCACATTTCAATGATATGTCAGGTTCAAGGAGCTGTACGCGAAGGAGCAGAAGGGGCCGGTGACTGCGCTGACGCAGGTGCTGGGCTACCTCATCTCCGCAGTCGGACAGAAGGTCAGTATCCCTCCAGCGTCACATTTCAATGATATGTCAGGTTCAAGGAGCTGTACGCGAAGGAGCAGAAGGGGCCGGTGACTGCGCTGACGCAGGTGCTGGGCTACCTCATCTCCGCAGTCGGACAGAAGGTCAGTATCCCTCCAGCGTCACATTTCAATGCTACTAGCTATTTTTTTGGCTTATTCATGACAGATAACCAAGACCAGATACCAGAGGGGCGAGTACGAGTTGACAATGTAAAAACCGGTGTGAAACGTCTGACGCCGAGCACACCGGTGTGCGCTGATTGGTATGGAAACACTGAGCTGATTTTTTGAGAAGCTTGGTCTCGTCAAGCTTCCGCTCAGTGTTTCCATACCAATCAGCGCACACCGGTGTGGTTGACGTCAGACGTTTCACACCGGTTTGTACATTGTCAACTCGTAATCGCCCCTCTGGTGTTGTGAGGTTGTGACTAAAATTAAATAGTACAGTAGGTCTATAACATTTTTGTATTATTAACTTTTCCATAATGTTTAATTTTAGTTTTTTTTTTATTAAAGTTGTAAATGTATTTGTTGCAGATCTACATCTGGCAGTTGAAGGACAACGACCTGGTGGGCATCGCGTTCATCGACACCGGCATCTACGTGCACCGCATGCTCGCCATCAACAACCTGATCTGCGTCTGCGACGTCTACAAGTCAGTCTCCCTGCTCAGATACCAGGTAACTACTTATTAACAACCTGATCTGCGTCTGCGACGTCTACAAGTCAGTCTCCCTGCTCAGATACCAGGTAACTACTTATTAACAACCTGATCTGCGTCTGCGACGTCTACAAGTCAGTCTCCCTGCTCAGATACCAGGTAACTACTTATTAACAACCTGATCTGCGTCTGCGACGTCTACAAGTCAGTCTCCCTGCTCAGATAGATAGATAGATAGATAGATATATTCTTTATTGTACTCTCCACTTAAACTAATACAACAATGATACAGATTCTTTAGGAGGTAAGTACAATGGGCGGCCTTATTGCTAAAAGCAATCTCTTCCAGGCAACCTTTGGATGGACAGGATCTAATACACAAAAACAAGGACGGGGGCGTACATAAATATAAATTTAATTTGTATAATTAAAAAAAGATACAAAAAGACCAGATACCAGGTAACTACTGTTGAAATATTCGTAAAATTAAAGCCTTATTTCATCAGTATTCAAACTATGTGTAGAATTTGTCTATGTATGTTTGACAAATACCTTCAAGGTACTTCCGATAAAACATTTATGTGAACAACAAGATCTTTTATGTATTCCCCTATTTATAAAATTATTCCACAAGATTATTAGGTAGTTTTATCAATAATCTCTACAACTACTTAATACGATTTAACAAGTCATTAAATTCAAAAAAACCCCCGAATTTTGGACCGATTTTCATTAAACATAGCTAAGAACACTCCCGACTAATTCACCTTTCAAACAAAAAAAAACAAAATCAAAATCTGTTCATTCGTTCGGGAGCTACGATGCCTCAGACACACACACACACACGCGCAGAGAGAGAGAGAGACACACACAGACATGTCAAACTTACAACACCCCGTTGTTTTTGTGTCGGTGGTTAAAAAAATCTATTTCAAAATGGTTAGCTCTTTTCCAAGAAAGATTTTACACAAACAGATAGCCCCCCTGATGTTAAGCGGTTACCTCTGCCTATAACAATGAATTGCCTCACCGAGCACGTCCATTGAGGACATGCTCTGTGATGCATTGTACTGCGTACATCACTCTGAGACATAAAAGTGTTAAGTCTCATGTGCGTGTAATGTAAATAAATAAAATAAAAATAAAAAAGCCTTTATTATCTCTAACGTATTACTTAATTTAAGCACAATATAAGAAAAAGGTGAAAAAATATTTATTAATTAGAGACCCCTTTGCGGGTATAGGCCTCCTCCAACAGTTTCCAATCTTCTCTTCGTTTAGCTTTTTCCACCCATGCAATGCCTGCTATCTCGACTATCTCGTTGGTAATGTACCTACTAAATATTAATTCCTGTCAATTTTAAATTGTAATTATTATTTTTACCTTCCATTGTGTACTTTCATGAATGTGCTGTGTATTTTTGTGGACAATAATTAACTATGTGTAATTGCTTTTTTAATGACAGGACACGCACCGTACACTGTCGCTGGTGTCACGTGATCTGAGGAATGCGCAGGTGATTATATAACCGAGAGAATGGTACAGGCAGCATCATTACCCATCATCATTATTGATGAGTTTGATACACAACAAGTCGTTATTATGAAGAGATTAATATTGAATATATGAATATTATATAATAATTTCTATCAGCATCTAGTTCCCATATTACAAGCTTTGCTTAGTTTGGGACTAGAGGGCGTTGTGTGTAAAGTTCATGAATATTTATTTTATTTATTTATTGATGATGATGATAGTAATCAAGTTGAATTACTAAATGATGAGACAAAGTCAAATTTTTTTTTAACTGAAATCTAGGAACTTTCCTATTTAAAAAAAAATTCATGGACTTTACACAATACGCCCTCTAGTCCCAAACTAAGCAAAGCTATATGGGAACTAGATGCTGATAGAATACTTATATACTTTTTTTTTGTAAATACATACTTATAATACATAGTAAAACCCAGACGTAGAACAAACATCTATGTTTATACCACACACAAATGTTTGTTCTTGGTGGGGATCGAACCCACGACCCACAGCACGGAAGGCAGATCCATTACCGACTGACCTGTCAAAAAATATAATTAGAAAAATAGAAAAATATTGTTATATTGTTATTATTATATGCCTTCAATGTCCCACTGCTGGGCAAAGGCCTCCCCCCTTCCCTCCACGCTGTGCGATCCAGCGCTGTGATGCTCCATTCGAGCTGGTATTTATGGAGCTCATCCTACCATCAGAAAAATATATAATAGAATTTAATAGTAGAAAATATGATTAGTATACTACACTCAAATTCAAGTCTTTTTTCTTTGTTAGCATTTGATAGTAAGCTGCGCTGGTATTACGTCCAATAACACTTGTTTAATACAATTTGCAGGTGTACGATATAGAATTCGTAGTGGACAACACAAACCTAGGATTCCTCGTGAGCGAAGTGGAAGGGAACTTCGCAATATACACGTACCAACCGCAAGCCAGGGAGAGCTACGGAGGTAACATATAATCTTAATATTTCTAATAATAAATAATAATAATAAATATTCATGGACTTTATACACAACGCCCTCTAGTCCCAAACTAAGCAAAGCTTGTGATATGGAAACTAGATGGCTGATACAATACTTATATACTTTTTTTTTTGTAAATACATACTTATAATACATAGTAACACCCAGACATAGAACAAACATCTATGTTTTCCACGCACAAATGTTAGTAATTTCAGACAACACTTCTGAAAACTTAAACAACTTTTATTTATACAAGGTGTAACATATTGTCCCTATCAGCCGAAAAGGGGCTTATTCAGACCAAACACGTGAATAGATTGGCATGTGCAAAAGTTGAATACAACATATTTAAAATTTCTATTCTAAGTGTATTTCTAAGTAATAAAAAGTAAAAAATGTTTATTTCAGTGAAAAAAGAATACTTTCACTACAAAAATTTTAACTAAGATTATTGGTTGGACACAAAACAATTTTCTCAGACAAAGTTACAAAACTTAGAAATACCTGACAGTCTCTTCACTAGGCTTAGCCTGTATCGAGGACACTTTGGAACGAAAATACAATAGTAAGTCGGTAAGTATTTGTTTACTTTACGTATGTATCCAGCCTGTTAGCACACATGCACACGCACCCTCCTATTCACACCCACACATAGACACACCCACACATAGACACCTTAACACGTGTCAATGCTATTTTTAAGAAAAGTTTAAAACGCTTTTCCTGAAAAACTTCGAAACATTTAAAGTTGTAGAACAAACGTTCGCCATGACGTGTAGATAACCCCCCCTTCGGGCTTATAGAAACACTGCTATCGATTCTGTTGTCGCATTTTTATAAACTAACCTAATTTGACAGCACTAAAAATGTTGCCGTCCCTTTCTCATAAACTGAAACGACAAAGACGGCTATAATTTTAGCGCTGTCAAATTAGGTTAGTTTAGAAAAATGCAACAACAGAATCGATAGCATTATGTTACACCCTGTATAAAGCTTCAAATTCAAAACGTTAACTTTCCATTGTCACAGCTCAGTCGGTAACGGCTGTGCCTTCCGTGCTGTGGGTCGTGGGTTCGATCCCCACTGAGAACAAACATTTGTGCGTGGAACATAGATGTTTGTTCTATGCCTGGGTGTTACTATGTATTATAAGTATGTATTTACAAAAAAAAAGTATATAAGTATTCTATCAGCATCTAGTTCCCATATTACAAGCTTTGCTTAGTTTGGGACTAGAGGGCGTTGTGTGTAAAGTCCATGAATATTTATTTATTTATTTATTGTTCAGGGCAAAGACTAATAAAGAAGAGTGACTACCACCTCGGACAGCAAGTGCACGCCATGTTCCGCATCGCCGCACGGAATGTACCCGACGTGAACCACAGGCGGCATGTCACTGTATACAGTAAGTCGATATTTTCAACCACAAGTTTGTAACCTATGGTAGATCAGTCGTAAGGTTTCCGCTTTCTGTTCTGAGGTCGCGAGTTCAAATCTTTGCGAACGTGGCTTTTTGCATGTTAAAATAAAATCGTAGAAGCGTAGCCAGGAATGTATCGGTTCTAATCCTACTTAATATTATAAATGTGAAAGTTTAGATGTTTGGATGTTTGAGTTTCAATCACGTGAAAACCACTGAATCAACTTGGATGAAAGTTGGCATATATATAGTTCGTAACCTGGATTGACACATAGGCTACTCTTTATCCCGAATAATTAACAGGATCTACAGGATAAAATGAACGAACGGGTTAAGCAGCGCCAATTTAGCAAAAGGATGATGTCATGTCACGTCAGTTTGACAGGACGTAGTACTACCTCTTTGGTCTAACGACTAACGTTTGACATTCGAGTACGGGTTCGGTGTAATGTCAAGTTTCTCAAAGAAGTATCCGCTCGGTACACGCACAGATAATATAATGTACACGGAAACGGTACTCGCGTACGAAATGGCGGGTAACTGCTAGTATTGAATGAATGGTATTTATCTAACAGCGACGCTGGATGGCGGTCTGGGGTACATCCTCCCGCTCTCAGAGAAGATGTACCGCCGGCTGCTGATGCTGCAAAACGTGATGAACAATTACTGCTGCCACATCGCTGGACTCAACCCTAGGGCTCACAGGTAAACCCACAGTTCCATAACCCTAGCCTATATAATACCTACCCTAAATAACCCTAGGTCACTCCTCCAAGCCTGCGAAGCCCCCAGGAAGCTTCTGTGCTTTTGGGAGGAGTTAGGCTGGCTACACTCCTAGCCAGAACACCCCCCACGCATAATGGGCCAACTTTGAGCCTAAATGTGGAAAAGGGAGTCCCATCAATAATAACCCTAGTCTATTTACATCAACAACTAATTAATCGTTGTATAATTAATAATAAATCCAGTGTCTTGGGCACGCTTCCGATGGGTACTGATTTGGATCAGTTGAGTTATCTATAAATCGTTTGCAACGGTGTGTAGATAGCTCAACTGCTTCATGTGTATTTTGTACATATTATAAATATTGTAAATACTGTATTAGTCATAATTTTCTTTGTGAATAAAGTCATTTATTTAATTAATTATTATAAACAAACCATTATTCTTCTTATTCCTCTCTGTCCATCATTTCAACAGACAATTTACTAATTTCAAGTGAATAATTTGAAAAAGTATTTAGTCGAGTTATTCGTCAAGTCGGCTGTCGTTTGTTTTGAAAACAAAATGGTGGCTTTTCCCTTCAACAGGAAACGAATTACATCAAATAAAGAAATCACATTATTAGTAAGCAATTTAGTAAAGGTGCTACTAAAATTATGGGAAATGATACAACCAGGTGGATGAATACTTTTAAATAAACAACTTTTTATTGCAGAACCTTCATAAAGTGTTGTTGTATTGTTCATAAAGTAGGTAACACAAAAATACAAATGTAAAATAAATAAATATTCATGGACATTTCACACGACGCCCTCTAGTCCCAAACTAAGCAAAGCTTGTAATATGGGAACCAGATGCTGATAGAATACTTATATACTTTTTTTTTGTAAATATATACTTATAATACATAGTAACACCCAGACATAGAACAAACATCTATGTTTGCCACACACAAATCTTTGTTCTTAGTGGGGATCGAACCCACGACCCACAGCACGGAAGGCAGAGCTATTACCGACTGAGCTGTGACGCCTGTAAACATGATAAAATTTAAATATATAAATTTAAATATTTAAATAGATAAATTTTAAATTAAACATGATAAAAGAGGTAAAATTAAACATATTTCCACCCATCGTCTGAACGTTGCAGTTAGCTTTTAGATTTGAGGGTAACATCATAGTTGATCAAAGGTAACATAGTTGTATTATGAATATATGAATGTTATTGAATTCCAGGACGTACAAGTCGCCTCGCCGTCAGGTGGGCGGCGCGGCGCGCGGGATGCTGGATGGAGATCTGGTGGCGCACTACACCAGCATGCCCGATGCTGAGAAACTAGACGTCAGTAACCACTATCATATTTAATTTCAATTTTCGATTTCAATGTATGGCTTTCAGAGGTGATAATATCCCCATAATTTGCACAAACACTGAACTTCACAAGTTTATTCTAAGTTAAAAGTAATGCCTACAAAGTTACGTATACCCACATATTTTAAATTTTAAAAAACCCCCGACTTTGATACCCATCTTGAGGGAGTGGTGAAAAAAATGTAATCCGCCATTTTGTGGCGGCGGCCATCTTGGACAGATTTTCATCAAACATAGCTAAGAACACTCCCGACTTATTCACCTTTCTAACAAAAAAACAAAATCAAAATCGGTTCATCTGTTCGGGACGTTGCCTCAGACACACAGACACGTCAAACTTATAACACCCCGTTGTTTTTGCGTCGGGAATTAAAAAGACTTTGTTTACAGATCGCAAAGAAAATCGGCGCAAAAGTGGAAGAGATTATGGCTGATATCTACGAAATCGATAGACTAACTGCTCACTTTTAAATAGAAATAATCGGTGAAAGAAAACATCATCAGGAAACCGGAGTTCTACTCGTCATCAGAGTTGGCCACTAACTCAATTAGAAGCAAGAATATGTAGAGACATGTAGGTACAGTACGCACAACGGATCTTTACCAAAATAAGTTCTGCGCAGAGATACTTCAGAGGGACAAAGATCCGTTGTGACTACTACACCTAGTAATGTTTGGACAAGCCTCTGACTACCTTTAATAGTAGATTAATTATTGTGTAAATAAAATTAAGTTCTAATAAACTACTTTTAATTTTGATACATTGGTTTTATTACCAACTTCAAAAATGTGAAGAGGTTCTGAACTCGCGTGTATTTTTTATGAATGATGGAGAAGCAGATTTCCCATCTGATGTTAAGTGATAATCTCTGCCTATAACAATGCATTGCCTCACTGAGGACGTACATATGGTCGCGTGGAACTGGCACCTAGAATCACCTAGTTATATAAGACGATTCTAAATGATCCTAGTGATTTTATTGAATAAAGAAATTTTGACTTTGACACTGTGACATATTGGTGCTAAGTTTCATGTGCGTGTAATAGCACCGGCACCCATACCCTTCAAACTGGAACACAGCAATGCGAGCATCACTGTGCATAGCACGAAATAGTTGTAAACAAAAAAATGTACCTAGTACTGCGTAGGTAGGTAAGTCATACGTACTCGTAGCTACCATAAGTATTGTATTGAAAGGAAACGTTTGGTGTTGAATACTAATGCGTATAAAATGTATCGACAGAGTGCTAGAGACTTCCAGGTAGGTACCAGTCGTAGGCAAAATCTGTAAGTAGCTTCCGCCCGCAACTTCGTCCACGTCTCGTTCGTGCAGTGAATCTTTTTGGGATATAGGTAAGAAAGGAAATGGGGGAGACCTTTGCCCAGCAGTGGGACAGTTTAAGAAAAAAAATACCTTAGCCTTTTTTTTCAATGAAATAGGAAAGGAATATTCTATTTTTAAAGATATTTATATAGAAAAAGTTATCCAATATCGTTAATAGTTATCCAAAAGGTTGATGGACGTGACAAATGACCAAAGGGCTGGCGCTTACTTTGGACAGAGAATTAGTATTGCCATACTGACTTTGACTTTGACTATACAAAGAGGTAACGTTGCCAGCCTTTTGGGCACCCTGCCTGCAGTCGGTGATTTGAACTCTGTTTTCTATCTCTAGCATTTAGAATTCAGAGTTCATTTTAATAATTTTTTTTGTTAAAAATGCTATTTTCTAAAGTATTTGTATATAGTAATTTTTTTGAACAAATAAAGTTACTTTGGCTGCAAAAAAAATATAGAAAAAAGAGTGCGCTGATTTCTTTTTTCATTTTTTTTTATTTCTGATTTGATTTGAGTTCTTCCCAAATTGTTTTTAGTGTGAGAAAATAATAAGTGGACCAATTCACGGGCATTTCACAAGCTTGAATAAAATTACCAATAAATACGCAAAGCAATATCTAAGTAGTGCCTAATTGTTTAACGAATATTGAATTGGAGGTACAGTTAGCTTGAAAATATTATAACTTAGTTGAGCGAGAAATATTTTTAGTTTTTTTTTTTCAAATCACGGGTTTTTTAATAAAAAACTGCATTTATAAGCTACGAATAGGCTATAAGGCATCTACCTGACAATATTATAATAATTAGCTTAAAATAGTACGTTTTAATAACTGATTTAGGTATGAGTTTTGAAAGAAAATCAAATTAACAACAGTCAATACTTTGAAACACTTTTGCCGCCGACTGTGCCATGGTTCGTTTACAAAGTTTTAATAAATCCTCTTCAACCCCCACGTTCTAATTTAATATTGTGTGTTAAGTGCTCGCAAACAAACAGGTTTCATTATTTTGTTATCTTAGTATCGGTTCTTGAAATCCGGGTTCAGGCTTAAATACACGTATAAAATCGCCTTTTATTTACCATTATCATCAATATAAGCCTATAGAAGTCCACTGCTGGGATAATAGATTTTGTTTTCTCGAGCCATCGGCTCTTCGCCATCTTAACAATATCGTCATTCCATCACGCGAGGGCTGTCTTGCATTTCGTTTTTCGGCTCGTGGTTGCTTTTGTTTACCATCGCTGGTGAGTTCTGCGAGCTAGATGGCATGTCCATTGCCACTTCAGCATGCTTGCTTGTTGCTGTTTTCGTTAGTTTGGATCAATCAAACACGTCATACGTTGTAATCTGTAACCTGTTGATGTGGCAGACTTGTCCGCACTTTACTATCTATGTATAGTTATCTACCAGTTTTCTCAAAGAAAAGGTAGGCAAACGAGTGCATGAAAGTAGGGGCTAACTCTTATTTAACTGGAGAGATATTACAATAGACTGTTAAAAGATTACCAATCAAAAGTGTAGGTACTTACCTACTTACTCAGACCACAATTATTATTATTAAAATAACGGAATTTGTTTAACCGTGGTATTTACAAAATAAGAAAAGTCATATAAGCAAGGAATAAAAATGGCCCTAATATCGAACCCTGTTGCACTCCCATCATTCACATGCTCAAGCTAATTCTCTTTTTCAAATAAAAAAAATCCTTCCGTTCATCGAGGCATGGGTAAAAGTGGTTCCTGGCGCTATATAAATTATCTCGATTAGATGCAAAAGACATGCATATTTATTCATCATTATTTATTTATCAATCTTCATTCTGTCTTGTTTCTCAACTATGACTGAGATTTTTCCTTGACTATACTCTACCTGGTACCTACCTACTTACCTACTATAGCATTGTAGGTAGGTATGTCTATTTACGTAGGTATTTAATTGTGTATTATGAAACCAAATAGGTGGCAATAAATTGATTAAGTACCTACTAGTTAGTCACGCACCTAAGTACCTACCTATAAGGCAATCTTTACTAAAATTTAGATTTGGTTTATATATTAATCACGATACCAAGTAGATATATACCTTAGATAAATAACTATTGACTAACGTAAGTATGCTACATATTATTATAGCAACGTATGCTATTCTTTGACTCAGCTGAGAAAAGGATTAAAATGGCGAATACTAGCTCAAAATATTCAATACTCACAATACAATATTTGGTTTGTTATGCACATTTATTTACAGAAACATATTTCGAGATGTATCTTAGAATGTATTGACTCTACCACTCTAAGTACAACTTTATAATCTCTATGCTTATTAAGTTTTACAACCATTTTCTATTTTTCAAGACGAAGAACTTATATTCCATCTATAGTTACCATAAATAAACCTACTTAACATATTCATAGAAATATTACCAGTCTTGGAACTTGTTGCACAGTTTTTCACTTTTTTAGTACCTATCTATTCTGTTTTACTAGGTAAGGTGACACCAACTAGGTCTCTTCAATAGTTATATTCCTAAACTTGGGATCATGTACATTATACCCACTGATATCCACCAACTCTTCAGAAGACGTTCCATTTACTTCTTCAAGAATCTCTGCACCAACAAGTCTCTCTCTCAAGAAGTTGTTGCCAAAGTTTTCGAAGATAACTTGGTCGTTTTCAATGTTTTCCTCACAGCAACGGTGGAGGAACAGGTGTATCACTGGCTTTCCTTGAATGCAGCTTAGGACTATGAATAATGTCAGGGTCACTAGGAGACAGAAGACAAGGAAACGCCACCACATTTTAGGTCCGTCCAGGTTCAACTTTCAGAAAAGCTTCCAGTATTTGGTGGCGCAGTATGCTTTGTTCGCGCACACGAGTTTAACTTCAAAAATCATCCTTTTCAGCCAATTTGTAATTTGTGACTTGTTTCCTTCCTCGGCAGGTACCTACTTCCCAACTACTCGAAGGCTGCCATTGTTTTCCGTCATCTGTTTTTCCACTATTCAGGTTGGCAGAACACTTCTTCGGTCCTTCACGTTCCTCGTCTTATAAACCGCAGAGTAGGTAGGTGCGTGGATACTTTTCACATTTCGTATGGTCTACCAAGGAGTATTTGTATGGTTTGTATGGCTTCCAAAAACCGTTACACTTGTTCTATTTGTAAACATAAAAAGTTTTTCACTCGGAATTTATAAGTGTTTGTATGGAGTTCACACTTTTTATACCAACAAGATGGTTTGTATGGCTGGAAAACCGTTATAATATTTCACGCGTGTTTCTATGAAGTAGTATGACCGCGTATGACTTGTATGGCCGGTATGATGTGCGGTGGAGCACTGGCTGTATTGTGTGAAATCGATGCGGAATAATGGTGTTCGATCGCTTTGCTTTGTCCCGCCTTTAGTTTGGAACGGGCGACTTTTTGTCGCCACATCACATAGAAAATGTAAACTAGGCTCACGTCAAAGATTATCATCTAATCGAAACTAGACTTACAAGTTTTTGACACATCCCGTTTTTAGGTTTTCCGGAGTATTTGAAGGGGGGGGGGGGGGGGGGGAGCTTTAACCATGCCCCTCACCCCCTAGCCCCCCTTGGATCTTCTAGTGGTCCAAGCATTAGGTATGCAGTCTCAAACATCATTATTTTGTTGTGAATCAGATAAATTAATTACTTACCTTAGCTGGTAAAGTGGTTTTTACATAATTATCTCATTTTCCTCGTCATACCTTGTAATTAGGTCATACCTACTATTATTTATTTTGTGGGTATACCTATCTAGCAATCTATAAAGTACTCTGTAAAAGTACAACAATACAGTCAGGGTATATAATGCACAATAATCGCACCTACACGTAGAAAAAAGCTATAATTATCATCAATATCAGTTATTTTGGTACCAGTTAGCTTCTGACATTTTTCGGTCGCTTGTCTAACTTCATAGCTATTGGACAAATGAGCTGCGGTCTCCATTCGTATGCAGATGGGCTCCAAGTCTTCAACCACTTGATAATATTCAACTGAATGAAAATGGACCGAAAGATGTCCTTGCATAGAATCTAATTTCTAAACGACTGATAGTTATCGTCCTGAAGTGTACCTATGCCCGTGGTTTGGTTTTGGCCCCAAATGGTGACCTTAGAGGTATAACTGTCTTGATCTTATTCCTCTGGAAAAAG
The DNA here is from genome assembly GCA_947859175.1 of Gandaritis pyraliata. Lineage (NCBI taxonomy): Eukaryota > Metazoa > Arthropoda > Insecta > Lepidoptera > Geometridae > Gandaritis > Gandaritis pyraliata. The sequence goes on along the minus strand of OX401876.1, from coordinate 6,228,629 downwards.
ATACAAGATATTTATTTGCCAAAATAAGTGTTACAATTTGGTCTTATGCTAAAGGCACTAAACTTATTAATTTCGCAAAAAATGTTGGATTTTGCTCTATAAATTGCTTTTATATAAGTAGGTATATACTTAGCTAAAAACCAAAAAAACCACCCTTGTAGTTCTGGCGCCGAAGAATGTTATTCTTCAGAGGTTTTGTTATATAAACGCACCATACCCGCGCCCAACCCGCGCCCAACCCGCGTGTTTCGCGTTTTAAACCTTGAGTATAAAACCCATCACTGTTCCCTATAGTGTATCTCGCTCACAACACTCCCACATTGAAGAGCAAACAAAACTCAATCATTATAATGGGTCTCGATGACTTGTTATGCAACTCACGTCAATGCAATGCAATGTCGAATGCTTGGTAGAGGAGGGGTGGGCATACTGAACCACACGGTAAACTCACTTGAAAAACAACATCGAATGAAATAGGATGGAATAGGCATGAATGCTTAAACTTTTTGATGAATCATTTTACAAAGATGTTAGGACTGTTCAACTTTGTTCGATAGTGCTGCCTGAGAAATGATTAGAAAACTTTAAACAAATCATTAATTAATAATGCACAGCGGTGTTAAATGGTTACACGCACAGCACACTCTAAACTTGTAAGTGTAAGACTTGAATTTTTTCGTCTAGATGCCTTATTGGTCGAGATCCTTGTTGACAGTAATCAAAATATTGCCATTCCTATCTTATATAATTAAAACAACAAGGATATTATAACTTTAGCGCTGTAAAAATTATGTTATTTTTTAGAATGCAAGAAGAATCGACACCATGCCTAGTGGTTTTAGGAGAAGGCTCGGTTGTTGTCCGTGTCCATACTGCCCACATCTCCCCTACTTATTCTACTATGCGCCCTTGAAACAAGATTACCATACAAATCGGTTTTCTATAGTTGATTAAATTGTTTTCTTCATAATGTTATCGCCGGCATATGCGTAGAATATTTATATTAGGTATTTAGTTAAGTTTACGAGTACCACAGATAATACTATACTTCGAGTAGGTACTAAAAAAATATAGTTCAGGTACTAGTTTCCGCCCACGCACATCCGTGCACGTCCGTGCATGCGCGCGTTCGTCCTGTTAATTTTTCGGGATACAACGTGTATGTGTTAATCCAACTGAGATTTTAGGTTTAGTCTTAGTTATTAGTACCTATCTACTTTCATTTTATTGTAAATTTTGTGTGTGTTCAGTAACAAATAAATAAGTTTATCTATCTATCTATCTAGTCTAGTCTAGATAGTAGGTACCGCTATCTAGAAATACTGGCCGAGGTGGTGTTTACACTAACACATACAGCTTAGTCATTGTTATCTCGGCTTTTCGACTAATACCAGGCTGCATTAGCTTAGCAGTGCTGCACAATTCAGGGGCTCCTTTACTGAGAAATATCACAAACGCATGCTGTGAAAATATATCTTGACTTAGGTACGCATTCTTATCTTCATATTGTTGTTCTTAGGTTTCTAACGGGTATTTTCAATCTCTGGTTTTGCGACATTGTTTTATCATAATCATCATCACAGCCTGGTAGAAGTCGACTGCTGGACATAGGCCACCCCGTGGAACTCCTGAAAGAGCGATTTTGAGCCATTGTCAAAATGGGGTGGCGTATGGTATGGCGCAACTTTAGTAATCTACCAACCGAACTTTATTAGTAGTTTAATATAGAAATTGGTAAAGTGGTGTTTATAGTCACTAGAACATTCCCAATAACTGTCATCATCATCATCAACTGATGATGAAGCTGGTAGGTAGTTGAATTGAAGTCGGTTTTTCTAGTTTTTTTAAACTTAAAAATTATCTTAGTTGTACCTACCTGAATTCTGTATTTGCTAAATGAGCCTCGTAGTTGCGTAGCACTGCGCTAAGTTATGATCGTAAACCGAATTTTGAGCATAAGCTAGATACGTACCTCCTCCAGCGCACGCTAATTAGCGTATTCGAATCTGCATTCGCAAAATTTATGTGCGAGTTTAGATAAACCTATGATTTGTGAACAACACCATTTCTCATAGGGGTAACATTTCGAAAATGAATTAAAATTAGCATATTTTTTCGAATTCGTTTATTTATACAGATCTCCCAAACCGTTTCAACAATCATTCCTTTAGCGCGTCATCAGACCCTGGACTCCAATTTATCAAATCAGGAGTTATGATGATATCCTATACGGCTAAGTAAGTACGCCGATTTCTACAAACAAAGGTAGATTATATTATATCTCAGACAGAATTATAAGTTTCTTACGAAAAAACTCGTAGTTACCTAGACCAAAGCATTTATTTTTGGAGGTACGAGGTCACACAGACACACTAGGGACTCAAACAGATTCAGGTCTTAAAAAAACAGTATTATCGTTAGATAATATAATTCTTAAAAGACTAAGTCCACTGCCATCCTATCAACTATCCTCTCGAGGTTGTCTTCAAGCGGCGTATAATGCACTTCCTTGGTGAAGCATACAGGCTCCGGCAGCCCTGAGTGAATGCCGTGGAGATACCAATGGGAGTCACGTCGTGTTACGTACAACCCTCCACGACTGGGGCAGAGGGGTACTTCTGAAATACATGCAAAGGTTATGTTAATAACCCTCTTCTGTGGTAGTTGGGTGGAAGGTGGATAGATAGATAGATAAACACTTTATTGTACACAAAGAAGAAACAGGACATAAGAGAAACAATTAAAGCTAATGTACAATGGGCGGCCTTATCGCCAAAAACGATCGCTTCCAGACAACCTTTGGATGGAGAGGATAAACAAAAACAGAAAGACGGCGGTATACAAAGTGTTACGCACAAACAAACTAATATACCTATGTTCATGGTGGTGGAAGGTGGATGGGTTTTCTGATGAATGGATTCCTCCGTCTATAAAAATGCATTAGTGCTCACATTGGATGGGTATTTCACATAGCACATTGCATTGGGAGATATTGATATTGATGGGACTCCCTTTTCCGCATTTAGGCTCAAAGTTGGCCCATTATGCGTGAGGCTGCATTGCATTGGGAGATATCTCATATAGTCATAGCATATCTAAGACCGTGCTGTTTTTGGTATTGCACTGCGTTCTTCATACTTTCATGCCTCAGAGTAATGGGTGCAGTGCGGTGCCTCACACAGCACGTTCTCAGTGAACGTATTCTGCTTGTGCACTTCTGTTAACAAATTCCAAAAGCCAAGCTTCATCCTTTACGCTTACGTGGTCTTATTTGCAAATATTTGTAGCTGCTAGGTACTTACCATTTCCGTATGTCGCACAAATAGAGCCATCTCCATCGATCTGTCCCTTGCAGTTCTCGTTTTTGTCTTCGAAGAACACCGGCGTCAGTTCTCCCGCGAGGTCCCAAGCTGTGGTCTGTGAATACGAAAAAACTTTAGTCATCATTGTCTGACTAACTTCCGCGTCCCGTTTTATCCTGTTGATTTTCCAGAGTAAAAAGTAGCCTATGTGATAAAAAAGACTACGAACTATATGTATTCCAAGTTTCATCCAAATCGGACCAGAAGTTTTTGCGTGAAAGAGTAACAAACATCCATACATCTATACTTACAAACTTTCGCGTTTATAATATTGGTAGGATTACCGTTTGTGTGCACAGGAAGAAAGTCGCTGACTCTGATGATGGAGTACTGATCTTAAGACCGTGCTGAAGTCCATGATTGGGCAGGTTCCTTTGACCCCAGAAGAGCCAGAAGGGTGCGTGTTAAGGATACTCACCGCAGATATTTCCACAGCACCTTCACCTCCAAAAGACGATGGTCGGATGCTATCGGTAAACGTCACTGGTTCCTCCATCACCAGCAATGCCAGGTCGTTGCTGACCCTTCCGTCTTCGTTTGAGAAGTTGCTGTGGATCTTGACTTGTGATATCTGCAAGGATAAAGACTAACTCCATAACTGGAACATGCTACCTGAGGACATCTTTACCACTGACTCTGTAAATGCCTTCAAAAACAACCTCGACTACTGCTGGACTAAGAAATGCTGGAAATGGCAATAACTTTAAAATAACATAATAATGTTTCAAGAATGTGTGTCGTAGACATATCAGCGAAAGTTGCTCGTCTATATATTAATAAATAATAAATTATCACCATCTTCTTGCCTTAATCCACTAGGTGGTATACCTAAGCACCTTTCCATTCTTCAATCAGCCATCATTTCAGTTTATTTATTTCGCAGCAATCCACCTTTTCATTAACCTTGCTTTTTAATACCTAACCACTCTGTAAGTACACATACATACCTATATGCTTCTGTTGATCTAGTGATATGGTTTTCAGCTATAGAAAGAAAGAAAGAAAAAGCATATATTTTGCAATTATCAATCAATTTAGCTATGATAAGTAGATACTAAAATAGGCAGAATGTAGTCTTCCCGCCTCTGTAAGTATAACCGGACCTTCTTCCTGCTCCTATCCCACAAGATGAGGCGACACAACCAGTTGCTCCACATTCTCATCGTCACAGGCGCCACTATTTCTAATGTAAGATTTCTAAAAATATCATACCCGAACAATCTTTTCATCTTCTCCAATGTTGTGCAAGGACTTCTTCCCGAGGAAGACCACCACGTCATCAGTGTTCACTGTGTTGTGGTCGACAATGAGGCACCTTGCAGCTGGAAGAACAAAATGGGCCCGGCTCTTTTAAATTGTGGTGGCTATATTGCTGCTAAGTACTTATTATAGAGGCCTCCCTAACACCCACCTTAGGAGAGCTTAATACCCAGCGGAAGGTGAAGTTAAGTTGTGTGAAACGATGAAAAAACATAATTATTTTTGGTATTCTGCGACATACCCTTCAAACCGGAGCACAGCAGTGCGAGCATCACTGCTGGTCTGCAGAAATGGTGGTAGTATATCCCCGGACGAGCTCTTTCACAAGAAACTCTACTATTTACCGCTACCGCGGTAATTCTACCGCGGTGGCACAGCAAATGCTGAGTTGGGCGCCGTTTTGTAACGTAGCGCGGGAAACACACATTTATTCTCTTTATTATTCATTGTAATTATCTTCTTTGTTATTTTTAGCGTTTTTATTTTTCCGTTTTTCTGTTTTTGTCTGCTACCTACATGTGTTATATCTATTTTCCTTTTGCTATTTCTTTGTTTGTGTGTTTTTTTATGTACCTACCCATCGTTTTCGTTACAAATAAATATATTTTATTCTATACTTATTCTTATTTAAACTAAATCTGCTAGTAAGTCAAATATACTCTACCAAAACTGTTACCAGGAAATCCCTAAAATGTCGTTATTTTAGTGCAAATACTTGCTCAAAATACTAAGTAAAACCTCACAATTCCTAGAAATATATCTCAAAGAAATGAATGGACAGGATAAACCCTACATTGCACGTTTTAGAATAAAATGCATATTTTATAGTGTCCCAGTTTGGAAGATTTAGGAGAACGCTTGGGAGTCCTGAGGGGCGAGTACAAGTTTACAGTGTGCAATACGTCTGACTTGGCTTGGTATGGAAACGCTTGGTATGGAAACACTGAGCGGAAGCTCGACTAGACCAAGCTTCTCGAAAAATCCGCTCAGTGTTTCCATACCAAGCAGCGCACACCGCTGTGGTTGGCGTCAGACGTATTGCACACTGTAAACTCGTACTCGCCCCTCTGTTTGCTTTCTACGCCAGTGTAGTGGTATGAAGGTTCATTTCTTTTCGTTGTTTGTAAAGGGTCCAGGGTCGCTAAATTGTATGAAGGTCTCACTTCTTTTTGAAATTTTCAAAATGATGGAACTTTGTTCACTAAACACTTACAATGCAGTTTTTGAAAAAGTAATAAAGAAGTAAGAACAACGTCTGGGTTGAAATAAGTTACATCGTCTTGATGGTAAATGGTCTTGGTTTTAAAGTTTCATAGTTGTAATACATTGTAAAACATCTGGTTTGTAAATGGTTCTTGAAACTCCATGTAGGAAACGCATGAGAATTTTCTCAAATTACATTATTACGAGCTCACCTGTTAGCACAAGTCTCTCGTCGAGGAGCGCCCCATCACATGTGTATTGAAATTGGCTGTTAGCTGAATCATTTTTGATGAAAATAGTAGCGATCCACGGGAATATGTCAGAGATATTGCTGGCAATAAGGTAGCCACTCAGCTGAAAAAAATAAATTTACAAATTACTTAATTAAGTTGCATATTTCCTTGTAATACTTATTTATCTACATCTTACAGTTATTTCGTAACTTATAATATTTAACAAAGACGTATTGTGTTTTGCCTTAGTGCAATAACAAATAAAATATATGTTTTACCTTTCATTTTGATTTAAACTTAATCTTTGAAGGTATTAAAAACGTGATGTCAAAGGGCACTACAGATTAAATGCCTATGAATAAAAAAATACAAGTTAAGTTTTTAAACATTTTCATTCCAAAGATGAGCAATAATTTTATAACTTCACCAAGCTAAAACCCCCCTATATCATTCTTTCCTTCCGCTTCTGTATTTTACGAGGACTAAAGGTTCTAATAATCGCCATTAAATATTATTTATGGCTGTAAACACCGATACAAGATGGCGGACGGCGCGAAATATTTTTAAAGATGGCGCTCAAGATTCTCATTTATTAAAAAGTTTGTCTTGGATATTCGGCAATGAATTGGTTATAAAATGAGGATTAGGTTTATTATGTGTAAGCTTTAAAACACTGAAATGTGGGTTTATTTATTAAAACATTAATTTCGATTTACGATGCATTTATGTGACTTTATAATTTATTATCTTTTCATTACAGGTTATAATATTTTGTGTAAAGATTACCTATACAATAAAATCGGTCCGCATATAAAGGTTCACGTTCTTATTGGACGTGTTCAGTTAGGCAATACGTGTTATAAGCAGGGCTCACAACCGTCGGCTTTTAGAGCACCTAATACGCGATGTACGAATGACTGTTTTCAATAGACTCCTACTAATTTACTGGAAGCGGAAACAGCTCATCCAAGTAGGTATAAACAACCCCGAGATAGGTACTCCCTACCCAACTAAAGTTACCGACTAAATTCCACCCTCCCCAAAATTATCTCGGCATAAATATTTACCCAAGACAAATTGGGGAAATAATTAATTGAGTTCACCGAAGGTAGGTAGATACCTCTGGATGATTTGGGTAGGTATAGGTACCTACTTACCTACTGACAGGAATTGATGAACCAACAAAGCGAAATAGGTTTTCGATGTAATTGGGGAAACAGTAGTTACAATTAGATAGGTTGTTTTAGTGGTTGATTTGATTTGTGGCACTATGTAGGTACATATAAATAAATAGGTATACAGTATGCACAAAGGATATCCCTCTGAAGTTAGGTGCAACAAACGATTGCGAATGTACCTACAGGTGTGGAAAAATTCGCTGACCTCCAATTCGACCTAAAAATGGGTTCTGCGCAGATACTTCAGAAGGACTATTCGTTGTCTACTACTAGCTATTTAATTTAGGTACCTACAGGTGGTAGGTACGAGCTAGCTTTTTAGTGTGACTAGGGTGCTTTAACACCAGAGCTAAGCTAGGTTAAGAATGTGTTTGATATCCACCAATCAATAGGGTTCGTTTATTTTCATGGCTTAGCTTCGCTTAGCACTGTGGAAAGGGGTTCAATGAAGCTATTTTTAACCCCTGACGCAAAATGACGGGGTGTTATAAGTTTGACGTGTCTGTGTGTGTGTGTGTGTCTGTCTCAGGCAACGTAACTCCCAAACGGATGAACCGATTTTGATTTTGTTTTTTTTGTTTGAAACGTCGGGAGTGTTCTTAGCTATGTTTGATGAAAATAGGTCCAAGATTCAGGAGTTTTTAAAATTTTAATTAAATTACTTGTTTGTTGTATCTCTAGATGCGTGCTAAGAATGCTTTCCTTCGCACAGCTAACTCATACAGCTTCTAGCACATCCACCGCTTAGCTTAGCTTAGTGGAAACGGTCACATAGCTTCGTAGCTGTAGCATATTTCTGGTGGAAAAGCAACCTAGTGTAAGTGTGGTGTGGCCCGTCTGTTGAGTGGTTATCTCATTGAGCTCGTCCACTGAGGACGTGCTCAATTGTTGTCCCTGGCGTCCACAAAGTTTACTTATAAAATGTTTGTAAACCAAAACATCACGAGCTGACTATCGAAGCATCTATTCATCATTTTGTCTAGAAGTGCTTATGAAGAAGAAAAAATCTTATCCTACATAATTACGCAGCAGTCTCGTGAGAGAGCCATTATTCGTTACGAAACTGAGAATAATTTGGATGCGGCATTTCAATGTAGGTCGTAATTGTACTTTATACATAAAAATAACGTACAAAGTACGAAGTTTTAATATTTTCTAAAAGTGTTGAAACTCTCCTTAAGGGGATAGTCTATCTGTGCAAAACAGAAGAGTCGAGTTGTCATGACATGCGCGGAAAGCAATTCGTAAATTTTATCGAATACTAAACTAAACTGAAAAATGCTTTTCTGCGATCTTTATATTTATTTATTTAGTTAGTTACACCAATGGCATATTCACAATTGTTATTTAGGAGAAAAATATTACTTATAACATTCTACAGTGTGATATACCATTACAGGCATAAACAGATTTGATGTAGGTAAAATATGTCTTAAAAAATTTAGTACTTATTTTTTAAGGAAAAAAAAAGCAACAACTAAGTGTGTGATTGGATTCCAATATACGAGTAATAAGTGCTCATGATAACATTCATGATAACAAAATTAAAGGAACGCTATTGTTTGTGTCAAATAGTCAGTTAATTGGATAAAATCTGCCAAGATTGGTTTTAAATCATACAGGAATGAAAGTATTTATTGGTTTTTTGTTACTTTTGAATAATCAACTTTTTTGAAAATATGTGTGGCATATTTTTACCCTTTTAACATTTTTTGTATCATTACATTTATATCATACATTAATTATAATATCTAATGCAGGGTGATGAGGATCTAACTTACTGAGGGGTAGTTTATTTTCACACTCCGTTACACCACTAAAATTGCTTATCACTAAATCTACAGTTCTTTGAACAGTATTTTATAAACTACATAATATTTACTATTATTAGGGTTTGAATTTTTGTGTCCTTCACTAGAGGTAGACCGGTCAAAATTAAAATCTGCAACAAATTATAGTCTCTACTTATATCACTTGACTGTGTCACTTTATCTACTGATATTATCCATGACGAGAAACAAAGTCTGTATAGTCACTGGGGTTTGTTTGTATACTGCACATATCTAAATATTCTTGGCAGAGTATTATTGAGTTTTAGTGAGATCTATACTTCTTCATTTTTACTTCGCAGAGCCTGGTTTCATATCAGTATGGAGTTCATATCAGCCAGTGCCTCATAGTTTTTGACTTGCTTTGCAGGAGATTGGTCATCTCTGCGGATGAATATGCGACCATTCCTAGTCCACACATATTTTTGCGACGAGAAGACTTGACGGAGTTTCCCAAACGCAGCCCAGCCCAGCTGGATTCTCCGGTTTAGCTCTTTCTCAAAGTTGTGTCTACCCAAACGCAGGGTCTGCCCGAGGTAGACATACTCCTGCACAACTTCGAGAGGCATTCCGGCGACAGTGATTGGCTCTGGGGTTATACGATCATTGATCATAATTTTCGACATAGCTCAGAGGATTAGCAGGCTGAAGTGGCAGTGGGCCGGCCATGTTTGCCGTAGAACCGACAATCGTTGGAGCAAACTAATACTCGAGTGGAGACCACGTTTAGGCAAGCGTAGTGTAGGACGCCCTCCGGCGAGATGGGGCGACGATCTGCGAAATGTAGCTGGCAGACACTGGATGAGAAGAGCCGAAGACCGAGCTCAATGGCGCGTCTTGGGAGAGACCTACGTCCAGCAGTGGACGAGTATAGGTTGATGATGATGATGATGATGGTTGTTAGACTCATCCATCTTTCTGACTCTGGAGCATGAAAGTATGTCCGCATTATCAATAGGGAGTTATATGACTGTGTCTAGTTGTTTAATTGTGTTCAGTAGATTTTCGGTCTCGTTTTCTGACACTCCATTTATCTCCAAATTGTATCAAATTTAAATTTATTTATCAAATTGTATCTTCAAATTATATCCCGTCTTGTGAATCCAAAGTAGCTGGGCGTAGACATAAGTACATTAAGTGGGTATGTTTGTTAATATTTAGGTCATAGTAAATTCTACGGAAACTCTCAAATCGATAAATAGTAGATAAGCTTAAAAACTAAAACCTTAGGTACTACTGAAAAATAACTCTCTAAATAATATGAAAAAGGATAGGGAGGGTACTGCTCCAAACTCATCTTTAACATTAACATATTGCGGAGAGTTTAACACAAATTGTGAGAGACAGATACAGATTATTGATACAGAATTGGATGTAAGTAGGTAATTTCAGAAGAAATAAGTATTCCAAAATATACGTGCAATAAAAACTAGCAGTATTTATTTTAGTTTTTTTGCATAAATATTGTTAACTGGCAGTTACCCGCGACTCCGTAAGCGGGTACAGTTTCCATGTACATTGTATTATCTGTGTTGTATTATTATATGTGCGTGTACCGCGCGGATACTTTGTGAAACTTGACATTACACCGAACCCGTACTTGAATGTCAAACGCTAGTCGTTAGACCAAAGAGGTAGTATTACGCCCGGTCAAACTGACGTGACATGACATGACAATGAAATCCTCTTGCCAATTGGCGCTGCTAATCTTGTTCGTTCATTTTATCCTGTAGATCCTGATAATTATTCGGGATAAAAAGTAGCCTATGTGCCTACTGGATTGGATTGAGTTTTAGGAAACTTGGCATATATGCCAAATTTCATCCAAGTTGGTTCAGTAGTTTAGACGTGATTGAAACACCTAAACATCTAAACTTTCGCATTTATAATATTAGTAGGATAGGATAGGATGTGGTTCTTTGCGTTCTGGCAAGATAAAATGGTAGATTTTGTCTTGCCAGAAGGCAATGTCTCTCTCTATGTATTCTACTTTCATCAAATGTTCCTCTCCGGTCCATGTTAGATCCTTCTTTAGAATAAATAAGGTTGTTCACAAAAAGGTTTTTACAAAAGCAATAAAATAGGTTGAATTAAATGCAATACAAGTATGAGCAGTAGCAAGATAATAATTAGGTACTTACTTATCCTAATTTAATTGGAATTAGGATAGAAAAATCTATTTTCCGTGTAAACAAATAACAGCTACTGACTGATTGGCGGAGTTGACTTAAAAGAAATAAAAACTAAGTGTACATTGGTATGGTTATTGTTGGATATTGTCATGTATACAAGAGAAAAAAGTAAAGCCACTTTCAATGCGTATTAATTGGCAAACCAGGAGTTCTACTCGATAAAATTTTATTGTGACTGTTCGTAAATGTCAAATGAGCTTATTACGCGGTCTGCTTACGCGTTACGCGCAGCCGCGAGAAAAACTGCCATGTTGCTACGTAGTGTACTCAAATGATACAATAGAACCATGATTTGTAGACTTTTGTCGAGTAGACGTTTGCGTGTTCTTCATTTAAAAATCCTGAGAAATTTGGCGTGGGCCTGACGTCCGAACGTTTCGGCCGCCTAGAGGCCACTGAAGAATTTTCTTGCGATATTTGGTTAAAAACTAGTCTCAGCAATTATTAAATATTAAAAAAAATAAGACTATTTAAGTAAAGATTTTACACTTTTTATATACTTAAATATTTGGCCTATACGTAAGTTTAGTTGTTTTGTAGATAAAACAAGGGAATATTGTGGAATAGACCATTTAAAATCCAAAATTTCGAAGATCTTCTGCCACCTGGATTAAGGAAATGAAAACAAAATCGCAAAATGTATTCAGGGCGTTTTGGAGACAAGGATATGTACATCAAGACGCGCTGAGTACTTTTTGCGATTTTGTTTTCATTTCCTTAATCCGAGTGCACAAACTTGACTCGAAACGGTTTGGGCGCGAGAGAGCTGTGTTTGATCCCAGATTTATCTATTATAAATCAGCTAAATGAAGCTAAATTAAATATGTAATTGTTACACATATCCTGAATATTGATTTGCAACTAAAATAAATGAAGTTACTATTTTACTTTTCTTTTAAACACACTTTGAACTTCGCTAGTTTTGGCAATTTGGCAGATCCCCAGCCTTAAATGTATGAAAATTAAATACTTGTATGTATAGCAGATTCCGCTCTTGCCAAGATATATTTTAAAAGTTATTATAAAGTGTTCACAACTTGTAATTCATAATATCTTTATTCAATAAATTTCCGGTGTGATACCAGGATCTTAAAAAATAGCATAATATGTTTCACTAAAACCTGCCTTTACAGGCGTGTATGAATAAGAAAAATAAGTACATTAATAAATCATTGTCGTTATAAATTAGTCCTACCTATATTTTATAGTCAAAGAATTCATAAAATAAAAATAATATAATATAAAATATAATATAAATAATTTCTAAAAACTATTTTTTCTTTTTTCAGTGATCCATTATACCACATCCAACTTATCCTTGTCCATGGTCCTGCTCATCTTTAGAAGCTCCGTGAATTCCGTGATGGATGACGTGGTATCGCGTGCGAACGCCCATCGCCTCGACTATCATTAAACTACACGACATTACACGATGTTGTGGAACTTGTTGTACAGGGAACATCGTAGGTACCTACAAGTTTTTATGCATCATTTTTGGTCGCAGTACCCTTAAGTAGAAATACTTAAGGGTACTGCGACTTATTTATGTTCCGACTTCCGTAATACCAAAAATGATGCATAAAACTTGTTTTTAACCCCCGACGCAAAACGAGGGGTGTAATTATGTTTGACGTGTGTGTGTGTGTCTGAGGCAACGTAGCTCCTGAACGGATGAACCGATTATGATTTTGTTTTTTTTTGTTAGAAAGGTGAATTAGTCGGGAGTGTTCTTAGCTATGTTTGATGGAAATCGGTCTAAGATTCGGGGGTTTTTAAAATTGTTAATTTAATTACTTGTACACGTTGTGATGCTACACTGTAAGTAACTTGAAAGAAAGAAAGCTAGGTAGGATTCCATGTCAACAATACGAAAGATATCGTTGTTTTAATATGAATATAATATTTGCTTACATTTTATTTCAAGGTATGTGTAAGTATGCAGTAAGTATTTCTAAGTATGCATTTTTTTCAAGTGTATAATTTCTTTTACAAAAAAACGTAGGTATCTATATATAAGTATTCTATCATCAGTATAGTTCCCATAAAATTTGCTTAGTTTGGGACTAGACGGCGCTGTGTGAAATCACAGATTATTGTGAAATGTCCATGAATATTTATTTTATTTATAGCTACGCTACTAATATTTTGATAAGTACCTAGTTACCTACTGACGATGTTACCAACTCAATAACATAATAATATTTTTCGTTCATTAATTGTTTTTATTACCATAATTTGTGGCAGTTAAATCTTGGCAGACGTTGCAGATTCCAGTTTCATTATTTCACAAAACAATAGTAGCCAATTCCCAGACGTTTTTGTAAATAAATTCCGAATGTCTTGAAATAACAAAAATCTACGAAATAATTACCTACATTTGTTTGGTGTTGCAAATGTTGCAAAATGTAGATTTTTAACGTACTGTTTAGGCAATCAATGATACCTATTTATATTTACTTGGTAACTACGAGTATTTTATAGATATAACGATTTTATGAATAGGTGTAGTAGTCACAACAGATCTTTGCCCCTGTGAAGTATCAGTAAACCCATATTTGAGTCGAATTGGAGGTAAAGAAATTTTCCGCACCGTAAGTACATACTCAATCGTTTGCTACACCCTAAGGCTGCACCTAACTTCAGAGGGATAAATATCCGTTGTGCTGTTGTGCGTACTGTACTTCAGTTATATTTTTTAGCGAATAGAAAACTACTTAGAACGGGCACGACATTACCAGACGATAAGTCACGTGATAACAATTGGGTGTTATTTATCGTAGCCATATTTTACTGCTTTCTATTCTCTATTGATTGTAGAATGTCCGGTATAGCTTTGCCTTCCGTGCTGTTGATTGTGGATTCAACCCCCAGTGAGAACATTGCATGTGCTAAACAGAGATGTAGGTATGTTCTATATCTGAGTGTATTGTATTTACAAAGAAAAAAATGTATATTCTAGCATCAATCTAGTTCCAAAATCTAATATGATTTGCTTAGTTTACGTTTAGAGGTTGAAATGTGCATACCTTTTTACTTTTTTTAAATATCTTCATCGCTAGAGGGACTGTTAAATCGATGAAGCATTCTTTCGGCAAAACGTTTGTCGGCAAAGCGCAATTCGGTGAACCGTAGCTAGCTCGGCAGTTTTCCTTCAAAATTTTATTACCTATTTGGTTCGTTCTGCTTATACACGGAAGTTTTTACATTTTGTACTAGGCACGGTGATACATATTAGCATACATCAGCATAAATAATAGGTATAATTAATATAACAATAGATTTTGGTATGGTGTGATGGAGGTTTTTCAAAGTGTGTTTAAACATTAATAACATAAAAGGTTTTCAATAGTTGTCTAAACAAAGAAACGTTTAGGGTGCTAGCACACTGCTCGATATCCAACACTTTCACGACACGACACGACTTTGAACAAAAATATCGTTATCGGCGCCTACACGTTTGCGAAACTAAATGTAGGAAATTAGCTCCCTGACAAATAGGTAGTATGTAGGTATCGTGTTACTTAGTAGCAGTGTGAAAAATTATATACATGCTAAAATAAAAGGTATTGAAATCTGTAAAAGGCACGGCTATCATTCGTCAACGTATTCAATGGAAAATTGTTTTTTGCGGGGTTCAAATCGTTTTTCCGAGTGCGAAAATACGGAATGATTGATCTGCAGAGCTGGCCCCGTCCGGCTCTGCGACACATTGCATAGGTATTAGTTTGACGAATATATTGGTAAAACTTTGTTTTTAAACCGACTTCAAAAAAGGAGGAGGTTCTCAATTCGGTTGTATGTTATTTTTGTACGGCATTATTGGAATGTAGGGCACTAAATTACAAAAGATCAATAATAACCAACATCATCTCTCAACATCAAGTTTTGCGATAAGTACATAAGGGTTAGGTACTTTTGTCAAAAGTTTTTAGATGTTTTCAAGTGGCGAGTGAATAGATTTCTTAGGCAAACCTGCTACATCGTCAAAAGTTTGCTTATAATTTATAAAAAAACGTAAATCATTGTTTAAAATAGTGACGGAATATCTTAGACAGTGATTAAGTTGAAAGGCGATACAAGTACATGGTAAAATCGGAAAACTACAGTGAACTAAGAAAAGCTCTATTCCCTTGTCAATCTTTCTTTAAACTTTAAGTCAGATTTGGCGGATAATTATTTCAAAGTATAGCAACTTATTTTAGTAAAGAGTTCTGTTATAAAATATGGGAATCCGTAAATAGGTATTTAGGATAAAACATTCACAATCGCAAGCGGTAGGTACTAAACGCAATACTAAACAGTATTGGTACCTCTATATTTCAATTTTCATACTAGCTAATTCATTTTAGTAAATCTTATTAGTTTTCGACATTATCTCTACGTTACTCTCAAGCCTCAAGAGATAAATCATCTCATCATCGTATGAGCAGATCAATGAACTCGAATTTACCTAACTGTTGTCTGACTTTTTGGTCTGTGTGTCACTAACCACAATGTATTAGCCTATACCTACATATAGGTAGATGAATTGTGTTTGTTCTTTTTAGCTTAAGAATGTCTAAATTAGCCCTTTGTTTGTAAATATGAGCCCTTTTATTATAATAAGTCTCTCATCTAGCTAGCTATTTCTATAAAAGTTATAGATAGCTAAAACTTTACAACATATTGAAAAATAAACTGTAAGTATACGTACAGAAGTGTCATTATCCGGTTCGGTTTCAATATCCAAACTATATTCTTCAATATTCTCTATTATATCGTCTTTAATATCGATAGTAGCAGATATCGGGCTGTCTGTCGGTACATATACATTTTCCTCATTCGTCGTGTCTTTGTACAAATCTATGTAATCTATTTGTGGATAGTCTGTGGAGTCTTCTACGTCGTAATCAATTTCATCTGTTTGTATTATGTTTTCTCTAATATCTTTCTCGAATTGATTTTTCCAGAGTGTTTTTTGTGTGTTGTGGTTTGGTTTTGTTGATCTGCCTTGGTTTTGGTTATTATTGATGTTTGACGTTTCATTATTATTTGCTTTAGTATTATTATTATGTTTTGGTAGATCTTTTTGTGTTAGTTCTTTTTCCTCCACCTTTTGTGTATTTTTGGTGCTCACTAGATATTTATTTGTTGCTGTTTGCTCTACTTTATCTTTTTTAATATCTGGTATTTGTGTTGTTAATAGTGGGTGATTATCTAAAGTCACTTGTATTTCATCGTCATTTATAAAAGTTGGCTTTGGTGCTGTTGTTGAGCTATCTTCAGTGGTAGGTTTATCATTGTTTGTAAAGTTAGAGCTTTCTGCTGCAACTGATAAACGACTTTCAATATTACCAAGTTCTTTTGCATCTTCATCTTCCTTATCTATGTGTTCTTCATTGTCGTAATTTTCTATGTTAATACTTTCGAACTTTGGGATAAAACTGTGTTCAAAAAAGTCTCCAAAATATGATTTTACGTAGATTTGAGTTTTAGGATTATCCGTCACTACGACTGCGTTGTTCGAAAACAGTGTTTTTGATTGTTTAGACAGTTCATCTTTTATAGAATCAGTAAGTTCTTGAATACTTTTTATTTCTACTTCTTTTACTTGCTTAAAACCTTCGGGTATGTTGTCTGACACGTCCACTTGTTCTATTCCAGTGATATTTTGGAAAAAAGCGTTTGCAAATTCACTGAAACACTTTAAGAAGTCTTCGTTACACTCATCACTTTTAGTCTGAGTAATAAATACAATACAAAATAAAAATACACAGTTTTTAATCATTTTAACAACGTTTGTACTCTCTGTGTGTTTGTACACTAATGCAGATGATGTCGATCTCTATCATTGTTAAGAAACACTTCACACACGTTACATTCAACCTTGTAGATCAAACAATAAGGTTCTAAATCGCGTGATTTTGTGCCAAGCCAGAGTATCTTGATGGTATTACCTTGAAAATTCGTGGTCTCAACGACTTTGAGGATTGACCGCAGGCAATTTATAGCAAATAGACAATTAGTTGCTCAAAGAAGTCAAATCTCGGCCATAGAGTAATAAACAGACGTCAAGAAGAAGAACTAAATTTTCTATCATACACCACAGAATATGGGTAATTTTTTTTGTAAAGTACTTATGTCGTATTTGTCTAAAAATCTTACTCGTAACCGTAACCCAACAGAATTTTCTTACCTACTTTAAAACTGTTTTATCTTCTAAAACAAAGATAGACCTTAATTCATTGTTTTAAAAAAGTAGACCTTTTTTGGTAGCAAGTGTCATCTACATTTTGGTTCTACATAGTCTATGGCCAAAGCTTGGCTTTGACAATAGGCGAAGTATAATTGGTGTTTCGTGCCATCCAATTAGAAGCTTTTGTGCGAATCAAATAATAGAATGAACGAAAATAAGGTACGTAAGTGTTAGGGCTGCCGCTTACTAGCCACTTGCGACAACCCTAATGTAACAACCACCTTACAGTATTTTTCATAAATTTTTAGTGGTTTGCAATTTTGCATATAATCATTTCTTCAATAAAATATGCGACAACCCTAATAGGCTCGCACACTCACTATTTCGGTGAAATATATACTTAAGTGGATTGACGCTGGTCAATAGTGCTTGTCGCAAGTGGCTCGTGTGTAGAAACCCTTGAAACCCTTAGTTTCATATCATGATCATCGTCAGCAGGTGGTTAAAATTGGATGGTACAATGTAGTGCCTTTTTGTAGACCGAATTTCGCCCTTTTACAATAGGTTCAATCTATAAAATAGACGCCAGACTTCGTCTTCTATTACATGGTCGTTTGCTAAAAACATTTTATTCATACTATTATCCGTTTAAGCCACGTTTTTACATAAAACTGTAGAGTTTTTTTAACTGTGTTTCCTCGATAGAGATTTGAATCAACGACCGAAGTACTGCCTACCACTACACCAGAAGTGCTCTTTATTAGAAAACCCCATGAGAAAAGGACCAAAAAACCCAGGATATGCGACACGTGGAACAGACAGTATTTGCCCCGAAAATCGGACTTCAATTCCGAAAGCCAATACGTAACTAGTTGAGCTAGTGGAAATGAAGCTAGTATCGAAAATATTGTTTTAGTTAGTATTTCAGGCTACTATTATAATTTCACTATTAACAGGCGTCACAGCTCAGTCGATAATAGCTCTGCCTTCCGTGCTGTGAGTCGTGAGTTCAATCCCCACTGAGAACTAACGTTTGTGTGTGACAAGCATAGATGTTTGTTCTATATTATGTGTTACTATGTATTATAAGTACAGCCTCCGTATTCCAATCTTTTGCTGTCAAGTTATATTTCACTGCCCAGTGTAATTTCTTCAGGTCACGTGGTACAATTTTGTACCACGTGATCATTGTTTTTAGACACTTGACAGCAAAATATGCGCGAAAACAAATTAAATGACATCATAATGTCACTATTTAGTCACAGAATAACTATGAGTTAGTATGAACTGACCATGATTTAAAACTTTGCAGTTCAACTTTGCAGTTCAACTTTGCAGTTCAACTTTGCAGTTCAACTGAGATTGGAATCGCCCCTCATATGTATTTACAAAAATGTATTTATGTATTCTATCAGCAATCTAGTTCCCATAATACAAGCTTAGCTTCTGTAGGTTTCGCGAGGGCGTCGTGTGAAATGTCTATGAATATTTATTTATTATAATACGATTGCGTAAGTAGCAGTTGTGGATCCAGGATTTCCAGTATTGGTCCAGCTATTGAAGTCTGCCCTGAAAAATCTGGCCCACTCTTGGATAGATCCCGAGCTTTTGCAGGCGAGATTGAGCACCCTATCCGCCTCCGCCTAGATTCGCTGTAACTTGTCTATAACCATTTTGCAAATAACCCAATTATACAAAATATCGAACGGCGTAGTTTTTGCGACTGTTAGCTCTCAGTGTGCAATACTGAGAGCACACCGGTGTGCGCTGATTGGTATGGAAACACTGAGCGGATTTTTTCAGAAGCTTGGTCTCGTCAAGCTTCCGCTCAGTGCTTCTATACCAATCAGCGCACACCGGTGTGCTGGACGTCAGACGTATTGCACACTAAACTCGTACTCGCCCCTCTGGTCTTCATTAATAACTGCCCCCGTATGCCAATCTTTTGCTGTCAAGTTATATTTCACTGCCCAGTGTAATTTCTTCAGGTCACGTGGTACAATTTTGTACCACGTGATCATTCTTTTTAGACCCTTGACAGCAAAATATGCGCGAAAACACATCAAAGACGTCATAATTTCACTATTTAGTCACAGAATAACTATGAGTTAGTATGAACTGAACATGATTTAAAACTTTGCAGTTCAACTTTGCAGTTCAATTTTGATTGGCATACCCCTGCAGACAGTATAAGATATTAATTTAAGTGTTGCGAAATCAGAATATCTAGCCATTGTTTTGTACCTATCCATCAAATTGGAGTGTGAAATCTGTTTCATTAGTCAAAGGCTCTGGATTTAATTAATTGTGGATACTAGATTTGATCTACGGCTTGGTTTGGTGGATAATGCAAAAATTATCAACTCTCTTAGACAGTTTGGTACATATATTACATTCTATAGTTGCTAGAGAATAGAAAAAAAAATGCTTGTCCAAATTCGTCAAAGTCAGTGGCCAACTCTGGTGACGGAGTTTTTACCCTCCGTCGAGGCTCAACGACTGCTAGAGCCAGGACCGATAATCGTGCCATTCGAAGCACGAAAGCACTCAGATGTAAATGTCACTAGCGGTTACACATCCAAATAGTGACCGCGCAGAACATTGCCTAACTTAGACTAGTTGTCCTGTGAGAACATAGACCTCGCAAGCCTTTATAACCATACAATAACCGACACTTTCCCTTTTACCCTGGCTAAATCGAATTTCAGGTGCTTGAATTTTCCAATAGGCCTATGTAGACTTTTGAACAAATTAACAAGTTTTAGCGATTACTCGCGTTCCCTTGGTCCTAGGAGGTCGAATCTCGTGTCTACGGATTTGTCTCGTAAAGGCGAAGAGGACTGTGTAGTCTTATTGATATTGGTAGAAGTCAATTTTCGGGAAATAAATAAAAAAATAATTTCCCCTTTTTTTCCCTTTCTACTCCCCCTTTTTGGAAATGTTTTTACACCATCTTGTGTAGAATAAAATCTTACGTGTGCTTCTCAAATTTGATTGAAATCCGTCGATAAATAAAGCTACAGCAAACTTTCCTCCTTTTCTCCCCTATTTTCCCCCCGATCAAAAATCCCCGACGACAAAAAAAATCTAATAATTCATATAACCTGTGTACCAAGTTTCGTCCAGATCGGTTGAAAAATGCGACCTATGTAGAGGAGAACAGACATCCGGACAAACGCATTTTTGGCCAATGTGGAAACTGAGACGCTTCGCTCGGTCAATAATCGGTGAGGATTGACTAAGCAAGACGCCACGGCTCCAGCAAGTTTAGCATGAGCGCCGAAAACGTTTCTTTCTACCAAGGAGAAGACAAATCATACTTCGTCCCTTTCTATTCTTTGACGAAAACAGAGACAGTACTTACTAGCTTTAGTTTATTCTTCCGTAGACAAATCTATGTCTAGGGTGCATCATACCAGCCCTGCTGGTACCTACAGCTGGATATAGATCTTCACGTGTTTGTTACTTACCAATTTAAGCAACCTGGCTCCATTATTTCTATTCACCATTTCGATATCACCCAAGTTCTTCGGCACCAGCTTACTCTCATCCACCAGATCCTTCACAATCTTCTTCCATATGTTATCATCTGCAGCTGAGTCGTCTAAGAACGTGTAGTCGACCACC
Organism: Gandaritis pyraliata; assembly: GCA_947859175.1. NCBI lineage: Eukaryota > Metazoa > Arthropoda > Insecta > Lepidoptera > Geometridae > Gandaritis > Gandaritis pyraliata. The sequence goes on along the minus strand of OX401876.1, from coordinate 6,207,570 downwards.
ACACTTTTAGTAGGAAGTTCAATGTAATCGCTCTCAAATTTTTCGATTCTAGCGTTTTTTTGCGTTCTGGGTAGCTCACCTTGTATATTCGTGAACTCGTCTATATCGAAATCGAAACCTTCATTCGTTGATGTATCTTCTTCTATAGTTGTATAGAATTCTGTAGTAAAATCTACTTCAAGTACATTCAACTCTAGTTCTGATAGTGTAGGTATACGTTTTATACTTATATTTGGATTTACATAGTTGTATATATCTGGCCAGTATCTAGAACTATATAGTACTAATGATAATATGTATATAATTACGAATAGAATCGTTAGAATCAGGAGTCTTATCGTTAGTATCATTAATGATAGATTCATTTTCATATTCATTCAAATCTTCAAACTTTGATTCTAAATAACTTTTTTTCGGTTCTTAAACCACACTTTATTCTTGTAATTTAGACTGAAACTCCTTAACATCTGTTTTCTGTTTTTTTTTAATCGTATTTAAAACAGCTTGTAATTGCAAGAAAAAAATTTAACTGTTCACGACACTTAATAATGATTCTCACTAAAACATTTCACACACAATTTGTAAATTTTTATATATCAAGACCATTGTTATTGTATGTATTGCATCACTAAAAGGTAACTTCGAAATGGCACAGAGTTGTACACAACATTGACGTCGTATACGGCATGCAATTAATTTTAGGGAACAATAGGTCGTCCAGGCATTAAGTATAGCTATAATGTTCTATTGATGCAAACGATTTAACCAATATAGAATTGAATAATCGATTTGTGGACGATTGAATTTGTTGACCTCAGAGGACACCTGCCACTAGCCAATTCGGCATTCTACAATAATTTGAGAATAGATCTCCTCAAAATAATAAAAAACATTACTCGAGGTTTTATTAAAATAAAAATATTCTCAGTAAAGGCGTTTGAGTTGAATTCTTTAATAAATAAACACATTCAGTAAATTAAATTCTACTTTAAGAATAATAGGTAGGCACTTAATTCAAGTTTTAATTATTTTTTCGGTGTTGTTAATGAGCCTTAAAGTTGCTTTATAGTCTTGCTAGTACCGTTATTGTCGATTTCATTAACTGGTTTTATTTTGATTTTTCTGAAAAAAAAAAACTTAAATCTAGTTTATTAATATCGTTAGGTATAATAAAAGTATCACCTATTTATGACTGAGATGAATTTCGTTTGGGTGAAGTTTGTTTTGTCTTGAAATAAATATTTTTATGTTTATGAACGTTCGCTGTCGCTCAGAATACTATTATAACATTTTTTCAATACCTGACATTTAATTCTAAATGAAAAATTTTCCTAGTCCTTTATTGTAGAAAATAATGTATCTAATTACTAGTACTCTAGTGATGATAAAATATAAATAAGTGGATATAGTTACCTGTTTGAAAATAAAGAATTGGTAATGTTAGTGGCTGGACTTTCGATGATGAACCAAAGTAAATAACTGATCGTGCAAACCACCACGATGTACCCAAATCCGTTGACAAACTGAAAAACATAATAAAACATTGTCAAAATAACAATTATCTACTAATTACTACTAATTAGTCCAGTCAAATTAGCGATCCACCTCGGAAATTAGAGATTAGGCTGAATATTCGTTTATAACTTCATAAAGCCTGTTTGCCCGCAAGCATGCATCATGCATAGATAATAAATAAATATTCATGAACATTTCACACGACGCCCTCTAGTCCCAAACTAAGCAAAGCTATATGGGAACTGGATGCATATAGAATACTTATATAGGTACTTTGTTTTGTAAATACATACTTATAATACATAGTAACACTCATACATAGAACAAACATCTATGTTCGCTACACACAAATGTTTGTTCTCGGTGGGGATTGAACCCACGACCCACAGCACGGAAGGCAGAGCTATTACCGACTGAGCTGTGACGCCTGTCAAAGATTTCTTGAGGGCTCTTTGTCGAAGACCTCGTCCAGGGTAGTACTACCCTCGTACTTATTTCTGCCGCCAAGCAGTGATGCTCGCATTTCTGTATTCCGGTTTGAAGGGGCTACGACGCCATTGTTATGTAGGTAACTTACCAAATGAAAAAAGTCATAGGCCAAAGGTGTCCTCATTGAGTACAGGTTCTGCCAAAGCAGTAACGGATGGTACATATAGATGCCGTAAGTCAGATGACTCATTGGAAGAAACACTTTACTGGTTAGCAAGTCTCCTACTAATGCTGTAAAAAAAAAACTAAATATGGAATCGCTCGTGGCTAGGCTTGCTTAGTCAATCTTAGTTAAGCGACGTTCTGCGCGGTCACTACTTGAGTGGGTGACCGCTGGTGGGAATTACACTTGAGCGCTTCCGTGCTTCAGAAGGCCCGTCGCTCTCGGCTCCATAAAAACACCCTCACCAGAGTTGGACACTCTTGTTTCAGCAGCGTTTTATTGCTGTGATACCACAGTAAGAGTTGCAGTAATAGATATACATGATAAAGGCACCAGACGTGCCAGTGCTTTTAAACGGCGAAGGAAAACATCGTGAGGAAAACCATGGCTTAGACATCTCCACACCTAAATAGTCAAAGTCAAAACCAAAATTTCTTTATTCAATAAAATCACAAGGATCATTTAGAATCGTCTTATATAACTAGGTGATTCTAGGTGCCAGTTCCACGCGATCAGAGGTAATAACGATATCAAAGGTAGTACCATAGTCTTTCTCGTAGATAATGCCACCTAGAATAAAAAAATGGTAAAATAATAGTGAGAGGCAAGCCTTCTTAATCTATTTAAGTACTTAGTGTCTCTAAAATAAAAACATGGATACCTGATGCTGTCTGAGATCTTGAAAATAAGTAGATTTTTACACTCACGGAAGGTTCCATACTCGATGACAATGATCACAAGGCACAATCCAATAACAAAGATAGTTCTGTCAAAAGCCATGTACAGGCTGGTTGTAAGAACATTATACTTCATGAGGTTCAATGACCCACCTACTCCCATGATGCCAAATACAAGAAGAAGTCCAAGGATACCTCCACAGATAGACCATGTCTGAAATAGAAATAGATTTATTTGCGTGAAAAGTTGAGAAACTATATAAATTCCTATTCCTGCCACACAGGGTGTTGCTCGCATTGCTGTGTTCGTGTTTGAAGGGTGCTAGTGCATAGGGACTAGAGATGTTTCAGAGTTATAGAAGCAGTATTGTCTCACATGGCATGTCCCTAATAAACTTATGCTGTAAGGCAGCTGATGTAATCACTTAACATTAAGTGGGCCATCTGCTTCTTCACATTATGCTTGACTAGAATAATATTCTTTAGTCGCTAGAGATAGATCTATTTTATGGATTGTCAACTTCGTTAAGGGGGCAGTTGTTTCCTCTCTCCTTGGTCTCATCGACTTCCTTAGGTGATACACCTTAGTAGGTTAGGTACTTACGACATGACAGTAAATTTCTACATAGATGCCTAATTAATTCATGTAATTTGTTCCTTTCCAATTTATGTATTTATCGAAAGTAGAATGGTGGCATAACTAACCTTTGGAATAATCTTCCGATAATCCTTAGGCTTGTACACATGCATAGCGTACCCTAGACCCATCCCAACCAGGTATGCACTGGCTCTGCTGTAGGGCTTCATGTATGTCGTCTGGAGCACCCTATTTTCACTGATTAATGTTGCTAAACTGAAAATAACATTAAATTGGGTACACGTAGATTAATAAGAGTATATACAGAAGAACCTGCGGTTGAGCTACAAATCGGCTTCATACATTTATCATCATCAGTAGCTTGAATTTAGGCCTTCCATTTCTAGGGCAAATGACTGTACCTTTTCCCTGACCTTCACAATGTTATTGGTTTATTAAAATTGATCATCATCATTTTAACCGTAGCACGGTTTCGGCTGAGCACCCACAAGGCGTCCCTCATGTATTTTTCCAATGCTAAGCGTCAACCATTGTATTTTTGGCTAATTCCGATCTGGTGCGGCTTGGATCCAACGATACTTTCAGTAAGTCTAAGTCAGTATACGATTTTCTGAGATTGCTAATGTCTTTTAGGTGAAAGATCCCTCTATTGACATACGTGATATCCACGCAAGAACCTGTCCATTCCAACAAACATCGCCTCTCCGAGTTATATGCCCTGCTTATTGGCTTTCCACTTGCCTCTAGGATAAAACAGCAAATTTACTTACTCTATATCATATCCCAATATCGCTGGTAGCTCGTACCAGTACGTCAATACTGCTGGTATGATCATTGACGTGAGGAACACCGCTGCACAGAACCGCACCACCGTTGGTCGGTTCCATTTCTGGCAGAGCCAGAAAATGGTGATGCCAAAAATTGTGAGCTGGAAGTCACAGCTCAGGTACCAGCTGTGATAGGGGCACTGAAAGATAATTTATAAGTTTAAATAACTAGAAAAACCGACTTCAATTCTACTACCAGCTTCATCATTGATGATGACAGTTCATTGGGAATGTTCTAGTGACAATAAACACCATTTAAAAGTCACAGGAAAGCAACATACGCAATTTCGTGCACGTGGTTGGCATATTTTTTTTCAGTTATTTCTATTTATAACCCAAGCTACTGAACCAATTTTGATGAAAATGAAATGGGACCAACCTGGAAGTATGTTCTATCAGATAAAAAAATGTTTTTATAAATGACGGAGTTCTGAGGTAACAAACATTAAAAAAAAAACTTAAACCGAATTGAGAACCTCCTCTCCTTGTTTGAAGTCGTTTAAAAATAATAGATTCCTAAAATTATTTGGGAATGACGTTCTCTACGGTCGGCTTCATGTCTGAAGATCATAATCACTAGATGTCTTTGTTGTCCTGCCAATCAAAGTTGAACTGCAAAGTTGAACTGCAAAGTTGAACTGCAAAGTTGAACTGTAAAGTTGAACTGCAAAGTTTTAAATCATGTTCAGTTCATACTAACTCATAGTTATTCTGTGACTAAATAGTGACATTATGACGTCATTTGATGTGTTTTCGCGCATATTTTGCTGTCAAGTGTCTAAAAAGAATGATCACGTGGTACAAAATTGTACCACGTGACCTGAAAAAATTACACTGGGCAGTGAAATATAACTTGACAGCAAAAGATTGGCATACGGGGGCTTATGTGAAGAACAGGCTTGTCTTCAGCGAACGAGTGACAATCCTTAAGCAGGTCAGTACATCTAGTTTGAAATCGTAGTTATCAATGATGCCAAGTTTTGATGAGAACCTCTACCGCAGGTTTTTACATCTACTCCAGCCTCTGCTTACCACCAGGGCCTTGATGAGCTGAGGAAAACAAAAACACTAAGGGCGGCTTGCACCAGAATCACTAAACGCGTTTAACTCTTAAATAGTATTAAGCGAGTTGTCAAGTACGTCAGATTTAAATCGCTTTCGGCTGTTCAACACGTTTAGTGATTCTGGTGCAAGCTGCCTTAAATCTATCTACACTCACAAGAACATCAGGTCGGATAAAGTTATTGATCAACAGCAGAGGTTTCCACCAGTGCTCAGAACAGACATCCACCTGATCTGCCATCAGAAGCGGCTGCAAGGGCCCAGATGTGTTGAGTACATTGGTTAAGTATAACAGACATAGTGCTAGAGGAACTATCAGTCTGAAATCGAAAAATTATACATCAGATACAACCAAATCTAAAAGAAGAAGTGGTTGGATTGTGTGAAAGATGACATGAATGTGAGAGGAGTAGATTTAGAGTTGACGAATGATAGGAGTGAATGGAAGAAGAAGACATGTTGTGCCGACCTCACCTAGCGTGGGATAAGGGCAGGAGAATGATGATGATACAATCAAATCTAGAGAACTTCTGGCTCCAAGAACTAAGTTAACATTCTACCAGTCTTTATGCAATATAGCTTCCAAAAATCACCTTCACATTAGGTTTAACAGCAGAGGCGAAGCCATCTGGATATTGGATATATTAAAAGTTTGCGAGTATGTTAAAAGATAGGTACTTCTAGCCTTTACCAATTGAAGGTTTAAATGGGGATTTTCGATAGCATCTATTGTATCCTACCTGAAGTATCGTTTGAAGATCATTTCCACCAGCCCGGAGCGCCTTGCCATGAGTCCCGTCATCAGGAGCAGTCCTGACATCAAGAAGAAAGCATCAATGAAGAGGGCTAGCTGGATCACAAACCTGCCAGGTGTTGTGTCTATACTCTGAAAATAAAGTGGTTTAGAGAGTATGAGTGCCGGCGCAATTACAGGCACATGAAAGAAAGAAAGAACCTGCCAGGTATTGTGTCTATACTCTGAAAATAAAGTGGTTTAGAGAGTATGAGTGCCGGCGCAATTACAGGCACATGAAAGAAAGAAAGAACCTGCCAGGTATTGTGTCTATACTCTGAAAATAAAGTGGTTTAGAGAGTATGAGTGCCGGCGCAATTACAGGCACATGAAAGAAAGAAAGAACCTGCCAGGTGTTGTGTCTATACTCTGAAAATAAAGTGGTTTAGAGAGTATGAGTGCCGGCGCAATTACAGGCACATGAAAGAAAGAAAGAACCTGCCAGGTATTGTGTCTATACTCTGAAAATAAAGTGGTTTAGAGAGTATGAGTGCCGGCGCAATTACAGGCACATGAAAGAAAGAAAGAAAAAGCTTTATTCGACAATACATCAAACGTAATAGAAACATAAAACCAAAGTACATGGAACTATGTTGCCAAAAAGGTGGAAGCTCAGCATTATTGTTGAGTTGCTAAAAAATGCAATTCAACGCTGATTTTCAGCTGAACCCATCTTATACATGAGACTTAACATCTTTATGTCTCAGAGTGATGAGCACAGTGTACAATGCATCACAGGCCACGTTTTCAGTGCACAGTGAGGCAATAAATCGTGGGTACCAGTTAATATCAGGTGGGCAATCAGCTTGTTCTATCATTTAGTAGTAAAACAATACCTTTGCAACATCTACAGGATTAGTGATGGCCAGGCTGATGACACTCAGGTAGTAATGCATCACCACAGTGGTTCCCGTGCAGATTACGCGCAATCCATTTAGAGACATCAGCTCATCTTGGCTCCTCCTTGTAAGGGATGCATAGTTCCTAGAGGGGCTGAACCAGGACGCAAGTTTTAAGACTGAAAAATTTGAAACAACCATAGTAAAACAAGTAATTAAACATAGCTAAGAACACTCCCGACTAATTCACCTTTCAAACAGTAAAAACTAATTCAAACACACACACACAGACACGTCAAACTTATAACACCCCGTCGTTTTTGCGTCAAGGGTTAATGAATTGATTGTACACAACAAAAATAAGTAAGTAGGTACCTACCTAATAAATAAGTTACTGTGAAAAATGTATTGTGAAAATAAACCGCACGCGTTTTGCCGTGACTTTTCGTTCGGAAATGTAACAACACATTTTGATTGGTTTTTCTTTTCTAGCGATTTGATCGTAGAATTTTATTTTATAAAGAATAATGAAAAGTACTCACGACTGGGATTTTTTGTAGAGCCTTCTAAATGGTGTACTGCTATTACAATAACTGTCGTTGTAAATATAATAAGCCTGTAAATAATAAAAAAAAACAGAATATAAACAAAAAAAAGTGCAAATGAGGACGCGGGTATTTCACTAGGAGCTTATTAAAAACCGACCGGTGCTCATTGTGGAACAGCAGGGAACAGCGTATGTGATCTAGTGATTAGTGCTATCTTTAAAAATATATTTAGTGCATTCGTAATATCATAGAATACTTATATATTTTGTAATATTAGGCGAACTCACATGATAGAAGAAAATAGATAGGTAACAATTTTTTTTACCAAAAATAGTAAGTTATTCACAAAGAAAATTACGACTAATACAGTATTTAAAATTTTTATAGTTTATACAAAATACACATGAAGCAGTTGAGCTATCTACAAACCGTTGCAAACGATTTATAGATAGCTCAACTGAACCAAATCAGTAGCAATCGGAAGCGTGCCCAAGACACTGGCTGCAATGCCGCGCTGAATAGCAATTAGGTAGCTACTACCTGATCAATTATGCTTACCAAAATGCATAAAATCCAGTAGAATACTCCGGCTGACTCCCCTTCACCTGACAGTTCCTCGGATCCACAGCCACGTCTCCGAACGGAAGGTGGGAAAGCTGGTGGATATGACGAGACACCTTCTCCACTGAGGATGGAGCGCACACTGCTGGGAGACAGACTCCTGATGAGTAAATGTTGAGTCGCCGATTTCCATGTTTTGATCGCGTCTGAAATGTGAGAAAAAGGTGCTAAAATCAAGTCATCTTCTTTATCAGACTGAAAAAGTCCACCACAGGGTACTTAGAAGCATCCCTAAATAAAAATGTTGGGCATTGCGCTTCACAATTTATTTACTAGTGTTTTCTCTGATTAAAGAAAAGCTCTACTTACTCCAACAAACTCTTCAACGCTACCACTAGGATCCACCTGTACATGAGCTCTGGTATCCTCAGTCAGCCTCACGTCTACCAGGCAGTATTGCATGGCTTGCTTCAGCCAGGGGTCTTCCAGACACTGCTCGAAGCTGCCTAGCTGGTACCGAGAACCGTAGAGAACTCCTGATGGAAGCTGCATGGAATCCCATACTGGTGGTGGAAATTATAGCTTAATTAAAATATTAATGGATTTTTCAAACAACGCCCTTTAGCCCTAAAATACGCAACCTTCAAATTATAATTAGCTCAAAGTTCAAACAGTGGGTAGGTTGATGTGTAGCCGACTGTACGTACACTATAAAACGCGCTCTCGAGGAGCCAAAGTTTTTTTTTTAAACTTGTTAGACTAGGTGCAGCCTTGATAGAATTGGGGTTGTCTGACGATTATAAATCACAGGATTATGAACACGACATTAGGTTTACCAGATCTGGCCAGGCTAGTATACCTTACAGACTAACATAAATGAAAAAAAAAAAACAACACCCTATAGACTAAACAAGTACTAGTAAACATCAGAACACAAGAGTTTGAGCACTATCGTCCAGAAGTCTGGAGCCAAGAACACTAGTGGATCGCCACGATGAGCATGTATGTCTTGAAGTTGACCTCCCTCTTGGACTCCAATCGCTTCAAGCCATGCATGATTATATCGGACAGTTCTCTGATGCAGCATCAGCCCCTCTCTTCCACATACCATACATTTACCATCATACATGGTGGGGACCGAACCCATAACCCACAGCGCGGAAGGTAAAGGTAGGTATACCAACTAATCTGTGATGAAAAGACTTTTTAATTAGTCATGGGTTTTCCTAGCACCCGCAACTAACCTGGTACCTACTGGATTGACAGGTGTATTATGAGGAATACTTACTCCAAGTAGCCCATGTAGTCTGATTCTTCACTCCATGCAGTAACGAAAAGATGGCATCTCTACAAGACTCTTCATCATCACGCCACTCCTCGTGCTCCAAGTTTTCTATCAGACTTTCAACAAGTCGCGAGCCATGTCGTTTAGCATTGGTATTTGGGATTGCTAGAAGATATGGGTATAGTTTAAAAATTTAAACGGATGAAATCTTATAAACTTGAAATTTTACTACATACATTTTTACATTTACATTCAACATTTACATTTTACTCTATTCAAGAATTTTTTGACAATACTGATTAACTTAATAACTTACTACGTAATAAATACCTTGCATTGACTTTAATATATTAACCTGACATTATTTTCATTCCACGCTTAATTATTTTTTTTATATTAAGGTTATTTACATTTTAGACGCATTTAATTCATTAATTTACTTAAACCTAGTTAAGGACAAATTTGTACGCCTTAGGGCAAATCACAGTGCACAAATATCTATTATGTCACCATTTTACTTACCTGTGTTGACAAATAAATAAATAGAAATTGAAATTTTAAGCGAAAATAAACAATGGTTACTGCGACCAGCAGTTTAGCCTTTTTTGGACTGATAATACTTTAAAATACTGATAAAACTTTCGAAAGAGATCCCAAATAGTGAATAAAAAACCTTTTTCCAAAGTTTGCGATAGGTATATTTATCCGAAAAGCTTTAGGTATTTTTAAAGCCTATTGGCAAAGCTTGTACACGGAAAGTCTGTGGGTTTAACACACCAAGAAGTCACTGGGTGCCTTTCTGGCTGGATGTATAGTGAATTATTTGAATTAAGTTTAGTCGAGTCGAGTCATACGTCATTTGTTTTGACAAAACGGTGGATTTTCCCTTAAAAACTTGGAAACGAATTCCATCAAATAATAAAAACACATAATACTTACACATTTATTCTTATGGCTCACACTTTATGCTATGACCTATGACTGCTGCAAGTATTATTGGTTCAAATTCCACCAAAATTAAAGAACAATACTCACTAAAACACCAAGAAAAATAAATAAAATAAATGTGCTATGTTGCTTTTACAAATGACAGAAATCGAATCCAGAACGTATCTTCAAAAATGTTGAAACGTGCTATGAAGTTGTTTGACATTATCTGTTGTCAATCCAATCTATCAGCTATCTATTGAAAACTGGTTTCACCAGTAGAAACGAGTTTTCGATCGAGATATGATGTCATCCATATTAGAGAAAAATCTCTGCCGAACTGATCATAATGCCCCTGGGAACTAACTTAGTATTTTATTATGGACACTGATTGTGTTTTATATTACTCTCTGGGATTTTAAAAACCATAAAGGTTACGATTATAAAGGTTACAATAGGCGGTTGGCCCTACAAGAATGCCAAAACTTACCAAAAACAATCACGACCGCAAACCAACACATAACTTTGCTGCGCATTATAAATTATTTTTTAAAATATATTTTAAATACTAAATTAAATATGTAGATGTGTTTCGCCGGGTTATTGAACATTGTCTGTTAAGTGGGTACCACGGCAAACAATAGGCTGTCTTTATTTGCATTAACATACAGGGTGTACTTAATAGAACTACTCCAAAAAATTTAAACATGATTTTATTTATTTCTTTATTAACCCCCGACGCAAAAACGATTTTGATTTTGTTTTTTTATTTGACTTATTTTGGCAAATAAGTGCGGCTTGCACCAGAATCACTAAACGTATTTAACAACTAAATCGATTTAAATCTGACGTATTTGTATGACTTGACAACTCGCTAAATACTATTTAAGAGTTAAACGCGTTTAGCGATTCTGGTGCAAGCCCCCCTAAATGTATCTTTTAGGTATCTTTTGTTTTGTTTGAAAGGTGAATTAGTCGGGAATGTTCTTAGCTATGTTTGATGAAAATCGGTCCAAGATTCGGGGTGCATAAATTCGAATTGACAAATAGAAAATACATTATTGAACATAGCAATAGAACAAGCTAGAACAAATATTTTGTCCCACTAAGTACATTTTATCAAAATCTGAATCCAATGTAACTAGTGGGAATAGATTTTCCTACTAGTTACGTTACATACAATCGTTAGAAAGGGAGCGGAATATTTCTCTCTCTGTTCTGTGGGAATAGGCGTAACGCGCCGCGCTCGCAGCCCGTCCTACACAAACACACAGTCGTCTCTCTCACACGATTCGCAACGTTCAACTTATAGTTGAGAGTCCAACCCGTATAGGTGGACGTATCTTCGACTGTACAATGTTTGAAGTAGCTCTACACGTCCGTTTAGTATTAGGAAGACGTATTATTACACCCTGTATAATATGGTCGTGAATAGTGCTTGATAATGGGTGGTAAAACCCCGGTACACAGTGGTCTCTCTAGCCAAGTTGGGATTCTAAAACTGCTAGAAAAAAATCCCACATGGGGTTCGTTTTTTGGACCGAATTTTGCTGTCCGTTAGTATAAAAATAAAATTATTCACGGTCATTTCACACGACGCTCTCTAGTCCCAAACTAAACAAAGCTTGTGACATGGGAACTAGATGCTAATAGAATACTTATATATTTTTTTTAGTAAATACATACCTACATGAATACATAGTAACACCCAGCCATAGAACAAACATCTATGTTAGCCTCGCACTAATGTTTATTCTCGGTAGGGATCATAGTGAACTTCTATGACTGATATTTAGACAGGCATTTATTTTCACACTAAGTAACATATTTATGATGATGATGATGGAATCTGAATCTAGATTGTTCAATGTTAAAAAAAAAAAACAATTATATTTAAATGTCTTTGTATTTTATCATAAAACTAATTAGTAAGTATTATACATTATATCAGACCTATTTTGGCTTAAAAACTAGATAACAATATTTACAAATCTTATTCACCAAACAACATCAGGAAGTAGAAAAAAAAACTAGAAAAAACCATATTTTTAAATAAAACGACAAACGTAAGCATACGCATAGATATTATATAATAATTCTAAGTACCTATTATTAAAATGCCTATTTATTTATTATTATTATATAATATATAATTTATTATTATTTTTTTATTTATTTATTTATTTTTTTATGCCTATTTCACCATCTCATGATTACGTTATCCGTCAGTTACAACTTTATCCGTCGCTTATTTTAACCCTTAACGCAAGAACAACGGGGTGTTATAAGTTTGGCGTGTCTGTGTGTGTCTGTCTGAGGCATCGTAGCTCCCGAACGAATGAACCGATTTTGATTTTTTTTGTTTTTGTTTGAAAGGTGAATTAGTCGGGAGTGTTCTTAGCTATGTTTGATGAAACTTGGTCCAAGATGGCCGCCGCCACAAAATGGCGGATAAACTTTTTTTTCACAATACCCTCAATATGGGTATCAAAGTCGGGGGTTTTTTAAAGTTTTTAATTTAGTTGTAGACTAGTCAAAGATGAAAATGGATATAATATTTCCTGGCGGATAGCATTACTCAGTGATGGTGAAACAGGCCCTAAGTGATAAAATCTTCGGCCCACCCCTAAGGGCGTTTTCACACCATACACGATAATTACAATTTTAATGGTTTTAGGTCTTCAATAGTTTTAGTATTCTAACTATAGGTACCTACTGAATATCATAAAAACATTAATTTAATGTTTTTTTTTTAAATTAGGCGTGTTCTGGTAAAAGGTTACCATTTTGAGTAGAGATTTTCAACAAAACTATCAAAAAACTTATGCTTATGAGTGGTCGAGCGGATACAGACGTTAAAATTTAATACTTGTGTTGTCCTTTCTTAGTATGTATAATAGTTTCATAAACCGGTACTTTGAAAGGGAACGGTTTTTCTACCGGTATTATGATATGTTTCACTACTTCGAATGGAACCTCCTTTATTTTTGGGACGCGGACCTCCTTAGTCACTGGGTAAGGCACAGACTTTTCAACCGGGATTGAAACCTCTTTTATAACAGGAATGACTATCGCTTTCGGTACCGGGATCTGGATCGGAACGGGGTGGGGAACTGGGATCAGGATCGGCTGATTGATTTTGAACTCTACGTTCTTCGGGATAGGGACTACAACTTCTTTGTAATGCTTTATCGGCTCTGGGTTCTCTTCGTCAACGTGTTGGTGGACGGAGTAGGAATGGGATTTTAGGTCGTTGCCTCCGAAATTGTGGCCTCCGAAGTCTTGGCCTCCGAAATCGTGGCCTCCTGAGTTCCCTTGGCCTTCGTGACCGCTGAAGTCATAGCCGCTGTTTGAGTAGTCGCTCGCTTGGTGCTGGGGAAGAAAATAAGAGGTTGCTTCTAATTCTAATTTATGGTGGGGAAATAAGATCTGCGCTGACCCCCCACCCCCCCACCCCCCCGCTAACCTCACCCCAGCCAGCTCAACTCTAGTAACAGAGAAGGACTTGACAGCACTGTTTCAGCATCTCTGATGATGTTGTGGATGCGGAGATGCACGACCTGATCAGCTTCTGCAGTCTAGTTATGGACCTGGCTTCATTGTGGCAGTGCAATGTAGTTATCATCCTCTTTTTCACCACCACCAGGTTGCTCCCAGTTCTATATGTACAGTACGCACAACGGATCTTTATCCCTCTGAAGTTAGGTGCAACAAACGATTGCGCATGTACTGTTGTGCGAAAAATTCGCTTTACTTCTGCGCAGATACTTCAGAGAGACAAATATCCGTTGACTGTTTATGTAACTTACTATAAATAACACAGATAAAGATGTGTATCTGTTACATCACTGTACACAATAATGTCTCTAGAAATAATTCGGTTTGTGCAATATTTCAGGATTTAGGTGAAGGCGTGAAGCTGGGGCTCAAAGTGAACGAAACTGTAATACGCCTCGTAACCTTATTTTACGGCGTTATATTTTCTGTTAGAGAAAAAACATTACTTTTTTAGTACTGGGTAGTAGACGGTGGAGATTTATGACAAGTTAAAAATAGAAAGTTCATCTCAGAAAAACTCATACGCTGTGTTTTTTTTATCAAAATTGAAAGAACCACCTACGAGTATTTTTAAAAGCAGAATACATTGATACACTATTTCTTAATTGAAATCTTTTCAACATGTTTTTCAAGAAATAAATATACTTTTGATAGCTAGATATTCTATGTTGGAAAATTTTAACTCATTGCATAGGTTTGCAAAACTAAGGACTGTGTTCATGAGAATGTGTTCACGAGAATGGATTATCGCGGTCACTATTCTGATGAAACGGTGCTCATCATGCATAATAATATACATTTACAATTTTACATATTGAAATGGTTTATTAGTCCTTGATTTTGTTTTGTCTTTGATGACAACCAGTGGACTATATACAGTACGCACAACAGATCTTTATCCCTCTGAAGTTAGGTGCAACAAACGATTGCACATGTACTGTTGTGCGGAAAAATTGACTTACTTCCAATTGGACCCAAAAACCGATTCTGCGGAGATACCTACTTCAGAGGGCCAAAGATCCGTTGATCAAAATTTTTGATCCCTTCTTTTAGCTTTGCCGTAGCTGAGTGACTGTATGGGTATTTTTACCTGTTGGTCTCCCTGGAGGTTCAGCGTCTGAAAGTTCATATACGGTGTCCATTGGTTGTTGAACTGGTTGGTATATTGCTGGTTGGTTTGGGAATCCTGTGCTGTCGTTGCTACGAACAGCAGGGCTGACAGGAACTAGAATAAAAATAAGTTTTTGTTTAAAAATGTTATTATTAAAAACATGCTTTTATTTTTGCGTCATCTAGGGCCGGAGTACTAGACAAGTGAAACGAGCCCAAACTCGATGGAGTTGTGTCGTTTTATCATAGAGTTCCTATGGTCACCTTCCGGATCCATCATCAGATCAGTTCGTTGTCACCATTATTGAATTGTCACCGAAGACTGATAGGTATATGCCAAATTTCAGCTAAATCGGACATCGGAAAGTGGGAGAAATTCGGTCTGCAAGATTTGACCTAAACTGGCGCATAAACTTTGGTTTCATTATTCTTTGTTTGGTCTGGTCTGGACATAGCACCGTGCACCGTGTCGACTACGATAACATTATTTTTGTTCGAGCCACTAACATGTCAGTATGAAGGATGCAAACACCCATTTTAATTCCGTGTTTGGTCTATATTTTCTAATAATAGCAAGATTGCTATGGGCTAGGCATGACTAGTCGTTGCAATCACAATTATGCTTTGCGCTGATACTCTAAATTAAATAGAGTATCAGCAGCAGTAAAAAATATAAATTAATTATGATTTAACTAAAAAAAAAACTCTATGATCTGAACTGTACCTATCACTATTGTACCAGATTGTACCGTGTAGAATGTGAAAAATCACTGCGACCTCTTAACAAACCATGTGTCCTGCAGATAAGCCATGGCGTTTGCGACCCCTTGTCCATTACTGTACTGTGACCATGTTTCGGGAAAAGCGGGGATAATATTTATTGACAAATTGAATTTTATCATAGGTCTGATTCGATAAAAAAAAAACATACAACCGAATTGAGAACCTCCTCCTTTTTTTGTAAAATTGTACATAAACCTTTATAAAGTCAAAAATTTTAAAAGAAATAGATCGATAATTGGGGATCTAAGTAGAAAAGATTAATAAAATCAATAAATAATTGTACTTAGTATAATTAATCTTCCTTTTCAATATCACTTAACTTTTAAGCTCTTGAGTACGTTATTGGCCATAAAAATTTTGTGTCCAAAGTTAGAGCTAAACCGTGTGACTTTACAATGATTTATCATTCTTTCGTAGCACATAAATTATAGCAAAATAATTCTCGTATAGATATGAAACTCCCAAAATGAACCAGCAAAGAAGTAAAACAATCAAAGTTTGATTAGTGTTTTGTTTAAAAGTTTGTTTGTTTTAAAGGTTTATATGTAGGTAAGTATATGTACTATAAACTATATACAAAATGCGTGCAATAATTATTGAAAATCAATAATACGACATTTTGTAGTCTATTATTAGGAAGTGTGCAACGCATATTACAAGATGGTTTGTAAGTATTTCTAAAAATAGATATCTACCTGGAGGGCCTAACCAAGTTCATAATTAATAGAAAACTAATCAAAATGAAATATTTTTAACGACTGCTTTCTGCGCGATTGTTTCCATATTCAATGGTTTAAGTTTTCTATTTTCTAGCGATTGTAGAATGTGTGGCTAGGTGGGGGCTGTGCTTTTTAATATAAACTAAGAATGGAGTATCGCTTCTATGCGCTATTATTATTTCATATTTTATCTCGTGGTGAAGACATGTATTTATCTTCGTATTCTGTAAAATGCTGCGGATGACTACAAAAGCGAATTTAAATCATTTTCATCTTTAATTCAAGGGATTTTTAAGGTGTTTGTCAATTTAAGGTTGATTAAGTTCAATTTAAAATAAAGTAACAATTATATAAAGGTATGAGGTTAGTATAATTTTTCTGGTGAATCATAGTCAATTATGAAACTACGATTTGGTTGCTTAATTATTTTATTAATAATTTAGACGAACATTTATTTTTTAAAATCGATAAGTTTTTACAACATAAAATTAATAGCTTGTAATTTGACCATAATTGTGTCCTGTTTGTGTAAAAACAGATTGTAATACATTGATAGAACCCATCGCATTGTTGTTTTTGTCCAACCATTATAATTATCTAATTAAAATTTTATTAATTTATTAACATGGCTTTTGTTTTTATTGTCTAACTAGCAGTTACCCGCGACTTCGAACGCGAGTACCGTTTCCGTGTACCGAGCGGATACATTGAGAAACTTGACATTACACCGAACCCTCTATTGGCGCTGCTAATCCTGTTCGTTCATTTTATCCTGTAGATCCTGTTAATTATTCGGGATAAAAAGTAGCCTATGTGTCAATCCACGTTACGAACTATATATATGCCAAGTTTCATCTGGGTCTTTTCAAGGCAAGAGTGAATAGGTGTCTTCTAGACTGTCCTGCTCCATCGTCGGCCTCATCGACCACCATCAGGTGAGGTTGTGGCCAAAGGACATTCTATATTCTATTAAAAAAAAGTTGGTTCAGTAGTTTCAGCGTGATGTTCAGCGTGTTCAGCGTAACTCAAACATCTAAACTTTCAGATTTATAATAATAATGAGATTAGATGTTAAGGTTTTTTTGTAATTTTTCTAGTTATTAACTAAATATTCATGGACACAATGCCATGAGTCCCGAGTTAAGCAAACCTTGTTATTGTATTTGCCATCACACAAATGTTTGTCCACAGTCGGACCAACAGCAAAGAAAGCGAAGCTATACCAACAGTAACTGAGCTATGATTTTTACCAAAAGTTGGATGTGGTATTTTTATCGCAATAATAATTTCTGATTCTATTATTTGAAATATTTGTGGTCACCCTATGAGCACTATGTTCATGTTAGCTAACCACTCGATATAACAAGCTGTTGCCCCCAGCCTCACTCATGAGGAATTTAATCTCTTCTGCTCCCTGAACTAACGCATAGGGTGTATCGATTATACGTACATATCTTATCTAATCTTTATTGTATAAGAATGTTTATGTAACTTTTCTTTGAATTTATTATTATTTATTTAAGGACCAATCCCACTACTATTATAAATGTTTGGATGTTTGGGTTTCAATCACGCTGTAACTAGTGGTCCGATTGCGATGTTATTACCTACATTTTTTTTTTTTTTTTTTGGATGAAGTCGCGGGTAACTCCTAGTGACTCAATAATTTTGTTTAATAAGGTAAGCTTAGCAAGTGTCCTAGGCAATGCTTCTGCTTAAAAATTTAATGTTTTACCGTAAAATTATTTCTAAAAATATAAGTGCCTAATGTTATTACTATATTGAGCGTCCCTTTGCAACCGGCACGACGCCTGGTAAAAACTACGAGCAATTTTTAATATCACAGAAGCGCTTGCTCAAAATAAAAACGCAGGCGTTAAATGTTCGTGAAAGAAATAAACGCTTCCTGTTCACCGATGAAATTTAACTCTTTGTGCGTTTTTACACAGGTATTTCTTTGTAAAACGTAAACTAACGGCTTATTTTAAAGTTTATTATTTTACAATTTGTTATTGTAATTAAATTGTGTCTACAACTCTACATTGTACGTAATTACGTCTACCTACACAAACATGATTGAAGATGACCTAAAAAAATATTATGATAGAAACTAAATTCGGCATGTTTTTTATTTAATGGGGACTGAACAAAATTATCATTTCGTTTTTTCATGATTCAGAGATATATGTTATGAAATACGAAATAATTATGACTGCGTGTACTTCGAGGCCTAATTTTTGATTAAATTTATTTTTCGTAATTTTCCCATAAGACTTTTGGTAGATTCGTTCCAATAAAATAACTATGTACCTACATAATTTGTTTATAATATAAATCTTGGCTCAAATTGTATTACATCTGCCTCACAAAATGAATAATTTCATATTATTACTTCGGGCTTGATTTGCAAACGGTACAAAAAAGTACGTTCACGTAATAGTAATAGTTAGAAGAAAAAATCGAGGACTAAATACTTTTTGCGCTTTTTTGCCGTTCACTAAATAAGTTTTGCTCATTTTTGTAGGCAAGTAGGTTACACGCCTGTCTTTTTCATTAAAGTAACTAGTATATTATCTGTGGCTCCACTAAATACCGGAGTTAAATGCAATTTAAAATGGGTTAAACGAAATTTGAGTTGAAAAGAAACTGTTTTCTGTAGGTAAGAAAAAAGTATGACATGTGATCTTACATATCAATAAAGTATTGAGTATTGAGTATCATAATATTTGTAAGTTTTTGACAAAAACCTACATTTATGTGTGTATTGAGTCACGTTTAGAAGATTAGGATTCAATTTGGGCTTTAATTTAATGTTTACGGGGTTTAGCAGTTTGGAACTCACATTCACTCGTTTTTATTCTGGCTTGGTTCTTATTTTAGATGATTTAGTAGCAAGTTGCCTACTATAGATCTTAGCCGACTTTTACATGTTTTCACACATAGATTCAACTGAAACGTATTGCTGTCAAATTCAAAATAATAGTTCAAACTCGCACTGCAAGTAAATGATTTTAAAGTAGGTAAGTATCTACTTAAATAAATTTATTTTATTGTTTCATAAACGCTTTTTTATTTCTCACTTAGTTATAGTAAAAAACATGTTGTTTTTTTAATTATTAAAAAATGCTAAACTCACATATGAAATAGTTAGGCACATTTTGATGAAATTCCGCGTAACGCACAGGTATTTGTGATGACACAATAGATTCGCAAGCTATTTTATAGTAAAGTGACAGGGCTATACTAATGCACTATGAAATTAGGGTTCCGTTTAGTAATATAATAAAAACTACCATGTGATTTCAATAGATAGATAGATAGACATATTTATTTAAAACACAATTACAACACAGGTACAGAACAAGCAGAAAAAAGAAAACAATAAGCAATAGCATATTGCTATCAATGTAGTTTTTTATTGTTTAGAAAAATTCCTACGTGATCTAGATAAAATTTGAAACAAAATCATGATTTTGTAGCCGAAATAGGTATTGTTTAAAAGTGTATTGTGAGAAAAGTTTGAAAAATATAAAACACCAAGAGTAGGTAATTTTTCAAGCAAGTAAGTTTTGTTTTGTTCGTTGACTGAAGCAGAAACGCTTTTAATAAATAGTGAAAACGTTATTAAAACGTAAAATAAAATGTACTGAACCAAAGCATTCCTATTGCAGTGTCTGCGGAGTCCAATCTTTTATTTTTTGCTCCACAGCAAAGACAAATACTAACTGCCCCGCTTTTCACTTGAATTGGTTCAAACAGAGAGCTCTTTTTATTCTGGTCAGTTATATCACTGATTCACCGTAATTTACTTTTACTATTTCTTCAAAAGATCTAATCTTATCGTCTAGTATTGCATTCATTGCTTAGTTTCCGTCCAATTTTCTTGCAACTTTGAATGAAAGCAGCAATGGTTTACAACTAAAGCAATTTGTTGTCTAATAAATGAGTTGGTATGGTTTTTGGTAAATTTTTGATCTCGACGAAATAATTGAATGAGAATATCTTTAGAATGTACTTATCGGAAATAGGAAATACCTACTTAAGTAGGTGGTTGAGTTTATTGGAAATAGCTAAAATTAATTTCACCTTTATGGCATTCACGTCATTTTGGAGGTCAATAAAGTATAATTAAAATTAATGTTATTTTAGTAACATTAATTTTAACCTCCTTCGGTACCTAAGGATGCACGAAATTGCGTATTTTGGTTTTCTGTGACTTTTTAACCGACTTTAAAAAAGGAGGAGGTTCTCAATTCGGTTGTGTTTTTTTTAGTGATGTTTACGGTCACTAGAACATTCCCAATGAACTGCCATCATCATCATCTGATGATGAAGCTGGTAGTCGAATTGACGTCGGTTTTTCTAGTTTTTAAATTTATAAATTATTTTATAATGACCAGGCATTACATACTATGAATTCAACGTCCGTTCCGACCACATTGTATTGTCTCATAATAATGTACGTATAGTTAGTAAACAAAAGAAATACTTGTAGATACTGTGTAACCATCATTTTAGGAGATAGCAAGAACTTACCCATTAACTTGCTCTACCTTCCGTGCTGTGGGTCGTGGGTTCGATCCCCACCAAGAACAAACATTTGTGCGTGGCAAACATAGATGTTTGTTCTATGTCTCGGTGTTACTATGTACTATAAGTACCTATGTATTTATAAGTGCCTAGGTACTTACCTACACGTTTTCCTGTTCAAATTTGAACTGTAAAGACGAGGGTACGAACTGGATATCAAATAGTGTGTAATTTGAACTCGGTATTTGTTCTAATTTTCTTTTAAATAATAGTTTATTAAGTAAAAACTTGGAACACATATTTATAGACCACACTTACAAATGTTTATAAAAAGTTATTAAACATTATTTTTATTAGGACTGTCCTGATAAATTATACATTATGGTTACACTACACGCACAAAAAGTTTCCGGCAAAAGGTGCATTACATAATACAGTTTTGTTTGTCTGTTTGTTTGCATAACTGAATGCAGAGTTATAGAGCGCATGGTTGTAATTGCTAAGTAGTTGCGATGCAATTTATTGATAAAGAAAATATTGTTTCCAGTATTTTCCAGTTGTGATTCAGTTTCAAAATATTGAAACTAATATTACCAACTTCTTCGGATGACCTTCGCTTTAGAGGTGCGAGTTCGATTCCATCACGAGACATTTGCATGATCTGTATTAAATAAATAAATAATCATGAACATTTCACACAACGCCCTCTTGTCTCAAACTATTTTAGTTTATGTTATCTGTGCCCAAACTAAGCAAAGCCTGAAATAATATGGGAACTAGATTGCTAATAGATAATAGAATACCTATATATTTTTTTATAATACATAGTAACATACGTAAATATTATTTAGCACACACAAATGTTAGTTCTCAGTGGAGATCGAACCCACGACCCACAGCAGACGTAGTTTGTTTCATTATCAGAAACTACCGCAAAGGTATAGGTGTGGTTGTTAGGTTATGGTAACCAGTGATTTCGTCGGTTAAAGTGTTGGTGAACGCCAGTAGTCGATCAGGCAGTGCAAATACAAAAAGTAGTTCGAGAATAGAAATGAATTAAAAATTATGATACGATTCCAATTATTGGTTTGTTACTTTAAAAATACCTGACTCAGCTTATTTATAATACTTTTCTGTATTTAGCTACCATCCAAGATTTTCTTCTATTTTTTATTTATTTTATTTAGAGCATCCAACAATTCTGTATTATGTGTTGGTACTGTAAATGTTTACCGACCGGATGTGAACCCACGACTTTAGGATCGGGAGACGGAGTTGCTACTACTAGACCACTGGTGCTAATCGGCAACTGAATACAGTCGTAGTATTCGTAGTCTCGATCGTAATTACAGGTTACATAAAAACACTGCGAGAATTTGACTTCTTATAAAAACAAGAAGAATGGATGCATAATAGTCTGAGTCAAATCTTTATTTATAATTATAACTATTATAGGGTATACTTACTTATAAACGATGAGTAAGTAAACACCATTAAAATTAGTTCTGTCACTGTTTGAGACCCGTTAGTAAGAGATAGCGGTTGATTTTGAGACTAACCCGTTTATATCTACAGCTGATAAAGTTGTGCAACGATTATAAGTAAGTACAGCCATACATTTTTATTTTCCCATCAACTATTGTCTGCATATTATAATGGATTTATCCTTAGTTTTGTATCTGAACTCCTCGGTACCGGTAATCATGAAGATTATTTGTGTTGCATTTATTTTCTTTATTTGTTTTGGTTGGTTATTACGATTTATTATTTATTTATATCTATCTTATTTATTCAAGCAAGCTCAAGCAACTGTTAGTACATGTACATTATCTAATTTACAACCTACTAATTAGCGCTGTCTTCGAAATCCTTTACAATCTTAAAAAAATAGAGGTATTTGGGATTATTTCTATCGGAAAAAATATTTTTTGGTCGTGTTTCTGGATCTCAGAAATATAATTAATTTTCTGTAATTATTTTTAGCTTTGGTTTATTATTTGTATTTACGGATAACAAGAAACAAACAGCTTGCGATTTTCACAGTGCAATGCATAAACTTAGTTCTGTTACAGCCATAGTATCACCAGAAAGTCCACCAAAGCAAACCCTCAAGAGAATACCAGCAGTAGACGCTCTGATCCAGCGCTTGGAAGGCGAAGAATGGGCTGATGGTGAAGCCTGCTTCAAAGCTACGCTTCGGATTCTTCATGGTGTGAGGAACGATACGCTATGGGCTACTTGGGGTAAGTAATGCATTAGTACCAAACGGTGATGGAAAACATCGTGAGGAAACCCTTGGCTTAGTCAGCTCGTATTGAGCTTGTGTTTCCTGTGGATAGACACTAGGCTGAGAGGATGGTATAGTGCTACAAGACTACTGCATCTAAACATGTCCCGGCACTGGGTCTCAAAATCCCCCTTGAGTTTTCCCCCTTAAGGGGATTTTGACCGTACATCGGGACATGGGGACCAAGTGGCTCCTGACGCTGTATCAATCATCTAGATTAGATGCAAAGACCTGATTACTTAGCATAATAAAGTTATTTTGAGAGAACGAACAGCAGGGGTATGCCAATCAAAGTTGAACGGCAAAGTTTTAAATCATGGTCAGTTCATACTAACTCATAGTTATTTTGTGACTAAATAGTGACATTATGACGTCATTTGATGTGTTTTCGCGCATATTTTGCTGTCAAGTGTCTAAAAAGAGTGATCACGTGGTACAAAATTGTACCACGTGACCTGAAGAAATTACACTGGGCAGTGAAATATAACTTGACAGCAAAAGATTGGCTTACTTTAACATGGATAAATAGGTTAGGTACTAACCTTTAACAATAAATTGCAAGACTTTTCAGAGCATATCCTTACATCCAGCTTAGTAGTTAGTCATTTTTCTGTGTAAGTATATCGAATCTGCACCTATGACTTTACGCTGCCATAGCACCATATCGTCGGAGAGCTAATCTCATACATTTGAAATTTTTTATTTTTATTTATTACGCTTATTCTAGTGCATGCAATTTTACAAGTCCCATTTGGGTAGGTTGCTAATACTAATGAGCATACGGCCCTTAGGCGCTTTCACACGTTGTCGGTACTAACACCAATATTATGCCGCCGACATGCCGGTGTCGTTTACCTATGTGTCGTCATCGGTGACTGTGAGTTCTGTCATTTGTAAAAGCAACATAGCACATTTATTTTAATTGTTTTTCTTGGTGCGGTGAGTATTGTTCTTTAATTTTGGTAGAATTTTAACCAATAATACTTGCAGTCATAGCATAAAGTGTGAGCCATTGGAATAAATGTATATTATGTGATTTTATTATTTGAAGGAATTCGTTTTCAAGTTTTGAAGGGAACATCCACCATTTTGTCTTCAAAACAAACGACTTGACGTATGACTCGACTTGACTAAACTTATTTCAAATAATCCACTTGACACTGGCAAATTTGTTTGTCGAAATCATAGAGTAAGGGAAAAAAGAATAGAGATGACATACCTACGAAAAAAACGTGCATACCTAATCTGAGTCTGGCACAAAGATGGAGGCTTGCCGTAGAGCTGCGCGCACTATTATCGATATCGATAGTTGAATTGCACGGTGTTTACAGAATTTAAAAAATTCGCATATGAGTTTCTTTTAGATTTCTTCATATAGGCTTCTACGAGTAGTACACACACACAGTGCCGCCGGCTTAGGTTGCCGCGTGCGGCTAAAGGTTACTTAGCTTATTGATTGAGTTTCATGCGGACTGCCAGTTTTTGCGGCTTGTGCCGGGGCATATGTGTAGGAGCCTTAGTAGAGTACTAGTACTTAGTAGAGCCTATTACTGATCAACATACCACGCATTCATAATTACCAATGGAAATAATAAATAAATAACTGCTACTACAGATTTTTTCTGGTTTGTCGGACTATACCTACTTATTCTTTATTAATCTATCTTCTATTATTTTTCTATATAATATATCAAAATGAATCCTATTTCGTTGTCACTCAATAGCTCGAGAATGGCTGGACCAATTTGGATAATTCTTTTTTTTTTATGTTTTCTAAAAGTTCGTAGATGGTTCTTGCATTTAAAAAAAAACTATGGTGGTACGTAGTGCGCCCGTGTCAACTTGTTACTAATATTATAATACTTAAGTGTAAAGGGAAATTACTCAGGTATAATTATTTATGAACTACTTGGCACGATCATTCCTAATAAAACGAAAATTATCATTTCAAACAGGTTTAATAAAAACTGTAAAAGCCGTTCCGTAAATAATCAAGGTAAATAATCGAGGTAAATAATCAAGTTCTAAAAATGCCTTTTACAAGTAAAATAATTATGTTCACAATAATCAAATATAAGGGTTCATCAAACCGTTGATCCCAGTCATAATCAAGTTCGAAAAATATTTTTTTTATTCAAATATACACATTAATTAATCAATTAATATTAATCAAGTAAGAGCACCTAGAACCCTCAATGCCAGTCATTTTCAAGTTTTAAAAATACAAACTTTATTACAAATAATAGGTATGTACACAATAAACACGAGTATAACTTGGAGGTCTTCAAGTCATGCATTTCATCATCGCACAGTCTTGTTACATTTAAAGTTCGGTTAAAACATGTCTCTTCAAAATGCAGGGAACAAATGAAAATATGTTTCGTTGATCTATTTAAGTTTTCCAACCCAATTACATCCAGCCACTGTTCTTTTTTTTTTTAGATGTCGGCAATCTAAAATAATAAAAAAGAAATCCGAGTTTAATTATATTCACCTGTCGCTAAGTTATCGATATCGATAAAAATGAAAATGCCGTACTACCGAAACTCTATTTACAAGGGAGAATTATTTTCTTATAAAATCACATAATATTAATGGTAAAACAGTAAATGATTACAGAAAAGCAAGAATATCATTTTAAACATTCCCACTAATAGCAAAATCTTTCAAAATAATAGGAAAAACAAGATATTTTGAATGAATTCGGTAACTTGCCTGTGCAACGTTATAATGGGATGTTTTTTATGGTGTTTCATGCGGCAACCTAACACACTGCACCTACCCATAATAAATGCAGTATTCTGCAAGTTCTAGCACTACTAACAAGCACAATTTTCGCGTAGAACACTAAATTTTCTTGAGAACACTGAAAAAAACAAGTCGCTATGACAACTGATGTACTTGATGTTGGCTGTGCTAAAACATGGCGACCGGCCGCAGGGAGAACTGTTCATAGAGATGTATAATGCCTGGTCCATAGATTTCCTAGGTTCATGGTCGAAATGACCGACAGAGGCCATAGAGAAGAAGAAGAATGTGCAATCGTCGCCACGGAAGTTAGGTATCAACTGCGATTTCTAACTTTTTTTCATGAACCTATTTTTCTAGTATAATAATAAAATTGCTTTCATTATTAATCTACATAAATAAAAGTAAACAATAGACACGGATTAACATCAATTAACTCTCAATTTCCTTGTATTTTATAGGTTATAGTTACTTAATAATTGGTTATTAAAATAATTACGTATGCACTTGGTCTCTTATTTTAATTTTATTGGTCTTTTGTTGACCTGTGTCCTGTCTTGACTCAGGACACAGGTCATTAGATAATAAGTAGGTAGTTATAAGCACATACAGGGTGTAACACAATGCCCTCATAAGTTCGAAAGGGGAATATTCTACACATCATGGCGAAAAACATTTGTTCTACGACTTTTAATATTTCGAAATTTTTCAATCATGAAAAGCGTCCTAAACCTGGTGTAGACTCGGGGTAGACTGAAAACCAGCCCTGCGTAACTATTAGTGCTGAGCCTACTCCATTTGTATTTTTTTTAATGTTAAATACCTTTTGTTTGACAATAAACTTTATTTGTATTTGTATTTCAAGTGTCTATGTGTGGGTGCAACGTGATAGAAAAATGCATGAGCATGTGTACTAACAAACTGGATACATACGCAAAGTAAAGTTAACTTAGAGTTGTCACAAACTAGTCTATTCAAACCTTACCTAGGCTTTAAGGCACTATACAATTTTATACGTGTGTAACTTTTTTGTTATAATAATAAATAAATAACTAAGATATAAAAAAATTAAAAAATAGAAATTTCGAATATTATGTTGTAAGTATTCAACTTTTGCACATGCGAATCTATTTACGTGTTTGGTTTGAATAAGCCCCTTTTCGGGTTATAAGGACAATTATGTTACATGCTGTATAAGGCGGTATATAAAAAAATATTCACGGACATTTCACACAACGCCCTCTAGTCCCAAACTAAAGAAAACAAACAAACCCAAAAATACAAATTATCATGATGTAAAGGACTAAATTATTAAAATAATATACAAATTATTAAGATGTCAAGGACTAAATTACTTATTAAAATAATGTTATTTTGTCAGCCCACACTGTAACTATTATTCCAGGTAAATTCATCGAGTTTTTGAGACTGCATGTTCCAACCTTAGAATATATGTTTGATAATCTGTGGCTCCAACGCGTATTGTTAGTGGTCGTTGTCTCCAATAAAATATCTCCCTTCACAGTATGGGACTCAATGCAGCTACCCTCAGGAGTTCTGTACGGAAGCGGAGTACACCTCGGCAACTTCGACCAATGCATCAGGAATCCTTGGTCTTCACAAGAGCTCCACACTCAGTACTGCCTGGTTGAAGTGAAGGTTCAGGACACGAAGGATCCTAGGGAGTTTGGAGCCTATGACAGTGCTGATGAGTACTTGAATGTAAGTACCCATAAACACTCATTTTTGGTTTACAGTGCAGAGCATACAACATGGCACAAGTTGGTAGTTAGTTGGTTGGAAGGTTGGTAAGAAACCTGGTTTTAAACGGGTTATGATAGTCTGTAAAGATTTGGTTGCATTGTCGTGAAGCTGTCGCAAAACCAACTATAAGTGAGCAGCATCATTTCAAAATTCAAAATCTTTATTGCACTTTTATGTTGCATAAACAAGTTTTATAAAGGTATGTAGAGTATCAAACATAAACCCTGTTAGGGCACAGTAATTAGGTAGGTAGATAAATACTTAAATACTAGGTGGCACATTTGCAGGTAATGTACCTATTTGATAGGTGTTTCAATCATCCAGAAACTCGTGCAACGAATACAAGCAGTTTTTTATGAGGTAATTTTTTAAAATATTTTAATATCCTACTAATATTATAAATGCGAAAGTTTAGATGTTTGTGTTTCAATCACGTCTAAACTACTGAACCAACTTGGATGAAACTTGGCATATATATTGTTCGTAACCTGGATTAACACATAGGCCACTTTTTATCCCGAATAATTAACAGGATCTACAGGATAAAATGAACGAAACTGATTAGCAGCGCCAATTGGCAAGAGGATTTCATTGTCTGTCATGTCACGTCAGTTTGACAGGGCGTAGTACTACCTCTTTGGTCTAACGACTAGCGTTTGACATTCTAGTACGAGTTCGGTGTAATGAGGTGTAATGTCAATTTTCTCAAATTATCCGCTCGGTACACGCACAGATAATAATATACACAGATAATATAATGTACAAGGAAACTGTAGACGCGTACGAAGTCGCGGGTAACTACTAGTTTTGAATGAGCTTGATTTGCAAATTATTAATCACAGGCGCTATTACACTGCCATATGCTCTGACATGACATTTACACGATTTCTGGAGACCTTATCTCAAACAAACAGACGGACAGATGGACACCGGAGTGAGAGTGTTCCGTTTTTCAAAAACTGGATCGGAATACTAAAAATGACTTTGTTGCAGACGCTTTCAATACACAACAGAACCTTCAACCACCTCGCTCTCGGAGTGTGCATGCCAGCCGTATGCTCTCCATCATCAGTGGCCAAGTACACGCGGCACATGCTTGAGCTGACCCACATTCCGGATCCTGAGTCTATACTAGTAGCTCCTACTGAATGTCAGACAGCAGAACCGAAGCCTTACCCTGGGAAGTTTTATGCATACTTGTAAGTCTCTTTATAACTTCAAGAGAATTTGAGTGGCTACTTCTTCTTGCATGTCAATGGTAACAAACAACAGTAGAACTTCGCCACCTTTACCCCCTCGTCTGTGGCATCCATAATGTCATCCCTTGCGCAGTGTAAGTGTAACACAAATGTCACTACCGAATCTTTGTCAGTCATTCTATAGTGTTCTTTAATTTTGGTGAAATTTTAACCAATAATACTTGCAGTCATAGCATAAAGTGTGAGCCATTGGATTATTTCAATGGCTCACACATAATACACATTTATTTGTGTATTATGTGTTTTTATTATTTGATGGAATTCGTTTTCAAGTTTTGAAAGGGAAATTCACCATTTTGTCTTCAAAACAAACGACTTGACGTATGACTCGATTTGACTAAACTTTAATTAAGTATTTGAATCCTTTTTTCAGGTCTGTCCTTGGAGTTTTGTTATTGTTGGTTGTTGTATCAACAATTTATTCAAATTACAATGATAGCGACGAATACTCTACAATTGGTAAGTGTAGTGTTTGTATCTACTAAGTAGATACTGTACCCTATCTCACATGCACAAGTAAGTGAGGTAACTGCCGGTGTCAATCTCCCGACCTGTCAATGTCATCCGTACGTCCGGATGACATGACGTGAGGCTCGTGGGAGGAAATGCCAGACAGGGCTAAAACAGACACACGAGTATGGCAGAGCTACCGATATCGAGGATTCGATCTTGGTGTATTGGTGAGCCAGGGAGATGGTTAAAACACAGGACTTTACAGTGGCGACGAGGATAAAGGTCTGTAGAAACTATAATTTTCAAAAGGAGGAGGAAGAAGAGTTCAGGTATGTCTTTTCTTTGTGTAAATTATGGTTTCGGCCATTGGTGGCGTGCGACCTCCATTACAGATACAAATTGTTTAATTTGATGCTGTACAATTTTTCATTGACTAGGTACCTACCTAATAATTATTAGTGCTGGTTTATTTGTTAAAGTAGCGTGTATTATTATTGAGGTCCCTCCTTATATTTTGTGTAGAACATTTTCTTTTGTGCAATATTGTATTTCTTCACTAGATAGTAAACAGATGTTTACACAGCAAAAAAAGTTCCGCATCCACTACACAGGTGGCGTTGCATTACAATAATGAAAACAAAATTAGGCTGCCGTATTTTCTCTCATCCAAAAGAAGAAGCATGAAGCCTCGACCGAATGAACCTCCACTTCACTCCTCGTTCGTTCCTTTTTCTTTGCTTCATTCGCGTTGGCTCATTAGCGTCAGCCAATCATCTGATGCTACAACTAGTTCCGCTTTGAGTCGGTGGAGGGCATCAGTCCTTTAGTTCCGCTTTTCATCATTAGATGGCGTTGGTCGTTTAGTTCCGCTTTGCGTCGGTAAATGGCATTAGACGTTTAATTCCGCTTTGCGTCGGTAGATGTCATTGACCGTTCTCTAATTTATAAAGATACCGAAATTGCCAACATCTGTTTATACTTATGCTTAATTCAACAAATCTAGCGAAAAATTGAGTTCACGGGCTCAATTCCACTACTTATTTACAACGGTTGATGTTCTGTTCGTTTCAACTATACCTAGGTAATTCAATTGATCTGTGGCTTGGCTAAGGCATATAAAATAAAAGGACTCCGATTCGGTTGCGTTTCGGCTGTCGGGGCTTGAGGGTAAAGTGCGAATTGACCTAAAACGGATGAAGGGGCAGTCGAGCTGCGTTCCAGCAGTTAAAAGAATCGTTAGTAGAATTTTATTGACCTTCAGGCAACGCGTAACGTGCAGTAATAATTCCAAAAAAAAAAAAAAAAGGAAAAGAGATATTAATATGTTCGCTGCATGTTGTGTCGGATGTCGGCGCGGGGTGGTGCGGTATGACGTGTAGTGCTGCGTGTCGTCATACTTAGATAGGTAGGATACCTAGTACCTATCTATTTTATTATATTTTGTGATGCCAAAAAATGGATATTATTATAATCACTTGGACTTGTTATGAGGAGATAAAAGCGGGATTTATATTTTACCATTAATGAACCATTTTACGGGTCTATACTTTTTATAAAATTTCAATTTTGGTCTACCGATTTTGTTGGAAGTTATAATTCAAGAGTTTCACCAGACGTGATAGCCTACCTAGACGTGTGATTTGCTTGACACAAGTGGATAGGAGAGGTATCTACTTACTTATCCGATGGGTACCTAAATGGTTGGCAGGTCTGCTACTTTTGTTTGTGTGTAGACAGGTAACAACAAGAACCTATTCCATAATATTTTATAAGGACGACAATAACATGATGTTATCTAATTCTACTGGGAAAGATATTACACCTACTTAATTATATTAAAAATCCACAATATTTATGTGAAAGAGGAGGAAGCAGTTTCTAAGCGATTTTCTAAAAGGTCATGCGGAACAGTAGATGGGTACCTACGCAACGCATTTTACGCAATATTTTGGTTGCATTTCATAAAACTTTAAATTAGTATATACGAGGTTGACTACTTACCTATATTCTGTTTAGTATGTATTGATATACTAACTCCTGGCTTAGGTACTATTAGTACCTATTGACGGCTTACTACTAGTTACCTGGTACAGGTGAATTCAGTAGGTAATTAAATGTCTTGATCTATCTAGATAGGTACCTACTGTTATTTCAATAGGCGATCACTGGGAGGGTGCACAAAATTATAAAAGTTTTATTATGCAATTTAAGTTTGTTAATTATTCATTCATTTATTCATTGCATACATGGTTTAAATAAATAGCTTAGGTCTTGGTTGGTTAAAGGAGCGGTCATGTGCCCTCTGAGGATGCGCCAATGGTAGTATAGAATACCTACATAATTTAAATAATAAAGTGTCATTTTAAAAGCCGAATTAATGTCAATAATAATGGAAAAGCTTCAATACACTTATACAATAATCAATGGTACCTACAAGCGGATGCAAAGTCAAACACCATTTCAAAACAATACTTACAATATTTAAGTACCTGCAATTAAGTTAAACTTATTACTAGTTAAGCTTTCCCTTGGTACCATTGAACTGGTTACATGATTGTTGGTCAAGGCTTACCATTAAATTGGTTGCACAGAAGTCAAGGCTTACCATTAAATTGGTTGCACAGAGGTCCAGGCTTACCATTAAATTGGTTGCACAGGAGTCCAGGCTTACTATTAAATTGGTTGCACAAAGGACAAGGCTTACCATTAAATTGGTTGCATGATGGACAAGGCTTACCATTAAATTGGTTGCACAGAGGTCAAGTCTTACCATTAAATTGGTTGAACACGGTCAAGGTTTACCATTAAATGGTTGATGACCTAGGAAGGCTTACCATTGAATTGGTTGCTGGTGATTGACCTGAGGCGTACCATTAAAT
The DNA here is from genome assembly GCA_947859175.1 of Gandaritis pyraliata. Classification (NCBI taxonomy): domain Eukaryota; kingdom Metazoa; phylum Arthropoda; class Insecta; order Lepidoptera; family Geometridae; genus Gandaritis; species Gandaritis pyraliata. Next base: position 6,175,196 of record OX401876.1, on the reverse strand, counting down.
TGGTTGATAATATGACTTAGGGGCTTACCATTAAATTGGTTGCTGATGATTGACCAAAATCGTACCATAAAATTGGTTGGAGGAAACAAGACTTCCCGTTCACGTTCAATGGTGACCAGACAGGGTTTGCTTAAAAACGGACAACACTTAAACCAAAAATTAAAACTAAGCATAACTAAATTAGTAGGTACTTAAATAAAAAAATAAAAAACAATAGCTTACAAGTTGTTTAATACGGTTACCTGTATTAGAAAACCCGTGATATTATGACAAAATCAAAAAAAGAGATAAGGAAATGGTAGGTTTACCTAGATGTATTTTAATTTGGAATCAGTGTTAACTAAATGGGACGAAATAAACAAGAAAATACTTAAGAGGTTTTGAACTCCTATACTCTTAACAAGGTTAATAAGGTATGTTTGTACGCCTGCATCCTGCATCAAATGAGTTTGGACAACTTTCGATGTGAAGTGTGAATATGAGTAGACGTAAAAAACACTAAGTAACGATGCAAAACTCTGGAAGAATCACCAATATTTATAAAACATTTGCTACCTACCAAAGATTCGTTGGGGACTAGGATAACGTTGTGTGAAATATTCTCGAATATTGTATTTATGTCATGAAAAACATTAAAACTGCTTTCCTTATAATAGAGCGGCAACCGGATGTTAGTGTAAAGTTATAACATCGAATGGTACAGGCACAAAAGGCTTGATGTGTGTATCGTGCGTGCTTAAATGTTTCCAGAATGTTGAAACAAAACGTTAACTTCGCTGTGAAAGATTCAGATTACCAGAATTTAATATTCGAAAAAAAATGATAAATTGTGTAATAGATGACATTCTGGTTTGTGGGAACAACAAAGAATAATACTGCGAACCTAGTTGTCAAAGTACTGGAAGTATTAATGAAAAATTTAGATACAGTACATAGAAAAAAAATGTTTGCTTCTTGGGGAACCAACTTATACAAGAATGAGGAAAGAAAGCCATTCCCAAGCAAGGTACCTATATCTATACCTTATCTTTTATTTAGAGAAGTTACCTACTGAAAAGGACGAGTCTTCTATGCTATTGAACTACAAGGCAAAGCGAAAATACAATTAATGTATTAATGGTACCTATTCCGAAATATCACTGAAGTTCAAACTCTGTCTTTGCGGAATCTAGAACCTCCAAGCGTTTGAGCGATCTTGTGGTCGATGGATGTCGTTCATAGGTATCAACGAGCGACAGTGCCCTCTATCTGGTGTGATACCTACTGTGAGTCAGTTATGTAAATGCATACCTAGTAAAGTTATAGCGGATGTGAATTCTGGAGGTCAGGCTCGGATCTAGTACAAATCTATGAAAGTAACTAAACAAAAAAATAAAAAAATAAAAAATAAATTTTGTAATCGAACTAACAAACTGGATGGAAAAGAAAGAAAACCTATGTTTTATTACGAAAACTCTCTGTTAAAATAAGGAAACACAGTGAGGGTCTTATAATAAATCAGAAAAGACGTCTAAAAACAGTTTTAGAAGCCTACCATGTAATTTGGCTAAGCAAATTTTATTATGAGATCCGGTTACACAACAAAGTTGGGCTGACTCCAAAGTGTTCTATATATATATAATAAAGTTATTGATAGGTGTAGTAAGTAATGCCTGCGTAGTGTAGCTCTTTTCTTCGTTCTGTGACGTGAACCATAATTTTTAGACTATTCTTCGTAGCGGAGGTAAATAAATTCGGGATTTCTGTGCTTAGAGCCCTATTAGACATAAAATGCCCGATTTAAGACGATTCAAGTAAGAGATCACCATAAGTGACAGAGGAAAAAGGGGAAGGAGTATGGTGACTGGAAATAAAGAGCTGAAGATGCAGACGTAACAGAAGATAATAATTTATAAGGTTTACGTGGAAGAGATAGAAAAGAAAAATAAGCTCTCTCTGTATTGCAACCCAACGCCTATAGTTACCTACCTACCTATAGTTGAGAATGTTTTAGGCGGAGAAGAGATTGCAAGAGTTAAGGAGAAATATAAACTTCCTTGTCTTTATGAAGTAGAAGATCAATAGAAGCCGGACATAGAGACGCAAGTGGACAATGAGTTGCCAGTAGACAACTCACACCTATTTCAGACATATTATGTCAAGTGCGCAAAAGTCCAATTTAAATGGTTTGTAATGTAATCACATGTGGTATTGGTGAAAGCGAGTAATGAAAATGTATGTATTCAATGTGAAGTTGTCTTTATTGGTCTGTGTCTTGATAAGTACCGAATTGCATAAGGCTAATGATAATTATATTGTAATCTAGGGCTTTGTCCGGAGGTGTGCGCTCACACCATAGTATGATCCTATATGGGGCATAGCTTTATGTTTTGTTGATTCAAAATATTTAAATAAGAAAGGGGTTGTAGTGTTTGTATCTACTAAGTAGATACTGTACCCTATCTCACATGCACAAGTAAGTGAGGTAACTGCCGGTGTCAATCTCCCGACCTGTCAATGTCATCCGTACGTCCGGATGACATGACGTGAGGCTCGTGGGAGGAAATGCCAGACAGGGCTAAAACAGACACACGAGTATGGCAGAGCTACCGATATCGAGGATTCGATCTTGGTGTATTGGTGAGCCAGGGAGATGGTTAAAACACAGGACTTTACAGTAAGTTTTTTAAGTTTTACCGGCCTTAGCACTGAAATATGCCTATTAACTAAATATTCATGAAAAACTGAGGAGGCATAAGCATAAAAGATTTTGTTGACCTTTTTCTTTGTTTGTACCAAAATTCTACTATTCTAATTTATCAAATTAATACCTTTAAAATCATCACTAAAATCATCCGCTTAACATCGGCTGGTTCCACCAAAAAAAATTCGGTCAATTTCTATGAAGGCTTGGATCTACGAAGTCGATGGAAGTAGGTCTAAAATCGTTCATTCTGGAAAAAAGAGACGGTTTATGTCCAGTTTTGGACTTTTCAGGCTGATATGATGGAACATAACTTTCAGACGAGATCGCCAAATCCTTCAGCGTGGTCCACAACTGGAACGAACTGTTCAAAGTGAACAAGAACGAGATTCGGATGCTAAACGGCATGAGGGTCATAATGGCGTCTATTGTGATCGGCTGCCATCAGGCCCTTTTCTCACTGTTCGTGCCTACTCTGATGAACAATAGCTTGGAAGTTGATGTGGTGAGACAGATTTTATATCATCATCATCATCCACAGCCTGACTTCACCCACTGCTGAGTATAGGCCTCTCTCTTTTTATACCATCTTTCACGACCCCGCGCCAGTCTCATCCAATTTTTGCCCGCGATATCAGTGATATCGTCCGCTCATCTTGCAGCAGCACGACCTACATTTCTGTATCCTGTTCTGGGACGCCATTCAGTTATAGCTTTACTCCACCTCGCCTCGCCAGGTGTCCTGCCCAACTCCATTTTAGTTCCGTTATGCGATTCCCAACGTCTTTGACCTTTGTTCGACTTCATATTTTATATCACTAAGAATAAAATAAACAGGTATTTCTATCTAATCTAGATGATTTATCTAGCTTAGTCGGCTGCATCCATAGGAAAGACAGGATCAACGTGTGGAGCTGGATAATTTCTGAAAGAAAAAAACTGGTATCTAATGAGCATATTACACGAGAAATATTGTTGCAGATGTTTAAAGACGAAATCGGCCAAGGTCTTACCCATCTTGACCTGATCGTAGATACGTTTTTTCCACTCTCAGGACTGCTTCTCATCAGGGGGCTCCTGTCCGGTCGGCAGGGGAATTTGCTTATTGTTCTGCTGAAACGCTATTTCAGGTATGTCTCTGAACTTTTCAAGAAATCAAGCTAAAACATGTTTAGGGCTGCATTATCAAGGCAAGGATTGGTGCGGGAGGCAAATGGTTCCGATAAATTCAATATACGCAATCTTATGTCTCATAACCTTATGTACATTTTTGTCGTGTCATTTTGTGATACCGCAAGACACTGACTGGCTAATAGAACCAACAGCTGGCCTAATTTCTACTAAACAAGAGTCCACGTCCACTGAGGTCACGCCTTGAGAAGCTCAGCAGGGGTATTCCAATCTCAGTTGAACTGCAAAGTTTTAAATCATGGTCAGTTCATACTAACTCATAGTTATTCTGTGACTAAATAGTGACATTATGATGTCATTTAATTTGTTTTCGCGCATATTTTGCTGTCAAGTGTTTAAAAAGAATGATCACGTGGTACAAAATTGTACCACGTGACCTGAAGGAATTACACTGGGCAGTGAAATATAACTTGACAGCAAAAGATTGGAATACGGGGGCTGAGTCCATCACTCTTGAGATGTAAACATGTCACATGTGATCGCATCCCGGCGTAGGATACAAACTGGAACACAGCAATGCGATTGCTTGGCGCAGACATACAGTGACAACACGTCTCCAGGCAATATTTGTCACAAAGAGTTCTACTACTTCTAAACCATTGTTCATGTTGAATACTCTTTGTCATCATTCAAAACTCATTTGGAATAGGTCCCTAACGGAAATGGTAAGTATGATTATTTTTCGACTGAAACTCTGATATCTCACAGGTTAATCGGTCCATATGCTGCTACCACGTTCTACATAATTTGTGTGGCTCGGTACACAGGCAGCGGCCCGATCTGGGCGCTTTTCAATTCGAACGAAGAAGGAGTCTGCGAGAAACACTGGTGGAAAAACTTCTTGCTGATCAACTATGATATGTCTACCATGGTAAGTATTTATCACCCTGAATTAAGGCAAGTTACAAATGTTATTTTTGGACGTGTCTTTGACTTCTCCATTTAGACAGTCTTATATGCATTGGGCTGCAGTGAGAGCTTTTTTTTAAATATATAATATAGAATGTCCTTTGGCCACAATCTCACCTGATGGTAAGTGACGATGAGGCCGACGATGGAGCAGGACAGTCTAGAAGACACCTATTCACTCTTGCCTTGAAAAGATCCAGATTATATTTCTCAGGAAAGACAGAAGACGGCAACGAGTTGCATTCCTTGGCAGTTCACATAATGAATGTAGATCCAAAACGTTTGGTGCGAATGGGTGGAATGTTTACCAAGTATGGATGGTATTGAGCTACTCGTAATAGGCCTCTTTTATCGATTTCCTGAGTATTTTGAGCTTGTTCCATCCACAAACTACCAGCGCATGTCAGTTTAAAAGCAGCTCTCTTTTCCAGTGCTACGGAGTGGCATGGTACGTCACCTGTGACTTCCACTTGGCTATCCTCACAGTGGTCCTGTTCTGGATCTACAGACAAAACAATAAGGCCGGGATGGTAGCTTTCGTTGCCACTGGGTGTATCTTAACAGTTCAACTAGCTGTCAACGCGTATAGCAAACGATGGCCAATAAGTCTTTATGTTCATATCAGGTATGTTTGAAACCGAGTTTGAATAATACATCAGCGATTCCAATACCAGCTTTTCCATGCATGGAACAGTTATTTTTTTCGCGTTCACTGTGCTTGTTCCGTAAGAACAGTTGTGCATACTGATGGGTACGCTAACGGTAACCCTTTGAAGTTCTCAGGCGTGGAGTATGGACCCTGTATTGAGACAGTCGCTCTTTTTCTAGTGATGTAGCAGATATCCGAAACTATAAGCTGATGAACGAGCTGTACATCCGATGGCACGACCGCGCTGGATCCTATCTCGTTGGCATCGCCATGGGCTGGCTGATGAATGTCTACAAGCCAGCTGATCATAGGAATGTCATCAGCAAGGTTAGTTGGAGCTTAGTTAGACTGATCATCGTTGTTAGTTTTATCGCTGCTCTCCATCCGGCCAAGTTAAAGAAAAAAGAATGACGGGTTGGCTTATTTCTGACAGATAACCAAGATTAGATAACTGGTTATCTCCGAGGAATTTTTTTCCTCTCAGATAACCAATTATCTCAGAGGAATTTTTTTTCCTCGTAGATAACTACGGTTATCTGTTAGGAAAAAAAATTCCTCTCAGATAACCAGTTGATGATAACTACTCTAGGATAGTGAGTATATATTTCTTCGGCATTAGCAGTAGCAACCCCGTTTGGGACAGACATTGAGCTCTATTTAGCTCTTTAGGAACCACCTTAATAATGTACTTTAGTACCTTTATAGGTATCTTGTAGTAGAGCTTTCTTCTGCGTTTTACAATCTTCACAGAGCCACACGTAGATTTGCACCGTACTTCTGCCGCCATGTTTATTCTGTCTATACATCTTTCAGACAAAATCCTTCACCATAGCCCTGGTTTCTCTCTTCGTCATGATGAAGGTAGCTTCTATAAACTACTGGTTTGCTGATGCGGGTCGCATTCCGGTGGCTGTGGCGCTGGCTACCCACAGAGCGGTGTGGGCAATGGCAGTCTGTGCTTTGATCGGCGCTTGCGAGTATGGAAATGTTCGTAAGTACCTACTTGATGTTAGCTTGAGCGTGTATAGTGAAAATTAGCACCTCAGGCATGCAATTTCAAACTGCAGTCATAAGCTCGTTGGAATAAGGTTCGAAACCGCACGTGCTTTGTCGTGGCGCTTGCGGCCACAACATAAAAATGCGTGAATTAGCAGTTTTTTAATGATATCATGTCAACCAAAGATAATTTAAAAAAATACATAAAGACATCGCTCAAGAAACTGTTGATACATGTATTCTAATTTTCTAATCTATTTTCTATTCTAATCTAATTTTCAACCCAATAACTAGTGCTGTCTTCGATATCCAAGCACAATCTTAGAAAATTAGAGGTAACTATGGGATTTTTTTTCTATCGAGAGAATATTTTTATATCGTGTTTCGGGACTATAGCAAAGAATGGAAATATAATTTTCTGTACCTATTTTTACGTTTGGTTTATTGCTTGTACAAGTATTTACAGAATACCTGTGAAAAGCAACTTAAGATTTTCATTAAGTTGTCTGGAAGAGATCGCTTTTAGCAATAAGGCCGCATTGTACTCTCTATTTTTATGTTTCTCTCTTTCTTGTAATTTCTTTCTTCTGTGTGTGCAATAAAGTTTTTATCTATCTATCTATCTTAAGTATACCCACACAGCCTTAAATTGTATGGTCTCTTGAACGTCTGGTGTCATACATTTGTGCTTTTCAGCCATTATAAACGACTTCCTTGGCGGAGCACTCTTCGTGCCGATCAGTAAACTCAGCTACGGAATCTACCTAACGCATTTCTTCTTCGTGCAAAGGAGCATTTACATTGCCCGGACGTCGCTCTATTTCGACCGTTTCAATGTGGTAAAGTATACCTTATAAAGCTAGCTTTTAGATCTATTTTAAGTTACAGTGTTTATAACTATCCCACTAATATTACAGATGTTTCGATGTTTGGTGGTAAAATTAATAAGAAATTGAACAAAGCACAGAAATAAGTACCTACTTAACGCCTTAATAAATATTGTAGCAATGAGTCCGAACGTATAGACCATGACTTATATTTTTCAAGTTTCAGCCAAATCGGACCAGTAAATGCAGCGAGATTAAAACACAAACATTTAAACTTTCATATATAAATTAGTACTTAGTAGCATTTCTGATTTCTTAATCCGATGATATTGTCTGTACAATTACGGCCAAAAGTGTTTATTATTATAATTTTTTGCAGGTGGTACATATATTTGGGATCACTGTACTAGCGGGGACAGCTGCATTAGCTCTCCATATGCTGGTGGAAGCTCCATGCATAAACATCTCCAATTTATGTTTCTCTAAAAGGTAAACACACTACACAGTCTGAAATAGACGTCCAATATAAACGACAATAAATATCTCCTAGGGCTCTAGGCTCTAACCAAGTTGACAAATCAAAATGGAAATTAAATTTTTGTACAAGTCACGTGACCATTATTTGTTCTACCTAGTGTGGACTTTTGACGTATACAAAATTCACAAAAACTATATATTTGGGTAGAGAATCATTAGTTATGTAAACTTTCCGCTAGGGGCGCTGAAATCTCTATACAATTATAGTTTACGTGAACTTTGTGGTTCAGCACTGATCTGGACTGAAGCATAGAGTTTTTGACAGTTTAAAATCTAAACTTGAGTAACGCGTTACTCAGACTTAAAAAGTAAGACTTTGTTAACAAAGTGTGACTTTTAATAAGAATGCGAGCCCTCTACATTTTTAACGTTTTCTAATAGACTGTCAATACGGCTAGAATGTCGACTTTTCTTTAGAATAGGACCCCATATTCAAGAGAATATTCTACAGTCACTAGAGCATCGAAAACGCCTGATTAACGGTACCTATTTTTATTTCAGGAGTGAAAAAACTGATCAAAACGAAAAATCTGCAAACGGGTCCATAAACAACGGTACAATTAAAACAACCAAAGTGAAAGCGTTATAAGCCTCCATTTAAATAGTATAGTTATAGTGTGGTGTATATTTGTTATAATTAGGTATAATTTGTATGTATGTTAGTCTTTAAAGTATGTATCTATGACCCTATATTAATCTGTAATTTTTTCGTGTTTTTGGTCTGAAATAAATGATTGTTTTTTTAAATTAATTAAACATTGTTTATTTACATTTCAACAGTTTCAACCTCAACAGACTTCAATGCAAAATTATATTCTCTACGCCCTTAAATGGAAAAATACAATAGTATGAAAATCGACCCATCTTAAGTATGTGGGTTAAAATAAAACTTTGAAACTAAAACCACAAACCTACATTTTGTCAGTCGGTTATTAAGGCAAAAGCTGGGTAATATCTTAAATCCAATGTTTTCTGGGTTTTCAGCTCAATTTAACTTTAATTCGTGCAATTTCATGCCTTATAACCTCGGATGGATTCCCGCGCCTTATGGACGCTCCGCCATTTTGTTTTACGGAAAATATGCCAATTTTACGAAAGTGGTTTTTAATTTTTAAACTAAGGTAGATGGGTTCCTTAAATAACAAAAATAAATAGGTAAAAAGGTTTCTATAAAATTTAAATTAGTTCAAGTTTTTTTAAACAACTAAATGATGAAGCCAGCCAGCCCACCTGATGTTAAGTAGTATTTACGGAAGTATTCGGTAGGTTTATTTTTACTTCAAGGAATAGGTTGAATTTCTTTTATGTTTGTTACCTCAAAACTGCATTATAAACCGATTTGAAAAAATCTGTTTTTTATCTGTCAAATATAGGGGTTGGTCTATAATAGTAATTGGTTTTTCATGGTAGTTAAAATAGAATGTAGGTAACGATTTGACAAGCGTCGCATAGTTGAAATTATTCTGTTTTGTTCACGTACGTTAAATTACTAGCCTACCTAGCTAATGCACAAAATGTATGTAAAAGAATAAATTACTTTCATATAAATTTAATTAGTTTATCTCTGCCTTCTGCACTGTGGGTTGTGGGTTCGATCCCCAAAAACAAATCTCAGTAAAAAAATACGCTTTTTGTGACGTGACGACAAAAAGTGGTCGCCGTTTTTCAAAAACCATTGAGTAGGCAAATATAATGAAATCGCTTTTAACTCAAAAACATGTCTCGACACCCGGAGAATTACGCATTACATCAATATTCACGTTTGGTTTTCAGGTGTGGCCCAAACATGTATGTTACAGCGGTTTCAGGTGTGGTACAAGAATATGAGTTGCAGCAATTTCATATTTTATTAAATCAGGTACCTAAGTATCTAATAAAATGCTTTTTTTTTTTAGTTGAATATGTTTATCTGGGGTATCATAAAAGGCTGATAACTATGTGCAAGTTATTATTCTTATTAGACTCCATCAGCGATCTTATAACTTTGTTATCTGGGCAGGTCAACAGGACTAATTTGAAACTGTGGCTTAACTATTCTGGGGGGCGATTCCAATCTCAAAGTTGAACTGCAAAGTTTTAAATCATGGTCAGTTCACACTAACTCATAGTTATTCTGTGACTAAATAGTGACATTATGATGTCATTTAATTTGTTTTCACGCATATTTTGCTGTCCGGTGTCTAAAAAGAATGATCGTGTAATTTAACGTATGACGTGAAATTACACTGGGCAGTGAAATATAACTTGACAGCAAAAGATTGGCATACGGAGGCTGAACTGGATATGTTCAGAGATAAAGCTAATTGCGTTTGTGTCTTATTGGCTGTTTTCCAAAACATGTTATGTTTTACCTACACTTTTTCACACTGCCACGCAATTAGCGCTTTACTGATATCGTATAGGTGTCACTACACGATAACGGTGAAGTGCTTATCGCGTAAATTTAATATTAGACGCTTTCACCATACCTGTATTATTTTTCAAACAACTGACTTTATCTGCATCGTTTTGTCATGACAAAACGATGCAGATAAAGTCAGTTGTTACAAAGGCGTTTTGCATACGGTCAATACTGCAGTATTGACCGTATGCAAAACGCCTTTGTACGTTCTAGCTTGTAACTTGCACCACACGCACAATAATAGGAGCAGCGGCTATTAATATTCATAGTGTAATTAATTTGAAACACGTGTACGTTGTGGCTGATATATTTCCACATAGTGATCAGTTTGATTACTCCAATTTCATAATTATTGTGGCCGATCTCTCGGTTATTTATTAACGTTATTTCCGAGGAAATCTACGGGGCGTGAACGTTTGCATGCACACTGAAATACCTATTGTATTTTGTGTTACCCGTAGGTAGTCAGGTGCTGGTAGGGAGTGCAACGTACAAAGATGTGTCTGTTTTCAAGCCCTTCTTAGACTTCTAACTTCGACTAACTTGAGGGAGTTGTGAAGAAAAATGTAATCCGCCATTTTGTAGCGGCAGCCATCTTGGACCGATTTTCATCAAACATATCTAAGAACACTCCCGACTAATTCACCTTTAAAACAAAAAAAAATCACAATCGGTTCATTCGTTCGGGAGCTACGATTCCTCAGACAGACACACACACACACACAGACTCGTCAAACTTATAACACTCCGTCGTTTTCGCGTCTGGGGTTAAAAAATGAAGAGGATCTCAATTCGGTTGAATTTTAAAAAAATGTTTGTTACCTTAGTACTCCTTTATTTAAAAACCGATTTGAAAAATTCTTTTTTATCTAAAATAATGTTTCCAGATTGATCCCATAAAATTTTCATCTAAATTATCGGTTTAGTAATTTGACTTGCTTATAAATAAAAATAACTGGAAAAAAATGCTATCCACGTAAACGAAATTTCGTATTTTGCTTTTTTGTGACTTTTTAGTTTGCTTAACTTAAAGTCACTAGAACATTCTAGCTTATTCGGTATATAGGTTTGGCTTGCTCTTTTACCTTGAAAGATCGATCACCCTGTAATTTTTAGTTTTTTAATGTACTTTCTTCACAATTGTACATTTGTACGGCTGTCACAGCGACTGTATTCTAAATATCTTCCTTGTTCCTAGAACGAAACTAGCAGAGTACAATGTAACTGCAATATTACATTCCTACGTCTGTCTAGCTAGGAATTCATTTATAAAGAAACCCAATACAAGAATGAAGAATGTATTTTTCCGGGAGAATTGTTGGTTTGTGTATGTGACAGTACTTAGAATACAAGTTATAATAAACTAGCAGTTACCCGCGACTTCGTACGCGTCTACAGTTTCCGTGTACATTATATTATCTGTGCGTGTACCGAGCGGATACTTCTTTGAGAAACTTGACATTACACCTCATTACACCAAACTCGTACCTACTGGAATGTCAAACGCAAGTCGTTAGACCAAAGAGGTAGTACTACGCCCTGTCAAACTGACGTGACATGACATGACAATGAAATCCTCTTGCCAATTGGTGCTGCTAATCATTTTTGTTCATTTTATCCTGTAGATCTTGTTAATTATTCGGGATAAAAAGTAGCCTATATGTCAATCCAGGTTACGAACTATATATATGCCAAGTTTCATCCAAGTTGGTTCAGTAGTTTTGCCGTGATTGAAACACAAACATCCAAACATCTAAACTTTCGCATTTATAATATTAGTAGGATAGGATAGTTAAAAACATGTTATTTTTAAAAACAAGCTTTTGTTTTTGCGTCATCTAGAACCGTAGTCATAGACAAATCAAATGAGCCTAAACTCGGAATTTCGTCGTTTTATCACAGAGTTCCTATGCCCACCTTCCGGCTCCATCATGAGATCAGCTCGCTGTCATATTATTGTATTGCCACCGAAGACTAAAAGGTTTGTCACAGCTAAATCGGACATCGGGATGTGGGTCATTGCCTTGCAAGATTTGACCTAAACAAACACACAAACATACCTACATTGCAAGTTTAATAAAAGCTTGTAAAAATTAATGTTACAATAGTTAATAAAATTATTGCAAGGCGTCTAGTCGCAGCGACGCGTGACCCGAGGGCTGGTGATTATCTGGGCCAGCGAATCAGCATTGCTATTCAGCGCGGCAATGCAGCCAGTGTCTTGGGCACGCTTCCGATTGGTACTGCAGGGGTATGCCAATCAAAGTTGAACTGCAAAGTTTTAAATCATGGTCAGTTTACACTAACTCAAAGTTATTCTGTGACTAAATAGTAACATTATGACGTCATTTGATGTGTTTTCGCGCATATTTTGCTGTCAAGTGTCTAAAAAGAATGATCACGTGGTACAAAATTGTACCACGTGACCTGAAGAAATTACACTGGGCAGTGAAATATAACTTGACAGCAAAAGATTGGCATACGGAGGCAGATTTGGATCAGTTGAGCTATCTATAAATCGTTTGCAACGGTGTGTAGATAGCTCAACTGTTTCATGTGTACATATTATAAATATTGTAAATACTGTATTAGTCATAATTTTCTTTGTGAATAAATATTTATATATAAAAAAAAGACATTAGTTGAAAATCAAAACTGAAACGCGTTCTATACAGTGATTTTGCAAGTTACTGTGTTTCCAATTACGAGGGCAGCATAAGCTGAAATGACTTCCAGATAGCGCTGCCTACAGAATATAAATTTTAATTCCACACATCCGGTTCCTCTCGCAATATCCTGCGGATGCCTGCGCATTCAGGATATCCCTGATTGTATTGAGGAGGCGGAGGAAACGATTGCTTTGCTGAAATTGCTGGATATCCTTGTGTTTGCTTGTATGCAACGGCCACGCTACCGCCTATACCACGTGTTACCTCATTAATTATGACATTTTAAAAACAAATATGCTCATAGACAATGTGTCAATCTGTGGTTTAAAATAAAAACTATTGAATTTGAAAACAAGACTTAGGGCGGCTTGCACCAGAATCGCTAAACGCGTTTAACTTTTAAATAGTATTTAGCGAGTTGTCAAGTCATATAAATACGTCAAATTTAAATCTATTTAGCTGTTAAACACGTTTAGTGATTCTGGTGCAAGCCACCCTAAAACTTGCATTTTCCTATCACTTAATCCAACACTATTCTATTGAATTCAAAGGCACTAATACCCGGATTTTGGAGCCAAAAAGGGTTCTACCTTTTGCATTTAAATGAAAGCAAAAAGAGATGACTCATTTTAGACCACATTTAACCACTTAGACAAGTTGCAGAGTGTTAGCGAAAAGCGTTAATGCAATTATCACAACCTCCTAAGCATTGAAGCTATAATATGAAAGCGAGCGCTAATTTTAGAATATCTAACGAACATATTGTGTATCAATTTAATGTCGTTCATACATCCTCACCCTGTTTACAAAAGTGATTTAAATGTTTATCTAATCAGTAAATACTTGTTACAAAACAATAGAATATGAGGATTAGTGTGCGATAAACTAAACGTAGGAAGTAAAGGGGATAGAACCCTTGTGGCATATCGACCCGCCCGCCATTTTGAGTTTTTGAGATGTCGCAAAAATTCTTTCACAGTGGTCCATAGAATCTTTTAAACTTTTGATTGAGACTAAAAATACAGGAAAAACATCTATCTCATTTACCTCATTGGCGATTTTTAACAACAAATATCTGAGAAACGTGACACTTTAGGATAATATAGAACATTTTTTGCTTGTATTAGTGTCCTCTACCCATATATAGGTACTACAGTTTTATCGTGCGCGGAAACATTGAAAAATTTCAAAATGTCGCCCGAAGGATATGCCAGCTTCCATACAAAAATGTTCGAACCCCTTTGCAATCAATTCAAAATACTAAGTCAGTTTTGTAAACCGTATGCATATTTGTCACCTCTTAAGCGAATTGCTATTCCATGCGAGATGGTTACCGCGCGTAAATTCCTATGTCCAGGAAAATCTGTAGCCATAGCCACATAGCAAGTCTTATTACCTACTTTACACCGACGATGCTATCTACATCGTATCGGATCGAAGTAGAAAATGTTAGGTAAAAACAAAAAATGTAAATAAATCTTATTACGCAGTGGATGCCTGAAGACGGCAGACGACGCCGAGGCAGGCCTAGAAGACGCTGGAGCCACGATATTGACGCATTCGAAGCACATTGGTGGGATCTGGCAAGCCAGCAGAAGTCCTGGAAGGAAATGGGGGAGACCTTTGCCCAGCAGTGGGACAGGATAGGTTAAGAAAAAAAATAGAGATAGAGAATAAATAGATAAATATAGAACACCACATAAAATTTTACAAAAGTGTAATGGGAATCAAGATGGGAAAATCCAACGGTTTTATCGGTAAGACCGCAATGATTTAAAATATAATTGATGAATTGGGTGTTACTATGTATTGTAAGTATATATTTACAAAAAAAAAGTATATAAGTATTCTATCAGCCATCTAGTTCCCATATCACAAGCTTTGCTTAGTTTGGGACTAGAGGGTGTTGTGTGTAAAGTCCATGAATATTTATTATTTATTATTATTATTTAATTAATAAAAACACATCCGTGCTTCGGAGGGCACGTAAAACTGTCGGTCCCGGCTCTAGCAGTCTTTAGGCCACGACGGAGGCCTTAAGGCGGCCTAAAGACTCGGTCACCAGAGTTGGTCACTAACTCAATGTTACGAGTTCGTGATTGATTTATCATTTGACACGATTTTATTAGGGTAGTTCTTACTATTAGTAGCTACCTATCTGACTATAATGTTCACTAGATTTTTTTATACTACTTAGGTAGGCAAATAAGCATACGGCCCGCCTGATGGGAAGCGGTTACCGTAGCCTATGGACGTCTGCAATACCGGAGGTTTTATAAACGCGTTGCAGACTCCTAGAACTTTAAAACGCCCTATCAATAAATATGCATGAACAATCGTGTCGGTAAGTAGTGACATACCGTATTGAGACACAGAAAGCTGTTATAAGCTGCTCAGAATTCTGAACTTCGCCCGCATTATATAACTAAGTCGCGTCTTGAATCAAACCTCATAATAGGTGAGTTCCACTTACGCCTATCATAAATATACTTATGAACTAGTTTTTCAATCAAAGTCAACTTTATTCGATAAAATCCCAAGGATCATTTAGAATGCGAATACTTTCAAAAATGTTTCTTACCTACTTAGACAGGCATCACAGCTCAGTCGGTAATGGGTCTGCCTTCCTTGCTGTGGGTCGTGGGTTTGATCCCCACTGAGAACAAACATTTGTGCGTGGAAAACATAGATGTTTTTGTTCTATGTCTGGGTGTTGCTATGTATTATAAGTATGTATTTACAAAAAAAAGTATATAAGTATTCTATCAGCATCTAGTTCCCATATCACAAGCTTTGCTTAGTTTGGGACTAGAGAGCGTTAATTGTGTGTAAAGTCCATGAATATTTATTTAGATTATCAAAAGAGTGTTAAGAGATACCATGAGTTATCTATAAATCGTTGCAAACTGTTTCATTTGTATTTTTTATCGCTTCAATTTCGGGTAGTGTACAAAGCGTTCCATTAATCTGTCATACGCTAGGCTTTTAGTCTTTTGTACTATGTATACTAATATTATAATGAAGAAAGATTTGTTTGTTTGTTTGCATTGAATAGGCTCCGAAACTACTGGAACGATTTGAAAAATTCGTTCACCGTTGGGATGCTACACTATCCCCGGGTGACAGGCTATATTATATTTTCAATAAAATTAGGAAAACTCCACCCGTGTGAAGCCGGGACGGTCTGCTATTTCATAAAACAACTCTAAAATCAAAAACTTTTTCATACACAAAGTGTCATGGCTCGTTTCACAGCCCGTTGCTTGAAACAACACGCGCTATTTTTGTTTTTTTTTTTAATCGTTTCCTAACGCTTTTTGCACACAATCTAAGGGACACGATGCGAGTCACGTTTGAGCTTTTAAAATATTATTTTGTTAATCATTTCAGTCGTGAGATAAATTGATAATCTATTGTATAGCTTTACAAAGGTTCTACACACAATATATTTTTATAACGTACCTACGTTATAAAAAAATATAATAAGGTAACGGCACCTGTTTCCGTGGTATTTTCACTAAAACTCGAAAGGATATCAAATATTAAGCATTTACTGTACCTTTCTGAAGGTTCGGTTTCTGTTATCAGAAGCTCTATTGTTTTTACTTTCGGAAACTACTTAAGTTGTGACGTTCCGATCTATATTTCTATTTGAAATTAAATAAAATGTAAATCAAGTCGCAATCGCCCAATTCCGAGGCAAAAATCCTTATTCCGTGGTATTTGGTATCTAATTGCGTGGTATGAAAAATGTATACGAAACGACAGTAACAAACTGATAAAATAATGTTAGAAAGATTAACTTGATTGTTCTCTAGGAATACAGGTCACTTTTGGTGGTAGTACTATTATCCTATCCTATCCTACTAATATTATAAATGCGAAAGTTTAGATGTTTGGATGTTTAGATGTTTGGATGTTTGTGTTTCAATCACGTCAAAACTACTGAACCAACTTGGATGAAACTTGGCATATGTATAGTTCGTAACCTGGATTGACATATAGGCTACTTTTTATCCCGAATAATAAACAGGATCTACAGGATAAAATGAACGAAAAGGATTAGCAGCGCCAATTGGCAAGAGGATTTCATTGTCATGTCATGTCAAGTCAGTTTGACAGGGCGTAGTACTACCTCTTTGGTCTAACGACTAGCGTTTGACACTCCAGTAGGTACGAGTTCAGTGTAATGAGGTCTAATGTCAAGTTTCTCAAAGAAGTATCCGCTCGGTACATGCACAGATAATAAAATGTACACGGAAACTGTAGACGCGTACGAAGTCGCGGGCAACTGCTAGTCATTCAATTATTCAATATGTTATTTAATGTTATAAATATAAAAGTTTTTAAATAACTCTTTGGATGTTTCTAACTCAACCTCTCATACGTCAGCGGCGTCAACTTTGCTTATATCTTCATCCTGTGATTCCGAACCCGGATAAATACACAAAGTGCTGATAACAAGAAAATCTTCCCGTGTGATAAGTTAAAAAAATACTTTTCCTGTTTTCTAAGTACACACACACACACATACACACACACCCATTACACATTATTAACATTATTATAGTATTCCACATTATAAATACGACATTTCGCGAAGAAATAAAACCAAGCGTGCAAATGGTACAAATATCAGCGCAAGACTGAAGCGTAGTCGCCACGTGCAAGGCAAATGAGTGTCGGTGCCGACAAAGGAAACACCGTCAAAGAAGCCGGCAGCACGTCAAAGACACCGCCGCCACGCGTCGCTTCGAGGCGGTGCCTTTGATACTTTTGTCACTCGTGCCGCCGCCGCCACAGTGCAATTCGAAGGGCGAATTTGCTTTGACGGCATTTACAAAGAGTGCCGCCCAACCCACAGCGGTGGAGACTAAAAAATCATGTTTCCTAATTTCAAGTACCTACTAAAAGCCAAAAATTTTTATATACCTTATATAGCTGATGCCAAATTGTTAAAACTTTTGTTAAAGACTAACTTCTTGATAAAACATGCAGCCAAATGTGTGGAAGATAAATATTTTCGTAACATAATTTTCCATACAATCAGTAAACAAAATACATAAGTACGGTACTTTTGATGTGTTATAAGTCGTAAAGATTATTAAAAAGTATACATCGAAATAAGGTTTTAGTCTCAATCAACTATTTGATTTGTCAAATCTATCGTTAAAATCACAAAAACCTAATATCAGTTTGTGAAATTCAAAAATAAAAATAGGTCTTTCAAATTGCTATTCCGAGGTATATTTTTCGCATACCTCGGAATTAGGTACTAGGTGAAATATTTGACCCCTAATGCCGTGGTTTTTTCAACATGTAATTTTACCTCATTATAATTAAAAAACCACTTAAACATGTATTACATACGGTAATGAATATACTTCTTTCGATAATTTAACACTAAAAATCATAACCTAGAACAGGAAAAATCAAAATAAACCTTATTTAAAAAAGCTTGCTACTCTAGTGCAAAGAGGCAAAAACGTATGGAGAGTAGACATGGACCAGCCACCGCTGCGAATTTAGCCAGTTATTTTGGAATGTAAGCCCGTTCTAAGTCTCGTTTTTAGATTTATATACTAAAAATATATTTCCTAATGACAAATAACTTTTGTAACAAAGAAGAACCTAAGAATCAGAAGTAAATGCTGTTTTTCTAAATACCACGGAGAAAGGTGCCACTTTTGTAATACCACGGATTTGGGTGCCTTTACCTTACTGTTTTAAAAATAAATAGTTTTCTAATAGCGGTAGGTAGGTGAAATTAAATATAAATTGAGTAAAAATGGAATTGTTAAGAAAGCCGACCATCCAAATAATGACAATTAAAATGAGAGCGGAGAAGAAAATCGATTAAATGTGTTACTAATATCGTTGGTTATAGTTGATAACACAAACTTAGGGAGGTCTAATACCCAGCAGTAGATGAAGTCGGGCTGTGGATGATGATACAAATACAATAGAATACGTTAATGATCAATTTGGTTTATTCCCTAATTTACGTAAGAAAAAAATAATCAGGAAAAAGAAACAACACTACAGTGTCAAGTGGAACACACCTATATTGGATAACCTCGTAATATTTACCGAGAGCACGCGGTTCAATTGCCGCCATATTTATTAGCTCAGCTTCCGTTTCCGGTTGTGGGTGGTTGATTTAAACGCACATTTCCGGTGTACCACTTCACTGGGCGCCGGTCAGCTACTGCCTTAATATATGGACTGTTTTTTTAGCTGAACCAGTACGTATACAGGGTGTAACATAATGTCCCTATAACTTCGAAACGGGGGTATTCTACACGTCATGAGAAACAATTTTTTTCTACCGCTTTAAATATTTCGAGGTTTTTCATGAATGAAAAGCGTCTCAAACTTTCCTTAAAAATAGCATTGCACACGGGTTAAAGTGTCTATGTGTGGGTGCGACGTGATAGGAATGGATACATACGCAAAGTAAACAAACACTTAGGGTTGTCGCAAATTTCTAAGATAAAAATAAAATAGAAATTTCAAACATGTTATATTTATATTCAAGTTTTGTACAACGGGCCACATCAATAGCATTTTCCGTGGCGTCACAAAGTCATTAATGGAATTAATTAAAGATGTAAGTAATTATAAGTATGTATTTACAAAAAAAAGTATTCTATCAGTCATCTAGTTCCCATATCACAAGCTTTGCTTAGTGAGGGACTAGAGGGCGTTGTGTGAAATTAAAAAAATATTCAGGGACATTTCACACAACACCCTCTAGTCCCAAACTAAGCAATACTTGTAATATGGGAACCAGATGGCTGATAGAATACTTATATACTTTTTTTTTGTAAATACATATAATACATAGTAACACCCAGACATAGAACAAACATCTATGTTTTCCACGCACAAATGTTTGTTCTTGGTGGGGATCGAACCCACGACCCACAGCACGGAAGGCAGAGCTATTACCGACTGAGCTATGACGCCTGTCAAATGTAGTAAGTAATGTCCATGAATATTTATTTATTTATATGGTCAATTACGTACAAACCTCACTATGCTAGGTTTCCGTAGGTGATGAAAAACATTATAATAAATCTCTGAAAACACCAGTTTACAATAATACGGCTACCAACACCAATACTCCAGTTGCAGCGCCTAAAGTATGTTTCAGAGTTTCCATTCTTCTGAGTGGTGTTTGGCGGATCGCCAACTAGCTACCCCTCGCATCTAGATTTACATAATCGTGTGAGAGAGACGGGTTATTGGCACACTCTCTCACACTTTGGACCTCTGATTACATTCATCGTAATAAGAAAAAAATACTGTTCTGTCATTGAACAGGAAAAATCAGAATCAGAACAGGAAAAATGCTTGAGTCGCGTCTGATTTTTTTTCGATATTTTACGTGTTTTCAGTCATATACGCAGTCTAACTACACATTCTTATCACATTCCGTACAATTTTTCCAGTGATTTTTATACAAAGGATTAGTAATCTAAAAAGTAACGAAAAGATCCTACATTGTGTGTACGTGGATATAAAAGCACACGTTTTCACTAAACATTACTACTCGATCATCAAAATCAAATCGGTTTTTCTTGTTTTTAAACGTTTAAATTATTTCCCAGTAACTCCATTAAAAATAGATAGCTTTACTTAAAACTATTAAACATGATGCTTTAATTAAATACCATATTGCAGTTGTTCTGTGAGAACAGTAGACCTCGCGAGCCTTTATACGAGTAACCATGCAATAACAGACACTTTCCCCTTTCCCCTGGCTAAATCGAATTTTAGGTGCTTGAATTTTCCAATAGGCTATGTAGACTTTTGAGCAAAATAGGGGTATAAGTTTTAGAGATTACTCGCGTTCCCTTGGTCCTAGAAGGTCGAATCTGATGTCTACGGATTTATCTCGTAAGACTGCGATGCTTTAAATATAAGTTCTCCAAAATACAATTAAATAAACAGTATATAACATAATCTTTATTCACTGAAAGCCTACACTGTATCCATTCATTTTACTGTCACTCAGTATTTCAGTATTATTCATTGCAAAAACTTCGCACAACTTTAAAAATACGAGCAACATTTTGTGCGGTTTTGTTGCTTTAAAAATAGCACACCTAGCAGTTGATGTATCCTCCACTTTATATCTGTTTTGTGGACAAATGCCTGACATGTTTCCAGTTTCTAGAAAAGTGCTTGTTTTTTTTCTGATTCTTTTTTGTAGCGCGTTTTTCTGTGTATTTATTGCGGGAAGCGGGTAGCGGGTAGTTAAGTACGAGTATACTAAGCTACTAAGCTACTGGCGAGAAACATTTTTTTTTTGAAAAAGTAACTAAAAGACAACATACTGATGATGTTGATGATTGACATATATCTTTGTATCTTGCTTGTTCTGTGTCATCTTATTTTATTATATGTACTTACCTATACTACCTATGTAGCGCTTAACATCAGGTGAGCCATTGGCTTGTTCAATCATTTTAGTTGTAAAAAAAATAGCAAAAAAAAAATCCAAAATAAATATATTTCATTTCATGATTCAAGTGTATTTCAAAGAATCTTGATGGAATATAACAGTCTTAAAATAAAAATATGTTCACAAATATTACCTGCGGATATTTCCGCATGATGATGGAGAGCCTTATAAAACAAGTCTTCTATGAAATAAGGCCCGTTTTATGGAAGCTGTAACTTTAAACAGAAAATAGACATCGGGTGTTTGCACTGTTGCACACTGACCGACACGATATCGAGATGAGTAAAGGCACTTTCACACTGACAATGACACGACACGTAAAGGATATCGTGGGGATCTTATAGGCGCTAAACCGTCTAAAGTTCATTCAAAGTATAAATATAAATGTATTCTAAAAACTAGCAACTTTTCATGTTATTCTATGTATTATAAGTATGCATTTACAAAAAAAAAGTATATAAGTATTCTATCAGCCATCTAGTTCCCATATCACAAGCTTTGCTTAGTTTGGGACTAGAGGGCGTTGTGTGTAAAGTCCATGAATATTTATTTATATTTATTTATTTATTTATAGATTAGCTCTCTGCTGATATCGTGTCGTTATCGTGTCAGTGGGATTGTGGAAAGACCCATTGAGCCTGATTTACGACTATTGTTAGAGATGTTTTACTGAAGATGTGTCTTAGTAGCCTTAAATCGTTCCGTAGAGGATACGAGAATTGTCTCGCATTTATTTGGTAGAACCAATGGCTCTTTGTGGACTTCTACAGGCTGATGTGATGATGATAAACAGAATTTTAAATAAGGAAAGTTTTTTATAAAAAAATTCATAGACTTTCGTTCGTATTAGTTAGTGGCCAGCTCTGCTGATGGAATTTTTAGGCCGCCTTGAGGCCTCTGTCGTGGCGTAACGACTAGAGTCGAGACCGACAGTTTAACGTGCCATCCCAAGCACGGAAGCGCTGATGTAAATGCTATAGCGGTCACCCATCCAAATAGTGACCGCGCGGAACGTCGCTGCATATGGGTAATGTATTTACAACATCTAAAAAATTTCATTCAAATTTATCCTAAAAATTTTGGTTTGTGTTGCATTCTACGCCCATATTCTAAGTTGTAATTTCGAAAAACTCTCGCCTCGACTCTCGACTTTAATATCGTGGAATGGCTTATTCCAGAAATCCCCTGCGTGTTACCCCTGCGAAGGGGATTTCTGGACTTTTTGTCCAGAAATCCCCTTAGTCGGCCCTGCGACTGCCGGCAGGGGATCTTTGCACAAAGATTCCAAAATAACGCAATATTAAAGTTGAGTCGACCAATACTAAAGTTGAAATAATCAATAGGTTGTTTTAGACTATTACCAAAGCACTATTTCAATGTTGAGTTAAAACTAGATACAAACAACTACACTGTAGAAATATGGGCACTTCTATACTTAAATGAAATCTTTCCTCTATCGATCCACACTCGAACCGACAGACAGACACCTCAATAAAAATGTCTCTAGTAAACAGAGAGGTACAATTTGTGAGACGGACGGTCCGATTGGAGCGCCATCTGTCGGGGGGCGGCGGAGCGTGCCGGAAAAACGCGGTGAGGATGGTAATGAGATGTGGTGAGATTGATAGCGGAATGCGATCATAGTTTATTGGAGTTATTACTAGAACTAAACCTTAAATTGTGGGAACTTTGTGAAACAAATGATTTTCAAAAAAAAAACAATTTTTTTTTTGTTAAAAATTGCTATTTTCTTATCAGTATTTGTATATAGTTATTGTTTTGATCAATAAAATTTTCAAAACGTAATAGGTACCAAAGATTGTTAAACTGAATATTTAACTAAACAATTTTACAGATAGAGGTGTAAAATCCCTTTAAATGGAAAAATCCCCGCAAGTGAGAAAATACCCTTAAATTGTAAAATCCCCTTGAATGGGAAAACTTAAAGGGGATTTTGAGACTAATACAGAGCAATAATTTATGACGCATCAGCACAAACTGTGAAATCAAGCAAGCAATAATATTTTGCCACAATATGACAATATGCATAGGTGTCAAAATAATGTCTTCATCTTGACCTCACACCGCACAAAAAACTTCGATACTAGCAGAATTGTAGCAACAAGCCACAAAAGTCATAAAACAAGATGTTGAAGAAAAAATTTTTTCGTCAAATCGCCCTGCGCTAACAGTGAGACCACACCCGATCCGCCCACGCCCAGACGGCGCGAGAGAGGAAGACTCCTACTCGTTATTCGGACGCACAGTCACCTGATCACGTGCTTCGGTGATTCCTAGAGATGGGACAGTTATCGATTAACTTGATATCGATATCGATATTGGAAATGGAAACAACTGGATGCATTATGCAATGAAACATACTTTGATACGAGGACGATGTCACGTCAGTTGCTACAGAGGATCTAGTGTATTGTAATTAGTTAAAAATAAAATAACTAATTATAGTCAGGCGTCACAGCTCAGTTGGTGTAACTCTACCTTCCACGCTGAGAGTTATGGGTTTGATTCCCACCGGACAGAAACATTTGTGTAATGGCAAAACATAGATGTTTGTTTTGTGTCTGGGAAACTATGAGTGCAAAAAATATATATAAAAATACTAGATGGCATGTGTGCAATACCTAGGGACTACTAGGGTACCTGTGTGCTTGTATTTGTATAAGTACCCATAAGTTTTTTTTTCAAAAATATCGATAGCTAATTCATCGACCATTGACCCACCACTAGTGGTCTCTGGCGCGATAAGTGAACATTTGGCCGACCCTCTCACGTTTGCAGTTCGTATGAATAAACATCCCTCAAAAATATTCAAAAAGCTCGAATTTACTTATTTACTGAAAGCATTTCAGGAACTCCTTTATTTTTCTAATCTTTTTAACCAGTATTTGAATTTCATTTGAATATTCAGGTTTTCAGAAAGTGGGTAAAAAGTTTTTGGCGGAAGCTAACTTTTTACCCTCATTTACCTATGAATTCACTGCTTAGAACTTTTTTCTACTAAAATATAAAATGCAAAAATTAAAATGTTTGTTTCACTAGAGTCTGATCACGCTAAGTCTGCAGCATTTAAATGTTATGTTGTGACTCTCATGCAGTCTTACAGATGTTTAAATCTATAACTAGGTACCTACTTATAGATTTACAAAAGTTCTACAAGCATTGATTGTTCATTCGTTTGTTCGTATGAGTTAGCTTTAACTGTGACGGAGATTTTTTAGGCCGCCTTAAGGCTTCCTTCGTGGCCTAACTGCTAGAGCCGAAACCGAAAGTTTAACATGCCCTCCGAAGCACGGAAGCGCTCGGATGTAAACGCCACTAGCGGTCACCCATTCAAATAGTGATCGCGCAGAACGTCGCATAACTTAGACAATCAGCAAAGATTTTCAAAGCAAGCTGCGCCCATTGTACCATTAATTAAAGTTTTTTTTATGTTGTAAATAAAGTATTTACTATCTATCTAAGCGACGCCATCACACAAACATTAATAAATATTTGACAATAAAATTCTTGACTAAAAACTCTTCTAACTTATTATTTCATCCCCCGTATTCCAATCTTTTGCTGTCAAGCTATATTTCACTGCCCAGTGTAATTTCTTCAGGTCACGTGGTACAATTTTGTACCACGTGATAATTCTTTTTAGACACTTGACAGCAAAATATGCGCGAAAACAAATTAAATGACATCATAATGTCACTATTTAGTCACAGAATAACTATGAGTTAGTGTGAACTGACCATGATTTAAAACTTTGCAGTTCAACTGAGATTGGAATACCCCCCCATATCTTATTCAATTGTATTTCAATAGATAGGAATTATTCCCAATGCATTTGCGGTACGTTGTAACCTCTACGACGTAGTAGCTACGACGTAGAGCTTCGTAGCGCTTGCTACGGGAGAATAGGTACAGTATGCTCCGCTTGATCGCGCGTTTTCAACTACTTTTTAAACGAAAAAAATAGGTTTAACTATTTTTTTTAAATAAATTAATAAATCTTTATTCACAAAGAAAATTACGACTAATACAGTATTTATAATATATACAAAATACACATGAAGCAGTTGAGCTATCTACACACCGTTGCAAACGATTTATAGATAGCTCAACTGATCCAAATCTAACTAATTAAATCAAACTATATAGATCTAGCTCTTTTAGTTTGGCGATGAAATCTTGATTTAAACTCTTGTGTGGAGTTGGTCGTTGGACATTTCACACAGCGCCCTTTAGTTCCAAACTAAGCAAAGCTTGTAATATGGAAACTAGATTGCTGATAGAATACTTATATACTTTTTTTTTTGTAAATACATACTTAACATAGTAACATCCAGACATATAACAAATTATCTATGTTTGGCGCACACAAATGTTTGTTCTTGGTGGGGATCGAACCCACTACCCACACAAAGAACACGGCAGTAAACGGAAATGATAAATAACCGTTAAAAATTAGCGCATGATTAAAAGAAGCTCGAGTGCGCTATGAAGCGGCGCGTACTGTACAAGTAATGCAATCGAGCAAAATCTACTTTCAAAGTTACTTTGTAACAAAAATTTGTATTGAACCACAACTCCGCTCTTAAAGTAAACAAAATGGTACCCTTAGTTTAGATTTTATTTAAACCGAGTCTGTTTTTAACTACCGACGCAAAAACGACGGGGTGTTATAAGTTTGACGTATCTGTGCGTGTGTCTGTCGGAGGCAACGTAGCTCCCGAACGGATGAACCAATTTTGATTTTGTTTTTATTTTTGCTTGAAAGGTGAATTAGTCGATGTTTGATGAAAATCGGTCCAAGATTCGGGGTTTTTTTGTAGGATATAACTTTGGAAGTGACAGCGACGGTTTGTCTCTATACATTGCGCGTTTTCTTTATGCTTTGATTTCGCAGCAGTAGTTCTAGCAAGAGGTGATCGCTCAAAGCCAGAACTATGACGTCCGGTAATGCTTGAACTGTGCCGAAGTTCCCATACTATATTTTGTAAGAATACATTTTGCGGTCGTTGATCTTTGAAAGGAGCTTTGTTATATAATCTTGGAGAAACGACTTCCTTTCACGAGAAAAACAAAGAAAAAAAAATGTAGGCTCCAAGCAGGTGATATCCCCTCAAATCTCATATGCCAGTATTCAGAGTCAACCTCGAATAATCCTCGCCTCGACTCGACTTCGAAATCGTGCCTTCGGTAGTTAGTTGATAAAATTATTACAAAAGCACGTTTTTGAGGTCGAGTCGAGTCGAAGATTATTCGAGGTAACAACTGTATGGCTAATGGTATTTAACATTACCTAAACTTTAGAGGACGTCTAAAGTCTTTGACGCAAGATCAAGTAATTTTTTATAGCTATGTCTTATTAAAATTAACTCTACATTTTTTATTTTCTTGTACTGTGTTTGCTCTGTAAATAGTAAATCATTTATTTGCGTGAGTGTAGGTACAAAAGTTGTTATATTACTTATAATATAATTTGATAAATAGAATAACGAATTGGAACGCTCTCTCTGTAATTTTATTTTATTATAATAATAAAGAATTTGAATTTGATCCATTACAATTGTGCAAACTTTAATAAAAATCGAATAAATAGAATAAAATCAAATAGGTACCCAAGTCAATATACAATTTCTTAAATAGTAATAGTTCCATTCCAATATGAGATAAGTATGTCAAAAAATAATATAAAGCGAAATAAATCAAATCTTAAAATCTAGATACTCTTTAATATTATAGAAACATTTGTCCAGCAGGAGTATGCCAATCAAAGTTGAACTACAAAGTTGAACTGCAAAGTTTTATATCATGGTCAGTTCATACTAACTCATAGTTATTCTGTGACTAAATAGTGACATTATGACGTCATTTGATGTGTTTTCGCACATATTTTGCTGTCAAGTGTCTAAAAAGAAAGATCATGTGGTACAAAATTGTACCACATGACGTGACCTGAAGAAATTACACTGGGCAGTGAAATATAACTTGACAGCAAAAGATTGGCATACGGGAGCAGTAACCACTGTTTTATTTTTTTGAATTTACATATACAAAAAACAAGACAGTACTCATGAGCTCATAAAAGCTTGCATTATTTGGGCTCAAAATGTTCTTCCTCATGGTAAAATCCACGAAAAGAAAGTAAAAAATATACATGTGCTTCGTAACCAAATTAAAAGCAAACACGAGTTAGTTTACAATATAAATTATATCATAACACAATAATATCGCTTCCCGTAGAGAATTTAATAAAGCTTCGGGCCACCATCCCCTTGTTTGGTACATAAATAACGAAATATTAATAGATACAGCCCCTACCACGATCTACATATAATGGTATGACACACATGCTAAGGGCTGTATTTAAATCAAATCAAATCAAAGGGGTTTATTTGCGACTATTTAAGTACACAAAAAAGGAAAAATTATAAAAGTTACTATTCTAAATTAAAATTAACACAGAGATAGATAAACAGATTTACTATTTTGTCAAAGTTATGTGTGGTCAAGTAAATAAAATCTGGGGATTTTTTTGAAAGTTTCTGTAGTTTGTTCTACTTGGAGGTGTCCTCACGGATGGGGGCTATGCTAAGGGGTTTCCGGGTACCAGCCCCCCTCCTCTCTCACCTCCCCCCAAACCGAAATCCTTGTTCCACCACTGGTAGGTAGATAGTATTTTTTATTGCAAAAACTAAAAAGCCAATGTTACTTATAATGTTTCGCAGGATACTAATATAAGTACATAAATAATAACGGATCTTAAAGACATAAACCGATTTTTTTCCAAATATACAACGTGTTACATATTGTTCCTATAAGCCGAAAAGGGGCGTATTCAGACCAAACACGTGAATAGATTAGCATGTGCAAAAGTTGAATACATCATGTTTGAAATTTTTATTTTTATCTTAGGCGACCACTCTAAGTGCGGCTTACACCAGAATCACTAAACGTGTTTAAGAGGCCGTATTAAAATTTGACGACGTCAAGTTTAGGCATTTATGAATACGCGACGCGCTGCGCTACGCGTTTGCGACGCGCAAAGGACAAACCAATTTGATCTTTCGACATGTTCGTTCACTGGATGAGCACGATTGATTTCTAGTCTAATTACTAAGTTGGTATGTGGTAGGTACCTATCTCCACGTGACGTGTGTAGAACTGTTGTACGAATTGTAATAAAAAGATTGTAAAAAATAAAATAAATATTGCAAACCCGCTATTATGTAGAAAATAAAATAAATATAGCAACCCCTCTATATATTTTTTTATTGATCTAACAGTATTTATAATTCCAGTTTAATGCGGGGGCATTAAACTGGAATCTTCTCCTCTCAGAGACATTGTAGCCCCCTTCCCGTATCTCCGCTACTAGCAGAATTCGACCTCCATTATTTGGAGCCATTCGAATCGAAACATGAATTTTGCCAAAATAAAGGAACATTTTGCCTCTGACAGAATTTATCTCCCCTACTACGTTTTCGAATCCAGGACAGCGTACTTTACTTTTTAGAGTAAAATGATACAGGTGTCGATTTCGAAATATTTTGGGGTGCTGATTGCGGAAATGGCATCTACTTTGAAGTCTAAATGGCGAACGTTGATTTTTTTGAGTACAGTGATAGAAGTGTCGTTTTCAAGATATTTTGTGGTGCTGATTATGGAAATGGTATCCATTTTGAAATCCAAGATGGCGGACATTGGTTTTTTTGAGAAAATAGATATGGGTGTCGTTTTCGGGATATTTTGGGATGCTGATTATGGAAATGGTATCCATTTTGAAATCCAAGATGGCGGACATTGTTTTTTTTGAGTAAAGTGATATGGGTGTCGTTTTCGGGATATTTTGGGATGCTGATTATGGAAATGGTATCCATTTTGAAATCCAAGATGGCGGACATTGGTTTTTTTGAGAAAAATGATATGGGTGTCGTTTTCGGGATATTTTGGGATGCTGATTATGGAAATGGTATCCATTTTGAAATCCAAGATGGCGGACATTGGTTTTTTTGAGTAAAGTGATATGGGTGTCGTTTTCGGGATATTTTGGGATGCTGATTATGGAAATGGTATCCATTTTGAAATCCAAGATGGCGGACATTGGTTTTTTTGAGAAAATAGATATGGGTATTGTTTTCGGGATATTTTGGGATGCTGATTATGGAAATGATATCCATTTTGAAATTCAAGATGGCGGACATTGGTTTTTTTGATAAAATAGATATTGGTCTCGTTTTCGGGATATTTTGGGGTGCTGATTACGGAAATGGTATCCATTTTGAGATCCAAGATGGCGGACATCGGTTAT
Organism: Gandaritis pyraliata; assembly: GCA_947859175.1. Lineage (NCBI taxonomy): Eukaryota > Metazoa > Arthropoda > Insecta > Lepidoptera > Geometridae > Gandaritis > Gandaritis pyraliata. Next base: position 6,145,541 of record OX401876.1, on the reverse strand, counting down.
TTTGAGAAAATAGATATGGGTGTCGTTTTCGGGATATTTTGGGATGCTGATCATCAGCATCCCAAAATATCCCGAAAACGACACCCATATCACTTTACTCAAAAAAAACAATGTCCGCCATCTTGGATCTCAAAATGGATACCATTTCCGTAATCAGCACCCCAAAATATCCCGAAAACGAGACCAATAACTATTTTATCAAAAAAACCAATGTCCGCCATCTTGAATTTCAAAATGGATATCATTTCCATAATCAGCATCCCAAAATATCCCGAAAACAACACCCATATCTATTTTCTCAAAAAAACCAATGTCCGCCATCTTGGATTTCAAAATGGATACCATTTCCATAATCAGCATCCCAAAATATCCCGAAAACGACACCCATATCACTTTACTCAAAAAAACCAATGTCCGCCATCTTGGATTTCAAAATGGATACCATTTCCATAATCAGCATCCCAAAATATCCCGAAAACGACACCCATATCATTTTTCTCAAAAAAAAACAATGTCCGCCATCTTGGATTTCAAAATGGATACCTACCATTTCCATAATCAGCATCCCAAAATATCCCGAAAACGACACCCATATCACTTTACTCAAAAAAACCAATGTCCGCCATCTTGGATTTCAAAATGGATACCATTTCCATAATCAGCATCCCAAAATATCCCGAAAACGACACCCATATCACTTTACTCAAAAAAACCAATGTCCGCCATCTTGGATTTCAAAATGGATACCATTTCCATAATCAGCATCCCAAAATATCCCGAAAACGACACCCATATCATTTTACTCAAAAAAACCGATGTCCGCCATCTTGGATCTCAAAATGGATAGCATTTCCGTAATCAGCACCCCAAAATATCCCGAAAATGACACCCATATCTGTTTTCTCAAAAAAACCAATGTCCGCCATCTTGGATTTCAAAATGGATACCATTTCCGTAATCAGCATCCCAAAATATCCCGAAAACGACACCAATATCTATTTTATCAAAAAAACCAATGTCCGCCATCTTGGATTTCAAAATGGATATCATTTCCATAATCAGCATCCCAAAATATCCCGAAAACGACACCCATATCTATTTTCTCAAAAAAACCGATGTCCGCCATCTTGGATTTCAAAATGGATATCATTTCCATAATCAGCATCCCAAAATATCCCGAAAACGACACCCATATCATTTTTCTCAAAAAAACCAATGTCCGCCATCTTGGATTTCAAAATGGATACCATTTCCATAATCAGCATCCCAAAATATCCCGAAAACGACACCCATATCTGTTTTCTCAAAAAAACCAATGTCCGCCATCTTGGATTTCAAAATGGATACCATTTCCGTAATCAGCATCCCAAAATATCCCGAAAACGACACCAATATCTATTTTATCAAAAAAACCAATGTCCGCCATCTTGGATTTCAAAATGGATATCATTTCCATAATCAGCATCCCAAAATATCCCGAAAACGACACCCATATCTATTTTCTCAAAAAAACCGATGTCCGCCATGTTGGATTTCAAAATGGATACCATTTCCATAATCAGCATCCCAAAATATCCCGAAAACGACACCCATATCACTTTACTCAAAAAACCAATGTCCGCCATCTTGGATTTCAATTTGGATACCATTTCCATAATAAGCATCCCAAAATATCCCGAAAACGACACCCATATCATTTTACTCAAAAAAACCGATGTCCGCCATGTTGGATTTCAAAATGGATACCATTTCCATAATCAGCATCCCAAAATATCCCGAAAACGACACCCATATCACTTTCCTCAAAAAAATCAATGTCTGCCATCTTAGACATGATAGTGGAGGAGGGAGATAAATTTTGTGAGAGCCTTCCTCGCTTTGTCACTAATCGATCGATCGATAAAATCAATCTAATTCTACTTTTTCCAAAAATACCTCATAGGGTGTGTGGTACCTCTATGAGAAATTGGAGAGGGGCAGAGAGGGGGGGGGGACTTCACAAGGAGTCAAGTCAGTCAGCAGTAAGTAGATGCTAAGTAGGCAAGTAGCAGAAAGTAGTAAGTACATTTGAGTAATTTGTAAATCGGCCTATATACTAAGTAGGTAGGTACTTGATTGAAATAGTGTTTTTTATTATTTACAAAAGTTCAAATATCGTGAAGAGACCGACATTTTATGAAACCTAAATAATGTAGTTAGAAAACATCTACCAAGTACCTACGGCCGCACGAAAGATCAAATCACGCGGTCACACTATAATTAGGTGCCGATACTGCTATTTGTCGATATATGTATATGTATAGTGCGCACGACGAAAAGCGATACGTCCTCCCTCCACGGCCGCTCAGCGCGGAATGCCACCCGCAGCGTTGCGCTGCATGATATATAGGTGATTTTAGAAAAATCCTATAAAAATAAGTACAAGGTAGAAGACTATAATTTTTTTTTATTTGCAAGAAAAAAACCTGTTCTTTTATATAGTATGCGTATTTTAACTTTAAACTTCTTACTTTCGTAGAAATCACAGTTTGTTTGAAGAGTAAAATTACGTAAAAGGCGGTGTTTTCAAAAAATAATTTCTCTAACATATTGTATGAACGGGTAGCAATTTTTTCCCAGCATTCTATTTTTAACAAAATAAATATTTTAATTGCATTTTTAAATTATCTTTAAACTAGTTTTTTATATGATAAAATCAAGACGAAAAGTTCACATTTTTTATAATTTTACGAAGACATGCGTTACAAATTAATTTATTTCTCAGTTGTGTATTGCCTAATTTAAAATGTTCTCCCAGCATTCTATTTTTATTGAACCAAACTTTAATTTCCATTTATATTTGTAATCGTAAAACGTTAACTGTAATAAAAATCGAGTTCGAAAAATTAGCTAAATAGGCCAAAATCAAAAGAAGGCCCCTTAACAGGTAAATCGATTTAAATCTCACGTATTTGTATGACTTGACAACCCGCCAAATACTATTTAAGAGTTAAACGCGTTTAACAATTCTGGTGCAAGCCGCCCTTTGTGTTTGTTTATTTTGCGTATGTATCCAACCTGTTAGCACACATGCACACGCACCCTCCTATCACGTCGCACCCACACATAGACATTTAAATACGTGTGCAATGCTATTTTTATGGAAAAAGACGCTTTTCATGAATAAAAAACTTAGAAACATTAAAATTTAAAGTTGTTCAAACGTTGTTCGCCATGACGTGTAGAATACCCCCTTCGGGCTTATAGGGACGTTATGTTACACCCTGTATACGTATTCTCAAAGTACCTAGGTACCTACTTTTATGGAGTGGCTTCCTACCTACCACGCCAATGTGTCTTATATAACCTAGTTATATAAGACAATTCTAAATGACCCTGTGATTTTATTGAATAAAAAAATTTAGAGTTTGAATGTACTATCGGCAAAATTTCCGCCTTACCACTTTTGAAACTGTTTCGCTTGCAAGCAGTTAGCTACCTGACCCCGACTTTTTCTTTTGTCTTTTTTATATTGACCAACCAGAGACCTAAACATCTATTTATTTTTATGACGGTCCATTGTTTTCATAACTTTTACACCCGAAATAATTTGCTTCTATTGGTGTTCAAAAATTAACGTCTAGTTGGTTTACAGGAAATGCACCCTTAAGGTGGTAAGGTAGAACTTTTGCTGATGGTACATCTGTGAGCATGCCTACTTACTACCTACTGAAGCCCCAGAGTAGGTAAGTTACCTACATAATGAGTACCTATAAGTATGTATGTACGGTCGATGTGATATTATACATATACCTACCTATTTCACCATAAAACTTGAAGCCGTAAATATAACCAAACCAGCTACAGATTGAAAGTTGTAACAATTAATAAAAGGTGCCTGTGAGTTTGGAAACTTTCGGATTTCATTACTGGGGAGCGGAGAGGTTGGTTATACGATGCGATACGATTTTTTCATGAAAGAAAGAAAGAAAGAAAGAAAAAACATTTATTCTGAAAACACGAATTTGCGATGAATGCGCAAAGTGACGGAAAGGTTGGTTGGGTAATGTAAGGGGAAGAAATAAATGCGTTACATTGTAAGACGAGTTATAGTAGCCACAACGGATTTATCTCTCTGAAGTTAGGTGCAACCCGATTTTCGAAAAAAAAGGTTCAATCTAGTCCTTTCACAAACATTGACAGGCGTCACAGCTCAGTCGGTAACAGCTCTGCTTTCCGTGTTGTGGGTCGTGGGTTCGATCCCCACTGAGAACAAAAATTTGTGTGACAAACATAGATATTTGTTCTGTCTGGATGTTACTATGTATTATAAGTATGTTTTTTACAAAAAAAAGTGTATACGTATTCTATCAGCATCTAATTCCCGTATCACAAGCTTTGCTTAGTTTGGGACTAGAGGGCGTTGTGTCAAATGTCCATGCATATTTGTCTTATTTTCTTATGATTATTTCGTATGTCTGGTTCGCGTACAAGATTTACCTTTCTAAAAAATCGTATCGCATCATTAAAACAAGGCAGTAAACAAGAGTGATTTGGAAGACTTTTCTCAGAAACGTTAATTAAATCTATGGGGTGATAAAGGGGAGGTTTCCCGAACAAATACGTGAAGTTTAACAAACTGATCGACACCACTAAGATAGATAGATAGATAAATACTTTATTGCACACACAAAGTATTCATATGACACACAAAAACTTAAAAATTAACTTATAATAGTACAATGGGCGGCCTTATCGCTGAAAGCGATTTCTTCCAGGCAACCGTAAGGTAGCGTAGGCTAAGCATAGGTACGAAGCGCTTGTGGCTTAGCTTACATAGTCAATCTGCATCGATGACGTTCTGCGCGGTTTCTATTTAGATGGGTGACCGCTAATGGTATTTAGAAAGAAAGAATAGGTACCACAATAAAATTATTGTTAATCTTTTTAAACTATAATTCATGTCTTTATTTATAAACAAAATGGCAATAGCTTAAGCTTTACTTGTTTATTTTATTAATAAGTAACTTAGATGCACCGTTTTTGAAAATTTTCTGACCGCCATTCACACTTCAAAATAACCATAGTTTTTCAAGCTTGTAAGCACCCTAGTTAAAAACGGTAATTTTATAACGGTACTCGTTTATTAGAAACCCGTAACTTAACAGCTAAGCAGTATTTAAGCCATAATTTAGTTATGTTCGACTAGACGCTGTGTCTTGTATTTTCTGCTACATTTAATGTAATCAAACATTATTTTTAACCGACTGCAGTAAAGAGAACAAGTTATGATGTTATTGCTTCGGGATAGTTTGTAATTAATTTCCTTCAAGTCAATTTTTTTATCGTTTTTAACCTTTATATTTATTTTGCAAGTAATAATATAAATAATGTATAGAAAAATTCACAGACAAGTAGGCAGTCTTGTGATACTAGACTTATAGCAATGCATTCCCTCATTGAGCACGTCCACTGAGGACGTGTCGTGTGAGGAATTGCACTGCGTCCATCACTCTGAAAAGTAAATATGTTGACTCTCATGTGTCGGTGCAATTACAGTACATTTTACAGTAATAAATATTATAAATATAAATAAATATTCATGGACTTATCACACGACGCCCTCTAGTCCCAAACTAAGCAAAGCTTGTGATATGGGAACTAGATGTTTATAGAATACTTATGTAGGACAGGGGAGCGGACTGACAGAAAACAGTAGTAATTTTCAGGATACACTTTTATTCCATTTCTTAGTAAAATTACACCGACTGTCTTTTACTCTTTTTGCCTCCATAATGCCGTTCATTCCTTTTTCCTTTCACTCATTCATCGATCTCACTCACTCATTCCTTGCGTTTCCTTGCACTCCGAATCCTATCATTCTATTCTTCCATTCCAATTCCACACTTATATACTTTTTTTTTGTAAATACATACTTATAATGCATAGTAACACCCAGACATAGAACAAACATCTATGTTTAGCATGCACAAATGTTTGTTCTCAGTGGGGATCGAATCCACGACCCACAGCACGGAAGGCAGATCCATTACCGACTGAGCTGTGACGCCGTTTAATTCACAGTAATGTTATAATTTTAGTAGGTGATACTTATTAACGGGGAAAGAAGAGGGGAGGCGCTTGCCCAGCAGTGGGACAGAATAGGCTAATAAAAAAAAATACTTATGCTGCAGGGGTATTCCAATCTCAGTTGAACTGCAAAGTTTTAAATCATGGTCATTTCATACTAACTCATAGTTATTTTTGACTAAATAGTGACATTATGACGTCATTTGATGTGTTTTCGCGCATATTTTGCTGTCAAGTGTTTAAAAAGAATGATCACGTGGTACAAAATTGTACCACGTGACCTGAAGAAATTACACTGGGCAGTGAAATATAACTTGACAGCAAAAGATACGGCATACGGGGGCTGATGTTTCTGAGTGTGGCTGTCTGAGGTGTTCAAAATTCAAAACGCGGTCACCGAAGTTTGATCATCAAACTTCAAAACAAAAATTATCATAAGCTTTTAAGAAAAGACGAATTCGTCTTTGAGAACTTTCATTATGAGACCCTTCTGCCTTTGTGTGAAACTACCAACTTAATTTTACACTCCTTCTCAACCTTGATTTATACAACTTACGGTTGATTTTCGTCTACACAGTTCAGTGTATAACTTGGTTTTAACTAGTGATGAAATGCTAGATGAGCTAAGTTTCACGCATGTGGTAGGCTCTATTTCGTAGTATTAAGGTTGGTAATCGCGTGGCTGCTACGGCTCGTTCTAGATTAAAAGTACAAGGCTTGCACTAATCTCTCTAATATGTAGAGGTGTTTTCTTCTTACTTGAAGCACATATTGTCGTTTTAGGAACAGCAAGTAATCAGTGAAGGAAAACATCATGTATCCAGATGATTTACACAGCATCAAGAGCCACTTTTACCCATACCCTAATGTACAGGAGGCTGCAGTGCCTGGGACATGTTTAGATGGAGTAGACTTGTAGTACCTATACCATCCTCTCAGCCTAGTGTCTATCCACAGGAGACACCACACTAATACGTGCGGAGCTGACTAAGCCGCGGGTTGCTTTTCGATGTTTTCCTTCACCGTTTGAGAGCACTGGCATTACGCACATAAATTGGAATAAAACAATTCATTGGTGCACGACTGGATTCAAACTTACAACCTTAGGATCGAAAGGCGGTGTTGCTACCACTAGACCACCCGGTGCTATTAGTAGAGACGGGGCATTTACATCAGAGCGCTTCTGTGCTTCGGAGGTTAAACTGTCGGTCCAAGTTCTAGCAGTCGTTAAACCACGACGGAAGCCTTAACTTAAGGCTTCCGTCTGGTGACGGAATTTCCAGATTCCTCCACCACCACCACCACCACCACCACCACCACCACCAGATTCCACCGTCACCAGATTTAGCCACTAACTCATACGAATAAAAACATACTACTTATCTATTTTTCTTCTTCTTCTTCTAATTTAAGAGCTACGCTCTTGTCGGCGTAATGTATGCATTTCCCGCCAGGTTCTTCTTTTCAGGGCAGCTTCCTTGACGTCCTTATACGACATGACATCTATCTTCGCCTTCACTTGGCTCATGTAGCTAATACGCGGTCTTCCTCTTCCTCTCTTTCCTTCTACCTTCCCTTCAATGATATTTCCGATTAAGCTGTCATGTCGTATAAGGTGTCCAATCATCTTTCCTCTCCTGTTCTCAACAACTTTTATAAGGGCTCTCTCCTCTTTTACTCTATTTTTCTAAACAGTTTTAATACAGTAACATTGTAATGAAAACGACTAACTAATGAAGGTAACATTAACAGGTAATAAAGTCACGTAAGTATGTGCCCTTTGTCGATGTATGGGCCCGCGGAATTCGAGCGAAACGGGGCAAGGAGTTCTGTTACACTGTAATGTAACATTTCTTTCAAATACTCTATTATCTTGATTGAAATACTAATGGTAACAAAGTACACACGGGCACAGGTCAGGTTATATACATTCAACCTTAACTACGCTACATACAATGCAGAGAATCGTCGGAAAGGGAGCGCAATAGGCGTAGGCGCGCGCCGCGCTCGCAGCCCGTCCTACACCGATACATTGCCGTCTCTCTCACACGATTCATCTTATAGTTCAAAGTTCAAACAGTATAGGTGGACGTGTATTCGACTGTACAACAGGAGGGCTTAATGCTGTAAAGCATTTTCTATCAGCTATTCTGAACATGTCGAGAACATGGGTTTCAGTATGAACAGTGAATTTATAAGTAAGTGTAAATTAAGAATTAAAATGTCTTTGTGGCTAATAATCTAGTGGGATGGGACACTCCAAAGAGGTCCACAAAGAATTAAAGCTAAAATCTATTCAACCTTTGCTTAGATTGGGCGTTGTGTGAAATGTACACTAAGTGCTTATTATTTTTTTACTATTATTATCCTTACGAGTTTAATATGGCCGAATTTTTAATTCACGTGTTAGTTCTCTGTAGTGATGTGTCCCATAGGCACTCAAAATCACTTAAAGCTACGTTTCGGTGTAAACGCAGTCCGGCGTGGCTTAAACGGTATTTTCCGTGAATTATCGAAGGTTTAACAGGTGACGTAGACCGTATAAGTCCCGGTGTTTTGTACCGTTACGGGAAAGTTGCTTTTACAGACCGTAGTTAATAGTGAACTTTTTGATTCACTATCTTGCGATTGAGCTCCAGTGAAACAAAAAAATAGATAACTAGGTACTGCCCGGGACTTCGTCCGCGCCCGGTTTATCCTGTGGATTTCCCGGGATAAAAAGTAGCCTATGTGTTCATCCAGGCTACGAACTATATATATTCCAAGTTTCATCCAAATCGGACCAGCCCCCGTATTCCAATCTTTTGCTGTCAAGTTATATTTCACTGCCCAGTGTAGGTAATTTCTTCAGGTCACGTGGTACAATTTTGTACCACGTGATCATTCTTTTTAGACACTTGACAGCAAAATATGCGCGAGAACCAATCAAATGACGTCATAATGTCACTATTTAGTCACAGAATAACTATGAGTTAGTATGAACTGACCATGATTTAAAACTTTGCAGTTCAACTTTGATTGGCAATAGTTTATGCGTGAAAGAGTAACAAACATCCACACATTCATACTTATAAATTTTCGCGTGTATAATATTAGTATGAATAGTAAAATAGCATACGGCAGTATTTTTCAATTCACCTTACCCCGTGTGAGAACCCACAGCGTTTCTCTGCCGCAAGAGAGATAATTTTGTTTATTATAACGAAACAGAGTAAATGTATTGAAAATAGCTAAACTTGGCACCTGGTGGACTTGGCTGGTAACCAAATAAGCAAGTTCAAACCAGACCATTCAGAACCGAAAAGGCCAAAAAGAGGAATGATAAATGACTTCAGGAGAATAACAAAATGTTTCTGGCAAAAAAATAAGATTTTTTTGCTGTTATGTAATAATCAGGCCTTTTGCATCTAATCTAGATGATTTATACAGCATCAGGAGCCACTTTTACCCATACCCCGATGAACAGGAGGCTGCAGTGCCTGGACATGTTTAGATGGAGTAGGCTTGTAGTACTATATCCTCACAGCCTAGTGTCTATCCACAGGAAAGACAAGGTCAACTGCGAAGCTGACTAAGCCAAGGGTTTCCACACGATGTTTTCTATCACTGTTTGAGAGCACTGCAGGGGTATTCCAATCTCAGTTGAACTGCAAAGTTTTAAATCATGGTCAGTTCATACTAACTCATAGTTATTCTGTGACTAAATAGTCACTATTTAGTCTAGTGGTAGCGACCTCGCCTTTCGATCCTGTGGGTGGGTTCAAATCCCGTCGTGGTTATTCTACTCGAAAAAATCTGCGCAAGGCCAGCCCCCGTATTCCAATCTTTTGCTGTCAAGTTATATTTCACTGCCCAGTGTAATTTCTTCAGGTCATTCATTATTTTTAGGATCATTATTTTTAGACACTTGACAGCAAAATATGCGCGAAAACCCAATTAAATGACATCATAATGTCACTATTTAGTCACAGAATAACTATGAGTTAGTATGAACTGACCATGATTTAAAACTTTGCAGTTTAACTTTGCAGTTCAACTGACATTGGAATACCCCCTCTGTTTACGCCGTTCGTTAATATTTCTAAACATACAGACTCTATTGTCATAATGCCAGGCCTAACATGGTAATATTTAAGTTAAAGTAATAGCAACATTATAATAGTAGAGAAAACCATATTATTGTGTAATGGCAAGGTTTTCGCTCTCTTCCTGTCTGAATAATGTACCTAGCGGTGTATTCTCTGACTTTAATTTCAATAAAACCCAAAGTATTAACTTTCCCACTCATTTTATTCCATACGCTACTATTTTTTTTTTGATGACTTTATCCATAAAATACAGCCTTATCTTAGCAGGTACTTTAACAGGCTGAAATTCGTGACATTTTTCAGCAGCATTTATTCAAGTGTGTCCTTACAAATTCACATAAATATTCCGATTCCAATCTACTGGAAATAGATCTCCGCCATCCTCAGAGACGTACGTCAAAAAATAATTAATGTTTAAGGCCGGATTTCCGGATAAACTGGCTTTTGAATACAGTTTTATTTAGAAAATAAGCTGATTTGAGTTTTGAAAAAAATATATGTCATTCGACACTTCTTCATCATTAGATTTCGATCGTTCGATCATCGATTCAAGATTTACTTATATTTTGCTGCATTAAAAAAAATTGCAAAGATAGGCCCAAATTGAGATGAAATAAACAATTTTATTTTCTAATAACATCACTTACCAATAAGTATTGAGGAGCTAGACATCGCAACTTTTAAGTGTACTTATGTTTAAGTGATATCTCTGAGTGCGGCTGCAAAGGCTTTATATTTTACGCGTCAGTGGTTTTTAAACCCTGACTCATCAGACATAGATTTCAGAATAATGTACTTTGAATCTTCTCTGTGAGAAAAAAGGAATTTGATAAGTTTTAGATGATGGAAAGAAGCGATGGCCCACCTGGTGTTAAGTGTTCACTAACGATAAGAATAAAGAATAAAAGCATTTATTACGACACGAATGTTAAAAACTAAACAAAAAACTTATACTAAATGGTTACATAGGTGCCGTAACACGTACCCTGGCTCAGCATAGGCTGGTTGACTGGCAACCAACGCTGGTGTTCCGCCAGGGCCGTTCGGTGATTCCACGGAAAATCTAACTAACTATATACCTACATGAAAATTCGGGAAAAGAGCAAGAAAATTAACAGAAAAAGTGTACCTACCCAAAAAACAATAAATAAACAATAAATAAACAACAGGCAATGTGCACTACAACGCAAGATCGGTAAGTACGGTAAGATAACGATGCATTGCCTCACTGAGAATGTAACCTGTGATGCATTGCACTGCGTCCATCACTCTGAGACATAAATGTCAAGTGTCATGTGCGTGTAATAGCACCGGCACCCATACCCTTCAAAACAGAACACAGCAATGCGAGCAACACTGTGCATAGCACGAAATAGGTGGTAGTACTTCCCCGGACGAGCTCGCACACAAGAAACTCTACTATAAACAAATACCAATTAAAAAAGTAAAAATGCCTTTATCATTCCTTAAAATACTTAACTTCATATGAAAAATGGATTTAAAAAACAAATAAATAAAATAAATAAATATTCATGGACATTTGAGACAACGCCCTCTAGTTCAAAACTAAGCAAAGCTTGTAATATTGGGAACTAGATGGCTGATTTTTTTTAAATGTATGTATTAAGTGTCTTGGGCACGCTTCCGATTGGTACTGATTTGGATCAGTTGAGCTATCTATAAATCGTTTGCAACGGTGTGTAGATAGCTCAACTGTTTCATGTGTATATTGTACATATTATAAATATTGTAAATACTTTATTAGTCATAATTTTCTTTTTGAATAAATGTGTATTAAGAACCTATCGTCGGGTATAGGGCTCCTCTATCAGTCTCCCTTCTTCTTTATGATTTTTTATGACTGAACCGTATTCTCCGCAAATACTCTTTAATTTTTAAAAAGAAATAAAAACTTAAAACTCATATCTTAATTATGATGAGATATGATGGTTAGAGCCAAACATAAACCATTTGTAAATTCTAAAAAGTTATCAATTTCTTATGCGGACTGTAAGTACCTACCCTCATATATTTTTCAACGAGAACGGAACACAAATGTACAGTTCGCAAAACATTCGCGTTATAAACGAAAACCGCTAGAGTAGTGTTCGCAGGAGAAGCGGATTTACGGCGACTAAACGCCGGATGCACCAACCCAGGGCTGGAGTCAGGGGGGATAGGCATATATGAGGGAGGAACTGTGGCCAAAGAGAATCGTCTATCGTCGTTTTCGGGGTCGGACTTTAGCATAAGTTGACTTTAGCATAAGACCAAATTGTAACACTTATTTTGGAAAATAAATGTATCTTGTATCGGTTACCAAGCCCTGTCGCGCCTACGTCGTATACATTACGTGCAAAATAAACTATAAAAAGATATAGAAATATGTATTTTACTTTTAAGATAAGATAAATTTTTATTTAAGGTATTTATATTATGGGCCTTGTTCCATACTATCAAAAATAAGATTTAAAACTTGTTGTGTTTTGCACATTCTGATGCTAAACTGTAACTAAACATATATATTCTATCAGCATCTAGTTTCCATATTACAAGTTTTGCTTAGTTTGGGACTAGAGGGCGTTGTGTGACATGTCCATGAATATTTTTTTTTGTAACTTGATGAAGCTATATTCCCAGATGTCTTTTTTTTAATATGAAACAAACAAGGCGAAAATATATGTCTATAGCGAAATTTATATGGACACAATTCATATTATTTGAGCACCCTTGAGACTCGATTGAAGGAAGGTGCAATTACAGGCACATGAAATTTAACATCATTGCGTATCAAAGCCATCATTAAAAGCGACAGGTTTTGTAAAGTAGGTATATTTAGTAAGTATTTTTATAACACATTACTTTTCGGATGTTAAAATCCTTGTAATTTTTCTAAGTGCATTTTACTTAATACAAAAATTAGATATACATATTTTAGTTGATACAATTTGGCACAAAAAAAATATTTTTGTAACTTTTCGAGAGCCCCTTCAGCAGCTATCCCTGACTACATCCCTGCACCGGATACATCACATGTTATTTAGTGCTTTGCCGAGTAAAACCTCACTATGAGATATGCACATATAATGCTGCTTATCACAATGTTACGAAAGCTAAAATAAAAGGAATTCGTACATTTTAGCACTTAACTTTTTGATGTAACTGCCCCCGTATGCCAATCTTTTGCTGTCAAGTTATATTTCACTGCCCAGTGTAATTTCTTCAGGTCACGTGGTACAATTTTGCTAGGCTAGGATCATTTAGAACTCTTCATGAACTCTTTCACAAAAACTTCTACCAGCAGGGGTATTCCAACCTCAGTTGAACTGCAAAGTTTTAAATCATGGTCAGTTCATACTATATCATAGTTATTCTGTGTGACTAAATAGTGACATTATGATGTCATTTAATTTGTTTTCGCGCATATTTTGCTGTCAAGTGTCTAAAAAGAATGATCACGTGGTACAAAATTGTACCACGTGACCTGAAGAAATTACACTGGGCAGTGAAATATAACTTGACAGCAAAAGATTGGAATACGGGGGCAGTGTGCCTTTACACACTGCAGCTGACACTTTAACTTTGCGTGTGGCCTGGCCTTTAATCGGTACCGTTTTTATTTAACCGCAAAACCGGTTACATTTTTATTGATATGGTTATTTTAGTACAAAAACGGTTTCTGCATCGGAAGAGATAACGGTTTATGGTTATGGGTCAAGTTTGACCCAACTAGTCCGGTGGGAACTTTTTATTGGAACCTCGAGTTTTATGCTTTGTCTTTTTGCATTAGAGAGAGATCCAGTATCCTAAGGGCCTGTTTCACCATTCTTGAGTAATCCGTCAAATAAAAATTATCCATCTTCGATTTTGACTATAAAGTAGAGATCAGAGATATATCTAACTGACGTATTTTTTTATGACAGTAAATGTGTTTTTCACCCTCTTATTTTTGTCTCTACTTTAATTTGTCATCATCATCATCATCATCAACCTATACTCGTCCACTGCTGGACGTAGGTCTCTCCCAAGACGCGCCATTGAGCTCGGGCAAAAACTCCTAAATATTTTTATCATTTTTTTAAATAAATTTATATGCAAGCGTATATCTAACGGATAACTTTACTCAAGGATGGTGAAATAGGCCCTAACAGATGGTCCAAACGGAAAGGATGAGAAGGTGAAACACTACTAAGCCTACGAGAATGTTATTGGGAATTTGTCACAAGGATAGTATGGATGGTGGATCTTGGCAATAGTTAATTAGCCGTTCCGATGCATAACGGAGCTTTTTCAAAATTGTATTTGCGCATCACAAACGGTCGATTTACAATCGGTGAAGATTATCTAAGTTAAGCGACGTTCTGCGCGGTCACTATTTGGATGGGTGACCACTAGTGGCATTTACATCTTCGCTTTTGTGCTTCGGAGGGCACGTTACACTGTCGGTCCCGGCTCTAGCAGTCGTTAAGCCACGAAGGAGGCCTTAAAGTGGCCTAAAAACAAACGAAAAATGTTGAATTACTTAACTGAAGATAAAACTCTCGAAATCACTAGTTGAGATGTTAGATCTATTCAAATTCGTAGTTCATAAATCATTAATTATTTGCGCCGCGAGTTATTGGTTTGGTCCAAGTTACTAAACCAATCATTGATTACATTATTTGCTACACTTTATAAGTACCTTATAGATACAAGAGTTTTTTTATTATACATGTACCTACCTCCCTGTGACGTCGGAAGATACACTGTACTCAATAGACTACAAGAATCACTTTGTTCAAGAATCAATTTCATCATTACACACGGCCACAGCAGGGGTATTCCAATCTCAGTTGAACTGCAAATTTGAACTGCAAAGTTTTAAATCATGGTCAGTTCATACTAACTCATAGTTATTTTGTGACTAAATAGTGACATTATTGTGTCATTTGATGTGTTTTCGCGCATATTTTGCTGTCAAGTGTCTAAAAAGAATGATCACGTGGTACAAAAATGTACCACGTGACCTGAAGAAATTACACTGGGCAGTGAAATATAACTTGACAGCAAAAGATTGGCATACGGGGGCTGGTCAGGTTATACACCCGATACAACTATAACTACGCTACAGAATCGTTGGAAAGGGAGCGCAATAGGCACACACTGTCGTCTCTCTCGCACGATTCGCAACGCTCAACTTCTAATAGTCCAAACAGTGGACGTGTCTTCGACTGTACACCAGGTAAATAAATTACCAGTAAGGTCCCATCGCTATCCAAATTGAATTACATAGCTACCCCCGGCCACTGGTTAATCATTACATTTCCCAAAAAACTTCAAAGGACGACATAATTTGACCACCTGGGGGAAGATCTCGGCTTTGACTGTGAATAAAATTAAATAGGTAATAATAAAGGTTTGAATTAAAAAGTAGGAAGCTGTCAAAAAGAGCTAACCAACCATTAGAACTGACAAGCTATATCCCCTCAAGGGAAAAACTTAATTAGGTTCCCCCCCAATGAGGATGACAAGAATGATTTTCGATATAAATAAAATTATCAAAATCATTTTTATCCTAATGAATATGTCCACGTAGTCTTTGACTACGATTACGATGACTTATTCATTCATATTCATTTATTTAATCCGTTGGAACTTATAAGAGAACACTTAGTTACACTTAATTTAGTAAAAAATCAATAATCAACCAAAAAACAGTTATAAAAGTTGATAGATAGATAATACTTTATTGTACACAAAGAATTCTGGTGACATACAAAAACTTAATACTTAACTTATAAGTACAATGGGCGCCTTTATCGCTGAAAGCGAGTTCTTCCAGGCAACCGTAATGTTGATGTGTAGGATGTGTAGCCCCCACCCGATGGACCGACGGCATTGCCAGTACCGCAGGAAGTGGATTTTAGTGGATGGATAGTCAGCATTGGTATGCCAATCAAAGTTGAACTGCAAAGTTGAACTGCAAAGTTTTAAATCATGGTCAGTTCATAATAACTCATAGTTATTCTGTGACTAAATAGTGACATTATGATGTCATTTAATTTGTTTTTCATGTGATCACGTGGTACAAAATTGTACCACGTGACCTAAAGAAATTACACTGGGCAGTGAAATATAACTTGACAGCAAAAGATTGGCATACGGGGGCTGGGCCTAAAATCGTGAAATGGTCGCGTGGAACTGGCACCTAGAATCACCTAGTTATATAAGACGATTCTAAATGATCCTTGTGATTTTATTGAATAAAGAAATTTTGACTTTGACGTTCTTTCTGGAAATGCCATCATGATGATGATGAAAGTGTTTCATTATTCAAATTGTTCAATAATATTTGATCACACAAATTGCTGAGCCATTTATGACCATCCTAAAGCTGTGAATAGAAGCTACATTAAAATGAGGAAGATGAGCGTATTTTTTTTTTAATGTAGATCGATAGATTTTTACGTCCAAAACACAACAGTGAAAGAATTTTGGCGATAGCTCAAAAACTGAATTTTCTACGATTTTTTAAAGTTTGGATTTTCAAAATCTGTTTTTAGCCCGGCGATTTCGCGTGTGACGTCAGCCAGGTCCGATCGCTCACCCGCGCGTTTTAAGCGTTTTCTGCCTTTACGTTTCTATATATATTTCTGATAAATAGGGAGAAAAGTACCAATATTTTTATGTAATATTGTGCCTCTAAGTCCTAAGGACACGTTTAACGCTTCAGATAAACTTTTTAACCACCGACTGAAGAAGAAAGGTGTTCTAAGTTTGAGGCTTTTTGTGTCTATGTGTCTGTACCTTTCAAGGCTCGTAGCTCCAAAAAATCACTCGTAATTTTTTTATAACTATTCTTGAAATGGAAAGCAGATAAATCTGGCATAGTTCTAAGCCAAGTTTGGTAGAAATCGGTGCAGCGGTTTTCAAGTTATGAGGATGTTTATCAGCCCTCGACACGCATTTTGAAGGGTTCTCAGGCATACATTGATTGTAGTTTGAAACATTTGGTTCTTATACCAGTATAACGTGAGCTACTATTTCTTAGTGTTTCATTGATTTTGTATATCAGGTAAGACTGGTAATGAGCAAGATTGTGTTATCGACGTGATTAGCAATGTTTTTAACCCCCGACGCAAAAACGATGGGGTGGTAAAGTTTGACGTGTGTGTGTGTCAGTGCGTGTGCGTGTGTCTGTGCGTGTATGTGTGTGTATGTGTGTGTGTGTGTCTGTCGAATGCGCGCGTTGGTGCGCGTGCGGATGCGGATGGTAGTAGTCTAAGTCACATTGTCTACTAAGGA
This sequence comes from Gandaritis pyraliata, assembly GCA_947859175.1. Classification (NCBI taxonomy): domain Eukaryota; kingdom Metazoa; phylum Arthropoda; class Insecta; order Lepidoptera; family Geometridae; genus Gandaritis; species Gandaritis pyraliata. Next base: position 6,128,100 of record OX401876.1, on the reverse strand, counting down.
CGTGCCTAGTGAGACATTGTACTGTCAAGTACAATGCCTCACTAGGCACGTCCTTAGTAGACAATGTGACTCGCTAAGAAGAAGAAGAAGAATGTGACTTACACTAGGACGTGCCTAGTGAGACATTGTACTGTCAAGTACAATGTCTCACTAGGCACGTCCTTAGTAGACAATGCCTACACATACATATAGTGCAATGCCTCACTAGGCACGTCCTTAGTTACGAAGGACATTGTACAGTAGGTACAATGCCTCACTAGGCACGTCCTTAAGCAATGCATTGCTAATGCCTCACTAAGCACGTCCTTCGTAACTAAGGACGTGCCTAGTGAGGCATTGCACTATATGTATGTGTAGGCATTGTCTACTAAGGACGTGCCTAGTGAGGCATTGTACTTGTACAGTACAATGTCTCACTAGGCACGTCCTAGTGTAAGTCACATTCTTCTTCTTCTTAGCGAGTCACATTGTCATTGTCATGTGACTTACACTACTACCATCCGCATCCGCACGTGCACGTCCTTAGTAGACAATGCCTCACTAGGCACGTCCTCAGTAGACAATGCTTCACTAGGCACGTCCTTAGTTTCTGAGGACGTGCCTAGTGACACATTGTACTGTCAAGTACAATGCCTCACTAGGCACGTCCTTAGTAGACAATGTGACTCGCTAAGAAGAAGAAGAATGTGACTTGCACTAGGACGTGCCTAGTGAGACATTGTACTGTACAAGTACAATGCCTCACTAGGCACGTCCTTAGTAGACAATGCCTCACTAGGCACGTCCTCAGTAGACAATGCTTCACTAGGCACGTCCTTAGTTTCTGAGGACGTGCCTAGTGAGACATTGCACTATATGTATGTGTAGGCATTGTCTACTAAGGACGTGCCTAGTGAGGCATTGTACTTGTACAGTACAATGTCTCACTAGGCACGTCCTAGTGTAAGTCACATTCTTCTTCTTCTTAGCGAGTCACATTGTCTACTAAGGACGTGCCTAGTGAGGCATTGTACTTGACAGTACAATGTGTCACTAGGCACGTCCTTAGTAGACAATGTGACTTAGACTACTACCATCCGCATCCGCACGCGCACCAACGCGCGCATTCGACAGACACACACACACATACACGCACAGACACACGCACACGCACTGACACACACACACGTCAAACTTTACCACCCCATCGTTTTTGCGTCGGGGGTTAAAAACATTGCTTATCACGTCGATAACACAATCTTGCTCATTACCAGTCTTACCTGATATACAAAATCAATGAAACACTAAGAAATAGTAGCTCACGTTATACTGGTATACGAACCAAATGTTTCAAACTACAATCAATGTATGCCTGAGAACCCTTCAAAATGCGTGTCGAGGGCTGATAAACATCCTCATAACTTGAAAACCGCTGCACCGATTTCTACCAAACTTGGCTTAGAACTATGCCAGATTTATCTGCTTTCCATTTCAAGAATAGTTATAAAAAAATTACGAGTGATTTTTTGGAGCTACGAGCCTTGAAAGGTACAGACACATAGACACAAAAAGCCTCAAACTTAGAACACCTTTCTTCTTCAGTCGGTGGTTAAAAAGTTTATCTGAAGCGTTAAACGTGTCCTTAGGACTTAGAGGCACAATATTACATAAAAATATTGGTACTTTTCTCCCTATTTATCAGAAATATATATAGAAACGTAAAGGCAGAAAACGCTTAAAACGCGCGGGTGAGCGATCGGACCTGGCTGACGTCACACGCGAAATCGCCGGGCTAAAAACAGATTTTGAAAATCCAAACTTTAAAAAATCGTAGAAAATTCAGTTTTTGAGCTATCGCCAAAATTCTTTCACAGTTGTCCTTACAATCTTCTAGACTTTTGATTTAAGCTATAAAAACAGGAAAAAATGTCTAACTCATCTTCCTCATTCAGAGCGTCTGTCTTTGATTCGCGCCGCCGCCAATATTTTCCGAGTTTAAAGGAAATTGGGTTAGGGTCGTTAATCACAGGAAGTGACGCCGGGACGAGGCTCACTTCCGGTGCAGAATGAATAGCAGTTACTTGAGCTATAGACGTTTCACTTCTATTTATCGAGATTCTAGAGACTCAGATACTCAGGCATCCGGTTAAATATAGTCGCCTAAAAAAATGTTGCCTGAGGGACGAGTACAGCACACCAGTGTGCGCTGATTGGTATGGAAACACTGAGCGGAAGCTTGACGAGACCAAGCTTCTCAAAAAATCTGCTCAGTGTTTCCATACCAATCAGCGCACACCGGTGTGCTCGGCGTCAGATGTATTGTAAATACAGCGTTCGACCCAAATATAAAAATAAATTATTCAGGCCATTAACCAGATTGACATTATCTTCTAATAATAGTTTTATAATGGCAATAAAAATTTATAATAAAATTCCAGACAATTTGAAAATTATGACATTTCATAGATTTAAATCCAATTTGACTCAATGGCTTGCTGAAAAATGCTTTTATAGCATAAATGAATTCTTTGACTATAAAATATAGGTAGGACTAATTTATAACGAGAATGATTTATTAATGTACTTATTTTTCTTATTCATACGCCTGTAAAGGCAGGTTTTAGTGAAACATATGCTATTTTTTAAGATCCTGTATCACACCTGAAATTTATTGAATAAAGATATTATGAATTTTATTATGAATTATGAATTGCACACTGTAAACTCGTACTCGCCCCTCTGGACCGTTAGGGCGACTAGAGCAGCCCAGGTGATCTAGTAGACGTACTCGTTCTGTCAAAATGTAGGCATTCTGCACCATTTTGTAAACTACATTATCTGTGGTAATATTGTCGACAAAACGCGTCTTGTATTATCAACTTTCCACGCTTCTGCGTGACTATTATCTCGTTGTACTTCTTCGAGGACGAGATAATACTTAGTCGCTACTACTCGATAGCATCGACATACTTATAGTATGTTGTGTCATAGTAAAATGAGCTTAAATACGTATCAATAAAATATAATAGCTAATAGCTCTGCCTTCCGTGCTGTGGGTCGTGGGTTCGATCCCCACCAAGAACAAACATTTATGCGTGCAAAACATAGATGTTTGTTCTATGTCTGGGTGTTACTATGTAGTATGTATTTACAAAAAAAAAAGTATATAAGTATTCTATCAGCCATCTGGTTCCCATATTACAAGCATTGCTTAGTTTGGGACTAGAGGGTGTTGTGTGAAATGTCCCTGAATATTTATTTATTTATTTAAAAAGACGAACGCTATAATCCGAAAATGCACAGCCCCCGTATTCCAATCTTTTGCTGTCAAGTTATATTTCACTGCCCAGTGTAATTTCTTCAGGTCACGTGGTACAATTTTATACCACGTGATCATTCTTTTTAGGCGCTTGACAGCAAAATATGCGCGAAAACAAATCAAATGACCTCATAATGTCACAATTTAGTCACAGAATAACTATGAGATAGTATGAACTGACCATGATTTCAAACTTTGCAGTTCAACTGAGATTGGAATCGCCCCCTTCAAAGAGAATCGAAATGTTATCGTCACTTATACGTACAAATCTTCTCGATCCGCTAGTTTATATCTATACTATAATATTATAAAGAAGAAAGATTTGTTTGTTTGCATTGTATAGGTTCCGAAACTATTGGCCCGATTTGAACAATTCTTTCACCGTTGGGAAGCTACACTATCCTCGGGTGACATAGGCTATATTATATTTTCAAAAAAATTAGGCATCCATACTAAATCTCCACCCGTGCGAAGCCGGGACGGTCAGCAAGTGTATAGACAAATTTAAAATTCATAGCACGCGTTCTAGTTTCTGTCCGTAATTTTGTCCGTTTTCCAAAATGTCAAAGGAGTCTTATCCTGATTGTTGAATATTTCATATGCTCAGACATTCGCTAAGAATACAGAGCAAATTAACCGATAAACGCTGAAAGTCTTTAAATGGCGACCATGATCCGGAAGGATGTAAGACAATTTAACGATGAACGCACGGTTCACTCGAACAGCATCCATGAGCTGGAAGATGAATCGTAGAATGGATAGACAACATAGTAAAAATTCTTATGACCATGTTCCGGAAGGGTGTAGGACGGTTCACTCAAATGGTGTCCGTGAACTAGAAAACGAAGCGTAGAATCGACGACATTGTATAAATTTTTATTTTAAAGTAACGATTAAAGATGATAGCGCTAAAAACTGGCGCTGAACTGGTTCAAATTAAGGCGTGAAGATCCAAACTGTATTATTTGCGAGTCCTACAAAGCTGAATTAATGGTTCAGGCCTTTTCATAAATGTTCTGCGTGCTAAGCTCATTGTATGGCATTGTTTGTGAAAATGAGAGTTTCTTGAAAAGAGCTGCCGTATTAAACAAATAATAAAATAAATATTCAGAGACATTTCACACAACATCCTCTAGTCCCTAAATAAGCTAAGCTTGTAATATGGGAACTAAACTGATAGAATACTTATAATACATAGTAACACCCAGACATAGAACAAACATTTATGTTTGCCGCACACAAATGTTTGTTCTTAATGGGGATTGAACCCACAACTCATAGCATGGAAGGCAGAGCTAGTTACAAAATTAGTTTAGAAAAATGCAACAGCAGAATAGGGTTAAATGTTTTAGTACCTTGGTACACACGGCCACAGGTCAGATTATACACCCAATACAACTATAACTACGCTACATACAATGCAGAGAATCGTTGGAAAGGGAGCGCAATAGATGTAGCGCGCCGCGCTCGCAGCCCGTTCTACACAAACACACTGTCGTCCCTCTCGCACGATTCGCAACGTTCAAATTCTAATAGTTATAAGTCCAAACAGTATAGGTGGACGTGTCTTCGACTGTACATAAATAGCTAAATCCGCTGTATATTTTAACGTGAAAATAATAAAAAATAGTAGGTTCTGACGGTGTCAGAACCAATTCAATTCAATATATTCAGAAACAATTTGATTAATCGTATTTGTAATTTCTATATAACTAACACATAAAAACAATATAAATTCAATAAAATGTCAACATCATAAATTACTTATATAGGTACAATAAATAAAGTTATTCTAAATTATTACATTTTAAAAACTCATCTGTCGTATAGAAGCAATCTTTGAAGACGAGGACTTAACCAGTCAGGGTCTAGTGCTTGTTGATATTGTGTTCAACTTATACAAATACAGACGTTCCGTTCCATGATTTTGTTAACGAATGCTGTTATTTATTACTCTTTTGTTTTTATTATGTTGCTTATTTAAGGACCTGTTTCACCATCCTTGACAGTATCCGTAAGATTAAATTGTTTCTGTCTTTGTTTTTAACTAGTCGAAAGTAAAGATAATTAATTAAATTAATTAAATATTCATGGACTTTACACACAACGCCCTCTAGTCCCAAACTAAGCAAAGCTTGTAATATGGGAACTAGATGGCTGATAGAATACTTAAATACTTTTTTTTGTAAATACATATACATATAATAAATAGTAACACCCAAGATAGACTAAGATAGACTTATTTATCCACAGAGCGTAGTTATAAGATAGTGAAATAGGCACTAAGATTTACAGCTCAGTAGTTCGTTATTCTACGCTGTGGTTGTGGGTTCGATTCCTCTGACGATGGCCTCACAGGACACATCCTGCTGTATTAGTCGTAATTTTCTTTTTAAATAAAGTTTCATAGGAAATTGTCTTCTTCGGAGAATTTCAGATGATTTTTCAAGCTTTTTCCATTACGTATTAAAAGTTTTAAAAATATCGATGGTTACAACAATCCTTCAAGATTTAAGGCTACGATCTAAGATTACATTCTCGTTCGCTCGCTAAGGATTAACTAAATCGCATATTAATAGGTTGGTATTACGTGTAACGAGCTGTAAGTCCACAGGGCCCTGTTTCACTTACACTAGGTAAAGAAAGTGATACATTTGTATCAAAACTTAATAAAAGGTAAAAATTTAAAATTAAATGAGAAAGATAAAAAAATCAAAGCAAAAAAGCAAAGGTTAGGGTTAACCCTAACAAGAGTTTTCTTAAGTACAAAGGCGAGCTTAAGCTCGCCTTTGTACATGTCATCTATTTCTGTCTTTTGTTTACGTCCTGTGTTGTGTGCAATAAAGAAGTAAAGACTCTTGGTAAGGCATCTGTTTTGGTTTTTGATTACCTATTCCAGATTCATAAGAATGGCTAATTGATAAATAAGCTAGAGGTCATATCTCATTTCAAACAATATCAAGTAATTAAATTAAAAATTTAAAAAAAACCCCGAATCTTGGACCGATTTTCATCAAACATAGCTAAGAACACTCCCGACTAATTCACCTTTTAAACAAAAATCAAAATCAAAATCGGTTCATCCGTTCGGAAGCTACATTGCCTCAGACACACACACACACACACACATACACAGACACGTCAAACTTATAACACCTTGTCGTTTTTGCGTCGGGGGTTAAAATATTCAGTGTTATTTCACGAAAGAACCAACGTATAAGTAAAGTTAATTTTTGTATGATAAAAATTGAGGAGAGTGGAAGACGAGGGGGAAGACTTGCCCAGCTGTGGGATAGCATACGTTCATAATAAAAACTTCATCCAAATCAAGATGATTCATAGCGTCAGAGGCCACTTTTTAACATACACTTATGAACTATAATTTCCTCATACACTTAACCGACTAAGCTGAGAGCATTATATTATCGTGTAGGTATATTTAAAACGTGTTTAAACCAAATAAAAAAAATGTATAATTATACAAAGAGTTTAAAATTGTTTTTGTAAATTAATTGAAATTGTCAAGTAGGTGAAACGGGCCCAAAGCCTTTATGCGAGCTCTTTATAATATAAGTATACTAAGTTACATTACAAAAGCTGGCATGATTATCAAAGTCTTGACGGGAACAAGTTCAATTGCCTTTTCACATGCATATGATTGCTGCCTAAACATAACATGAGATTTCGTATTTTACACAGCTAGCACGACCTTAATGACCTTACTACACTTACTTACATTTTCTCATAAAAAAGCGATGGAGCTGGTAAATGCCTTCAACCTAAAACATTCCGTTTCCTCACAGAACACGTCCATCTAGGCTTCTAGGCTCTGGTCGCGTGGAACTGGCACCTAGAATCACCTAGTTATATAAGACGATTCTAAATGATCCTTGTGATTTTATTGAATAAAGAAATTTTGATTTTGACTTTGACATCAATTTGCTCTTTGCAAATTACTAGCACTGCGTCTATTGCTCTGATTTAAGGTGGAGCCGAAAAAAGCACGGTTTTTAGGATATTTTAATACACAATTTGTAATTAACAAACGTCCTACTCATGTTGAAAGGCGTACAGCCTTAACAAATCCTATTAAAAATCAATGGGTCTATTACGTAAAAACAACCAGTACGTAGCGACAGCAATAGCGAATGCGACAAATACTAAAATATTCAAGACATTAAAAATATCCGTATTATAGTTGGTAGCTACAGCTACTACTACTAACTATCGCTCGCTTGTCGCTCGGTTAAGTACTCGCAAAGCAGTTTCAATGAACCACATAGCTAGTTTAAATTTAAATATAAGTTTACCTACTTTTAATGATAGAAGATTTTATTTTTTTTATTTTACTTACCTACTTGCTTTGACCTATAAACATGCAACGGGTTGGTATCCTTAGGTACTCGTAGGTACTTACTTTAATCAATATAACTAATATTTTTACAGAAGCTATTAAAAACCTTACGCATGTTGCAAACTGGTGCTGGTTTGTACCAAATACAAAAAAGTTCATAAAAAAGCAATTGACTTTACGCATTTGCAAACAAGTCGCGTATAATGTTATAGCCTCGCAGGAATTTTCCAAATGCAATTACCGCGCGTGAGTTTCAAGGGAAAACGTTAACTTTATGAATGGTTTGCGGTTATAATAAGTACTGCCGTAACGCGACTTCCAACTTTATAATAGAATCATCAAGAATGCATAAAGAAAAAAAACACAAAAAAAAAAAACTTCTAGTCTGATACTGAACACGACATTGATTGGATGTTTTCACAAAAGCACCAACACGATATCGTTAGAGATTCTTCTTCTTTTTATAAAGCACCTGTCCGTCAATTTTTTTAAAATTAATGGACATTTCACACAACGCCCTCTAGTCCCAAACTAAGCAAAGCTTGCAATATGGGAACTAGATTGCTGCTACTTAGAAACTTTTTTTTTGTAAATACATAACTTATAATAGTAACACCTAGAAATAGAACAAACGTCTATGTTTAGCATGCACAAATGTTTGTTCTCAGTGGGGATCGAATCCACGACCCACAACACGGAAGGCAGAGCTATTACCGACTGAGCTGTGAGTGACGCTTGCCGACAGAAAATTTTGCCAGCGTCAAGAAAAGTCAAGTCGAGTCATTCTTCAAGTAGGCTGTCGTTTTTAAAGGCTATATGGTGGGTTTTCCCTTCAAAATTTTTAAACTAATTCCATCATATTATTCCAACTTAGACTTTATACTACGACCCCAAGTGTTATTGGTTAACACAATGAAAAATAATGAAAATAAATGTGTTATGTTGCTTCCAAAACTGACAGAACTCGAATCCGTTGAGTGGCTTTTAACTGAAGCTATTAGGGTTTGCTTTTACAAATCCTGGTTCATCTTTAGGAAGAGCTGGAGTTTTTGAGGGGATTTGAGCCTTCCTGTATTTTGGACAGAGAGTTTTTAGACTTTGCTTTCTACGTCGTACACAGATTATAAACGAGTCATACGTAACTTTGTGACTGAGTAAAATCACAGTGGATAAAAAAATTACAATATGAAAAGGCTAATTCTGTAATTCTCCCAGAATCAGGGCATTACCGTTTTCTTTCAATACGTGAGACTTTAATCCAATTTGGACTGTTCCTTTTGTCGGCTTCCATTCGGGTTTGGACTTATCTTGAGTGCCTTGACGCTGGTTTGTCCGGTCCCCTTTGTTCTGGCTTACAGTTACACTGAAACGAACACGGATGTATCAATAATAAGTAACTTTTTCTAGTTCTCCAAATTAGAAGACGAAAATCTACCATTTTGCCTTCAAAACAAATGACAGTCGACTTGACTAAACACTATTTCAGTTTATTTACTTGACACTGGCAGAATTGTCTGTCGAAATGGTTGACAGAGGCCATAATAAATAAATAATAAATATTCATGGACTTTACACACAACGCCCTCTAGTCCTCTAGCTTGTAATATGGGAACTAGATGGCTGATAGAATACTTAAATACTTTTTTTTTTGTAAATACATACTTATAATACATAGTAACACCCAGACATAAAACAAACATCTATGTTTTTCCACGCACAAATGTTTGTTCTCAGTGGGGATTGAACCCACGACCCACAGCACGGAAGGCAGAGCCGTTACCGACTGAGCTGTGACGCCTGTCAAAATATAAAAGAAGAAGAAGCGTCACTACCTACTCGGAGGTCCTGTGTTTTGCATTCGTGTCGCGCGATCGGTGTAAATGGTCTTATTGTGTCCCACTCTCACATTTGGTTCATTTACATCTGAATGCACACCCCAGAGCCTTTTGTTTATTTAGATGTTATATTTATGCACGATGTGGGTTGTAATCCACTACGTACTTCAGTTATCGTTACCATTGCGGGTTTTAAAAGACCATGATACCATTCAGAAACAATTTCTCGAGCTTTTGAGTGGGATACATTTTGTGACAATTATGAAAATTACAACTTTTTACAAAAATTCGAAAACCCGGACGATAAACTTTTCCATACTTAAATCCTTTTTATCATTGCACAGTTTATTGTGTTAGGCCGCAAGCGCACTTATACCAGCGACTGGCATGGACACTCGCACTGAAATATTTTAAAAGTAGCAATGGTGTCCAAACATATGAAACAAAATACGTACTAGTTCAATGTATTAAACTTTACAAAACTCGCACGGCAGTAAAAAGCAGTAAAAGGCAGAATAATTTTATAAGTTTAAAAAAACTAGAAAAACCTGACTTCAATTCGACTACCAGCTGCATCATGAGATGATGATGACAGTTCATTGGGAATGTTCTAGTGACCATAAACACCACTAAAAAGTCTCACAGGAAAGCAATATACGCAATTTCGTGCACGTGGTTGCCATATTTTTTTCAGTTATTTCTATTTATAAGCCAAACTGCTGAACCGATTTTGAAGAAAATTTAATGGTACTAACCTGGAAGTACATCCTTTCAGATAAAAAAAAAGTTTTTTAAATCGGCTCATAAATGACGGAGTTCTGTTATAACAAAAAAAATCAACCGAATTGAAAACCTCCTCTTTTTTTGAAGTCGCTTAAAAATACGGATTAGTTCAATGCATGTGGAAAACATTCATGTTTGTTCTATGTCTGGGTGTTACTATGTATTATAAGTATGTATTTACAGAAAAAAACATATATAAGTATTCTATCAGCCATCTAGTTCCCATATCACAAGCTATGCTTAGTTTGGGACTAGAGGGTGTTGTGTGTAAAGTCCAAGAATATTTATTTATTTATGACACTTTACAAAACTCCAAAAGCAGTAAAAGGCAGAAAAAGGTAGTCAGTCAAAGTCAGTAAAAGTCTCAGAGGAACGCTACCCGTGTTGAATATCGAGTAGGATCGACTACTATGCACCGCAGCGCTGTGGCAACATCACTAAATTGACAATTTAGCTGCGTCGCCCCCATTCCCCCACTGATTACGTAAACAGGGGTTTTGTGGTGAGATGTAGCGGTTTACGTGATAAAACATGGTTTACAAACTCATCCCATCCCATCTCATCCCACTAAGTAATATTATAAATGCGAAAGTTTAGATGTTTAGATGTTTGTGTTTCAATCACGTAGAAACTACTGAATCAACTTGGATGAAACTAGGCATATATATAGTTCGTAACCGATTGACACATAAGCTACTTTTTATCCCGAATAATTATAAGATCTACAGGATAAAATGAACGAACGGGATTAGCAGCGCCAATTGGCAAGAGGATGATGTCTCTTTGGTCTAACGACTAGCGTTTGACATTCGAGTACGGGTTCGGTGTAATGTCAAGTTTCTCAAAGTATCCGCTCGGTACACGCTCAGATAATAATAATACAATAATTTATAAGTTAAAAAACTGGAAAACCGACTTCAATTCGACTACCAGCTTCATCATCAGATGATGATGACGATGATGACAGTTCATTGGGAATGTTCTAGTGACTATAAACACCACATAAAAGTCACAGGAAAGCAAAATACGCAATTTGGTGCACGTGGTTGGTGTTGATTCTTTAGAGGAACAACTGGTGGGTTTTTGCTTTTCTCCAATTAAATGCGGTTTGAATGTATAAACTGGGTTTATTGACAAATTTAGAAAAATGTACAAAATTTAGGTGTGCACCACAAAGGGTCCATCGTTGCTAGCAGTAAAATGGTAGGCGCTAGACAGCAACTTGGCATATTGCATCGTTGCTAGCAGTAAAATAGTAGGCGCTGCGCCGCGCCGTGCATATTTTATTCAGTTATTTCTATTTATAACCCAAACTACTCAACCGATTTTGATGAAAATAAAATGGGACCAATCTGGAAGTATATCCTTTCAGATGAAAAAAGAATTTTTGAAATCGGTTCATAAATGACGGAGTTCTGAGGTAACAAACATAAAAAAAAAAAAAAAACATACAACCGAATTGAGAACCTCCTCCTTTTTTGAAGTCGGTTAAAAATAATATAATTTACACGGAAACTGTTCTCGCGTACGAAGTCGCGGGTAATTACTAGTATAAAATAAATAAATAAATATTCATAAACAACCCACAACGCTTTCTAGTCCCAAACTACAAAGCTTGTAATATAAGTATTCTAAGCTTAGAAGCAAAAGTAATAGGTATTGTATCAGCAGTCTAGTTCTCAAGATTGCTGATAGAATACTAAATGCTTTTTTTTTGGAAATACATGCATAGTAACACCCAGACATAGAACAAACATCTATGTTTGCCACACACAAATGTTTGTTCTTGGTGGGGATCGAACCCACGACCCACAGCACGGAAGGCAGAGCTATGTAAGCAATTTACGTTAAAAACGAGATATTTGCCATACTTAGAAAAACTAACCAATTATCATCAGACAAACCTCGCTTCCTCTTCTTCCTTGAAACACCTCGTTAGCGACCTAACACAAACTAATCCGAAAGGAAAAAGTTATCCCTCCGGAATATCGTCTTACCAATCGGACCCACTTGGGCCCACTCGGACCCACTTGGACCCACTTCATTATGAAAGCACTGCGGGTGTGTTGCGTTATTGCGTTTCGTAATATTTCGGTAAAAGTTACAGATTTTTTGGTCAAAATGTAAAAGGAAATTGTGGCTAAGCATTCCTATTTTTACTATTAGCAAAAGCGATAGCCCACCTGATGTTAAACGGTTACAGATTGTGGTCAGGGATCCCCATTTTTTGATATCACTCGAAACTCGACTTCATTTTGTAGGTACAGTCACATGAGACAACACCTTTATGAGAGTGATGTGCGCAGTGCACTGCATCACAGGGCACGTCCTCAGTGGACGTGCCCTGGGTAACTGCTTAACATCAGGTGGGCCATCGGCTTGTTCCATCAGTTGTATAAAGGTAAGCATTGTTATTTGTAAGTTCCTAGATAGATAGATAGATAGAAAATACTTTATTGCACACCTTAACCTAGGGACTACTATAACATACAAAACAAAACTTAACTAATTGTACAATGGGCGGTCTTATCGCTAATGAGCGATCTCTACCAGACAACCTTGGACGGAATGGACTACGAGGTGTAAACAAGGGGTAGATATACTTATCTCAAACAATTTAAAGACGGGATAGATTTAAAACTCGTAAAATAGAGTCGCAAGTAGTTCAAAAATAGCATTCGTCTGGTCTCGCGAGGAGTGAGCACTCGGGTGATCGTTAGCCACTGCAATTGTCGAGGTACTTCAGTGCACAACAAGGTCCTCACTAAGGGAATTCGAACTCTACAGTCATCACTTTACAACTCGAATTGAAAACTTCGGTTCGGTTGATATTTTTTGAATGTTTGTTACCTCAGAACTCAATTTATAAACTAATTTAAATAAATCTTTTTTTATCTGAAAAGATGCACTTCCAGATTAGTCCTTTAAGGTTTTCATCAAAATCGGTTCAGTAGTTTGGCTTTAAGGATGTTATTAAAATTTCGAGGCGCTCGAATCTAGGATTCTGAGCCAGCACACTACGACAAAGGCCCACGCACACATTGAAGCCGCTTTACGCTCGATTATATACATCAGAAAAAAATATGCTATCCACGTGCATGAAAATGCGTATTTACTAAAATATAAAAAAAAACCAGTGAACTGCCTTCAGTGGCCTTCCAGTGGCTTCATCATCATCATGATGAAGCTGGAAGATAGTCAAATTGAAGTTGGCTTTCCTATATTTTAAACTTATAAATTATGCGAGTTTCGTTCGAGATTACGATAAATGGTAGCACCTAAGCCCTGAAACCATATCTCGTTACGGAACCAAGAAACGAAAGACGTCTGAAGTGTTCTTGTATTTCATTTTCACACATATTATTATTGCGGCCCGAGACACTAGTAGCCTAGTGGTAGTATGTTTTTCTCTTGATTATAGAGGCATGAACTTTGGAAGTAGTACATACAATTTTTTTTTCACTCTAAAATAATTTGGTATTTCTTTGTTGTATATTGCAAAACCAATTTACACAAATTGGATGTGCTTATGCAATATAGACGCGTTCATTTTGCGCTATTCACCGGCAGCTTTACATTAAACTAGACTAGAAAAACCAACTTCATCTCGACTACTGGTTTCATCATCAGATGATGATGATGGCAGTTCATTGGGAATGTTCTAGTGACCATAAACACCACTAAAAAGTCACAGGAAAGCAAAAGACTCAATTTCGTGCACGTGAATGGCGTATTTTTTTCTAGTTATTTCTATTTATAAGCCAAACTACTAAACCGATTTTTATGAAAATTGAATGGGACCAACCGAAGTACATCCTTTCAGATATAAAAAAAAAACATACAACCGAATTGAGAACCTCCTCGTTTTTTGAAGTCGGTTTAAAACTGACTGTGAACGCAGACCTAAGAATATTTTTAATCAAAATGTCGGTCACCGGTGAATTTTTCCACAAAGTCACAAACGTGGTCCATGTTTTTAAAGTCATTGAAATCGAGCGACTGCATTTCCATATAGATGGAAAAACTTTAGATTCGCTTACTTACCCGCACATGGCATTCGCCTCTTTATGAAGTGACCGGTTACTTCGAAAAGTTAGGCACTTTTTAAAGGAGGTTAGTTACTTGCAAAAAGGTTTAAACCTTTTTTAAAATTAACCCATATTATTTTTTCTATTTTTTAAGACACTGTTGCTTTACACTGAATTGCTTTACACTGAATTAAACCGGGATATCAGTCCAGTTAACAAGTTAAAATATAACATACTCATTTTAATATTATCAACTGGGCCCATTTGGGACATTGGGAAAAAGGTACTGTTTGAACTCAAAAACAAAAAGTTTTGTTAAAAAGTATTTTAAGAATTAAAAAAAAAATTCATTTTGAATTATGTAATTATAAATCTGAGTAAGTGTAGGTATAAATAGATTGAGTCACAGCTTGTCTCATTGTTTATTTTACTACGGCATCAAATATGAGCTTCGACAAATTCTACACCATAAATCAACTACCATCAAACCCAGATAGCCCATAAAAATAGATTTTCGCGTTCCAACGAGAATCCAAATTCTTGAATAACAATTCAAACTCAGCCGTCAAATACAGGATGGGAAAGCCCGAACACATGACAGTCGCCACGTCACGTAATCATAACGTTATTCGAGTCATATTGCGCGTCAACGCCAGCTCGACTGCCAAATGTTGCAGCGTCACCGCGCAGTGTATCTCACATCCGCTTTACGACACGTTTACGATTGTCACATTTATTCGTGCTGAGGCCGCAGGAGATTGAAGGACAACGCATGGAATATGTTTGAAATTGGAACGCAATGTCAATCCTGCAATCTCGCGGTGATGTTCGAAGTTTGAAAATATCGTCTATTTCACGTTTTTGAAAATGGAATTTTAGATCATTTGTAAAGAGTTTTTATCTGGTTTTAGGAAGTGTCGTATTTTGTTTTTTTTTGTGGGCTTAGCTTACATAGAAGTAGAAATCTAATTAGAGTAATTTGTACCCTATAATAGGTACCTAATTGATCCAATCAAAAGATTATCTACAAGACAAGTAATTATCCATTAATTGGTATTTAGCGGTAATCCATCTTCAGTAAACAAACACGCATTAGCGAGATATCGTGCCTGTCAATAATATATTAGATAATATTAACGACGACATCACAAATTATATAACAGTGTTGCCAGATTTTAGCCTTGGATTCGTTGTTGGTCTAAAATATAAAAATTAGTATCACCTAAGTATAGAAATAAACCCTAGTGTGCTTGCATGACAAACACAACTACTGGTCCGATTTCGATGAAACTAGGAATTTTATAGTTCGTAACCTTGATATAACACATAGGCTTCTTTTTATCCGAATAATTAACAGGACCTATAGGATAAAATGAACGAACGAAATTAGCAGCGCCAATAAAATAAACTTTGACACGAGGGCGATGTCACGTCAGTTGCTTCAGAGAACATAGTACGAGTTTTGGTTTATAGAGCTGGTGTGAAACGTCTGACATACGAGTACAAGCTCGGTGTAATGTCAAGTTTCTCAACGAATCGCTCAGAAAACAGTACACGCGTACCAAGTCACGGGTAACAGCTAGTGTTGAAAACTGAACGGAGATTTCATACATGATTCAGATAGACCAATTTAGCCCTCTCTCATAATGTTTATTGAATTCAGCTTTGAACTAGTTTCATGTCGTAAGTCTGATTATGTATGTTACAAAGGATACGTGTCACTTAATTATTCTGTGTGTCAAATAGGGTATAGTCGGCTACACATCAACCTATCCACTGTTTGAACTTTGAACTATTATAATTTGAATGTTGCGAATCAGGGATCGCAATAGGTGTAGGCGCGTGGCGCGCAAGCAGCGAGTCTCACATAAAAACATATCGTCCCTCTCGCATGATTCGCAACATTCAAATTATAATAGTTCAAAATTCGAACCGTTGATAGGTTGATGTGTAGCCGACTGTACAAACATAATGAATGGATATTATATTGCGTTTGGCTTAGAATGTGCAGAGAGGATTTTCATAATTACAGTCAAAAGTCGTAATTAGTCGTACATAGAGTCACAGGTAAATCAGTAGTAAGTACTTTCATGTACTTTTCGCGGATGACATAGTCTTTTAGGTTAAAACCTCTTTAAATATAATAATATGAAAATTTAAAAAAGTATTTCAGTGCATAGAATTAGAAGGTGTATAGGTACGTACCCAGAGATTGCGGAGAGTGGAAGACGAGGGGGGAGCCCTTTGCCCACCAGTGGAACAGCAAAGGTTAGTAAAAAAAAAATATTACCTCCTGAAAAAATTTACATGTTGTTTCTTTTTTATGTGATTTTTTTTCAAACGTTTTGGATCTACATTCATTATGCGAACTGCCAAGGAATGGAACTCGTTGCCGTCTTCTGTCTTTCCTGAGAAATATAATCTGGGTCTTTTCAAGGCAAGAGTGAATAGGTGTCTTCTAGACTGTCCTGCTCCATCGTCGGCCTCATCGTCACTTACCATCAGGTGAGATTGTGGCCAAAGGACATTCTATATTATATATTAAAAAAATTCTGTCATGTAAATCACAGCGTTTCTTTAACTTCACTTATTTCTTCAATACAAGTTTTCGAAACCAAAACCTCAGTAGGTGCGAATAGTTAGGTAATTGTTTATTCGACACGCGTAAAATAAAAGAAAGCAAATTGACATAACTTTTCCAATCTCCAGAATCCATATTTGAAATGTTCGTCTGAAAAGGCCTTACATCTATTTTTGTGAATCCCTACTTTGCCTTGATATGTAAAGTTGGTTGTATTTGTAAGATTCCTCGGAGAAATGATGTGTGATAGAATTTTATTTAGATGGATCAGTAAAAACTTTTTTTTTATATACAACTATACGATGGGACAAGGAAATGTCGCACCTGATGTTATGTGGTACTGTCTATAACCATCATCATCATAGGCAGCTTGTATTAACCCACTGGGCATAAGCCCTTAAACGCCACTCGTGTCTATTCTGGTCCTTTTGCAACCAGGTCTTCCCTTGTACAGCAACGATGTCATCCATCCATCTGGCTGTTGGTCTGCCAAGGCCTCTCTTGGGTCCCCTAGGCCACCATTCTGTCAAGGTCCTGCTCCACCTGCCATCACCAAATCTTGCCAAGTGTCCTGCACATCTCCACTTGAGTTTCGTAATACGGTTTCCAACCATACATTACCTCAATGAACACCATCTTTGAGGTAATATATGGTTATAGACAAACCATGGTTATAGCTAAAGACGTTAGTAGTATGGGATTCTACTGGCAATCCTTTCTACTATAATATTATAAATGCGAAAGTTTAGATGTTTGGATGTTTGTGTTTCAATCACGTCTAAACTACTGAACCAACTTAGATGAAACTTGGCATATATATAGTTCGTAACCTGGATTGACACTTAGGCTACTTTTTATCCCGAATAATTAACAGGATCTACAGGATAAAATGAACGAAAAGGATTAGCAGCGCTAATTGGTAAGAGAATTTCATTGTCATGTCATGTCACGTCAGTTTGACAGGGCGTAGTACTACCTCTTTGGTCTAAGAACTAGCGTTTGACATTCCAGTACGAGTTCGGTGTAATGAGGTGTAATGACAAGTTTCTCAAAGAAGTATCCGCTAGGTACACGCACAGATAATATAATGTACACGGAAACTGTAGATGCGTACGAAGTCGCGGGTAACTGCTAGTTTATAATAAAAAATTGTCCACTTCTCACGCTGACTGTACGAATCGATTACTCTGTGGCCCGCCTCGGAGGTGATTCAGTTAATTGTCAGCGGCCACTCTATTAGGGTTAATAATTTAATCGAATCAGGGTCGGGTGCCATTTTTGCGGTAAATATATAACGGAAGATTTGCCGCAAGTAAATAATTTATTTAATAACGTGTTGATTAACCGTAAGCTTTAATTTTAGTATATTTATCTAGTAAAGTGGAGATCTTATAAACTAAAATTGAACTTTTATTTTTCGCATTAATAAGGCAAGCATCTAAAATTTGAAAACAAAAGTATCGTTTTTGCAAGTCCAAATGTCACCTCAATTTCTATGTAAGTAAACCATTTTCACTTTAGATTAAAAACTTTTTCCTGTTTGTTTTACTAAGTAGGTAATTGCTGTCGATTCTGTTGTTGCATTTTTCTAAACTACCCTAATTTGACAGCGCTAGAATTATAGCTGTCTTTGTAGTTTCAGTTTATGAGAAAGGGACGGCAACATTTTTAGTGCTGTCAAATTAGGTTAGTTTATTTTATTTTATTTTAGAATAAGCAACAACAGAATCGACATCAATGTTTCATGTATTTGTGGTTATAAAATATATTAAAAATTGCCCATCGCCACCGGATGGTAATAATTAAGCATTAATTAAAACCTAGTAACGTTTCAGTATTCGGGCGTGAAACCTCATGTAACATTTTTGCCATTCGTAGTTGGTTTGGCAATAACTGACCCACAGATCCAATATAACAAACTCGCCCTTAATATACAGAACCATCACGATTTCTCATCACGTGTGTACTGAACACAGAGTATTGAATTTCGGTCACGTAAATCTTTGTATTTCTCGGCCGTGTCTCATTTAGGGTTCTGTCGTAATTTAATTTTTCTGATATCTTGAGTTTTTTGATATATCAATCAAAGACAAATTACAATCTAAATGATAGTTTAGCGACCAGCTGACATTATTAAAGTCAATAAGAAAGATTCGAATTCTGGCATTTGAAAAGCAACATAGCACATTTATTTTGATTGTTTTTCTTGGTGTTATTGTGAATTTTTCTTTTATTCTGGTGGAATTTTAACCAACAATACTTGAGCATAAAGTGTGGGCCATTGGAATAAATGTGTAAGTATTATGTGATTTTATTATTGGATGGAATTCGTTTCCAAGTTTTGAAGGGAAAATTCACCATTTTGTTTTCAAAACAAATGACAGCCGACTAGACGAAGCTTATTTCAAATAATCCACTTGACATTGGCAAAGTTGTCTGTCGAAATGACAGACAGAGGCCATAAAATAAAAGAAGAAGAAGAAAACAATCAGAAAAAGATGGTATAAAAAAATTTGACGAGGCTAATGACTATTCTATGATGTATTATAATTTAAATTCATCGCGATCTTCTAGATCAGTGTTTATGAAACAGTGATCGTGTAGCAGATAATTTGCTAACAACTTTACGTTGCAAAAACTTGATTGAAATCCATTGATATATCCAATCAAGTCAATATAGGATTTAGACAATTAGGGGCAGATTGCAGATAATAAAAGAAAAAATATATACGGATCCCTGATTCTTAAATGAAGCACACACTTCAACTGGTCCTCATTTAAGTCGGAAGTTTCAAGGGAGCAGAAGGGCTCTTAAACAGAATAAAGTTGCCTACATTGCAGCTGAGTAATTGATCTGAGACTTTTGTCCTTCGCAATCAAATGATCCTATCCTATCCTACTAATATTATAAATGCGAAAGTTTAGATGTTTGGATGTTTGTGTTTCAATCACGTCTAAACTACAGAACCAACTTAGATGAAAATTGGCATATATATAGTTCGTAACCTGGATTGACACATAGGCTACTTTTTATTCCGTATAATTAACCGGATCTACAGGATAAAATGAACGAAAAGGATTAGCAGCGCCAATTGGCAAGAGGATTTCATTGTCATGTCATGTCACGTCAGTTTGACAGGGCGTAGTACTACCTGTTTGACCAAAATTATAAAAACCCCCGAATTTTGGACCAATTTTCATCAAACATAGCTAAGAACACTCCCGACTAAATCACCTTTCAAACAAAACAAACAAAATCAAAATCAGTTCATCCGTTCAGGAGCTACGTTGCCTCAGACAGACACACACACAGACACGTCAATCTTATAACACCCCGTCATTTTTGCGTCGGGGTTTGAAAAGTTTTCTGCAGCTAAATGTCAAGCAAACATAAGTCCACGCAAAATCCTTCTATTTTTGTTATTCTTATGACTATTTATTGCAAATTGAAAAAGCAAGCATTACATAAAATGGGTTATTGGCCCACAAACTACTGGTAACGGCTTTTTATGGTATAAAAAAGACCCGGAAAGTCTTATTGGTATATTTATTGACATTCAAATCGTATCTAAGGCTTAAAAGGATATGAGCATATTGCTTTGATGGCGTATATAACCGACTTCAAAAAAGGAGGAGGTTCTCAATTCATTTTTTTTATGTTTGTTACCTCATAACTCCGTCATTTAACATTTAGCTTCCAAAACCTTCTGATCCGTAATGATTTATAAACCGATTTAAAAATATATTTTTTTATCTGATAGGATGTACTTCCAGGTTAGTCCCATTCAATTTTCATTAAAATCAGTTCAATAGTTTGGGTTATAAATAGAAATAACTGAAAAAAATATGGCAACCACGTGCACGAAATTACTTATTTTGCTTTCCTGTGACCTTTTAGTGGTGTTTATAGTCACTAGAACATTCCCAATCAACTGTCATCATCATCATCATCATCTGATGATGAAGCCGGTAGTCAAATTGAAGTCGGTTTTTCTAGTTTTTTTTAACATATAATTATAGTCAAGTTGGCTTGTTAAAAAACGCATTGGGTTTCAACGCATCTGAATGTTTAGATTTG
This sequence comes from Gandaritis pyraliata, assembly GCA_947859175.1. Classification (NCBI taxonomy): domain Eukaryota; kingdom Metazoa; phylum Arthropoda; class Insecta; order Lepidoptera; family Geometridae; genus Gandaritis; species Gandaritis pyraliata. The sequence continues at coordinate 6,107,143 of OX401876.1, read as the reverse complement.
ATCATCTAGCTGCGAAGAACATCTCTGCAGGGGTATGCCAATCAAAGTTGAACTGCAAAGTTTTAAATCATGGTCAGTTCATACTAACTCATAGTTATTCTGTGACTAAATAGTGACATTATGACGTCATTTGATGTGTTTTCGCGCATATTTTGCTGTCAAGTGTCTAAAAAGAATGATCACGTGGTACAAAATCCTCCTTATCTCGATTACGTACCAAGGTTACTTTAGAAGGTTGTTCAACAAATTTTACGAAGCCACATAATCTAACATCCAGCTCATCACAGTTCCGCTATCCGCAGTATTACCACCAAGTTTAATAACACCTGTGTGATATCAGCCCCCGTATGCCAATCTTTTGCTGTCAAGTTATATTTCACTGCCCAGTGTAATTTCTTCAGGTCACGTGGTACAATTTTGTACCACGTGATCATTCTTTTTAGACACTTGACAGCAACATATGCGCGAAAACACATCAAATGACGTCATAATGTCACTATTTAGTCACAGAATAACTATGAGTTAATATGAACTGACCATGATTTAAAACTTTGCAGTTCAACTTTGCAGTTCAACTTTGATTGGCATACCCCTGCTGGGACCATTATTGATCGTAGAGGCAGGGAGATAGAATCTTTAGTTTTTGGGGGTTTTCTTTATTAGTCGTGAGTTTTCTACTC